>CM052542.1:143489500-143549437 GCA_028533065.1 Trachops cirrhosus | reverse complement strand
GGGGGGGGCAGGCAGGAGATGGGCTGCGGAGAAGGTGCAGGGGTTTCCTAGCTGAGGGGGCAGGACAGGCAGGGAAGAGCGCCAGGGGCTGGGAACTGAAGGTAGAAACACCCCCGCCGTAGCCAGAGGGAGGTTTGGGAGGGAATAAGAATGTTTTACAGACTAGGTAGATCATTATCTGGTGATTATCTAAAAAGGATGAATGATTACACCACAGACTGCCTTCTCTGTACTCAAGGCATCTTTTTCTGAATTTCTTCCACAACTAGCAGAACACTTAAGTTATTGCTGCCGTGGTAAAAGCAGTGATAGGACAAGCGTCACTGTCAGCACTAATATTCCACCGCAGCCACCAGCGTCAGGAGCCTGTGCTTCACAAGCTCGCTCTCACGTGATTCGGACAACAATCCTATTGGACAGGGGAGCAGCGAAGGAATCTGCCTGTGATCACGGAGCCTGCGTGCGTGTGGCGGGGCCCAGGTCTGAACCCAGGCCCACCTGGCTCAAGGCCGTGCACACAAACCAGAGCAGCAGAGCTCAGGAGTTTGGCTGAAGGAGGCAAAAGATACCCAGGGGCCGCCGCCTTTATCCATACGGTCAGTCCTCAGACCCGGCGACTGAGCGAGCCTCCTGTGACATCACTGCCGCACCTGTAAAACTGGGACAATGACCCCTGTCTGTCCACCTCATCAGGTTGTGGTGAGTTTCAAACAAGCACAGGTGAGTCAGGCAGGTTTAAAGCACCACATGAACAAGAGACATTATTATTTGGCAAAACAGACCCTGATATTAACTTCAAATAGGCCAGGTGAGTGACACCCTCCCAAGACAGAGACATAAAAAAGAGAGAAGAAAAAAAAATCAAGACCACTCCCCCTCACCTTGACCCTGGGGCATGAAAATGAGAGCTCACGGCAAATCCCTGAAGTCTGTCTACCATGTCCAGACACCGTCCCTGTGTTATAAAGAACGGTACTCACCCAGGCCGAGGCCTGGCTTTTGCCTTGCCCTTGGCTCTGGGAGGTGACCTCCAAGCCCTTGGAATGGCCCGCCTGGTCAGAGTGTCTGTCTGCCTGGGGACCGTGGGCCACACCAGACAGTCCAACAATGTGGCTTAGAGTGGGGGCCCTGGACCATGCGTATCAACTTGTCTGAGGCCGTCCATGTGGGCGGTCAATCACGGTTATATGACTGAGCCCCGGTAAAATCTCTGGCCACCCAGGCTCGGGTGAGCTTCCCTGGTTGGTGATACTCCCTGTGTACCGTCATCTGCTGTTGCCAAGAAAAGTGAGTGCTTTTCCTGGTTCCTCGGGAGAGGACAATGGGAAGCTCCATGCATGGAACTCTCGTGTACTCTGCCTGTGTACCTCTTCCCTTGGCTTATTTTAATCTCAGCCTTTCAAAGTAACCGTGATTATGACAGCTTACAGTAAGTTCTGTAAGTCTTTCTAACAAATTATGCCACGAGCATGGTCTCGGGGACCCCTGGACTTTGCAGTCCCTCTGCATTTTCATTTCACCTTCACATAAACCCAGGGAAACAGGCGTTGTCCTTCCCACCTCACAGACAAGGAGCCTGAAAAGCTTACAGAGTCCACGACTTGCCCGTGGCCCCATATCCAGCGGGTGGGGGACCTGCGGCTAAGTCCCCAGGCTGCGGCCTCAGTGAAACTCTCACCGGGGCACCTCGGGGCCCTGCCGCCAGCTGCCAGACCAGACCTCAGGCCACCCTGAGAGCTGCAGACAGGTGAATGGAGGGCCCGCTCAATGCTGTACGTTGAACAGTAGCCTATGCTGTCAGAGGATAAGGGGAGACCTCAGAAAGTGCTTTAGCAGGAGAAAAAAGTACTGTGCTGTCTAGATGCTGGGTGGTACGGTGACCTTACCATTCCATTCTGAGACAGGCCACCTACGACACAGACACCACAGCGGCCCAGAAGCCCGAACCTCAGCCCTTTCATGGTCAGTCACACCGGCCCGCAGGAGCAGGAGCTGGAGCGCAGTGATGTAATGCCTCCTAGGACAGGACATTCCACCAGGAGGCCGCCGAAGGGCTGCGTCAGGCGAGCGGCGAGGGGGGTGTGCAGGGAGAGGGGGCAGCTGGGGCAGCCAATGGCACCTCTGCCCCCAGGCAGGGATGGTGTCAGCCACACACCACCGCCTGCCAGAATGGGGAGGGGCAGGAAGGAGGCTGCACACGCAGCAGATTCCCCCCCGCCCCACCCCCCCAGCTCGGAGACCAAGCTGTGCCTGTCAATCGCGTCCCGCATCTCGGGAAACCTGGGGCGGCAGTGCCCTCGGCCTGCTCACACACGCCGCCCCAGCTACGCGCCACGGGATTATGTTTACAAGAGCCGTAGATTCAACCCTGCCCACCCCCTGCAAGCAGCTCTGTGGGCTCCGCTGTCCCCAAAATACACAGCCACGCAGAATGTCACACCTAAAATCCAGACTTATGTGCTTTGTTTGTGTATTTTTTAAAAACTCTGCTCCTATTCTGTTGTTTTCTATTCTATTTTATACATATATACAGGAACAGAGGAAAAATCTAGTCAATCATATTACTTTGTTTTTGCTTTATACTTGTCGTTCGAGAATCCAAGTAATACCTAGTCATAAGGGACTCTTAGCAAATAATTTTTTTAATAAAGAAAGGTTTTTAACACAGAAATAATTGAAAAACAGCATTCTTAATAATAGTAATGTGAATTACCATCTGGAAATTTGAAAACACCCGCAGGGGACAAACTCTGAAATAGGTGTTCTTACCCTACAGGCCCACAGGGATTCACGGATGAGTGTCAGGATGTCCATAAAAACCATGAAATTGAAATTGTTTGCAAAATCATGCGGGTATGCACTCTGGAGTCATTTTTCTGAGGTTGAAAGTCCGAAGCTTTCATCAGTTCCTGAGAGGGATCTCTGACCCCAAAGTGTTAGAGCTACTAGCACATTCAGAGCTGGCACATGCTCGGTCTCATTTACTCGCAAGACATCCTCGTGAATTAAACAGGGGAAGAATGATTGCCCGCCGGGCAGAAGGCAGAGGGCAGTGACCGCCCAAGTTCACAGTGCGTGTCCGTCACTTTATCAGTGGCTCAGTAAAGGTTTATCACAGCTCCCCTCGTAGTAATGTGATGGTTCACAGGTGTTTCTCCAATCCAAAGACTTAAAGCTTCTTGAAGACACAGACCGGGGCGCTAGGTGTGGTTCAAGCTCTGAAGTTCAAGTTCCTGGGGGTGACGCAGGGCTCCGCCACAGCAAACTGCGCTTGAGAAATGCTTTTTGGCAAAATGATGATCATGCCTTCCTTGCCCACTGTTCTCACCCTCAGATGATTCACATGCAGCAAGAATTCCTGCTTTGGCTACAAAGACAGAATGTACCCTCTCTCTGTGCCCTGCTGAGTGCCAGACCGCCAGCAGGCAACGCTCTGACCCAGCACGCCGGTGGCGGCAGGGACGTTATTGGGCATTACAAGTTACAAGCCCCCGTGTGGGCGGAGGAGCCCAAGATTCAAGAAAGAATGTGGCTCAGTGACCGCACCCCCCACCCCTGAAACACAACTAAGGAAATCCTGACCCATCACTCTTCACAGCAGCAAGTAAAGAAGATGTGGGACATGTTCCGACGCTGTCCTTCCACAAACAAGTGACGACTGGCTGTGCTGACACTCTGTTGCTCGGTTCCCGGCTCCCAGCGGTTCCGACCCAAGCAGCTGGCAACCTGTAGGAGCAGGTGCTGTACCCGCAGGAATGGGGACAATGGCCACTGCACCTGCAGTTTCCTTTGGGGGCTGTGACACCGTCGTGGGACCCATAGTGGCGATGGGTGTTCCACCCTCCGAATGTGCCAAAACCCACTGACTTGTGCACTTCAAAAGGCTAAATTTTATGGTATGTGACATATCCCTCAATAAAGCTGTTACCGACCACAGGGCACCCACCTCCCAACCCCCTGGGTAGCTGGGAGAATTGCGCTGCGCAGCCCCTGGTTCCGGCCCGGCCCTCCAGCTGCTTCGTCAACATTACTCGACGATGTGGATGAGGACACAAGGGAAGGATACAAACCGATAACAGGGACTGATTCAGGACCTGAGACAATGATGGGGGAAAAAGCAACTTTATATATAATGTGTTAATATTCTGAAGAAGAATGCATTTATGATATAGCACTTGTGTGATTAAAATTTAACTTTTAAAATGCCCGCTATTATGATTGAAATACACCTTTCTATTAATCATTTCAAATCTTCTGGCTTAACAACTGTAACTAAACACTGATAGCAGCTAGAAGCCAGGATGTCACAGTCCTCAAAGGAAACAGTCATTTCTAATACCATTAACTTTGTTGCCAAATGACAGTGCTCCCCCCATCCCCTGAAAACCTGGTAACCAAAGGCAGCAGAGCTGGGGCAGGGCCAAGGGCCCAGCAGGGAAGCCTCCCCTCCACAGTGGAAGAATAGACAGAAGTGCCCCCCACATATGTCTCAGTCCAGCGTCTGAGGTCAGAGGGATGCATTTCCCCGAAACTGAGCCCAGAGCCTGCTCTGAGCTCCTGAGTCTTGTCTTGCACTTGGGCTGCAGGTGAAGTGGGGCAGGGAACCCCGCAATAATTGCCTTAATCTGCATTTCACACCTATTTTTAGGCCTTCGTTTTAAAGCTTGGTGAAATGAGCAGGTGCAGGGAGATCCAAATACTAGGCTACGTCGAGATGTTTCGTGAGAAGCAGGAAGACGCTTACTCAAGCAGAACCAGAGCTGGAAGCCACAGGCTGCTTTTGAAGATGACACCGGCTGGGGAGGCTGCCGCAGAGCTCGCCGACTCGCCCTTTGGTCAACTGAAAAGGCACGATCTCTGCCCCCAAGATTTACTGCCGGGAGGGCTCCGCCTGGACGGACCCAACCGTGGGGACCCGCACACGCCCACCTCTTCTGCCTGTCCTGGCAGAGTTCACGGGAGCCCACGGCGGGCAAATGGCCTTCACAAGAGCAAGCACTCACACTGCCCACCCCGAGCTGCCGTGAGAAGGCAGCCACGATTCTAACAGCAGGCTCCGCTCTCATCAGAGAGTCCAGGTTGGACATTTCTACAGTCACTCAACCAATAGGTGAGGGACCTGTGTATGCCGGCCACTGGTCTGGGTGCCAGAGATTCATTCAGCAAGGAACAAAGCCAAGTGTTGTCTCAGGGAAATGACATTCCAGGGCAGGAAGATAGAAATATAGACAGGTAAATGTATAGTGTGTCAGGCAAAGAGAAGTGCTAGAGAGAAACTGACAAAGGAAAAAGAGATAGAGGGTGATGGGGGCTGCGGGCTGCTGCTGGAGACGGGGCGGGGGACGTCCTCTGGCCAAGGTGGTGACTGAGCAGGGGTCTGCAGGAAGCCGAGCAGCGAACCCTGCAGGCACCTGCCGCAGAGGGCTCTGGAGGGCCAGAGCACAGGCCCTGGGAGCATCTGAGGAGCAAGATACGCAAGGCGACAGTGTCAGGGAGAGGGCAAGAATGAAAGAAGGCGTGAAGGTAAGGGCCACGAGAGCTGGGCAGGCGAGACCTCTGGCTTCCGTTCTGAGTTGTGAGGGGAGGGCCTGCAGGGTTTCGAGCAGAGGAGGAAAATGACTGGACCTGCATTTTAAAAGGGCACTCTGGCTGCTGTGGGAGAGCAGACCACAGGGGACGAGGGTGGGGAGGAGGCCATGGGGCCTGGCCCCGGTGGTGGCAGAGAAGCGGTGAGAAGCGGCAGATTCTGAATGTGTTTCCAGGTAAGGCTGGTAGGCTCCGAGACGGACCAGATGCGGGGGGAGAGAAAGACGAGAGTCCAGGGCGACTCTAAGGCTTTGGGTCTAAGAATATGTTTGAGTCTGAAGGTTGTGCTGCACACTGTGGACTGTGATGGCAATATGAGAAAAGTTTCACTTTCCCAGAAGAGTCGCAGTGCTGTGAGGTGACTTCCTGGAAGCAGCTCGTCACCTGCTCGTGGCAGGGTGAACACAGGGCTCCCAAACATTGTGCCCAAACTCTCTGGCATCAAAGAAACAGCCCTGGTGACTCCACTATGAAAATACAGGCGCGTCAGTGCAGCGACAGGGAAGGTGGGCGGTTGGAGAGGGTGGCAGGACCCTTAACCCATCGTCTCGTTGAATCCTGAGGAGGCACACATTCTCTTCACTTGCCGGTCAAGAAACTGAGATAAAGATGACAATGCTGATGACATACCTAACTTTAAAAAAACTACACATAGGAGAAACTCTTCGTAATTTGGGATGGGAAGGACCTTCCCAAACAAGACACACAACTCAGAAGCTGCCCTGCCTGGCGTGGTTCCGTTGGTTGGAGCATTGTCCCATAACTAAAGGGTTGCGGGTTCAACTCCCGGTCAGGGCACATACCTAAGTTGTGGGTTTGGTCCCCAGTCTGGGGCCATATGATCCCCAGTCCAGGCACATGCGGGAGGCAGCCAATCTATGTTTCTCTCTCACATTGATGCTTCTCTCTCTCCCTTCCTCTTTCCTCTCCTCTCTCTCTCTAAAGCAATGAAAAAATGTTGTTGGGTGAGAATTACAAAAAAACCAAACGAATAAGAAAAAAAGACCGTCAGAAGCCATAAAGAAAAAGACAAATTTGCATTCATTAAAAATGCTAAACATCTGCCTGATCAAAGATGAACAGAGACTAAACTGAAAACTACACACACATGCCAGGAGACAAAAACAAAAACAAACCTATTCGTAAACAAACTAAAGGCAATGCCTAGGAGAAAGTACTTACGACACCAGTAACACGGGGTTGAGATCTACAGTGCACAAAGAACTTACATCAGTAAGAAAAAGACAAACCACCACATTTTTAAAAAGGAAAAATTACGAGTGTCAACTAATACAAGGAAAAATTCAAGGCCCCTGTGAAAGGATGCTCACCCCACCAGCACTCAGAGGAATGCACTTGAACGAGAACCTCATGTTTTCCACTTGGGGATTAGGAAAGATGATGAACACCTTTGGTTTTGGCGACAGGGTGGAAAAACTCCATATCGGGGGCGGGACTGTAAGTCAGTCCGGCCTTTTTGGAACACGATTTGGCAGAACCTATGAAAATGTTTCACGTGTGTGTCCTAGACTCAATTATTCTACTAGAAGCCCCCACCCACAGATGTGTCTCCAAACGTGTGCACAAGAACATGTCGGGCTTAGTCACTGCAGCAGTGTTGGAACGGAAAGAACTAAATGTCCTTCAGCATGAGGTTATTTAAACAAAGCATCCATGCTGTCAAATTCTGGGAAGTCTTCAATAAGAATGAAATTAACTATACGTACTAGCATCAAAAATCTCCAAAAACACACTGATAAAAAGCTACAGAACCATACACACACATAACAAGTTAGTCTAGGTGTTAAAAAATAAAACACAAATTATGCATGTGTGTACACATATACATGGATACAAATGCAAAGAAAAAGGGCTGGAAGTACATACCCTAAACTGTTAGCAGTTGGACTTTTGGAAGCAGAATTCAAACTGGGGGAGGGAGCAAGAGGAATGAAGCCCTCCACTTACCACTCAGTACTTCTAAGGAAGCACTAAGGTGTTTGATGTTTATAATTATGAATTCATACCCTGCTTACAAAATTGAAAGTGTTTTAAAAACTAGAAGATGATAGTACTAGTACTCAAGCTCTTTTTTAAAAGATTTTATTTATTTTTAGAGGGAGGGGAGGGGAGGGAGAAAGAGAGGGAGAGAAACATTGATCCGTTGCCTCTCCTACGCACCCTGATCGGGGACCGAACCCACGACCCAGGTGTGTGCCCTGATTGGGAATTGAACTAATAACCTTTTGCTTTGCAGGACAATGCCCAACCAACTGAGCCACACCAGTCAGGACTCAACCTCTTTTAATGGCAGTGACAGCCACCCAACCCAAAGTCACTAAAACAAAACAAGGAAGTGGCAGAAGGGTCAGGGGTGGCAGTGAGTCCAGGTTCCCCGCAGGCAAGGACTGAGACGGCGTGACCAAGCCTCTGTCTCCTGCCCCACCTCCCACTCTGCTTGCCTCGGTTTCTCTTCATTTTCAAAGGATTGCCACATAGAAGACAAGAGGGCTGCTGAAGCCCCAGCCACACACCCTCCCTGGGAGCAGCCCTAGAGCAGAGCAGTCCCAGGAGAAACACCGACTGGAGTTACTTGACAAGGGGGCCTCCCCCTCAATGAGTGGGGCCAGTGCAATGGAGCACCTCAGTGACCCGCCCACTGCGGGGAATGAGGAAGTCCCCGCTCCCGATTCTGTGAATGACAGCCCCACTACGGCCATGAGGAACATTTGAGGAGTACCCCCAAAGGAACCAGAACCAGAACCAGTGGAAGAGGGATGCAAAAGTGTGCCTGTACATCAAGAAAAAGGCAACACAATCCACAACAGACCAGAAGTGAACAAGATCTGAAATTACTGACAAATGCCACACCCTTGTCAGTGGCTGGGGGACACTCATCTCAGTCGGCCCTGTATCTGGGTAGGTGGTGCTGGGGGCCTGTCATTCAAGAACTCAGGTAAACCCATCACATTCCTTAACATTCCCTCCAGATGACCCCTGAGAACAAAATGAAATTCACACTGACAGAGTTCTCCTGGAGGGAGGGAGGTGAAAGGCAAAACAGGGCAGTAAGATGCAAAGGAAAGAGAGGAGATGGGGCCCAACAGTACTTTAAAAGGACAGGAAAGCGTTAGCGCGGTAGTTCTGTTCCGTAGAACTGGCCAGGAAGACCGTGCCTGTGGACCGCCTTCACCGACTTCGTCCTCAGCAATCGCCTCGTTCCGCCTTGTGCAGGGAGCTGTTTAAGGGAATGGACACCCTGGGGCAGGTGACCGTCCCAGGACATACAGACACGATAAACATGACATCAGCAGTCAACCAACTTTTCTTTCCGCAGCATCCAAACACATAAGGAAGAAAACTCAGTCAACGACGTTTAAAAACACAATTGCAGGACAATTGGATTTTGCAGGTAAATTTGGATTTTGCGTATTGCTTCATCCTTTTTCTCCACACTCCAGCCATTTATTCAACAGATACTTGGTTACGCAAATGCCCTCTGCCTGCTGAAATCCTGGCCACTCTTGTGCTCTAAATTAGGACACAATCTACATCTGGTGTTACTGAATCAACAAGATCACCCCGTCCCAACCCCCTCCAACTTTTTTTTTTATCTGCTGATTTTAGAGAGAGAAGAAAGGAGAGAGAGAGACAGAAACATCGATTTGTTGTTCCGGTTATTTATGCACTCACTGGTTGCCTCTTGTACGTGCCCTGACCTTGGATCAGATCCACAACCTTGGTGTATGGGGACAATGCTCTAACCAACTGAGCTTCCTGGCGGGGGCCCACACCCTTTCTTTTAATGTTAGTTGAAGGTATCAAGGAAAACAATGCATTCTTTAATTATGTTGACTGCAGCTCAGTTACGATTGTCCCCACCCAGGCCCTCAGAGCCAGAGAAGCCAGGCACTCTGGTGCTCAGGTAGGGGGTGGTAGTGAAGGGGGACAATCCTAACTTTGTCACGGAAGGAAATGAGGACAAGCCTTGCCCTGGGTCAAGCACTCTGAGAGCTGCTCAGAGGCTGTTTCCACCCCTGACCACCCACCTCTCCATTGCTAGCAAAGGGAAAAGACACACTCCTTCACGTGAGGATGCCTAAACTCCTAGTTACTACTCTTTTCCAAGCTGGACAATTAGCGATACATACTCCATTCTTCATCACTTACATCCCACCCTTTTCACAAATAAAGACACTGATGCCCTGGCTGGTGTGGCTCAGTGGATTGAGCGTCAGCCTATAACCCAAAAGATCACTGGTTTGATTCCTGGTCAGGGCACTGGCCTGGGATGCAGGACAGGCCCCCAGCTGGAGGTGTACAAGAAGCAACCGGTCCATGTTTCTCTCACACATCAATGTTTCCCTCTCTCCCTCCCCGCCTCTTCCTAAAAATAAATATATAAAAATCTTTTTTAAAAAACAAAGAAAACTGTGAGCCTTCCAGATACAACTTTGCTCCAAGTCAATGAGAGAACCAAGCACATAACGAAGAGCTTGCGTAGAGCCTTCGGGGCCCGCCCTTATCCGGTGCTTCCTCTTCGGGCCCACGGAAGAATTGCACTGCTGGGCCCTCCTGCAGCCCGCGGGCCTGTGTGGTTAGTTTCGGCCCAGGGGCGGCCAGCCGCTGTGATGCCACCCCAAAGCTGAAGCACTTGATTGCTGGGCTAAGACCCTTCAGTCCTCTTTCCCCATCTCGGTGACGAGAAGTATGTGTTCCAGTTAGTGCACTACGAGAGGACACAGCCTCTGCCCTCCTGGGTCCCTGAGGGACTGCAGGGAGCAGCTCCTTTGATGTCTGCCCCGCCCACCCATGCAGGACAAGTGAATACGTGAGAGGGAAATTTTCACTGTATTTAGCCCATGGGATTTTGTGACTTAATACAAAAGCTCTTAGTCAAGTGGCAGCTAAGATTCAGACACAAATCGGTACAACACAATAACGCAAGGCTCACCCCGGCCTGGCCCGTCAAAGGCACTTGACCATGCCTGGTGAGAGTGAATGAGTGACGTGAACGTGGCGGAGACGGGACGCTAAGGGGAGGCCAAGACTAGGATCCAGTACTTCCACTTAGGAGTTCATCAGTGAAGGGTAACGGAGCAAAAGAAATATGAATATTAACAACGTAAATATTGAAAAAACTGCTGGATTATTGATATTTTTTCAAGTTCTTCTGGAGAGGTTCCTAGAACAAGGGTGACCCTTTTTCTCCGAGCCACGCTTCCCCCAGGAATCTGAAGACCAGGTGACAGTCCAAGCCAGAGGGAACTCCCACCCTGAGCTGCTGGGTCTCCAACAGGCCGCCTAATGGGAAATGGTGTCTCCTCACTAAGAAGCACTTTGGCGGATGGACCATGTTGACCCTCCTCGGGAATTCCATGGTGTTGCGGACCACCGGAGGGACTCCTCAGCCTGGCACTCTATCTGCTGCTCCCACTGGTGGCTCCCATTGGCCACAGGCCACCCACAGCTCCCAGCGGCTGTTCCTGCTCTTTGGGGGCAGCAGCTCCTTCTGCCAGTGGCCAGCAGCTGCTCTCGTCAGCAGGTCACTCAATACACCTAGGAGCAAAGTAATCAAGTAACGTGATCGTCCATGGGTGCCTCGGGGTGGCAGCTGTCGGGGTCCTCTGTGTCTGGCTCCTAGGAGCCTGGATATGGCGAAGGCAGCAGGCCTATACGCACTGCTCCAGAGGGACCGCGCTAGGCCACCTTCTTTGTCGTGGCCCCGGTTCTGCAGACCTCTGCTGATGAACTCCTCCTTCAGAAATCCTTTCCGCTGCCCTCCAAGGACTGCAGATATAGTTATGTTTCTAGCTCCCTGGCATGGACAAGACCCAAGGTCATGAGCTTCTTGAATCAGGGAACATTCTCTCTCCCTTAAGAGGGTCTCCTACTGCTCTTCAATCTTAAGTGTGTCTGCTCGGTGGACTTGGCAGAAGTCTCAAACTCCTCGTTCCGCATCCCTTCTGCAGGATCAGGAGCACTTCAACGGCTCTCATGCGCTCAACCCAGGTCCTCATGGTTGACAGAAAGCTTCATTCTCACTTTGACTTTCATATGTTTCTGGGTTACGATCCTGTGGGATGGGCATCTTCTAGGGATTAATGCATCTAAGTATCATTAGTCTTCACAAGGAAGTATCTCTTCCTGTTCCTACCCAGACTAACAAGACAGCCCTCAGTGGGCTGGAAAAATACACTGGCACAGGGGGAAGGAACTCCAGTCTGGTTCCTGACCTGCCACTCAGTAGCTGGGAAACCTGAAAATATAACCACCTGCCACTCTGGCTGGTGTAGCTCAGTGGACTGAGTGCTGGCCTGTGAAGCAAGGGTCACTGGTTCGATTCCTAGTCAGATGCCTGGGTTGCAGGCCAGATCCCCAGTAGGGGGTATGCAAGGGGCAACCACACATTGATGTTTCTCTCCCCCTCTTTCTCCCTCCCTTCCCCTCTAAAATAAATAAATAAAATCTTTAAAAGAAAACATTTGAAAAAAATAACTAAGCCTTGGTTTCTCCACTTGTGAACTGGTTAGACCTGCTCTACCTCGTTTAGGGAATGGTTGTGAGACCGACATTAAATTAATTAAATTAAATTAATGAATGAAGGCTCTTTCAAACCACTATATAATGCTGAGTAGTATTGTTCATTTATTCTTTAATTTGTAAGAAATACAAATGTTTAATTAAATAAAAATTAATAAATAATTAATAAAAACTTCCTTATTGATGTCATAAATGCTCAGATGGCAGCACTAGATTTTAAATAACTCCTCTGCCCCTTTAGTGTGCAAACTGTCACAGGGCCACAGGGAGGTTTAAGGCCTGGTCCTCGGTCCCCAGTAATTTACCCCAATCGGGGTCATTAGCCAATTTAATTTTGCTGTACTGAAAATGAGAGTGGAAAGGACCTAGCATGTCATCCAAGCCATGTCCCGCGTAAACAGGGAGGGAAACTGAGGTCCGGAGAGGTAACTAATAGCCGACAGCAGCTCTCGTGCTGGCTAACACGTGTGCTGTGTTCCCTGTGTCAGAGACTTGCTTAGGACCACACCGCAGGCCCGTGGCCCGGCCAGGCCTGGAACCTGAGGGCGCAGGCGTCTCCCCAGGGGTGCACGTACAGATCCATTTCCCTGCGTCTGCCCAGTTAGTCTGGCCTCTCTGTTAACTACTTACTTATCTTTTGTGATTCTCACATGGAGGGTCCTGAAGAGCGGAGAGAAAAGAGGACCGAAAATATCTGAGACAGTGGGCAGAACAATGGGCAGAACAAAGGAACATTGCAGGAGCCAGCCTGGGGGAACTGAGGGGGAGGGGAAGGAAAGACACTCAGAATACGGAAGCCAAAGTGAGGGTGACTTGAACGACTGCCGGCCATTCAGACGGCACACAGAGAGTGCAGCAGGGGCACGAATAGCTGTGCTGGGGACTTACAGGACAAACACCGCTCCCGCCAGACGGAAACACATATCTGAGTCCTAGCACAATACAGAGGAGTGATTATCAGGGTCTCTAGAACAGCTTTGTTAGCCTCAATCAATAAAGACTGAAAACTTCTAGAAAGTCGTCTCATACCATGCTTACACTATTGCAGCAGCTGGTAAACTGCTGTAGCCTTTAGTTTAAAAGGACTCACCTCTGTTCATGATTGCGACACCTAAGACTAGTACTGCTCCTTACTACCACTACACTACACTACACACACACACACACACACACACACACACACACACACACACACACACACACACACACACCTGTGGTCTTTGTGCTCCAGGACACTGATCAGAGCCTCCCTCCCAAGCCACTCCTCTAGAGGAAACTTGGAAAATCTGGATGCTCCCTTAGCCGGGGGACTGGCTGAAGCTGGCTGGAGTGGGGTGGGTCCCAGGTAGTCCAGTCCTCAAAGCCAGTGGGGTTGCCCTCTCAGAGGCAGGTGTCCAACGGCTGGCCAGGGTCGCCCCCTGGTTCTTTTACTCTGGACCCAGCATTTAAACCCTGGCCAGTCCACAAGCAGCAGGAGGGCTGTGGTGGCGCCACAGTGCACAGCAGGGTGAGATGTCAACAAGGGTTTAGAGGCCAAAGCTATTTATCTCCCCCTGAACTTGACCCCGCATCAGAAGGAGGACAGCCCTGACCTGGTTCAAAGGAAAGCTGCAGCTCTGGCCAAAAGCAACACATTTCTGACCCGCTGTTGAAGAGTGAGAGGAGCATTTCAAACAAGAAACACAACAACTGATAGCCAAGGACTTAAAATGACATGAGATTCCATCGGTGCCTCGTGTACCACTGAATGCCAGGCCCCGCTAAGCCCCAACTTTACAAACACTGAAGGTTTCTGCCACAAATGGTTCCCCTACTCTCCGCCACGCTGACTCTAAGCCATTTCTCACTCTGGGCTAACATTCCGCTGACTGCCCACAGGAGCGGGGACCCCAGAGCCCCAACTCCAGGAGGCGGCGACCTGTCAGAATCAGAACGCCCTTCCGCAGTCACAACGAGCTGCTCCTCTTTTTAAAGCTACAACACATAAAGGGAGTTCTTCTTAAATCTATGCTGTTCCCCACCCCCCAGCCCCCACCACTTACAAAAATAACTCCTGCTCGTTGCAGAAACTCAAATTCAGAGCTGTAAGACTGAAAGAGTGAAAATCTTCTGAAACTCAGCCTCCGGCAATAGCCACTATTAGCGATTGGAGAAATGAGAGTTTCGTTTCACTTACAGTCTAGCAAAAATCTATGAGAGCTACATATGGGAATAGATACAAGTGAAGAAATGGGATTTTAGCTTTATGTTGTATGTAACAAAATAAAAATGTTCAAAAACGCCGCCTTACTCAGTGCAGTACTTAGAACTTTGAAAATAGTTAAAAAGAAATGTATCTACATAAAAGGTCATGAGGATGGTCCCCACAAGCTCGTGCAGGGAAAAAAGAAAGGCTGATAAATGTCTAGTTCGTTAATCTGAAAATTCAAAGTCCTAAACTAGTTGAAGCTGAATTATCAGGTAGCCAATACCTGGGACCAACTACGTAACTTGTGGAGCTCAGTGCAAAATTAAACGTGAAGCCCCTTTGTTCAAAAAGTATGAAGAACTTTGAAACAATGAAAACAGAGCACTCAGCCATCAGGGGCCCTTCTAAGCACAGGGCGCTGTGTGAGGGCACAGGGCGCACGCGCACCACTGAGGCTGGCCCTGCCTGCGTACGTTAATTTAACCATGTGGCTGCCAAGTGTTTACTCCGTATATTTAGGGCTTCAGATCTACCATATTTGCCTTTGAGGTTGTTCATTATATTTTCCTAAAATGCACAGCTTTCTCTAACCAATACACTGGCAGGATGACAAGAAGGCCAGGAGAAATGTTAAAAAACAATGTATTTTTCACTTGATCTTGATGAAGTTGTATGTTTTCTGATGTACTTTCCAGTTGAAATGAATTAGCTATGCAGCTAGTATTGTAGAAATACAAAACATTCGAGAATGAAACCTTAAGCTCCATTTCACATCCAAAAGTCTACATCTGAGATTATTTACAACATGAGAGAGTTTCCTAGGATATATTTTGTAATACAGTTTCTATTTTTTTCTTAAATAACAAACTATGTGCTTCCTTCCGTCCTCCAATGAGCCATCGCTAAACAGACTTCCCTTAAAAGTAAAGGCAAAGAAAACCTATCACTTGGCAGATCAAACTGTATAAAATTAAGAATTCTCTTTAGTGCCTTTAAAGTACAAAGGGTTCATTTTACCACAAAAAAAAAGTTGCAACATAAAGTAGTCTTCCTAGCATTTCCCTGGGTCATTTAAACGTGTTTCTATGTTTAACACGAGCTGGCTAATGCATAAGAATAGTCTGATCTTT
This sequence comes from Trachops cirrhosus, assembly GCA_028533065.1. Lineage (NCBI taxonomy): Eukaryota > Metazoa > Chordata > Mammalia > Chiroptera > Phyllostomidae > Trachops > Trachops cirrhosus. Next base: position 143,533,990 of record CM052542.1, on the reverse strand, counting down.
AATACATGAGAAGAATACCAAGAATTCCTTCTAAGCTGCTATAAAAGGCTAGCAAACGCCAGCAAAAGGCCTGGACCACATTCCTTGGCAATTATCAGTATGAGGAGGAGGTAGAGAAAGAGGGGAGAGTGATTTGCAAAAGGCCGTGATGATAACCAAGCCTCTTCCATTAGGAGAAACAGCTGCAGAACCTCTTCTGTCTGAAGCAAAGGACAATCACTTCTGTTCCTGAAGTGTGCCCTTCGGATAGACACGCTGATCACCTCGTCCTGAAATTCCCCGCCCTCTCAGCCCAGGAGAGGCCAGGATAGCTCCCTATACCCAAGCCAGCACGCTGATGGACACATCCCAGAATCCGGGGAATTTGTTCAAGCTTCCCTTGGGGTTCAGTAGAGTCACCCAATGCACGCTGCTTAAACAGAACTGCTGCTTTTCCTGAGGTCAGAGGAGGCAAAGGGAGGCAAGTCTAACTGGTCAGCCCGAGCTCTTCTCGGGGTCCAGAGCTAGTGGCTCCTTCCCATGGACAGAGGAGCACAACAGATTTCTTGAGAACCTCGTGTGCGCCAGCAACAACTCCAGGCCCTCTGTGCAGATGATGTTATGAACCCGACAAAAGCTTACCATTTTGCAGATAAGGAAGCTGACTACAGCTAGTAAGAGGCACTAGGGCTACTGACAGGTAAGGCTGGGCTTCAAATTCAAGTCAAATGAACTCCCCAAGACCCTGCTTTTCATCAGCAGCAACACTCAGTGCAGGCAAGAAGGCAGGGCTTTGTCTCCCAAGAACTTAAGGGCTGGGTGAAAAGATGAAGGGGTTAAGCAAAAAAAAAACAAACAAACTCACAGACACAGACAACGGGCATGGTGACTACTGGAGGGAAAGGGGGGTGGGGGAGGTAGGAGAGGGTAAGGGAGGATAAATGGTGATGGAAGGAGACACGACTTGGGGTGGTGAACACACAACACGATATACAGATGATGTATTACAGAATCGTACATCTGAAACCTCTACATGTTATTAATCAATGTCACCCCAATAAATTCAATAAAATAAATAAAGATAAAAGAATAATAAAACTACTAAAAGTTACCTGCATTTCCTTATCACCAAGCATCAGCAATTTCTAAGCAACGTCAATGAGAAGTAATTCCTCCTCGAAAACAAGTATTTTGTTAGCTTAAGTTATAAACCATTCCTGCAGTTACTGTTGTTTGAATGACAATATAGAAGTAAGCTTCAAATTAGCATATGTGCATTATCTATCCTTTGACGGATATCATATCCACAGGAAAGGTAATTTGAAGCACGCCTGGTGTTAGCACATGCAATCTCAGACTTCCACTGATTTCAAAATAAATTCATAATAGGTCAGAATATTTTGATTCCACTTCAGACACAGTTTCTGTCGCCAGTCCCGGCAGTACTGTATAGTCCGATGCTGAAACAGATTTTAAACCAAACGGTGATGGCACAGTGACTGTAGAAACGAAAACACAGAACTTGGGTTACTTCCATCAGTTACCCTGTGGCTACTGGGACATTGTGTTTGTGTGTCAAATTTAAAACAGCACAACAGCAAATTGCAAGATGTAATTATTTGGCTTGGTAAGCACAACTTTTAATGCAGATGTGAAATATTTTATTAAATTTAAGTAGTATCTTTAAAATGACTGTATTCTTTTTCGAACCTTCGTTGTTTACACACTAAAGGGAAAAAATTTAAGAAAATAATGACTGCTCATTACATAGTTTTTCCGGAAGATAATTCTGTCATTCAGAGGAGAGGAATGTGAAAAATTACCTGCCCCAGGTGTCAAAGATACCAGGTGAGCTTTCACTGCACTCCGTCAAACTGACCCGGCTGCACAGAAAGGACCAGCACCCTGCTGGGACCCGGACAGCCAGTGTGACCCAGCCCCGAGGTCAGCTCTTCACCTGCATTGGTGGACGCGCTTCGGTCTCTTCTTGTAAGTGAGGAATGCCCTTACAAAGGAATTTATGACTCCACGATGATCCTTACCTTTGACCCAAAGCACATGCTCCATGCAAAACTGATGCTTTTCTTCAAATTCAAATAATTCCAAATTCTTCTCAAACACAAAAGACCCTCAAATTCCCAATCTCAGGCACTGGAGGCACCGACATTGATGACCCTTTCCCAAACCTCCACTCTCTCCCCGCCACACCTCCCAGCCAGCCATCCACTGAGCTTTGTCAAGCTTTCCATGACCTGACAGCACACCATCTACGTCAGCTCTTATTGGCAACTACTCAGCCCCAGACCCAACATGAAACATTTCTGCAAGACAAGAACTGTCACCCCATCGCTTGAATCTCCTCTCTTTACCGACCCCTTAACACAGTCCTGGGTATGTTGTGAAAGCCGTGTCCCCTTTAAATTTGTTTACAAGTACTAAAACAATACTTACTGTAAGTCAAAGAACTGAATATAAATCTGTTGTTGGGAGGTACAAATTTAAATAACAAAGTGTAATACCCATCACAGTAGTAAACCCAAACATGTAATTACCACACAGCCCAACAATCGCATTCTTGGGCATTTATCTCAGAGAAGGGAAACTTATGTTCACACAAAAACCTGTACACAAATGTTCATAGCTGCTTTATTTGTAATACCAAAAATTGGGAAAAGCCTACATGCCCTTCATTAGGTCAATGGTTAAACAAATGGTGGTACATACATATAATGGAATACTATTCAGCAAGAAAAAGGAATGACCTACTGATACACTCAGCAACTTGGGTAAGTCTCCAGGAAATTATGCTGGGTGAATAAAGCTAATCCCAAAAGGCTGCAAACTGTACGATCCCATTTAACATTTTTTAAATCACAAAATTTTAGAAATGGAGAACAGATTAGTCATTGCCAGGGGTTGCCGGGAAAGGGAGGAATGTAGGTACACTTATAAAAGGGCAACAGGAGGCCCCTTGGAACAATGGAACTGTTTACTGTCTTGACTGGGGTTATGCAAACATGAACCTACACATGTGATCAAATTGCATACACACAGACAAATGAGCACACCTAACACGGGAAATCTGAATAAGAGGTGGACTGTATTGATGTTAATATACTGGTTGCCACGCTGTACTACAGTTTTGTAAAATGTTATCAATGGGAGGAATTCAATAAATGGAACGTGACATGGGAACTCCGTATTATTTCTTACAATTGCATTTGTTTTTTTAAGTGTGTTGTATTGATTATGTTATTATAGTTGTCCCAATTTTTCTCCCTTAGCCCCCACTTCATCCAGTACCAGCCTTGCCTCCAGCAATCCCCCATCTTATTTCATGTCCGTGGGTCATACATATAAGTTCTTTGGCTTCTCCATTTCCTATACTATTCTTAATATCCCCCTGTCTGTTTTGTACCTACCAATTATGCTTCTTAATCCCTGCACCTTTTCCACCTTCTCCCCACCGATAAACCTCAAAATGATCTCCACACCCAAGATTCTGTTCCTGTTTTGGTTGCTTTCTTAGTTTGATGTGGTTTTTGTTTTTTTTTAGATTGAGTTGTTGATAGTTGCGAATTTGTTGCCTTTTTAATGTTCATAGTTTTGATCTTCTTTTTCTTAAATAAGTCCTTCAACCATTCATGTAATAATGGCTGGGTGAGGAGGAACCCCTTTAGCTTTACCTCACTTGGGAAGCACTTTATTTGCCTTTGCATTCAAATGATAGCTTTGCTGGGTAGAGTAATCTTGGTTATAGGTCCTTGTTTTTCATCATTTTGCATACTTCTTGCCTACAAAGTTGTTTTTTTTTTTTTTTTTTTTTTAGAAATCAGCTGATAGTCTTATGGGAGCTCCTTTGTAGGTAACTCTCTGCTTTTCTCTTGCTGTTTTTAAGATTTTCTCTTTATCTTTAACCTTTGGGATTTTAATTATGATGTGTCTTGGTGTGGTCCTCCTTGGGTCTAACTTGTTTGGGACTCTCTGTGCTTCCTGGACTTGTATGTCTATTTCCGTCACCAAATTAGAGAAGTTTTCTTTCATTATTTTTTTAAATAAATTTTCAATTTCTTTCTCTTCCTCTTCTCCTTCTGGCATCCCTATGATTGGGATGTTGGTACATTTGGAGATGTCCCAGAGTCTTCTTATACTATCTTGATTTTTAAAAAATTCTTGTTTCTCCTTTCTGGTTTGGTTGAATGGTTATTTCTTCCTTATGCTCCAAATCATTGATTTGAATCCCGGCTTCCTTCCCTTTGCTGTTGGTTCCCTGTAAGTTTTTCTTTATTTCACCTTCATTTCTTCCTTTATGTTGTTGCTGTACTCAATGAGTTCCTTGAGAATCCTAATCACCAGTGTTTTGAACTCTGCATCTCATAGTTTGGCTATCTCTGTTTCATTTAGTTCTTCTTCTGAGATTTTGTTCTGTTTTTCATTGGACCATATTTCTTTGTCTCCTCAATTTGGCAGCCTCCCTGTGTTTGTGTCTGTGTTTTACAGCTGCTTTGACCCCCTGTAAAAGGCACCTGTATATTTTGTGGGTAATCGCCAGGGTGGGGCAACCCCCTTCACCACTTTGTGGCTCTGTGTGGGAGGAGGGCTCAGAGAGGGGACGTGCCACTCTGGCTTCTGGGGATTTGCCCAGCACTCACCCCGTTCCCAGTCCCTTCACCCATTTCCTGTATACGACTGGCACCCTTCTAGCTGTGGCCCTGATATTGAATCCCAGAGTGGGTGGGTGTGCGCACATTTTAAGACGGTGTGGCCCCTTTAAGTGAAATTTCCTGGAAATCCAGCAGTCTCTTCCATTGCCCCAACCCCCACTGGTTTTTACAGCCAGAAGTTACGGGGATTTATCTTCCCAGCACTGGAACCCTGGGCTGCATGGTCTGACCTGGGACTAGGACCACTTGCTGCCGAGGTATGCCTCCCAATTTTTATCCACCACATTCCAGTCAAGACGGAGGCATAGGGAGACACGCTTCGCTTCCTCGCGCAACCACAAAAAGGAATTACAACTAAATCTCAACACAAATAACACTCAGAACTGTCAGGAAATTGAACTACATGGGAGTTTGACAACTAAGGTTTTGAAGAAGCCACATTCATCCAGATAGACAGGAGGGACAGAGAAGTGGAGACGTGGCAGAGAGGCGAGGAGACTCAGTTGGCATAGAGGGGCAAAGGAATGGGCCCGGGCTGTCTTACAACTGCATTTGAATCTACAATGACTGCAACAAAAATTTCAGTGAGAAGAGTAGTAAGCCAACAAAAATATCTCCAACTAGTAAGATGTATTTATTTAGCAAACTCTCATGTGATCCCTACTAATTGCCAAGTAGCATTTTAAGCACTTAAATGTTAACACATTGGATCCTCCTAATAACCATATGTGGCATGTAGTGCTATTATTCCTATTTTACAGACGGAGAAAGTGAAGTACAGAGAAGTCAAATAACTTGTCCTAGGGACACACAGCAAGCACCATATTTTGTCATTGTATAATGTGCACTTTTTGCCCAAATTTTTGAGGGAAAAATAAGGATACACATTATACATGGGTAATACTAATTCTGTATCTATATAAATGTTTTTAATTCTTTTATTTATGCTTCGGTGTTACAAGTGTAACTCTAGGAAGCAATAACAATATCCATATATTCAAAAACAAATGCTAAAATTCCTTTATAATATAAAAAACAAATATCTAAATATACATAAATTAAAAAATCGAAATACAAAATTAAAACAAAAGATTTTTTTTCCTAAAAGTTTGGGCCAAAAATGTAGATGCGCATTATATGTGGGAGAACATTACACACGGCAAAATATGGTAAATTAACAGATGGAGTCCGATCCCACGGCCCTCTAGATCCAGAAGTCTCCCCTTTGAGATCTCCGCATTTCACCCTCGAAGGCTAAGGGCTGCCAAGCAGACCAGATGCTGAATCCTGACAGTGGCTCTTCTAGAAGATCGCCAGCGTGCAAGCTGAAAGTATGACACACCCTTCAGATCATACAGCCAATCGTAAACTTCACATGCCACCAACTTCATAGGAAGTAAACAGACCTACTGGATCCCGATGTAAAACCTCTCCCTGGGTGGGCGGGTGAACACTTATAACATTCAAGAGGAACTTGCCACAGAGTAAAGTGGGCTCTTCCTTTTGTCACTTGTGCCCGTGAAGGCTGGAAAACGGACAGGACAGTTGGGCACATTTGGGAGCCCGGTTCAGAAAGGAAGGGTGAGGAGCCTTGAAGAGTGCAATGGTCTGGGAGCAGATGAAAGGGGAAAGCTGAGACAAGACCGTGTAATTGCTTCACGCTTCACACACCCCCGCCCCAGCGCGGCTGCCCTATCACCGGAGCCCGAATCTTCTCTGGCACTCTCGGAATGGCTTCCATTAGCTTCTTGTCTTATCAGCTTCAAGCCCACAGCCTCTTACAAATGCTGGCCAACGTGGGCCCAGGGGACTGAAACCCAGAACCTATGTGGCATTCCAGAGTTGCAGGCCCATAGAAAGGCAATCTGGCTTAGAAGATTTTCAGATAATCAAGTGGGGAGGCAGGAATGTCACGGCCCTGTGGGTGGACATGGGACATTCATCAAAAAGACAAGCACCATGAAGCCGCGGTCTGTCTTTCCCACTGGATGGGGTGTAGCGCTGGGCTGCGTGTGTGTGTGTGCATCTGCATGTGTACGAACCGAAGTTATTTTAGCAGAGAAATCATTTCCCAGGGCTTAATGCTACAAAGGCCCAAAAGGGCGCTAGACCCTAACCTATCACAAGACAAATTCCCAACCACAGGGCACTGCAACTTAACACTAACCATGAGAGCTCGGGCTCAGTTTCCACTGGCTAAACGACGTGAACAGTATGTTACCCACGGTGCCAGCTGATACGATGCACCATTCAGAAAAAAAGGAAATGAGTACCAGGGAGTAGGGGCCAGACCTTACTACACGCAGACCTTGGAGATACTGCAGGTTTGGTTCCAGGCCGCCACAATAAAGCAAGTCATAATCTTTTTGATGGTAGAGGGTCTTGCTTTCCACTTACATTAAAAAAACAGCAACATCTGTGGTGTGCAATAAGGCAAGATATGTCTGTAGTTTCTAGGGCGGGAGCTCACAGAGATTCTCATTCAAGCCTTGGTGCACCGGTTGATGAAAATTAAACCCAATCATGAACTCTGGGCTGGAAGAAAATAGGTGAAACTAGGTGAAGAAGAATGTGAAAGTTCTTCACGTTCTGCAATCTTCAGAAAGAACCACAGGGAATGGAGTTGGGAATGGGAGTCGGCAGGAAAATGGAGTCTCAGCTCACTCTGTCACAGATAACCCCAAATGACCCAGGTCCATGCATCACTTTTCATGCTGAAACAGGATTTCCTTTGCACCAAGGACCAAAAGAATTCTGCTCCCACATGAGAGGTAAACAAAGAAGCTTACGATGCCCACCCTCCATCTGCACTTCTCATTTTGGCAGCTGGCGTGAAAATACGTGAGACCCAAAACCTGTGTCAGCTACCCTGTGAAGAGGAGACCACAGACGGGACAGCACCACTGGGCACGGCGAGGTGGAGGCATGGAAAGACCCTGGTCCCTGAAGACCCCACTGAACCACTAAACCAACCCTGGGCCAACTGCCTCCAGACCTCTTACTGAGTAGATGATAAATGTCCTGCTGGTTTCAGGTACCGTTTGTTGGGTTTCTGTTGGCAGCCAAACATTTCTTCACTGGTACAACCCCCTCCCCATAATGATTCTGCTCAGTAGTTGTATGATAGCTGCCAGCGTCAGCTTCCCTTGGGTGAGCTTCTGGCCCACGGCTGAAGCTTGGATGAAGCCTGAAGGTCTCTTTGTCCTCGTATCCAAATCTGAAGCCCCCAAGTAACAGAAGGTAATACTTACAAACCCAGCCTGCTTTGTTACTTAGAAATCTGGGGCTGGTACAAAAGGCACAATAGATAAACACAAAGACACAGAAAGAGGTTGGCGGGAGCAAGACGGGGAGAAGGGGATGTATAAACGAAAAGAAAAGAAATGGGAAACGTGTGCCCTTTAAGAATGTGTATTTTTTAAGAGATGCCCTCATGCTTTTCAAAATCAGCATGCTCTGAGTAAGAAGCCACTTTGTGCCTGATCTCCGCCCTCACGTGGCTCTGGAAAGGCTAAATCCCATCAGTGGAGCCCCTTGGCCACATGGTGCAGACATGTGGATGACCGATGGGCTTCTTGCGTTGGCTATGCATGACTTGGCGAGGTTAAACATATTTTATATTAGCTTAGGTCCTGACATTCTATCATGTTCCCTGTCAAGAGGCCAAATAGTTGTTGGAACCCTGCACACCAAGTGACATATAACAGAACCCTAGCAAAGGGGACAGCTCTTTGCCAAATATCCTTAAATTAGAGGCTCTCCTTACCTCTCCCACCTCCACTGCAGTGGTCTGGTTGGCTGGGCCAGGAGCAGAAGTCCACTAAAGAAAGGTCACCATCCTTGGCCAACATCTAAGGTACTTTTCAAAGAAGCAATGTTACAAGTTGTGGGGCTATTTCCAATTGGGTTGTCCTTAGCCATGTGCATCACTGAGTCAGGAAGAAAACTGAGACAGAGCAGGCAGCCCAGGCTGGATGGGCCATGGCAGAGGCTGAGCAAACAGCCTTCGAAATGACACTTTCCTGTTCCAGCCACATGCTAGCTTCAGTGAGCCGTCTCCTGCCATCCCAAGGGACACTCTGTCAGGATGTAAGCGGAGAACCTCAAATGCCACCTCACATGACACTGCTCAGAATGCCTGTGACCGGGTGGCTGGAGTGTCTGTGCCCTCCTTGAAGGGTGTCAACGTTCTCACAAGGACACTAGGTCCTCACAGACAGGCAGGATCCCTGCAGGACACCTGCCAGCGAGGGCAACTCCCGGTGAGGAGGCTGCACTTCTCTCAAGCACTTTCCTCTCTGCCCCCAACCCCCAGGCGCTGTCATCCACAGCCTCTTTTGTATTTCCTAGGCGCCTGCTGTATGCTCAGCACCAGGCAGGGCGGTATGGAGTGAAGTCAGGAAACAGAAGGCAGTCTCTGCCCTTCCGACAGGCAGCATTAGGGATTCAAGGACAGAATGGACTGCTGGTGGTGTGGGAAATCCACTGATAGGTGTGCAGAGGAGGGAGGTCTCAGAGAAAGGGATGCTCAGTGAAGACTTCTTGGAAGAGGTGAGCCTTGAGCAAAAGGTTCAGAAAGGGCTGGGGGCCAGACAGAGAGGAAAGAGAGAGGGGGGAAGTGACGGCAGAAGCGTGACCGTTATAAGGAACAAGGTGGGCTCAGAGACCAGGAAACAGCCAGCATGCGAGGCATCCGAGGTGTAGTGAGGAGTGAACCCACAGACAGGAAGTGCCACACAAGGGTGGGGTTAATGCACAGCACGCTAACAGTGCGTTGTCTCTGCCCAGGACACCTCTGTGTTCCCAACACCTGGCGAGTGCCTGGTCCATGGCCAATGCTCAAAAAACATTGATGAGGGAACAAAATTATTCGGCACCCTCAACCATGCTGGAGGTCACAAACCGAAACACAAAACAATACAAGGCAGGGATTGCAAACTTAAACAGAGCCAGGCAGGCAACAGAAGTACAGCTGGCCAGGAGTGAGTGATAAGCAGAGGGGACTCCCGAGGAGCAGACGCCCCATCTTCAGGGGGGACAGTCCCTACCCAACTGCAGCCCACCAGGCAATTTACGTGAGCCAAGTGTTGCCAGATCCTCATGTGAAATCCCCCAATTTTTAAATGATAGCAATGAATTAAAGCCAAAACACATCATTTGGAGCCATATTCAGCGTGTTAGCAATCTTTAGCTACCAGAATAAAATTTTTATTCAAGAAGTTTACGGTCTAAAAGAGCCCCCACGAAAAATTAAACTGTGGTGACAGAGGTAAGAAGGGGTTTCCTGTGGGGGCAGGAGCCTATGGGCCAGAAGGAATACATACAGGGAATACTGCAAGAAGTTGGAAACATCCCGTATTTTGGTCTGGGTGCTGGTTACAAGAGTGAGGACAAATCTCAAAATTCACTAAGCTGCAAACCTAAAAGTTGTCCACTTTACTATATGTAGGATATAACTCAATTTAAAAAGTAAAATGACCAGCTACTGGTGTAGCTCAGTGGATTGAGCACAGGCCTGTGAACCAAAGGATCGCAGTTCGACTCCCAGTCAGGGCACACGCCTGGGTTGCAGGCCAGTCCCCAGCAGGGGATGCATGAGGGGCAACCGTACATTGATATTTCTCTCCCTCTCTCCTTCCCTTCCCCTCTAAAGATACATAAATAAAATCTTTAAAAAAACTTTGCTTTTAAAAAGTAAAATGACCAGTATCCAGTCCCCAGAAGCTGAATAAAGGACTTTCCGGCAGGGGTGGCCAACCTCTTGGCGTCTCTGGGCCACACATGAAATACACAAACACTAACGAAAACTGATGAGCAAATGAAGGTTTTAAGTCAGTTCGCGATTTTGTGTTGGGCTGCATTCACAGCCATCCCGGGCTGCAGTGTGGACACCCCTACAAAGCATCTTTTCAGCAATGCTGCCCCTTCTGCCTGAACGTCTCTCCTTCCTCTTTGCACCCTGCTGCCACCCTGCTTACCCTATAAGGGGCGAGCTGGGCAGCATCTCCTCCTCTTCTACCCCAGCCTCATGCAGGTCTGAGCTTGGCCCACTGGGGCACTCCCAGTGACGCCGCCCAGTGAGTGACATCTTCCCCGAGCCTTGCACTCATCACTTCCTTGTCTGCCTCCCTCAGAGTGCCCAAGGTCCTGGGGACAGAGACTGTAGCACAGAGAGGGCATCCAATAAGTGTCTGACCCACTGCTCACCCTCCTTCCGGCAATCAGCAAGTGGGAGGATGTCTTCTACCTCACCCCATCTCTATTTTCCTAGAGGACACTGAGCAGGGAATCTGGAAACATGAGATCTGAAGAACAATGCTAGGGGACTCACTGAGTCCTGAGTGAGAAGCTCGGGGCAGGGGGAGGGGTGGTGGTGGTGAAGAAACGTACATGAAGGATTTAAAATCTGGTTCCCTTGCAACCACCTGTGGCGACTTGCTCCCGAGAGAGAGGAAGCGGGTGGAAGATTCTTAAATCCTATCCCTGGTTGGAGCCAGTGGTGCCAGACTCTAGTGGGCATCAGAATCACCGCGGGGTTTGTTATAAACAGGTTCCTGCCCTGGCTGGTGTGGCTCAGTGGACTGAGCGCTGGCCTGTGAACCAAAGGGTCACCAGTTCGATTCCCAGTCAGGGCACATGCTTGGGTTGCGGGCCAGGTTCCTGGTGGCGGGTGTGCAAGAGGCAACCACGCATTGGTGTTTCTCTCCCTCTCTCCCTACCTTCCCTCTGTCTAAAAATAAATAAATAAAATCTTAAGAAAAAAAGCAGATTCCTGGGCCCACCCCAGAGATATGAACCAGCAGGTCAGGAACGGGCCCTCAGCGTCTTCATTCCTAACCAGCTCCCAGTGGATGCTGGTGGTCCAGGGACTTCCTTGTGCGCGGGACCAGACCAGGGCAGACAGACCACAGCTAGGACGCTGTACAAAGCACTATGATGCATCCGTGTTCTTTCAGTCAGTCACTTAACAAGCTTTTATTAAATCTCTACCATGTGCAAGGCCATGTAAGTGATGCAGACATCATGAGAATGAATGGCTGTGTTCTTTCACCTTTGGTCACCGGAAAATGGATCGCTCCTCCGCAGTGCCCTTCACAGATTTGCTGTTGAAGCGGAAAAGGACACCACCTTTCAGCCACTCCCAAGTGCTCAAATGGGCTCAGATTCAAACTCCTGACTCTGAGAATAAAGTTTTCAAGGTCCACTCCCATCAGTGAACTCCTATCTTTCCCCAAATGTCTCCAGTGAAAGAGTGATTCTGTTGGGTTGCCCTTCAAAATACCACCTCCTTCACTTAACCACAAGAAGATTTCTGTTGTAGAATTTCTGGTTGTAGATTTCTGTTCTCCGGGCTGGGCAGGGAGACAGATGAATTTCCCTGGAGACCAAGCCAGCAAAGGGTCTTCTGAAGAGTCAGAGGGCAGAGGCAGCTTTCCAGCAGACAGGCAAGCACACGGCTCTGAAATAGCACCCTTCCCCTGTCCCGGGCAGGAACTGCGTTCTGACATATTCAGTTACGAGTGAGTGCCTGGGCATTAAATCTAAATGGCCCACGATATGGAATGCTCAGGCGGCATGCAGTCGGATTATTTATGCCCTCTGCACCTGTGGAAGCTGAGATTTAATTATTTATATCGTGTTAAATTTCCAATCCTGGGCTTCCAGTCTGCAGATGAATAAAGCACCTCAGTTAAACTGCTGGGGACTGTCGGTCACAACTCAGCAGGGGCCGGAAAAGTTAGCGATTTCAGCACCCCAGGATATCATCTCACTCTCCATCTAAGGATGTCCTGAGAAATTCAATCACGTGTGGAGAGTAGGACAAACCTTTGGAAGTGACAACACCTGCACACTTCAATTCTGTCCTCTCAATGAAAATGTAACTCAAGAGGTAAAGGCACAACCTTAGCCCATGGACGTGATGCTCTGTTAGAATAACTCTCCGGTCACACGTCTCGCTCATTGGAAGGCACTGGCCAGACTTACTCCAATTCCTTGGGTTGAGTGTTTTTCAAAGTTGCAGGAACATTCAAGTTAAATACCGGTCAGCTTCTCGTGGTGTCTGATTAATGTGCAATACTAAGGTACATTCTAACAGAACGAGTTCCCCGTTTGCGGTAAGAGCCAGCTTACTGTTGTTAAAATTCCTATGGCTTGGAAATTACTATTGTAACCCAAACCATCACTGCTCTTTGCTTCAAGCAGAACCACTGAGAATTCAAACTTCAATTCTTCTCTCATCTGTCTCCTCCTGCATTAGGAGTTTGAGTCCAATCTCCTGTTGCAATGAAATGATCAGATTCCTTTTTGCCATAATTTCCTCTGTAGAGCGAGTATCACCTTCCACACATAACCCTGGAAGGCTTCCAAGGACCGGCACAAATTCACCTATTGCTTCACCACAGCCCCCTTCCCCTTAGAGGGAGCTGCTCAAGCTCCCAACATAAGGGCCGACCCAGCCCCAAATAAGATGACAGTACCTGGGACCAGAGTCACTCCATTAATGGGAACAGGACGAAACGGTTCTACAGTTCGAATGGCAGAACCATATTCTTTCTGAGGGCCAGCTGCCTTCTGGTTTGGGTGCAGGGCCTAGGTTCTCCCAGCGCCCAGGAAGTTGCCTGTTTGGTGTGCTTCTGCGTGCTGCGTCACTGGGTATCTGTGGTGACCACACGTTTGGCACCGGGCAGGTGCCCAAGAAATAACTGTTGAATGAATGACCCTCTACCAGAAGACACCGACCCTGAGGATCAGGGGAAAGTCGCCACGCTCGTGTGCACACACCAGGGTTGCTTCTGTCGACTCTGAACCAGCTGCTGAAAAGAAACCTGAGCCAAACATATCGCTGGTTCACTCTGTTGTACCAATGAAATGGGCTAGAGACCATACAAAAACAAAGTCGGTTTACAAGAGGGAGGATAACTGTCAGTCGATAAAATTCCACCATCTAAACCATCTAAACCATCAGTAACTAGGTATGTTGACAACTCTTTTATATAGCCTCATAATCTTTTTAATTTTCCAATTACAGTGACATACAACAAATTAGTTTCAGGTGTACCACATGGCAACTAGATGGTTATATAATTAAGACACGATCGTCCTGGTAAGTCCAGCATCCCCCTGACACACACATGGTTATTACAGTATCATTGCCTGTGTTTCCTGTGCAGCACTGTATATCCCCGTGACTGTTTTTACAAGTAGCAATCTGTACTCTTAATCCCTTCCATTTTTCACCTGTCCTCCAGTCCCCCTCCCGTCCGGCAACCACAGCCTGATCATCTTATGTATACTTTCCCACTTTTAATGGGTCAGAAGACACACCGTAAAATATTTCATTAAATATCTGACAAAACAGAATACACATCAACAATAATATATACAAGCAAAAACCCTCCTGTTTCTTGACACTTAACTTTGTAAAGAAATAACATGTCATTTAAAATGAGAATTTCACTTTTAGGCAAAAAGGTAATAAAATTAAACAGACAGAAGTAAGTATTTTGCCAACAGTTGAGTTTTAAGATGGTCATGGGCAAATGCCTGTAACACACAATTTGCCAAAACTGACCCATGAAGAAACAGAAAAGCTGAGAAAACCTAAAACAACAAATAAGGAGATTGAATCATTATTCAAAAATCTCCCAACAAAGAAAATTCAGATGATTTCACTGGTGAATTCTACTGAACATTTGAAGAATTAACACCAATCATTCTCAAACTCTCTCAAAAAAATGAATGAGGAGGGGACATTTCCTAACTCATTCTATGAGGCCAGTATAACCCCGTTACCAAAGACACAGGAAGAAAACTACAGGCCAATATGCCTTACCAATATTGATACAAAACCATCAATGAAATGCAGGCACACTGCATTCAGCAGCATATTAAAGTAATTACACACCATGACCAAGTGGCAGTCATACCCAGAATCCAAGAATGGTCCATCACATGGAAGTCAGTCGATGTAATGCACCACAGTAACAGAATAAAGGGGGGAAATCCACCACCTACTCTGATGACAGGGAAGTCTGGCCCAATATGACCGGGCTCTCAATTTTCAGGAGAAGCTAGAATTCTGGATTTCCTTCTCTGTCCGAGTCCTCAGTCTTCCAATTTGAATTCATAGCACTTACTAGCTGACATCCTACATCTGTGCATGGGCCTCCCTGCTCATGCATGTCTCCCGAAGCTAAGCTCCACGAGGGCTCCATGTTCAGTTTTGTCTCACCTGAGCTGAGCCCGACCCACAGGAGACCACAGTCAACACGTGCTGAAGCGAGAGAGTTGGGCGGGATGACAGATCCCTGTGGTGACGAGAACGTTCTGCATCTTGACTGTATGGATGCTGATATCCTGGTTGTGACATTGGACTAAAGATTTCAAGATGTTACCCTTGGGGAAGACTAGGTAAAGGATGCAGAGGATCTCTCTCTTATTTTATATGACTGCATGTTAATCTACAGTGATCTCAAGATTAAAACTTTAACTTTAAAAAGCTTACAAACAAAAATTTAAGCAAGCAAACAAATGCCTAAAAGATATTCTACAAAATACCTGGCCAGTATTCTTTTTATTTCCAGTTTTATTGAGTTAAAATTGACATGCATACTGTGTAAGTTTCAGGTATATAGCATGACGGTTTGATTTATACACAAGGTCTGTCCGGAAAAAGTCCAGCCATGGTGAATATAGTGAGAACAGTTTGCGTGACATTGATGTACCCTGGCAGCCAAGGAGAGTGGCGTGAAATGTGCATGCGTGAACGGTACTAGTCAGTGGGGTGGGTACATGCCATTGAGTGAGCACGTGTACCGTGTTGTCATCACATTCAAAATAACTGAGCAAGTAGAACAACAAATCTGCATCAAATTTTGCATTAAGCTTGAACATTCCTCTGTGAAAACTATTTGGATGATTCAGAAGGCTGCAGCTATGGGCAACTGGTGATTGGCAGCTTCATCACGACAATGCACCCACTCATGCATCACGTCTTGTGCAGAGTTTTTTGGCAAAACATCAAATCACCCAGGTGACTCAGGCCTGCTACAGCCCAGATTGACATCCTGCGATTTCTGCCTTTTCCTAAAACTAAAATCACCTTTGAAAGAGAAGAGATTTCAGACCATCGATGAGATCCAGGAAAATATGATGGGGCAGCTGACGGCAATTGGGAGAACGTGTGAGGTCCCAAGGTGCCTACTGTGAAGGGGACTGAGGTGTCACTGTCCTACATACAATGTTCTTTGTATCTTGTATCTTCTTCAATAAATGTCTCTATTTTTCATATTACATGGCTGGATACCTTTTGGACAGACCTCATATATTGTGAAATCGTTACCATAATAGGTTTAGTTAACATTCATCATCTCATATAGATACAATAAAAAGAAAACACAAAAATAGTTTCACTTTGTGGAGAGCACTCTACTCTTTTAACAACCTTCCTTCACGTCATACAGCAGTGTTAACCACAGACATCACATTCCTGGTACTTGCTTGTCTCCTAACTGGAAGTTTGCACCTTGGATCGCCTTCCTCCAATTCCCCCTGCTCCACCTCTAAGTGAGATCATACAGTATTAGTCTTTCTCTGTCTGGCTCATCTCACTTAGTGCAATGCCTTTAAAGTTCCATCCCTGTTGTCACAACCTGAAAAATAAGGAAAGACTGAGACATCAGCACAGATTGGAGGAGACCAAGGAGCCATGACGACTAAACGCCATGTGGGATCCTGGACAGGATCCTGGAACAGAAAAAGGACGCCCGTGGAAAAACTGGGGAAATCTGAATGATGTCTGTAATTTAGTTGATAGTATTGTACCCGGTGTTAATTTCTCAGTTTTGACAAAGGTACCTTGGTTATGTAAGCTGGTAACTAGGGGAAGATGGGTAAGGGGTATTTGGGAACTCTGTGTAGTATCTTTGCAACTTTATATTAAATCTAAAACTAGTCCAAAATTAAAGTATATTTTTTGAAAAAAAATATATAGTTAGAAGAGAAGCATCCCCTAATGCACCAAGTAGTTAACTAGCACTGTGGCCTGCTTATCTTTTCAGATAAAGATCATGTAAATCTAAGCAATAAAAACATTGAGGAGTCCCACCTATACACAATTTGCTGTGGTTTGAATCCACAATCCCTCAGCCCAAACCCTTGGGCCCAGATCTGTTTTGGAATTCAGAATCTCTTTGATCTCAAAGAAGAAACATGACTGGAGCTGTGCGTTTAACCCCAGCTGGGGTCCAGAGGCAGCATTTCATCACCAAACAAATGAACATTTATTTAGCAAGAACATGAACACACAGGGCTGCCCAGCCCGCGGCCCCGAGTAGCTATGAATGTGGCCCAACACAAAACTGTAAATTTACTTAAAACCATTTTTTTGATCATCACTTTTCATTAGTGTTTGTGTGTTTACTGTGTGGCTGAAGACAACTCTTCTTCTTCCAGTGTGGCCCAGAGACGCCGAAAGGCTGGACACCCCCCAAAGACTACAAACAGCCACTTACCCTTGCAGGTAAGACTTTGTAGCCAAATAATTTTGCTAAAAACTTTGTTTTCAGAATTATTCAGATTTAAAAAATAGTGGATAGGGGATTGTGGACTGGATTAACAGGATTCCAAATGAATAAAGCTTTTGATTTTTAATGTTAGACTTCCAAATTTCTAAAAATGATCACCTCAAATTCTCTCTCTCCCCCACTCTCTCTCTCTCTCACACACACACACACACACACACAGAGACATATTTAAGAGTGGCACTCAATCCAGAGACAACAAGGGGGGGCTTCTAGAATGTTGATAACATTTCATTTCTCAGTCCAGGGCTGCTTAGAAGAGTGAAAATATGATGAACTATGCACATATGATTTGGTCACTATTCTTTATGTTAAATGTTGACAGGACTTTTGTTCAAAAGCAGCATTCACAGAATTAAAATTTAAAGTCACAACATGTTAACACTGCAAGAAATCTTCTGTCATTTAAGACACACAGTCCCGTTGCCTGTGTTCCAGATCCAGAGTGGTGCAGTGATCTGCCCAAGGTCATGCAGCACTGTGGGGGGACAGCTACGACCCCTCCTGACTTCTAATGCACGGTTCTTTTTGTTATGCTAAAACATGAGCTTCCTGGTTCAAACATTTGTTCTACAATGTGTTACTAATTAACTGGGAAAACTTGTAATACCATCACATCGGAGTTAATACCACAACATTTTTTGCTAATATAGATTTATTTTTCCCATGAAATTACTGAACTGATGTCTGGCTCAGATGTCTCTGTTTAATTTGGTGTAACTATGCCTCTCTCTAATAATGCATAAAACCGTCAACGGCCATCAACACGATCTGAGAGTCCTGTCGCATCATCCAACTTCACCACTCAGCTATGAATATACCATGGGCGATTTAAATCACCTCGATTGGGTTCATTGCTAAAAAAAAAAGTCAATCTTCTGGTTAGCTGTGACATTTTTAAGTATGGGAAGGGCAAGCATGATTTGGGCGCTTTTGATTTCTCCACTTTTAATATCTTACCCCTTCCCCAGTTGGTACCATATGACTCAGCTTTCCCTTTTATTGAGTTTACAATCGTGCTTTTGTCAGTTTACAATCTTGCTGTTTATAGCTGCAGTGAGGCAGTAAGTACTAGGAAAGCCCTGAGCTTATACTAAGAACACAATTTAATGGTTTCCCCCACTGGAAACATAAATGAGGAGAAAGAAGATTACAAGCAGAAAATTCCAAATGCCAGATCAAATTGTAATTTCCATAAAAGAGACACGACAGTCAAATCAGAGGTTCCCAACTGGGTTTCAGGCTGTGAACCCCAAAATTGTACGCATGCGTGTGTGTGTGTGTAAAGGAAGTCCTTACTTTCATCAGAATCTCAGAACGAGTCATGACCTTGAATAAAGGAGGGATGAGGGGAAGAATCACTAGCCAGCACAAATAAATAGAGGAAAGTGAGGTCTGGGAGCGACATCTCTAGTTCCCAGTGACAGGTTTTACAAAATATCTACACAGCCCCGACAATGTAGCACGGCACTGGATCTTGGACACGTGGAACAGCCTGTGAGGCAGACGAGTAATTCTGGCTTCAGTTTGCAGGTAAGGACAATAAGGAACCTGTCAAAGCTCAATGGCTAATAAATGTGGGTGCTGACATTTAAACCAAGCTACATGCACATTTATGACGAGTACTGCTGAGGATTCACAGGCTCTCTTTCCCTGACTGGTGTGGCTCAGTGGGTTGGGTGTCATCCTGCAAACTGAAAAGTCGCCTGTTCAATTCCCAGACAGGGCACATGCCTGG
Source organism: Trachops cirrhosus (assembly GCA_028533065.1). Classification (NCBI taxonomy): domain Eukaryota; kingdom Metazoa; phylum Chordata; class Mammalia; order Chiroptera; family Phyllostomidae; genus Trachops; species Trachops cirrhosus. Next base: position 143,515,025 of record CM052542.1, on the reverse strand, counting down.
GTTGCAGGCCAGGTTCCCAGCAGGGGGCACTCAAGAGGTAACCACACATTTCTCTCCCTCTCCTCCCCTCTCTCTAAAATAAATAAATAAAACCTTTAAAAAGCCACACATAATAAAAAAACAGGGTCCCTTGAAACTTTTCCCATCAGGTCTGCCTGCACCCTTGTGTTGTTAAAACAAAGATCTTACATTCTGTAAAAGTATGATAGAAATGCGATTTTCAGTGCACAAGTTTTCATTTGTTTTATATAGCATAAAACAAACAAACAAAAACCCTGCCTTTCTCTTGTCTACTCTACCTCCATACCCACTCTCCACCCAAGGCTCTCACATCCAGCCTTTATTTTCCACCTCCCTCCCAGCCATTCCCTTTTTGGGCATTAAAACCCACGAGTGGTAGCAATATCTCTGTGCCTTTCAAACCAGAAGCTGGGCATCTTTTCCTGCCCACACTCCCAGAGAGCTCTCCTCACTTCTTCACCTCTCACTATGGACTACTAGGGACTTGCTACCCAAAATAGCAAAGAAAAAAAAAACACATTCCACCACCCCTCCTATCTAGGTAAATGCCAGCGCTATCTTCCAACTACCCTATGACCATTCTGAACACGGACACAGCTGTCAACAGAAGAACAGAAAACAAGAAAGTCCCTGTGCGTTTGACCTGACAGAAGACAAATTGTCACCAGTCTCCAAGTCGAAAATAGATCACCCACCTCTCAGAAGGGCACAGGGCCCTTTTCCACTCTTATCTCAGAGGCCTCCAGCGGTTACATGAAATGTGAAATGCACTGAGCACTTGATGGAATGAAATGCCCGCCAAGGACATGATGACAATGACTCTGTAAGGTCACATGAAAAAGTGCTGAGCTTCCACCGTGATCCCAAGCCCCAGGAAGGACAGGAAGGGCCCACACAACACTGTTTCCCAAGCCAACAGCTGGTCCAATGGCCTCATTTTACAAATGAGCAAACCCATTCTCCATGCCGTTTCCAACATGTGGTTCCCTCTGAGAAGCGGATCCAGGAACCTGTGTTCAAACTAGATCTTTGGGAATAAATCCACTTCTCAAGAAATCAAGATCTACCACAATCATCCAGATCTGACACTAACCATTCTCTTTACCTGTCTCCTTCATGTTATTTTTGGGGGAGTGATGGTTTTGACGGCCCTAAGCTTCAAGAGACCTACAGCTGACTCAAGCACATGACTTTATTTTTTTTAACTTATTGATTTGAGAGAGAGGAAGGGAGGGAGAGAGAAATACCGATGTGTTGTTCCACTTATTCATGCACTCATTGGTTGCTTCCTGTATGTGCCCTGACCAGGGATCAAACCCGCAACCTTGACATATCTGGACAACGTTCTAACCAAGTGAGCTATCCGACCAGGGCCTCAAGCATGTGACTTTATTAGGCTGCCTCACAGACAGTGAAATCAACACATAGTGAAAGTCTATGGTACCCTTTTATAGATTTTTTTAAAAAGTATTAGTAGCTTAGCTTTTCATCCAATTCTACATCTCAGGAGAGAGAAAGAAGTTATGTAGAAAAAGCATGCCAGAGTTTTGGATTGTAATTTCTCAGTTACTAGTGGGAACCTGCCTGAACTTCCACAGGACTCTGTAGCACACACATTTGTACCCTCAAGAAGGCAGAAATTAAACTGCAATTTATGAGGCTCTGTTTGTCAGTAAATTCTATAACCAGAACAAGATCAGAAGCTCCCCGTATTTTTTTTTTGACTTTAACAACGTCCTGGGCAATGATAATTCCATTCTTTCTGTTTTTACCTTAACTGATACTCTGGGAGAATTCTATGAATTTCTTTAAAAGCTGAGTAAATTTACTCATCCTTTCCCCGCAAAATGAATTCACTGAAAAAAATCTTTAAAAGTGAGGGATACAACCCTGTTCTTAGTCACAGAACATGACTTAATTTTTCTCTCTTCCATCATCATCAAAAAACACTACGTAAAGAACATTTCCTGAAATCATTTAAAGGGCTAATGAAAATTAAGAGTAACATTCATTGGCTGTTCACCTAATATTCCATGTGGTTACTAAAGGAATAATTTTAATTATGGTAAGTAATATAAGTTACTATTTTTTAAAAGCTGACTCAACACATTTTGTGTTTAAAAGCAGATCAGATGGCTTATTTTGGAAGCCTGTTTGCCTTTCTAAGTGAGCCATTTAAACTGATATTACTTTAATCTAGAAATGTGCATACAAAAGCAATGAAATTCTATTTACTTTAAACTCTGCACCTAAGCCAGGTTTTTGCCCTTAATGTTTCCCAAAAAATAAAATGAAAAAAAAAAAGCTCTTAGAGAGCACGAGGGAGGGAGCAGTGGCAATTTCTACCACACTCACAATTCAAACCTGACCTAGCATGCACCAGAACATACTACCAACGCCTCCTCTATCCAGCAAGATGCGTGAACACCGATGACCCTGCACCCAAGCGGCTGCAGCTGCCCTGAGGCTGACCTCTCACTGCAACTCAGCCACCTGTGAGGTAGACTGTGCACTTAAACTTGGCCAGTGCTTGGGCTGAAAAATAACACTACCTCTGCCATTAATAAGTCAATGAAGTGCAGACCTACCAGGTCTGAGGCCACCAGATTCCCACAAAGTCGTCTAAAGCCAATTACGAAATCAAGACGGTGGTCTATTAGATGAGACCCCAGAAGTCCAAAGGAGGTGATATTTAGCAGCTACTTCAAAAATGGTGAACATCCAAATCCAGAAACTGAAAGAAACACCTACGAGTATCTATGAATATACATAAATGACTGGGAAAGAAAGAAGAGCTCTCCCTACAGGAGAATTCCAACGAATAAAGAGTAGAAGAAGTGAGTGGAACAGAAATTCAGCATCAGAACACCACGGAAGTGACTTGCAGGCAAACTCCAGCAATGGGCGTTAAAACTAGCAGGTGAAAGTTTCAGGAGAAACAAGATAATTGCGTAATCTTACTGTATCTCCCTCCAGACACTCTCACTTGCACAGGGGAGAGAAAATCAACCTTAGACTTCACAGTCAACGCCACCTTAACCGAGTGATTAGGTAATGCACTGACACGAGCACGTCCCTTCTGCAGGACTCGTGTGTGAAGACACACAGCTCAAGCTGGTCGTGAGAACACATGGAACGGGCCAAACCTGGGGTCTCCTCGCAACAGGCATTGGAAAACGACGGAGGGAGGACCAAACCCGGACCTCTGCCCACTTTCAGAAATGAAGTTACGCTGGACCACAGCGGTGCCCATCCTTTACATACTGGCTAAGGCGACTTTCATGCTTCAGCGTAAAGCTGAGTGGCGGCAACGTCGACCATAGAGTCTGCAGAGCCGAAAATATTTATTACCTGGCCCTTGACAGAAGGAGTTGAGTGATCCTTATTCTAAAAAGGAACTGGCCAGCAGTCTTCAAAAGTGGCAAGGTCACGAAAGGTAAGGAAACACTAAAAAATGGTCACACACTGGAGAAGACTAGGGACCCATGACAACTAAATGCCAGGTGGGATCCTGGACTGCATCCTGGAGTAGGAAAAAAGCGTTTGTGGACATCTGCTAAAAAAATTTTTTAAAGTCTGTATTTGGTTACTACTGTGTACCAATCAAAACCTTTCTTGGTTTTGATACCTGTATTGAGGTTGTACAAGAAGTTAACACTAGGGAAGCTGACCGAGAAGTGTACAGGAACTTTCTGTGCTATTTTCGCAAATTTTCTGCAATTCTAAAATTATTTCAAAGTGGAGAGTTAAGAAGAACTGTGATGAAACTCTTCAGCGCGGTCTGGGGCTGAGGGAGCAGCAGTGAGTGTATCTAGGCCAGCATCACCTTTCAAAGTTTGTCTTTATGGGGCTTACAGGCAACTGCGAAAAGAATTCCAGCATCGCTGACACACCATGCCAGGGACCTGAAGGCAGACAGAATTAGCAGACAGTATTCCTTGCTTTAACCAACACTGCCTTTACAACTGTATTATAGCCCTGGCCAGTGTGGCTCAGTTGGCTGGAGCATCATCTTGTAACAGAAAGTTTACAGGGTTCGATTCCTGGTCAGGGCACATACCTGGGTTGCAGGTTCGGTCCCCAGTCCAGGCACATATGGGAGGCTACCAATCGATGCTTCTCTCCTGTATCAGTATTTCTCTCCCTTCCCTCCTCCCTCCCTCTCTCGATAAAAAAGCAATGAAAAAATGTCCTCAGGTGAGGATTAAAAAAAAAAACACAACAACAGCTATATTATAGCTTGGGGATTCCTGTACTTACAGTACCACATAAAAGGATAAACTTGGACATCTAAATTTCTCCCCTGTGGTCTCTCAAAGCCTAAATCAGCTCCTGGGAGCTAGGCGGACCAAGGATTTTCTTGGAAGTGCTTGCGGGGGTAGGTTTGGTGCCGGACCCGCGGCAGAGGAGACAGGCCTGACAGCAGAGGGAGATAGTGCGTTCCTAGGAGGCAGGACCAGTCCTGTCACCGGTTCCCAGAACAGCCCCGACAAAGGAGGGAAATGCCTTCTGGAGAGGTGCCCCTTCCACATTCGCTCACGGCCATGCTTGCGTGGTCAGAGAGGAACGTGGGAGCAGCCGGCCCTGCCTCTCTCCCATCAGCAACTGCCCCCAAACAGAAGCACGCCACACAGAGTCGAGATTGTTTGTGAATTTTACCAAAGTCACAGCTACAGTTATGCCAGAATACAGAGGAAGAGAATCAGAGAATGAGACTGCGAGAAAGAAGTGGAAAGAAAAGAGGAACCTGGGGATGGGACCAGGCGTGAGGAGCACACAAAAGGAGCAGCTGGGCAAACCCACCCTCAGGAACCACCCGTCGCCCCCCAGCCTTACTGGGCGCCCTGGTCTGAGTGGGCAAAGCTGGGATGAAGAGGAAGGTCTCACCGAGCGGAGCCATGGAAGGCTGGTCAGCCTCCCCCAAGCGCCCACCGCTCCCAGCCCCCAGGTGATCTGTCGCTGTGAACCGGAGCCCAGGCTGGTTCACCCTGTCCATTAGTCCCAGAGCTGGCCAAACACCCTTGACAGGTCTTGGCTCACAGCTGAACACGCGACCCAGCGAGGCCATCCATCACAGGAGCCAGGTGAGCAGTAAAACGGATGGAGCTCCGAGGAGGTTCCTACCACCTTTTTAGCTGACATTGCTCACCTCCCCCCTCTGTGAGAAATCAACCCTTGGGGGGTGGGGAGTCCAGGCTGAGGCCAGTGCCGTGTGGAGGAGGAGGAGGCAGCCGCGTTTTATGAATGGGCCATCTGGACAGGAAACAGCCTGTGGGCCTTCCCCCGCTGAGCCGTCCCTCCTCCCTCTGGAAATTCTTTCAGCCCCATCTGCTGGGAAGGAGGCAACACACCCAGGGAGCAAACCCACCACCCACTCCCCAGCTTCTGCCCCCACCAAGAACATTCCAGTGGTTTTGCCGAACTAAATGCTCTCCCTCAGTGAAGCCTGAATGACAACAGGTGCCCGCCTCTAAAGCCACCACTCACAGTTTCTGGGTTTTATTGTTTTTCAAGACATTTAGAACAGTGCTGTCCTACTACTGGAAATTTCAGCTGAGGGAGCTAATCGGGGGCGGGATCGGGATAGAGAAGAAACGAAGATTGAGGTGCTTTTCGGTTGCCTCTGGCACGAGATGGCATGAGCTGTGAATGACAGTCACCAAATGACTGCCCTGGGGCCATCTGCGGTGGCCTGTCTGCCTGGACGGGAAGTGTGTGTGCATGTGCCTCGGTCTGTCAGGGCTGGAGGAAGACAGCCCTGCATTCCGGCCAAGCTGCAGACAGACAGACCTCCAGCCTCTGCTTTTTCTTGCTCAGTCCTACCACCCCACCCTTGGAGACCATCTGAGGGTTCACAAAACACTTTTAAGTAATCACATTGGACTTTCAAAACCACAGGGAGGACACCGAGCCATAGGGGGTTCACATGGCATGCCCAGCTGGAGAACTAGAGTAACAGAAACCATAATAATTTAACCAGAAAAATGACGGCGACACCGAACACTTAATCGGCATGTCCTATGTACCAGGTACTACGTTAACCATCTTACACAGCCTCCATCCTTGCTCCAGCCCTGGGAGGAAGAGGGGAGTATTTATAGATGAAAAACAGAGGCTCCATTGTACAGATGAGAAAACTGAGGCTCAAGAAGGCCAAGTTTCCTGCCCAAGTGCACATGGCTACTTAATGGAGTGTTCTGGAGTTGAACCCAGAACCGGAGTGCTGACCCACTGCGAAAGCTCCTTGTCTCCGACCCACGGAGGCAGCCGAGCGGGAACTCATCTGTGCTCTGGGCCTTGAAGAGCATAAATCGAGTGATCCCCAGAGCCAGTGGCACAGCTGAGCCTGGAACTTTCAGACCCGAGTCCAGTGTGCCTTTAACTATACCGTGAAAGTGTCACGTCTCTGTTGTTGTTTTACACTTTATTTCTTTTTATAGAATTTATTGGGGTGACACTGGTTAATAAAATTATGTCGGGTGTACAATTCTATAACACGTTGTCTGTGTATTGGATTGTGTGTTCACTACCCCAAGTCACGTCTCCTTCCATCGCCATTTATCCCCTCTTCACCCTCTCCCACCTCCCTCCACCCCCCTTTTCTCCCAGTAATCACCATTTTGTTGTTTTTGGTTTTTGCTTAATCCCTTCATCTTTTTCACACAGCTCCCAACCCCCTCCCCTTTGACAGCTGTCATTCTGTTCCCCCGTCCCTACGAGTCTCTATTGTCTGTTATTGTATTTTGTTCATTAGTAAGTACTGTATGAAGTGATTCTACCCCAACGTCCTCCTACTGCCCACTCCTTCTGAAACAAAATGTGGACCTAGAACACTCTTGGAGGTCATCAAGCTCTACCCCTTCCTATTTTAGGTCTCCAAGCCTCAGGGAAGTGGAGCTCACTGGCCAGAGGAGCTGCAGCAGGGCGGAGGGGAGTGCCCAGATCCCGCTGGCCGGCGCGCCCGAGGATGCCTCCCAGAACCAAAGTGCATCCTACCGGATACAAGCGACGAGGGGGAAGTCACCCAGCCAGGCGCTTTTCACGATGGCCCTGACTCGGGAGGTCCGTTCTACAGTGACGCTGCACTGGGTAGGATGCTGCTTTAACTGAAGTGAACCAAACTGTGAGAATATTCACTACTCATGGCTCAGCACGGCCACAGAATCAAACTTGTCTTCAAGTAGAACTCCACTCAGTGACACTTAATTGGACCATCAATGGCCACCTGGTGCATTTCAACCCCTTCACGCCTACACACCTTTCGTATGATCATTTTTAATCTTCGGTCTTTGGGTTTTTTAAAAAATAGTGTTCTGTTTTGTATGGGGAAACTTTTCGGTACTCCCATAGCTCTATCACCCTGCCTTGGGTTGAAAGAAACCCTTCCTTTTTCTTCAAGTTATTTATCTCAGGGTCTGTTTTTATGCTTATCTGTATGTTTATGGTTTACGTTTGTTTTCTCCACTAGACTGTAAGCTCCACCCGTAAGGACCATATCTGTTCTGTTCATTACTCAATACCCACAACAGCATCTAACACATAGTAGGCATTCAACAAATGCTTCTTTTACTTGAACGAACAAGGGACGAAGTGTCCCACGGGCTTGGGAAGCAGCAAGCTCTGGAGGATGAGAACCCCGCTCACTGCCCACAAAACAATCCGGAAAGCTATTATTTCAGAAAATAAAACAATGGGCAACATTCCAGTTTTTCCAAAATGCCACTCGGCACCAAACCGATCTGCAAGGAGCGATCTGATTCCAGCCTTATTTGAAAACTTAAAAATTCTACAGTGACTGTGGCATTTCAGTGAAATTTTCACACTTTCAGACACACTACATTTTTTTAACTTTTATTCTTCCTTATAGCTTCTTCTATCCTCAAATTTCAAAACCGGTATTGGGATTAGGAGCAACAGAACACTCGGCGGTCCCAAGGAAGCCAAACTGAATTATACCAGGGGCACAGGCACAGGAACAAACAGGGTTATCCTAACTGAGCAGACCGAACGTCAGGAAAGGACTGGAAACTGTTCTCGGCAGACACTTACGCTGTGGCTTTTAAAATTCTTTTTTTTTTTTTAAGATTTTATTTCTTTATTTTTAGAGAGAGGAAGGGAGGGAGAAGGAGAGAGAGAGAAACATCAACATGTGGTTGCCTCTCATGTGGTCCCCACTGGGGACCTGGCCTGCAACCCAGGCATGTGCCCTGACTGGGAATCGAACCTGCGATGCTTTGGTTCGCAGCCCGCGCTCAATCCACTGAGCTATGCCAGCCAGGGCGGCTTTTAAAATTCTTGAAGGAAGTAATGTTAAGATAACCTCTACAGCCACAGAATGTCACACAGAGAAAAACTAGCATGTGAAGTGCCAAGTGAAGATTTTGAAATGTGCAGGAACCCAAGTGTGAGAAGCACACTGAGTGCCCCATCCCCATAAATTCTGACAGTGATATTTCTAATTAGAATTTCGTCTTAGGGCACGGTTTTTCTTCCACCGATTTGTCCTCTAAATGTTTTGTTTAAATGTCTCTGCTCGGTTATAATTTTCCCATGCATTGTTTAACGTTATACACAACTAAATTAAATAAGCTCCTTTCCCATATCCACTTTTCTCTCCGAGACCCAGGGCGATTGTCTGTGGTCAGCACCAGCAGGAAGCAGGAAGCAGCAGAACAAGGGCACTGAACACTCCAGCAATCCCGATTTCAGCCCCTGGAATGCACAATTGGCACCCGACCCGTGCTGAAGTTCAGTGCGATGGCAATGTCCTGGTTTCACCCTCCACGCTTCGGAGAACAAAGAGAAATGCAGTCAGTCCTTGGAGCAATGCAGAATCACATCTGGGATTTGTAGTCCATCCCTGGAACGCTCCAGAAGGAGGAATCCAGCATCTGATATCTATCTGTGTCGGCTAATTATTATCGCAAGTGACACCAAATAAATACTACCTGAATTATGTCTTACCCTCATTCCTTCTCTTCCTCAGAGACCCCTTTATAGCCCTGGATATATTCGAGAAATAAAAGCCCCACCTTACTGCCTGCTGGGCATTCCACTAGGTGACTTATGCATATTATTTCATGTAATCCTCCTGCAACAACCCTCAAGTATTATTATCCCTTTTTGACAAATGATGAAATCAGGGATCTGAGAAATAACTTCCAAGGTTATAGTTAATAGGTGGGAGAGCCAGAATATGAGCCCAGATCTGTCTGGATCCTCCAGAACCCAAGGGGGACCATGTTAGTCTCATCAGGAGCTCTCGGCTATTACTAAGAGCTAGTAACATACCACCTGACTCAGTCGGTCTGAACCCCAACTTTGCCGAGTACCAGCTGGCAGTTACCTAACTTCTTCATGTCTCAGTTCCTTTGCTATAAAGAGGGCATAATGATTGCTATCTGTTTCATAAGGTTGTTGGAGGGTGAAAAAAAGCCCTCAGAACCATGTTGTAAGCACACAATAAAGGTTAGCTGCTAATAATAGGCTGTGATGATGATGACGGTAGTGGTGCAGGTTTCAAAGATCAGCCTCTCTTCTTGACTTTGGACTCCTCCCAAACCCAGACCCACGATCCTCGCTAACCTCTAACACACCACAGTTCTTCAGCGAAAACTTCATTCTGCTAACCAGGCTCTCTTCTTTATCCCACTGGTCTTCTCTGGATATAACTTCAATAACTTCACTTCCGTTGATCCAAAACCTACCCATTCCTTCAAGGCCCCTCCAAATCCCACCTTCTCCATGAAGTCTTCCCTAAATACTGAGGCCCCGGTAATGGTAATGGGTCTTCTCCTTCCAGACCATTGCCTAAAGTTGGCACTGAGAACACTGTCGTCATTTAGCAATACACTGTGAATACAGAATTGTATCCGGACTTGAAACATCTGTCAGATATTTCAGCTTTGTTTTATCCCTACAACTTGGGTGCAAGCTCCTTGAGGTCAGTATGCGAGACACGGAGGCAGCACGGTGCATTCCCACAGAGCCATACAAAAAAAGGTACATCCTCTGGTGGGAGAATCCTAAAGGTATTGCTCCTATTATATTAAGACACTTAAAATAATTATTTGAGGTAGTTAAATTACCTCCAAGAGTACGGAATGAACTCAAGAAAAAGTTGAAAGAATACAGTCCATCGATATCCTCAAAAATAACAGTCTATGTATTTTATCTCAAAGACTTAAGCAGTATTCATCTTAATGCTTGTATCTACTACCAGCTTGTTAAAATACAGGCTTACTAACGCTATTAAAATATTTGGATTAAAAAACTTCAACACTATTAATCCAGTGAGCTTCTAAGTGATCCACAAAGACTTGGAGGACATAATAGAGCTTGTGCGGTCTTCACACAAATGTCCTGCCACAGGTTACACAATTCAGGTCTGCCTGTCATCTGGAAATGGGCTTGGAACTGAGAGTAATTCTAAGGAGATACTCAGAACTTGTTTATACTGCAGGACATTAAAATCTTGCTTTTACTCAAAACTAGAAGAGCAAGGACAGCAGCCTTGGCTTGAAGAGCTCATTGTTGCAAACGAAGCCCCAGGAACATGAGACAGGCACAGAATAATGACCTGGTGACAGTTACAGGTTCTCTAATGGATTTTATAGAATGTAAGAACTGACCATGAACAACTCAGATGAATACTATCCCACACAGTTCACTTGTTATTAAAACCCAGTCCTTCCAATACATTTGCGGACTAATAATGATACTAATAACTAATAAGCGACTTTTGTAGGCCTTTCCTTCCACCTTACACACTAAGGGACTAGAATGCACCCTTACAGAGAGATCCTCCTTCTCCAGGCAACAACCCTGACACACAACTGCAGTGTAAAAGGAACAGGGGCTGGGGTGTCTAAAAAACAAAGAGAGGCTGTCCAGAAAGGCACCCTCAAACTGTCAGCGGAAAGCCTCTCCAGATAGACTCATTCTCCTCAAAATGGGAGCCAACCCCGAAAAGCTGTGCCTCGAGTAGAAAACGGTATTCCCTTTATGTGTGTCTCAAGGGCATGAGTTTAGAGACCACGACAATTTCAGATAGTGCTCTACTTCAAACACACTGAGCCAAGATAACCTCTAAAACCACCTCAACCCCTGAAACTTAACTAAACCTCATTACCCCAGTTTCACTATAGGCCGTCTTCCTAAACAAGCCGGGAGTTGAAAATAAATGGGTTATTCTCCTAACCTGTGGCCTTGGCCAGAGAGGGAGAGAGGGAGGGAGGGAGAGAGGGAGGGAGAGAGGGAGGGAGGGAGGGAGAGAGGGAGGGAGGGAGGGAGGGAGGGAGGGAGGGAGGGAGAGAGAGACTGATTTATTTAAAATATCCCCACATGTTGCCCCAAATAATGAGACTATATAACCTTATATGGAAAAAGCTTTATGCAAAATGATGTGTACCACAGAATTATCTTTTTAAAAAGAAGAAAAACCCAACCATCTAAATATACAACAGGGGAATGGCTGTATATACTTAATAAAATATTATGCAGCCAGTATGTGTGTTAGTAAAATAATGTTAAGTGACATAAGCAGACTTCAAAATTGAACATTATGCTACAATTAAAACTAGGGGGCCAAAAAAGAAAAAACTAATTTATGTATAGAAAGGGACTACCCCAAACAGCGGCTAACTCTGTCCAGCGGACCCATGCGGGGGGGCAGTTCCTACTTTTCTACTCCCTGTAAGAGACCGTATTTAAATAAGCGCTAGTTGAAAAACCCAGAAGGTTCAGGTCCACAGCACATCCCAGCATGTGGGGGCATTGTCATTCCAAGAGAAAACAGCCCGCTTTCCCACTGCAGGAGATGCGATCGTCGCTCCGGGGGGCCGCCGTGACCGCCCAGGCCTGGAAAAGTCTCCACTCCGGGGACAGAAGCTGCCAACGGAGCACTGGGGGCGCGGGAGAGACGGACGGGCGGGCGGCGGGCGCGTGCACCTCCCCACACCCTCCGGGAAGATCGCCCGGGCACAGCGCACTGGCCTGGGTGCTTTCGGCCAATGACCCCGAGAGTTCGAAGGGGCTGGGAGGGCGACAGCCAGACCAGAGAGGCAGTCTCCGTGGAGAGGAGCCGCAGGGTCCTGGCGCAGGTGACCCTCCCCTGCAACATGCTCACAGAGATTTCTCAGGTTTCTAGGGTTTTGAAACTCACACAAGGATTCAGTTATTCGGAGAGCTCAGCAGAAACAAGCAGGATTAAGGAGAGGAAAGCTGATAGAGTCCTAACGTGACAAGGGATGCCACTCTGCCACTTCCCACCCTCCAGCCGCCAGGTCCCACTGAAGCCTCACCACTGCCCCCACCCGCAGGGTCTGGGACATCGCCACGGAGCGCGCGCTCTCGGGAGAATCCGCTTCAAGAGAGCGGAGAAGCAGCCAAGGGGGTCCCCTGAAGTCCCCAAGGTAAAAGCAATCTCAGACATCCAATCAAGATTCTGCATTAACAGGCATCTAACCAGAGAGGAAGAAGAGCGCCTGATAAAGGCCTTAAGATACGATATGTTTGCTACACCCCAGCCCGAGGGGGAAAGCCCGATTTAAGCATTGGAATTCCTCGGAGATGAGTAGCTGTCCGCCTCTGCACCTTTGGGCCAGCTGACACTAACCTTCAAACCAGGCCCTAAAGGGCTAAGGGATTCTCTGTTTTAATCGTTTAAGGAAGTGGTCCTCAATAATGTGAATAACCCCACTAAAATGGATATTCTGTAAATTAATATTTAGAATTCATCTTTTTAAAAAAGATTTAAAAGGAGTGTCTTAGAAATACTGTTAATGAACATGTAAAAAGATTTCTAAAAGCCACTATTTCTACTTTTTTAAATCCTGAACTAGAGAAATGTGTTTGCTTAGACATTGTTCTAGGCACTATAAAAATATTAACTAACTCATTCCTAAGGTAGGTACTATGGAATAGGTACCACCCCATTTTACAGAGGTGGTAACTGAGGCACAGGGAGGTTAAACAACTTCCCCAAGGTTACACACCTGGTAAGTGGGAAATGGCACAGCTGGGATTCAACCCAGGGAAAGTGGTTTTCACATCCTCTCATGAAACTCTCATAATTTTCATAGTGAAACTCCTATCCTCATAAATTCCTGCTGACTCTGAAAACTGGTACAACTTTATTGTAAAGCAATATGGCAAATATATCAAGAGCAACAAAAATATTCATATCCTTTGGCCTAGTAATCCCATTTCTAGAAGAAATTCCAAAACTACAGGTATGAAAATATCCATTACCGTAGCATTGATAAGAGGAAAAACTCAAATCATAATTGCTCATCGGCTGATGGATAATTAGATCAATTTTAGTAGATCGGCTGAGTGGAATGTTAAGCAGTCATGGAAAAGTAAATTATGAAGATGATGTAACTGAAAAAAACTTACACTATATTAAGTAGAAAAAATAATATAAAGTTGCATGTGCTATTTCACAATATATGTGCATGACCAAACATAAAAGAAATGAAGGGAAACATAGGCAAATTATTGAGTCTGATAAAGAGATTACTGGGCCCTGGCCAAGAGGCTCTATTGGTTGGAGCATCAGCCCATACACCAAAAGGCTGTGGGTTCGATCCCTGATCAGGGCACATACCTAGGCTGCAGGGTCCGTCTCAGCTTGAGGCGTGTGCAGGAGGCAGCTGATTGATGTTTCTCTCTCTTTCCCTTCCTCTCTCTCTAAAATCAATAAACATACCCTCAGGTGAGGATTAAAAACATTTTTAAAGAGATTATTGGTAATTATCTTTTGCTTTCAAAAATGTCCCTTTATGTTTTACCGTGTAGCTGTTATAAAACCTGGAGAACAGAAAGTATGTCTTAAAGGGTTTAGGAGAGTAAGCTGTATTTTCAGGAGTAGAAGACCTGCAACAGGGTCGGCTCTGGTGTATATCAATGTTTTCTGAGCCAGACCCCCATTTGCCAGGGAAGGAGGGGGAGGATCATGCCGGCAGCTGGAATCAGCACCAGCCGCCAGCTGACAGGAGCGATGGGGACTCCAGGCCTAACCTCCACCCTACCAATCATAATAAAAGAAGCAAGAGACTTTTCACACAGTCCAGTCATGAGAAATTTAGCCTCAGATCTCACCTCAAAAGACAATTTAAGGATGTGCCATATTCTTCACTTCCTTACCTGTCTATCTGCGCCAGATGCCACCCAACAGTCCCTGAGAAAGAGACATCCATTTCTTAGATTCACCCTGAAACTCCAAGATGGGAAATCCTTAGACTCCCATAAGGGGGTCAAGTTGAAGGAAGGAAGAAAAACAAGACAAAAATGTTCTCTTTAGCAGGAGCTACCCAGCAAGGTGAAACTAAAAGGTTTCAAAGTCAGGAAACCTTAGACTCACTACGGAATAAAACTGAGTCAAGGTGAAAACCAAGACAAAAGTATCTGAACAACTGAATAGGATGAAATCAAATGGTTCAAAGAAATGGCATAGCATTTGGAATTCACAACTGTAATTATCGGGGCTTTGTCCATTCACAAAGTATCTTTCAGGGACAGTGCTTAAGGAGGGTAGCAACACATAACCCTTCCCCACCCCTGCCTCTACCTTGTTTTACTAACTGGACACAGCCAGAAATACCAGTCTGGCTGGGAGAGGCAGTCCCTTAGAACTTCTGCAACCAAGTGAGGGTGCAGTGTTTTCAGAATTGAAAACAATGTTCTGAACCTATAAGCAAAGTAATTAAATCCAAACTGTTATTGAGAAAAATCATTCAATCCCTGGTTGGTGTGGCTCAGTGAATTGAGTGCCAGCCTGCAAACCAAAGGGTCACTGGTTCGATTCCCAGTCAGGGCACATGCCCAGGTTGTGGGCCAGGTCCCTAGTGAGAGGCAACCACACACTGATGTTTTTCTCTCTCTCTTTCTCCCTCCCTTCCCCTCTCTCTCTAAAAATAAAAAACAAAATAAAATAAATCATTACAGCATTTAAGTGGTTTGTTGAACTGCAAGCAAAAACCCACAAGAGCTTTTTCAGACAGGGGGCAGTGGCCTATAACCATATCATACCTCATTTTGATGGCTTTTAACAAAAAATGCAAATAATATGTATATGGAAAGAGCTTACTGTTTATGTATCACTCCTAGTCCCCAAAAGTCAAATGACCACCTTGCCACACACACACCCCCTTCCCCATGCTCCCCTCTCAGACTCAATCTAGAAACATTTTCAAAGTTCTCCAGCTATAAACAATCTTACCATCAGCGGATTAGGAAAAATAACTGGCATATTGAATTAATCTTCTGTTATCCTCAATGATGGCTTCACTGCCATACCAAAAGAAAAAATAGGAAGGAAGTTTTTTCCTCTGCTTAAAAGTGACATTGCCTTCAAGGAGCTCAGGACATGAGCTGAATATAATTCACATAAAATACCATTTGAAAATCACTTTTCAAAACCACAGAAACAAGGGCCAGGACAAGGCACTGTTTAGGCTTTAAAAAAAAAAAAAGTTTTACTCGAAAAATATCCACAGGGAACACACCCTCAGAAGTTGTTCAAAAAACAGCCTTTGTCATTCCGTGCCTTCAAGTGAAACTTTAGGCCCAAGAATCTTAAGATTTAGGATCAACTTTGCCCTCTGCCCTCCCCTCCCTGCACAGGCCTCAAAGAGCTGAGACATTAAAAAGATTTCAAAGAGGGAATTTAAGAGGGTTTCTGAAAGTTTTCCTTAACACTCTCATCACTCATCGCGGGCTCTCTAGACAGGAATGACGCTGGTTACGTTTTTTCCCTCTCCCTCCCTCCACCTGTTGTCCCAAGTCTCAATGGTATGCAAGGGCCATTTGCACTTTCTGCTTGAATGACAAAGTCTCCCCAGCTCTCCCCTTCTACCCAAGTGGCTGCTTCTAAACTGGAGCCCCTAGAAAATGTGTACCAATTAGAGGCTACTTGATACCTAAGTATCATGGAATGGCCATAGGTGTGTTGGTTGGTGGTTTGGTTGGTTGATTGGTTTTTCTCGGGGTTTTTTTTTTTTCTAGTTTAATGACAAGCTCCACCTTAACCTTCCAGAAAAAGGGAAGCTGGGATGGGTGGAGACCAAAGGGAATATGGCTAGCTGTCCCTGACTTTTTTGTGGGCCTCCCACTCTAGGTAGACCCAGCCACAGCTCAGAATTCCAGGCGGGATGATTGGCATAAGTAAGTAATTGAGTTAAGGGAGATCTAAAGAAAGACTTCACGTTCACATTCATATGCTAAACTCGGTTAAAAATAGACTCAAGAAGGGGCTGACTTCACTTTTAATTTTAGCCTGGTGATGAACAGACACTAAAGACAGAAAGTCACCAGGCATTTTCCTGAGTGCAGTGATCTTCATATTTTTATAAAAAGGAAATGCAGCATGTTCTATTAATAAAAGTGCTGTAGCCTCGGTTAAATATGGACAGTCTGTAAATCAGGGCTCCTCTGGCTGAGCTGCCCCAGGCCAGAGGCTTCCTCACACCCAAGCCCTGGCAAGTGGGTGGGTCACAGTCACATGCAGTGGGGGAAAGCGAGCCAGACACCCAGTGATCAAAGGCCCCAAGGTATGGCTCCTGGACACTTCCCAGGTGACCAAGTGACTCAACCAAGGGCATTGGCTAGGAACCCTTAAAGAGCTCATGAGAAGAAAGATCCAGATTGCAGGATGGAACTCTGTGTGTTATGATGTTTGGTGACTGTGAGAGGTAAACAGGGTAGAAGGGAGAGAAAATATGGTGCTTCCCTCAGAAAGGACGAACAATTTCACCTTTTCCTCCCAGTTTCAAAGATGGTGAAGTTCAAGTTGGCCTCCAGCTGGCCGGCTGGACTTTTCTATGGACCCGCTTAAGAAGGATCTTCTCCAGCTGCCCTTGGTTATCAGGCCACATGACAAAATAAAATGTGGCCGGGTGGGAAAATGATTGCCCTCAGAGTGCTGAGCCTTGTCACCCAGGCAGAATAGGAACTCCAAACTTAGGCAAGACTTCCTCCCAGGTCCTGGAGAAAGTGCTAGAGAACATGCTGTGGCTAGGGGCAGAAGCAGGTGCCCAGGTCACGAAGCACTTCCAAACACATAATCCCCAGAATCCCTCTGGGGTTCTTAGGAACTTGGTAAACTGCGCTCCTGCTTTCTCTTCTAAATTCTCATCTGAGGCCTTACAAGCTCATGAAATCCTCCCAACAACCAGATGAGGATGGCTGAAGAAACCAAAGCACAGAACATAAGGTCACTTAGCTAGTAAGGGACAGGTCATGCTGCTTTAACCCAGGTCTCTCAGTCCAAAGCCCAGGATGATGCAACAGGCAAAGCTCAACCAGGTCGAGGTGGGAGGTATGCAGTCTTTCCACCTTCTTGCCTTTCACTTGGGCAAATCTCCCTCTCTCAAAGGAACACCAGCTCTGATGTTTTGGTTCTGATCTTTGATTTGTGGTTTGCTTTTGCCCCCATTTTCCCATGTTTATATGATGGCTGCTTATGAAACCCTATAAACCCTCAATCAAAACTATCCTACAATAGTCTGAGCCACTGAGGGACATAAAGTCTACTGAGCAAAGTGGAAAGACCATGAGCTTTGGGGCCAGACAGATGTGAGTTTGCATCCTACCCCTTCTAATTCTACCCAGGTGACTTCAAGAGTATACTCCACAGCCCCAAATTAAGTTCAGACAGAGATGAAATCTGGGCTGACCACTGGCTGCGCTGATGAGTTTTACTTTTTTTACTTTCATTATGGGCATTTTCTAACTGTACAGAAGCAGAGAGAACAGTGTAATGAAGTCCCATGTACCCATCACCTAGCTTGTACCCGATGCCTATTCTCACCCTCCACACTATTATTTTGAAGCCTAATTTCAGGAACATCATTTTATCTATAAATACTTCAGTGTATAGCTCTAAAACAGAGTAACTTTTTAAATTTTAACAAAGTCACAATATCACAAAAATAAATAAATATATGAATAAATAATTATATAATTATTTTAAATTATTTTATTTATTTATTTATTTATTTATTTATTTTTAGAGAGAGGGGATGGGAGGGAGAAAGAGAGGGACAGAAACATCAATGTGAGAGACGAACATCAATTAGGTGCCTCTCGTACTCACCCCAACAGGGGACAAACCCATAGCCCAGGCATGTGCCCTGACCCCTGACCGGGAATCGAACCGGCGCCCTTCCGCCTACAGGATGACTCGCAACCAACTGAACCACACTGGTCAGGGCTAATTCTATCATTCTTCTTCTCTTTTAAGATTGTATTCACTTACTTTTAGAAAGAGGGGAAGGAAGGGAGAAAAAGAAGAAAAACATCATTCAGTTGCCTCCCGCATGCCTCCAACCAGGGACCTGGCCCCCACCCCAGGCATGTGCCCTGACTGGGAATCAAACAGGTGACCCCTCAGTTTGCAGGCAACGCCCAACCCACTGAGCCGCACCAGTGGGGCTAATTCTGTAATTCTTTAGCCTCAATATCCAGGGTGTTCTCGAGTCTTAACTAATCTCATGTTTTCTTTATTATTTTGTTTGTTTGAGCTAGGATCCAAACAAGGATTATAGACTGCATTTTGCTGCTAAGTATTTTTAATCTCCTTTAATCTATAGATTACTCCTCTTGCTGTTCTTATTCTTACAATTTATTTGTTGAAGAAACCAGGTCTTCTGGCCAGAAGAATGTCCCACATTCCAGTTGGTTGACTTTTATCTCCATGGTGCTGTCTTGACATGTTCCTCTTTCCCCTGCATTTTCTATAAATTGGCACTTAGTAGCTGAGCCTGGCAAAGATTCCAGTTCTATTTCTGATAGTGCTGTGTACTTCCCACTACATCACCTCAATAGGCACATGATGCCTAGAGTCTTTCTTTTCTGTGACATTAAGATTGATTGGTGGCTTTGACAGTCATCATTCTGATCCACCCATTATTAAGTCTCCCATCAGCTCCAGCTAGCGTTTTAGCAGGCATTTAATAACCATATTGTTTACACTCATTATTCCACTGGGGGATGCAGTGTGGGTGATATTCCAATTCTCTAATTCCCTCTGCATTTGTTAGATGGAATTCTTCTATAAAAAAGAACTTTTCCTCATCAACAATTACTCTAAAGTAACCAAAAAGAAAAGACAAAATAAATGTCTGATAAATCTTTCCCTCTCTTGACCAGTTTTCAGAATGAGTTGGTCCCCTAGCATCTTCCGGAGGAGGGGGGGACCACTGAATTTTTAAGTCAGGGTTTTTATACATTGTGATGTATTTAATGTATGTCAATTCATGATAGTTATTCTTTTAAAGCTTAAATTGTTCCATATCTGGACATGGGGGGGTGGGGCTTCACCTTGGCTTCTGAGTCCTTCGGACAGGACATGAGTGGTCTTTGATAGCGTCTTTACTTTCAGATACAAAATATCCCAACTCATTTTGAACATTTTCTGTTCCAGACCTGGAATGCCATCTTCCTGAGGCATTTCACTTCCTGTTAGTGAGAAACTGTATGTAGAGCCCACGATCTGGACATTACAGCGCTCGCCGCTGCTGCTAGTCATTATTTCTAGGCTTTTTAGTAGATAAAGTTAGGAAATACTTTTTCAGTTGCTAAAGAGAAAATGTATCAGGAGTTTATGCTGCATTTCTAATTCAAATTTAGAATTACAGGGTTTTTATTTAACACCTTTGGTTATAAAGTTGTTTTATGTACTAAAAATATTGGTTTCTGATGATTTAAAAACCATTACCTATATATACATAAATATAATTGATTCAGAATAGTAATACCAACATTATTACTAACAACATTACTGAAAACAGCTTCAGACTTATTTGGAATTTGTTTTGACCTTAGGATAAATTCCACTATAGATACATAATCAAATTATTGTGTTTTAAAGTTATCTGAAATCATTTTCTATGTGGTTAAACTACCAACTTGATACAGAAAGTTGCTTTATTTTGCTCTTGATTTGGGGGATTTTTTTTCTATTTTAATTAAATTTTGTTTAGCCTTGGCTGGTGTGGCTCAGTGGATTGAGTGCCGGCCTGCGAACCAAAGGGCCACCAGTTTGATCCCCAGTCAGGGCACATGCCTGGGTTGCCAGCCAGCCAGGTCCCCAGTGGGGGCACATGAGAGGCAACCACACACTGATGCTTCTCTCCCCTTTCTCCCTCCCTTCCCCCCTCTCTAAAAATAAATAAACAAATAAATACATTTTTAAAAATAAATATTGCTTATAGTTCAGAAAAACATTTACAGGGTTCCAAAGTCAAGTATACATAACAAAATACATTAAGAAAAATCTAGCTTCTATCCCAACCCGACCATCCATTTCCCTGTACAGGGTAACATTTTTATTGGTTTGCTCTTCCACTTCTTTTAATTATAAGCAAATACATAGGTATTTCTCAGATAAAAGAAAACATGCTACCTATTTTTTTGCACCCTGCTTTTTTCACATAACAATATATTATGGATATCACCCCCTTCTTTTTTTATAGCTACACAGAATGTCCCAGCTACCGAAGGGCATTTGGGTTGTCTCCAGCCTTTTGCTATTACAAATAATGCCACCACGGAAAGCCTTATATGTGTCCTTTCTTATTTTTGCCTGTGTATCTTTGAGGTAGATCTCATTTAAAAGATTGGTCAAAAAATAACACACATGTAACTTTGCTAGGTATTTCCAAATTCCTCTCCACAGAGGTGGTACCATTTTTATCTTCCACCATGAGGTGATATGTTTTATGTGCTGACTTCAATTTTTTTAAAAAGTCCCTCAAATCCCAGGGGCCTTAATTAAAAATCTATGACAGGGATTTTAATGAAAACTAATTCAAATCTCTACATTTGGACAAAGGAAATTTTGGAGGGGAATGAGCAGCGATGTGCTCAAGGAAGTGCCTTTATCGCCAACCTAGCCCACGATGTCAGAAAGTTAGGCACAGCATTAAATATTCAGATTGAAAATGTCATAGGTCAGTTTGAGCCTTTGTGAACTACAAGTGGTTTCCTGATTTGGAAAATCAAAGTTGTGGGGGGGTTGCTTCTTGGTGCTTTCTCCTCTCCTCATCCCCTATTCATCCTTTTAACAAACCACAGATCTGACGTAGACTGAGCGCTGGCTCCTGCCCACACCCACACCACTGAAGAGCGTCACCTGAGCTTCCCTTCCCCACGGGATGGTCCCAGCATCGGAGCTTAGGTGGCCCGTAGACTTCCTCAGTTCTTCCTGGTCGTCCCTACTTCTAACATCTCTCAGGTCTGGCCTCTCCCTTCCATCACCACCGCCACCACCTTAATACAAGTGGGTAACATTTAATGGACTTTCACAAACATGGTCTCATTGACTCCTCACAATAACACTCTAAGGTGGGTGCCCTATTTACACCAGAAGAAAGGGACATACAGTGAGGTTAAGTAACTTGTCCAAGGCTACAGAGCTAGTGAGCAAGTAGGGGACTGGGATGCAAACACAGGCCTTTCAACCCCAATACCTACCTTTAACTGTCATGCTATGGTGCTTCCTCATTACAGATGCTCGTCACCTGCGTGCAGGGGCCTCCTTACGGACATCGACACCTCTAGGTGCAAACCCACACACACACGCAACTCTGCCCATTATCCTCTCTTCTCCAATACCCATGTAATCTTCCAAAACACCAGTGTCATTACATCAGACCCCTGCTTACAAATGGCTACTCCAAAGACAACATCCAAACTCCTAACCCTGAGAGGCATGGCTCTGTGTCACCAGCAACCTGCCCTGCGTTACATCCTCAGCTCTCACCATTCCCCAGCTACCCCGTCCCATCAGCCTTTTCATCAAAACCACACTCAAGTCAAGGAGGAGTGCTCAGAGGGTCCCAGGTGACCAGGGTCTTTCTCATCATCTCTGAAAAGGCATTTCTACCTAGAGTGCTCTCCTCTCCCACCTCCACCCGACAAGTCCCTAGGCTTAGATTTCTGAGCAACTCAGAATGACCTCCCCAGACAGCTAGAGCCTTCATTCCCGGAGCCTCAATTCCTGCAGCCTCCTCCTCCACCCGCCATCACCTGCTGTAACATAGGTCTCACCTCACCCTTCTACCACTCACCCTATTCTCCATCTGTGCTCACAGGTGATCATTTTATTAGGTTGTCTTTTAGTTTGTTCTTCCAGGATTTTTATGCAACTAAGGCAAATACATATTCCTATATTCCCCTTTTCTTATGGAAAAGATAGCAACCATTGGGGTGGCCAAAAAGTTTGTTTAGTTATTTCTGTAAAATAAAGGGCATGTTTTCCATTTTCACCAATAACTTTATTGATTTGGATATTTTGAGTATGTCAGCTATCTCCTGCATGATATAACATTGATCATTCTCAATTAATGTCTTGATTTGATCGTTATCAACTTCAACTGGTCAGCACAACCATGGAGAAATCTCCAACACAAAACCTCGCAAGCCACTTTTGACATGTTCCATCGGTCACAGCACCTTTTCCATGCACTGCGCAAATCTTTTTCTGCATTTCAGTTGCATCTTTACCTTTCTTGGAATAATAAAGCATAATATGCCAAAAATGTTGCTTATGTTCCTCCATCTTAAATATTAAAATGGCTACACAAAAATTTACCAATTTTGATAAGTCTTTTTTTAATTGCACACCGATATGACAGACGTCACAATAAAATCTAAGAAAATTGTTCCAAATGAAGCTAAAGACAACTAAAGCCGTCTTATGGCAAAAACCAAACTTTCTGGCCAACCCAATATACACACGTTTGTTACACCCTGCTTTTCCCCCCATATCCTTGGAATCTCTCCATAAAAGCACAAAGAGATAATCCTCATAGTATGGGAGAATGTAGCTGAATTTATTCACTAATCCCCTGTTGCTAGACATATGGTTGCCCGTCTTTCGGGCCTCGATTTCAACGGACTGCGTGGGACCCAGCCCTTCCCGCTCTTCACCCGACATCAAGACCCCACCAAATGCACAGCTCAGATGTCCGCCAAGGAGACTCCAGCTAGACTGGCCACCACCGCCAGCACCAGGCCGCAGTAAGAGCACTGAGTCACTGATGCCTGGGGCCGGCGGGAGCGGCCCAGGCCTGCGCCTTCTTTTCCTCGTAAGAATCACACAGGAACAAGGGCTATGATCTAACATCTTGCACATTCATGTCAGTTTCCTGAATCACACAAAGCTCAGACCACATATAGTTCACATCCTGGGTGGGCTCAGAGAAGAAACAAATGCCACCGTGTAACAATGCCTGAGCTTTTTATGAACAGGCATTTTTACTAACGGTTCATCTAGTCCTTCCACAAATATTTAGTGAGCTGCTTCTAGGTGCCAGCAATTACTCTTAGGCGCTGGGAGGGTAAATCACTGAATAAAACTCCCCTGCTCCTGCAGAGCTTACGTGGCACAGACATGGTGGAAGGAGCTATCACAGACAATAAAAATCCAGTAAGTAAGATAAGTAAATTACATAAACTGTTAGAAGATGATGAGTGGTATGGGAAGAACAGAGCAAGGTAAGGGAGGTCGGACAGGAAGGCGCAGGATGCAATTTAAATAAGGTGGTTGGAGTAGGTCTCATAGAGAAATCATGGGCACTTTCTTATTTTCTGGGCAACCCCTTTTTGCAGCTGCCCCAGGTCAACTGTCATTATCATTGCCACAGTTAAACTGTCATTATTGCAAACGTCAAGGTCATACTAAAGTATCCCAGTTGCCTTGAGTTGTGTTCTTTTAGAAATTGCTTGAAATAAGCAGAGAGTTCGCTGAGGACTTAAAAACGATTTTTATGATCCAGAAATTTCTGTTGTTGAATGTTTTGATGCAACAAGGTTTAAGGGGTGCTCCAAGTAGTCATTTCCACCCTTTCTCCTCCTTGGATTGAATCCCACTGAAGAATTTGCTGAATTTGCCTGGAATTTGCTCACTCAGGTTCCTGGCTGGAGATGACTGAGACAGAAGTCAGGTTAGATTGTGACACGGATGTAGCAGAGCTTTATTCCTACCAACGCATGTCCCTGTGTGTTCTCATCGACTGTTACACAAACCCCACATTCTAGAACAAGTCCATACCCTGGCCCCGTTTAACAAACGTGGGACCTGAGAAACTGAGTGCCTTCCCTCTGCTCCCACATTGGTCTGAAGGTGCAGCCCAGACCAGAGATGAGGTTCCTTACTTCCTGGGTCTGTGACCCCACTTATACTACCCCCAAACATAAGGGCAGGGTATGTGTGTCTCTCCAGCCCTTTCAGACAGGCAGGCCGAATTAAACCTAAGTTGGAGAAAGCCGAGCTCTGGTCTTACATCAATTCTCCTCCATGAGACCACCCAAGTGGTTATCTTATCACAAAGTCAGGTCAAGTCATGTTGCAGTTAAATCACTCATTGTCTCATGCAGTCAACAAACTATGCCCCAGGGACCCTGCCGGGTGCTGAGGACACCAAGGTGAGAGACACTGGCCCTGCCCCAAGGGCTTCACGGGGTCTTTAGGGGAGACCAGTAAGAGGTAAATGTGGGATAAATGCTACAGTGGGGGCCACAGGGCATTACAGGAAAGGGGCACCCACCCCCCCTTCCTGCATGGGGTCAGGGAAAGCTCCCTAAAAGAGGGGAAGTCTAGGCAGAATTAATAAAGATGAAAGAAAATATTCCAGTCAGGGAGAGAGCAGGGGTGCAGTAGAGAGAGCAGGAGGACGGGGCTGGGCAGATACGTGGGGGCAGATCCAGAAGGGCTTCTAGACAGTCTCAATCTCGACCTACAGGCAACGAGAAGCTACAGCAAGGCTTTAAGCGCACGATGACAAGATGAAGGCCGTGCTGGTGTGGAGAAAAGAGAGATGTGAGGACAGGTCCTGCTGCGGGCAGGGGGAGAGGGCGGGGCCTGAACAAAGGCAGTGGCCGTGGGCACTGAAGGAAGACCACAGGCTGGAACAGGTCAGGAGGCCAGGTCCTAAGCCTGGGCCCTTCGGTCATTGGCCAGGGGACCCTGACCTGCTAGTAGTCACTTAATCCCTACCTACTTCACAGGGTTGTTGGAGGATTAAACGGGATAACCCAGGAGGGGAGAAGCGCCCTCTGAACGCCACAGCACTGAACGAACAGCAGGGACACGGGCTGTTCACTCGCCCCTGCACTGTGGCATCTGTGGACGCCTCATCGCTAGGAGACGTAAAATGACACTCACAAGCACATAAGTTTCCTCTGCTCACTTAGCTTCTCTGAAGCTGAGTGGCCTTTGGTAAATCTGGTCTTCCTTCTAGACCTGGCTTCCTTTTCCACAAAACAAGAGAATTGAATTAGATGATCTCTGGGGTTTCTTCCAGTTTCAAGTTCTGCAGTCATGTTGTCTTATTCCCTGCATGTCCCAACTTCCACCGTAATAATAATTTGTCACATGAAAACTTGAAGGAAGGTTCATCCATGGGAGGAAAAACAAACCAAGCTAATGAGTGGCTAACCCTGAAAACTAACATGGAAAAAGAAAAAAGCATGTATTTCTCCAATGCCTTGAAGGGTC
>CM052542.1:143466566-143489400 GCA_028533065.1 Trachops cirrhosus | reverse complement strand
CATTTATGGCATATCCATAAGATGGAATAGCACTCAGCAATGAAAAGGACCAAACATCTGATATATACAAACAAAAAAACAGATGAACCTTAAAATCACTATGCTGAAGGAAATCCCAGAGAATGAGAGAAAATATTTGGAAATCATGTATCTGATAAGGTTCTAGTATTTACAATTTATCAAGAATTCTAACAATTTCAAAACAAAAGGACAAACAATTCAATTAAAAAATGGACAAAGAATCTGGATAGAAGTTTTCCAAAGAAGATTATAAACGGCCAACAAATACATGAAAAGATGCTCAACAGCATTTAGCCATTAGGGAAATACAAATCAAAACCACAGCGAGATACCACGGTATACCAGTGAGGATGGCCATCATTAAAAACGAAGGACAATTGCAAGTGCTGGCAAGCTGTGGAGCAATTCGAACCTTCAATCACTGCTGGTGGGAATGTAAGATGGTGCAGCCACTTTGGAAAATAGTTCAATTTATTCCCTCGATAAATTAAACATAGTTACCACATGACTCAGCAATTTTCCTCTAAGATATACTATACTCAAAAGAACAGGAAACAGATGTTCAAGCAAAAACGTGTACACAAATGGTCAGAGCAGCACTACTCACAATAGTCAAAATTAGAAATAACCCCAATCCATTCCCTGATGAATAGATAAACAAAGTGTGGTCTAGCCATACGACAGAATATTACTCAGCAATAAAAAGGAAGGAAGTACTGATATATGCTAAGGCATGAATAAACCTTGCAAACATTATGCTAAGTGAAAGAAAGCCTGATACAAAAGGCCACGCATTGGATGAGTCCATGTATATGAAATGTCCAGGCAAATCCTCGGAGACAAAAATCAGATTAGTGGTTGCCAGGGGCCGGGGGAAGGGGGGAATGGGGGACACTGTTTCACGGGGGCAGGGTGACGCAAAGGTTCCGGAACTAGGTAGGGGTGATGGTTGCACAACATGGTGAGTGTACTTAGTGCTGCTGAATTACACTTTAAAGTATTTAAAATGGTAAATGTTATGTCATATGTGTTCTATCTCAATTTTTAAAAATATTACTTCCCCAAAAATCATTATGCTGAAAGAAGCCAGTGGGGTGGGGGTGGAGGGTAAACATACTGTGATCCCATTTGTATGAAATTCCAGAAAATGCTACCCCATCTACAGGGATGGAGTGCAGGTCAGGAGATGCCTGGGGGGGAGTTAGGAGAAAGAGAGAAGGATAAATTATAAAAGGCATTAAGAAACTTCTGGGGGTGATAAACATTTGTTAGCATGATTGTTTGCTGCATGCTTTCACAGCGTAGTATATTTCAACTACACCTCTGTAAAAAAACAAAAACATTTTTAAAATTATTACTGGACCTCTAAATTCTTAGATTTATTAAATTTCTATTTGAAATACACTGAGAAACTTGATTGTAAACCCTCTCACGGGTCAAAAGAAGACAACCCTTTTCTGATTTATTGGTTCTATTAAGTCGAGTTTTTACACACTGTGGCTTCTTAAAGCAAACGAACACCTGAAACAGTGTCGGCCGAGGCCGTTCAAGAAGTACGTCTGGTGGAGACTGAGCAAGCTTGTTGTGGCTGTGATTCAAGTCAGGAATTCTTTCTGCTATTAATAGGAGCCTAGGACACTTTAAATCATTGTTGATTCCTGGTTTTCTGAATTGGTTCAGAAATGGTCTGGGAGGACTTGGCAGAGACCCACTTTGCAAATCAAACTTCGTATCTGTTATTATTTTAGCACATGCTGAGAGGATTATAAGTGTTTATATACTCTCAGTGAGCATCAAATTCAGATCTTGCCTAACATGCATAACAAGCAGAGTAAGACAGTGAATCAATGCCAGAGTCAGATTTGCTCATGGAATTTAAATTGGGATATGGATTTCACTTTAAACCAAAAGGCATACTTAAATTACAAGAAAAAAAGGGGGAGACAAAAAAATGGTTTTAATTGGAATGCTTAGTTTGCTTCAAATTAAATTTTACCTACTTTCAAATTTATTTCAGCAATTTTTCTCTATAATTGTTTGTAAATAATGGGTTTTCTAGAAGTTATTTTGTGGACACAGATATTTACATAGAGATGATATAATCACCTGAATTTACATAACATCCTCCCATCCCAGCCCCACACCACCAGTTCTTCATAAATACTGTATTTCTTAGCTTTGCTGGTTCCTTATAAGTTGGTGACTTGATGTGCTCATCTGTAAAATGGGGGGAATAACAGCCCTTACCTCAGGATTATTGTTGGATTAAATGAATTAGACATACATAAAGTGCTTAGAATAGTAGGTGGCACACAGAAAGCACTGAATGAATGTTGTTATTCACTTTATATCACTGCTCCCTTTTTTAAACTTTATTTATTTATTTTTAGAGAGAGAGGGGAAGGGAGAGAGAAACATCGACCAGTTGCCTCTCTCATGTATCCCAACTGTGGACCGAACCCGCAACCCAGGCCTGTGTCCCGACGGGAAATCGAACCAGTGACCCTTCGCTTTGTGGGACCATGCCTCACCAACGGAGCTACACAGGCCAGGGCTGTTGTTGTTCCCTTTTACAGAAGAGAACACTGAGGCTCGGGGTTAGTGGGGGCAAAACTGCACCTAGAACACAGAGCACGGCTGCTCCTGATTCTTTGCACTACTCCACACCACCTTCCCCACCCACACATACCTTCTGCATGAAAATAAAAGTACCAATCTGGAAGAGGCAAAAATAGCTATGTAACTTAAATCTAAAAAGCATGAACAAACTGGTAGTCACAGCTCCAGGACTCACCCAGTTTAGGCTCACCCAGGGCCAGTCATCAGACATTTTTAAAGTCAGCTTCATATAGTGATTTTGAAAGGGAAGATAAAAGGTTTTTGCAAAGAGTCAACACACCTTCAAGAGGATGCCAGAATATCGGGTGAGCTAGCAAAAATTACATTAGCATCCGCGCACCGCCACTAGCACTAAAAGGGATTTATATTCACTGCATGGACATGAAATGCCTGCTCTAGAGGAAGTGGGAAGTGGCTGGTCCATCAACTCTGTTCCTACTGAGTCGGGACTAGAAAAATCCAGAGGCTTCAGGTATATGCACAGGCTGGTACAACACGAACATACGTTCAAGGCTGTCAGATTTAAACCCTATGCATTCCAAAGTGATACTTAGTTATCATTTCAGTTCCACATATTTCACCCAAGGGGCTTTTATAAAATATGGTCAAACTAAAATATAAGACCACTAGATGAACGTGTGTTGGAAAACAGCATATTCAGAGGGTCTCACAGTATCTCTCCCACAGACAACTTACTAATCACAAGAAAAAAGGCCCCATTATGACGGAGAGACCTGGCGGTGACCACGTTAACCACAGGACCAAACTCAGTGGAACACGCGTCACCTGTTGCTCACTCTTGCCAAAATGCTTAACCTGAATCTGGTCGTGAGGAAACAGCAGGCACATCCAGACCGTGGTTCATGCTTCAAGACAACTGGCCTGGAATCTTCAGTCACGAAGAACAGAAAAAGGCGGGCATACTTGCTCAACTCGAAGAGACATCATAAACAAGCACAAAACCAGGGTTTTGGGTGTTTTCTTTTTTAAAATAACTATATGAGACATTTTTATGACAATCTGAAAAAGTTAGAAGTCTAGTATTTATTAGAAAAAATATTTAAGATTTCTTTAGATACAATAACAGAATTATGGTTATGCCTGTTAATTTCAAATGGTTGGGGGCGGGGCGTTCAGAATGCGATGCTCAGCTTGTTTGGCAGGACGGAACAGAGCGTGAGGTGCCCCGGGGAGGCCCGGTCTACTGCCACCTGCACAACAACCTAGGGGGGACGAGGGGAGGAGATAACTTACCCAAGGATGCTCTTTGTAATCCCCTTTACAAATGGGGATTTACACGTGGGGGATGTGAACGGACTAGAGCCAGTGGACAAAGAGTCAGTTTAAGAATGTTCTTACCCTGGCTGATGTGGCTCAGTGGATCGAGCGCTGTACTGCGGAGCAAAAGGTCTCCAGTACGATTCCCAGTCAAGGCACAGTGCCTGGGTCGTGGGCCAGGTCCCCAGTAGGGGGCACACACGGGGCAACCACACACTGATGTTTCCCTCCCTCTCTATAAAAATAAGTAAATAAAATTTTTTTTTAAAAAAAAAGAATGTTCTCCATTTCACTTTCCCCTATTTCCAGGCAGAGAAAAGGGTAGCCTAGCAGAAAATTCAATGGACAGAAAGCTGGGGAATCTCATGCAAATCTGACTACTGTCTTGCTGTGTGACCTTGAACAATTCATTTGGCTTCTATGATGCTCATTTGCCTTCCCAAGAAAAAGAGGAGGGCTGGGCTAATGCAGCTCCCAGATGCCTTCCAGGTCTAAAATCTAAAACATTAATAGGCAGCTGAGTCTTAAAACAGCACAATACCAATATGAAATGTCTATTCCTACTTTTGTTCTAAAATATGGAAAGTTTTCTGATTATAAAGGTAATATACGTTAATGAAAACAAGTAGTATTAAAAAGACACAAACCACTATAACTGCATCACCCAGAGTTAGAACCACTGCTAACAGTGGTTCTCTGTATTTGTTCTTTAGATGTGTTTTTCCAGGTTTGCAGGCACGCATATAAGTACTCATAAATACTTTTTTAAAAATGTTTTATTGATTGATTTCAGAGAGAGAGAGAAAGGGGGAGAGAGAGAGAGAGAGAGACATCAATTGGCTATTTCCCCGGTACAGGCCCTGACAGGGGATTGAACCCGCAACCCAGGCATGCACCCCGACGAGGATCAAACTGCTGACCTTTCAGTATATGACAACCACACTCCAACCAACTGAGCCACACCAGCAGGGACCATACAAATCTTTTTAAAAACATGAGATCCCTGTGGACATGCTGTGATTTTTTTTAGTTCACATTACTCTATGATTTATATTCCATATTAATAAATATAAGATAACAGTCCTGTTCTAATGGTTGAATGGTACACACTTACACATTCAAATGATTTTATTTTCTCAATTGAGAAACATTTGGGTGGTTTCTAATTTTGCTTTTCTAGACAATGCTACAATAAATATTCTCATGTACATAACATAAAGCCTATAAATCAAAATTGGATCACACAACCCATCTCCCCTTTTTATGCAGAAGGTTAAAAAAAAAAACTTTTAAAAATCAAATGAAGGCTCTCCACAACCCAGACAGTCAGTGACCCTGTTAGCCCAGGCGGACGCAGAGCCCAAGGAGACCTGTCCTGCGCAGACTCTGGAAACGACACGTGGTCTCCTCCCTTCAAGGATAGCACCGAGAAACCTGAGGCCCAGCTTCTGCACAGCCACGACCTCTTCACAAAGTGTTTCTCCCGCCGCGAGCTCTGGGCGGCTGTCTCTGCAGGCCACACGGCAGAGGACTGCGCGCCACAGATTTTGGAGTCCCGTCCGCACCCCAGTCAGGCTCCTAGAAGAGCCTGGGGGTCCTGTGTTTACGTTTTTTGCCTTTAAAAACAGTGACATCCCCGAACACACCCCTACCTGCCTGTGTTTGACACAATCCAATTTAGACACACGAACAGTAATGAATCTGTCTCCTTACTTGAAAACGGAAGTCATTCTGTAAACCCAAGTATTCATTTTGACATTCGACAATAATTAACATTCCAAAAATAATTGTTTTCACTTTTAACATTTTCTAGAGATTAGAAAACAATGTAAAACGTCCTTTTTCTCACCAACAGCAGTGTCTACTTTTCTGATTTAAAATTATGTCGCTGAAAAAATAAAATAAAATGATGTCACCAATTCAAATTTACTTTGCAAATGTTGGAGAAAGCATTCGATTCTCTTTGTGTAGTTATTGCTGTTTTCACGCATGCTCAGCCTCACAAACATGTACATGTGCCCACGGCTAAAAGGTGACTCTGTGGACTATGTCCCATCAGGTGCACAGCAGGAGAGGGGTGCATTCTACAACACACGAATGATCACTCAGCAGTGTTCCTGGAGGGTCGCGTAATTTTATTCTTGGAAGGAACTGCCATCGATCATTCCCAATCCCTGGAGAGGCCGGATTAGGAAGGTTAATTGGCTTGTCCAGGTCACACACTCCCAATCCAGGGTTTTCTTTCCCTCTCTGACCCTTTTTGTCAGAAACTCAATAATTAATTTAGAGCAGAGATGCTCGTTTTACACTTGACAACACCAGGCAGATCCTAAATCACTCTATTCAACAATGCATTTTAAATTAACCGAAATGAGTAACTTTAAAATATATACTACCTCATCTACTCCTTCAGTGTCATGACACTGGGGGTCAAGTTTAAGGGCAGATCTAACGAGTAAGAGCAGAAACAAATTTGGGAGAGAGTCTACAGACAAGCTGCACAACTGGAAAGTATGTAAGGTGTCCAGACAGCAGCAAGTGGAGGCTTCCAGGTTTGGGCTAGAAGTGGGAAGTGGCAACTGAGAACGGCTGGGTCTTCACTGTGATGGAGAAAAAGCAGGTGCAAAGAAAGGGCAGCAGCAGAGGGCCTCATGCGTGCATCCTTAAAGCAAATACCCACATTAAAAGAAGGGCAAAGTGGCGTGAAAACTATCTTTATGGAGTGACATCCGCTCCCCTACCCATGCACGGCCCTCCACCTTTTGTTTCTGAGCACATGAAAAGATTTATTCAGCAAACTGAGCTACAAGTTATCAACACCTCCTCGTGAAGTTGCTCAATGGCTCCCTTTCTGCTCATAAAATACATTCAAAGCATTATGTACTATCTCCCGGACGGATGTGCTGTCAGTGAGTTGGAAAAGTTGCCACCAAAGGGACTTACTTGTCTTATAAATCCAGCAAGAATATAGGCAAGAGGAGGATCAGTTAACTTGGCTGTAACTTCTGCTGCTGTAAAGACGGTATCATATCAGAATATGCATCATATTCATAGAAATATGCATCGTACCCAAAATACACAAACAAAACATTGGGGGCATGCAAGAGTCCTTCCCTTCCACCTCTTTCTCAAACAGCTGGCAGTGATGACTTGTCCCCAAACTTGCTGTCTGTAAATGTCAAAAACTGAAACCTTAGTTGGGTGGAATTTAAACAGTGACCACCCACCAAGCCAGGCAAAATATCAGCCCCACTGCCAACACCCCCTTGGTGGTGTTGGAAACCAAATTCACATTCCTGATTCAAAAATGTGCCTCTTTAATTAAAGTCAGGATTTCCCAGACTTCTCACGGGTGGGAACAAGCAGTATCGGGTTTCCAGGATAACACACATATCACCAAGATCCAGCCAGGTTCATTAACCAGAAAGTGAAATGCCGTGAACACCTTTCTACAAACCGCTAATTACCGTCTTTGCTCGGACTCTGGAATACGGATCACTTTACTTTCTGCAAAACTTTTCAACACGGTATTCTAAACACAGCTACCAGTCACTCACACCAGCTGTGGCTCCACAGCCACTTCCCCTGCTAAAATACACAAAATCCTATCAGTTAGACCATCCGAAACAAGATAATTACTGTGGCAGGAAATAAAAGTCAGATTAAGTGGGATTTTGTGGCACAGGAGACCCCTTCAGGCTTTTGTCTGGCAGGGGGACCGGGTGATGAAAGGAGAAGGGAGCCCTGCCTCTGGATTTCTCTTTGGAGTTTTAACTCAAACTCTATCTCAAGCTGCTTCTTCCATTCTTGCTTTCCATGGTTAGTTCAGTCCATTTTAATCCTACCCCTTCATGAGACCCCAGTTCCCAACGTTCTGTGGATTCTTATTTATCAAAGCTATGAATTAAGCTATATTGATGTGTCTACTTGTGCATTAGCTGTTGTGGGCAGAGAAGAAATATTAGTTTAACTGGAGTAAAGAAAAAAAAACCTACAGTCCCAAGAAAAATAAATCAGGGAGAGAAAGAAAGAAACTGGATAATGTGGGATCATTTCACTGTGAGTCAATCCTGGTGGGGTTTCTTTTCCTCCTGGTAACTATAAAGAACGACAAAGAGATCCTGACATATCAGAGTTCACATTCCAACTGACAGATGTGGACTTTTAAAATTATTAATTTGATTTAACTGCTCAGGAGGTAGCAAAAGAATAAGTGTACAGAAGAATAAAATGGGTGATAAAATTTTTCTTCCTCTCCTTCCCTACAGCACTGGCATTAGAACAGCCCTGTGCACACCATATGTGTAGTCATTTTCCATGACTAATGGGAATAATGTACTACATTTCATAATACTGATCTCTTTGGACATATCAGAAAAACTCATAACTCGATAGCTACACTTGCTATCTAAAAATACTTACCACAACAAACCCTCAACAAAATTGCCTTAAAAAAAAAAAAACTTTTAAGAGATTTTCTAGAGAAACAAAGAAATTTTGCAGAATGCTAAAAAAAAAAAAAAAGAGCTCACCCTTTCTCCTTCCCTGTTTTGGGTAACCACTTAATCCTCTCAGATGTTTTCTCCTGCTGAATGCTTGTCTTACGTGCAGTTTAAGATGGTATTTAAAATTGTCAAAATTCCTTCTACAATTGTATCCCTGTTTCCCCTAAAAATGGGCTCACACTGATGTTGGAAACTGGCACAGATGTTAGAAATTCCATCCTTTCTTCAGGAAAGGACTGAGTATGAGTGAGATAATGTCCCTTCTGGCAAATTCTTATTTCCTCCCCAGTTCTGGGTGTAACTGTCAGCATGTCCATCAGAGTGGGTGGACAACACACTCCCTAAGGGTTACGTGGAGATCTTCAAACGCACAGAATGTCTGTAAAAATTCTCTTCAATCAGAATGAACACTTGTAGCATTTTCCATTCTGAATCGAGGGTAACACTTTGCTCTGAAAACACAGTCAGCCAAAACACAGCCAGCCAGCGTAACTAACGCCATGCAGAAGATTATAAAATCGAGAAATTAAAGCTGGATTTATATCCCCATAAGTCATAAACACATGCAGGTGACAGTAGCTATCAAACACTAACCCAAAACTTGTTCAGTTTTTATAATTCATTTTTATTCATCGCTTATCAAAATAATCTGGAAGGGAATAACTAAGTCATCAATATTCAAATACGCAACCTAATGTCCTGCATTAGCCAGGAATATTTTGCTGCAAATCAAATAATTTTGGAAATGCACCTGTGTGTTCACCTCAGAGAACGTGTGTGCGCTTGTCTGGCTCATTTTCACCATGATTAGTGCTACACTCAGTAGCTGCATCTGACAACTGTCTTCAACATTTCACACGCTACTGAGTGGCTCCGTTTTCACTCTGGAGAGAGTTTTAAACCTTACAACCAAAAATTTCCATTTCTGGTGTTTACCAAAGTTAATAAATAACTTCTTCAAAATCAAGAATCAGATTTTATTTGAAAGCACAAAATTAAAACATAAAATACTTTTGGAAATCAAGTACTGTGAATGTTTATGAAGATAAATCCTTAAAAAAGGCATTCACCAAAACATACCAGTCCATGTTGCCTTACTTCCACTAATATGGAGAATATATTTTAAGTCCTCAAAGTATTTTGATTTCCTAAACTCATCCCAAATCTCCTCTAGAAGTGTTGCCCAAACAGCTTACATAATGCTTTACATTTTATCCAATAACGCCTCCACAGTGGCCAAATTAGAGAGTGCACATTGAAAACAAGGATCTTACAAGATACGAGTTACGTGTGTCTCAGCATTGCTGATAGTCTTTATAGGTAATGCCAATACTGGCCAGAAGTCAGGGGTTAACAGGAGCAGAAAGGTCATGAACAATTCTTGACTAAAGCCAAGGACACAATAAAAAAACACTAAATATCCCTGAGAAGAACAAAAACACTCCACAGAAATTAACTTTCGATGCAATCTTCATAAGTACCGAGACTGGCTTCCATAAAACAAACACCAAAACCAGCCTCACTATGCACTGTCATACCTCATGTGTCTATCAACATAAATGTAATATGTAGCAGTTCTCTTATGACAAAATGTATGTGAATAGCAACTAGTTTTTATCATAATCATGACAATTATTTTACCAAGTCATTAACTTAACCCCAAGTGAAAGCCATTATGAATGAAAATGTCAGTAAACCTAGACATTAAGAGATGAAAAAATTCTTGCAATCCTTAAACGCTATGCAATATGAAGACTGATATCTTAACCATTGTGAAAGAGATGAAAGTTTCTCCTCTTATAAATTACATAAAAACCTCACTAAAATAACTAGGAAAACTACAAGTTGCACCATAAAATTTATTTCCTAGTCAATCCACCACAGGAGAATTTCATCCCAAGCTCTAGTTCACACAATTCCAAATCGAGAGGCCGACAGCTCATTTCGCGGCTGAAGGCAACCCCCGCACTACATTTTCTCAAAGATGGCTGGTGCAAACAGCACCTCACAACTACCGAAAAATGGTTGCTCGGATTAAATTATGCAAACGTAGTTTCAAAATAACATGCTCAAGTTTCAGCGCATTAAAAGGTAGACCTGAAGAGCATTTGCCATGTTACGCCTGGTTCCAGCAGAATTTCAGTGGGTACTGACTACAGGGGAGCACAAACCCCAAACCATCCTTATATAGAAATACCTTGAAAGATAAGCGCTCAAATATCAGCTCCCATGGGCACACGCACTGGCCTTGGACCTGGCTCCTACCCTAATCTGTCACTAATGCAAAACAAGGCACAGCTATCAGGCGCTTCTTGAGGTCTCCATCCTGCACCACTGGCAGAAGGGGCCATCTTTGAAAAGCTCAGTCTCATCTTTTAAAAGTAAGATATGCCAGATGTGGAATTTTCAAAATGGGGATGAATTTATAGGATAAATTATTTATTATATGAGGTAACTGAAATACACTTAAAATGACCGATTTTCCACAAAATGACATTTATTTTCAACACGGCAATATTTCATAATGAGACACCCACCTACAAAGATTTTTTTTTGTGGACATAAAACTCCTAGTTTTTTTTCCTATTAAAATAAGTTATAGAAAAATGCAGGGCGATTACAATACTAGAGCAAACTTAATAAACTTAATGTGCAGCTTAATCTTAAACCACAAAACACCTGCCCGGCAAGAAGCGCACTAAATGTTTCCCAATTAGTAGTAATTGGTCAATTAGGTATTTTTTTAGTAAATGAACTTCAGGTGTTAAACATTTTTTTCTCTATTGGTTTATATTTATATTAAAATCTAAAGAGAAATTTTAAATAATGATGTACATAAACTGTCAATTATATTTAGTAAGTCTTAGCTGAAATCATCAGCAAAACAAAAGGAACGGAATGACAATATAAAATATTTTAATTTTCACATAGTTGGAAAGTTGCTAGCAGTTGAAAACTATACAAAAAATAAATTAAAGCAAAAAGTTGTCATAAATGGAGCTTTGCATTCTACCAGTCGAAAAGGGATCCATTTTGTTCTGAAATAGACCAACGTTCTTTGATGTCAAACTTGAATTTTCACTATTCTTTCTATTATATAAGTCAGTCTTAATGACAACTTTCTTTAAACACCATTTACTTCCGTTTACATCCCATTACTGGCTATCTATCTTACTACATTTTAATACGTTTATGTAACTCACAGCATCCACGCAGCAGCGCTGGGGAAAAGCCTGCTCTGTTCCATAAGGTCGACTTTGCTGTACTTGTGGATATTTCTCCAGTTTCCTCAGTCTTGCCCGAGCACTCACCCTGCAGACTTGGCTATACTTAAACTAGTTTTGAGGACTCCACTACAAGCTGAAGGGAAACCCTTAGGAGAACAAATATCCTTCAAACAAACCAATATTCTAGGCCTCACACTGTCGAACAAACTCTCGTAAAAAGGAACGCAATGTCACCGCTTCACTTTTGAGTCAACTGGGCTGAAATAGTTTCTAAGGGCCCGTGGACCACCCCAACCTACTCACGCGCTGGGAAAACGCAACACCCAAGTCGCACCGGAATGGCGAGATGCTAACTTTAATGGAAAAACGGTTGCGCGGCGGCGAACTCCTCTCAAGGGCCTTCTTGAAAAGTGTAAACACGTCTTACAGGGCAAAGCAAAACATGTTGTTTAGAACCACTCACCACCCTTTTCACCCTGTGGCACTGGTTGACTTCAGGGGTACCATTAAGAGCCATTTCTCGGTGGCGGCATTTCACTTACACACCCTCACACACGCGCGCACACACTCACGCACAGCTCTCCATACATTCCAGCGGCCTCTTGGGACCAGAAAGATGAAATACAGACTCTGGTCCATTTCCCCCTAATTTGAGCTACTTTAGTCCAAAATAACCAGTAACATCCCTAAAGACGTGAAAAAAGGGATAAGGAAAACCAAAATTACTTTTCCCTAATAACTTGGTTTCCCTGTCCCCAAGCTCACAAATAGCCAGAATGACGCCGACTCTGCAGGGAGAGTGGGCAGGAAAACTTCAAACTCAAGGCGGCTGGGCAAAGTTGAGCAAGGGCTGGAGAGATGAAGCCACAGAAGGGGGAGCCCGGGGCGTGTCTCCCTGCGCACCCCCGCACCCGCTGCCTCCTTACTTTTGGATGATCTGGGGTAGACCAGCTGGGGGCGGAGGCGGCGGCGGTGGCGGCTGCATCCCTCGCGGGCCCGGGGCTGTGGGCGCAGGGGCACCGGGCACGCTGCGGGCATCTCTGTCCGGTTGCTCGGAGCCGCTAGGGTCCGCGTCCTGGCTCATGGCTGCGGCCAGCACCGGGTGAAGCGAGAGCTGCCCGGGCTCGCGGCAAGAGAGCGCGCGCGCGAGGGGCGGCCCCGGGGCACCGGCGCTCACTGGCCGGGGTCCCAGTGCCCAGTCCCCTTGTCCTTCCCGGTGGCGCGGGGAGGAGACGCGAGGGGCGGGGAAGAGGCTGTCCCGGCAGCGCCGCCTCCTCTTCCTCCAGCCGCTCCGCTAGTCCGACACGGCCACTGCGTGGTGGGGGCTAGGGGGCGTCTCCCTGCCGGCAAGAACTGCTCGGGGCCCGGGGGTCGCTTGGAGTCCAGGTGGTCCGGGAAGCTCTGCCCGCCCACCCCAGGCGCAGGTAGCCGAGAGAGAGTGCGGCGAACGCCACCCGCAACCGTGCTCCCGCAGGGTCCCAGGCCCGGCGCTCCGCACCGCGGAGCAACCGCGTGAGGCGGCCAGACGCACGCCAGCCCGCCGCCGGCAGCTGAGCTCTCGCTTCTGCCCGTGGCCGGCTTCTCCGGGCTGCCCCGGAGACGGCGCGCGCGGCCTCGTGCGATCCTGCCAAGCGGGGCGGACCGAGCGCGCCCGGGGCGTCCGCGCGCATCGGCAAAGCGAAGTGCACCGGGCTTGGCACCTTTCAGCGTCTGGCGCCTAGCCAGCGCCACTCCGGGCCGAGATGTCCCACCCCGCGAGTGGAAAGCCCGGACACCTCCCCGCCCCAGGTTGGTGGGATTTGTAATCCCCGACTCTTAAATGACCAGGCCCGAGAGCTCTCCAAACTCTCAGTTCCAGCTTCTGGGGGTCCCCAGAAGCAGCCGGTGGGGCCGCTGTGGTTTGTCTTCTTTCCACCCCCTCTCTTCTCTAAAAGACCCGCCACAATCCTGAGAGCGCAGAGACAAAACCAAACATATTTTTTAAATTCTTGTTATTTGCTGGTGACATCTTCGATGGAAATGCGAAGAATGAAAAGGAGAGAGTTAGCCGACTCCGCGCCGTCACCATCTCCGCCTCTGTGAAGCTCTGCTGGTCGCCCCGGCGCGGGTGTGCGCCAGTTCATCTGTACACACAGGTTCAGAGCCCTGGGACCCCGCACCCTGCCCTGAGGAGACACCCGGCACGGAGCAGCTTCTGGTCCTGGCGCGGTTGGGGAGGCACCTGGTGCCAAAGAAACTTCTAAGACCACGGAAGTCACCCAGGAGTCTTAGTATCCTTCGAGCTCAAGGCTTTCTAAATCCTGAAACTCCGCAGCCTCGGGGAGCAAGGACGAGTGTCCCTTGAGTGCTTTGAAAACCAGAGCGCATGCCAAGGTGGCCCGCGGCCTGCGAAGAAGTTTGCAGAGGGGTCTCATACCCACCCGTCCTCCTCTCGCAGCCACGTGGAGGAAAGTTATGAATAAGGCTTCTCTGGGACCTTATTAAAGATGCTTTCTTCTCTTTCTAGACTGAGTTCCCTGTCAACTTCCCTGCCAGCCTCGGGAAACTACGCCTCCCTTGAACAGTATCATCCTACCTGGATCTTTCCTGCCCAGTCCCTCCTTTCTCCCTCTCTCTCTCTTTCCTTCCTCCTAC
The DNA here is from genome assembly GCA_028533065.1 of Trachops cirrhosus. Classification (NCBI taxonomy): domain Eukaryota; kingdom Metazoa; phylum Chordata; class Mammalia; order Chiroptera; family Phyllostomidae; genus Trachops; species Trachops cirrhosus. Next base: position 143,475,116 of record CM052542.1, on the reverse strand, counting down.
AGGTTAAAAAAAAAAAAGGTTGCATCAATTCCTTGTGTTCATAAAGATCGTCACCATCGGCAAAATTGAGTCTCACCAAAAACCCAGGTAAAGAGAGAGTGATTGTTGTTTCCATTTCACAAATGAGGAGATGTCAGGGTGATTTGTCCCACTCTGTGATTTGTACCAAACACAGCTCCTAAGAGGCTGCCTCCAAATGAGTCTTCTCAGGCTCTCTGAATGTTTAGTTCACATCTTTAGTTTCTATCACTGAAGTCCGGGCTATGGTTTCCATAAAAGTCTGCCTTGCCACCACCACCGGAACCTCCTTGGTTGAGGGAAATTACCTGAAATTAGCATTGCAACTCCCCTAGATACTAAAACTAAAATTTTCCTTGTGCCTACATTAAAATCTCCCTCTGAGAAACCTCCAGAATCTTTGTGGAAGGGCTTTGTATTCAAGTAGACAGATCTGTTTTTACCCGCAGAGTGACTGAAGTTCTGTGAGTACCAGCCACCAGACAGGTAAATTGGGAGCAGTGAGACCCTGGTTTACACAGTCGCTGCTGAGATTAGAGACAATGTATCTTGCATATTCGGTGGAGGAGGTGTTCAATCTGACAATTTCCACAGACATGATTGCTTATATTCCAACCTTGAAGCCAAATAGTGCAACAGATCTCAAATTCCAGGAAGCTGAGTCCCTGAAAGTGACGATGTTTATATAACTAAATCCATCCCCATAAGGTTTTCCACTGGTCAAAAACAACTCAGCCTATGTTATATAAATGAGGCTCTCTACATCTCCAAAATAATGTATTAGCACATGTGACAAAATAATAACAATGGGTAAATCTAGATATTCACTGAGCTTTTCTTGCATTCTTTCTGTAAGTTTGAAATTTTCAAAGTAAAAAAAAATGGAAAAATTAAGAATTCCCAAGGTGTTTTTCAGAAATCCCATTGTCATGATTACAGCTTAATCTTCGCAACCGTGTTATGTAATAATGCAAATGTGAGTTGAGGCAGGTTCGGAGGGGGAGGGTAACTGCAGCAAAACCCCAGCTAGTTCATGCCCTACCACACGTCCCTACAAAGGGAAAATATTGAACAAGCATTTCCACTTTGCAAGTCAAACAGGTATATTAAACAGTCCCAATAAAAAAAAGTTTTGTTAACTTCTGTTTCCTTACTTCTTTCCACGAAGGAGGCAAAACATCCAGAGTTGAAGTTGCAGTCCCATAAAAATCTCTCTTGCTGTTTTTTGTTTTTAAATTGGTTGTTGTCCTTCTTTTGGTTATGCGAGGAAGCAAAGCATATCTTGCTATGTCTGCCGTGGGCCTTCACCACCCCCTTCACCCCAGGGTGCCTTCCCAGGTACTGAAGTGAGAGAAAGGCTGTGTGAGTCGATGGCCTTGACAAATACGGAGCGGGACTAGGTGGTGAGGGCTGCTAACATCTCTCTTTGTTTCAGTCTGCAGGAGAATCCCCTCCTCTCAGACCCACCAGGAAACCTGTGGTCAGGCAGGGAGGCTTTGCTGTCTGCGAACATATTGAACGTTTAATAGGCGTCAGCTGCTAAGTGTTTTCCTATAGATTATTACTTACTTCATGCTCACGATAACCCCATGAGGTAGCTACTGTTATCCATGTTTTAGAATCTGAGGCACAGAGGCTATCAAAACATGGCCCAGTTCACCTCTATTTCAGGAACAGAAGCAGGACCTCAATTAGTTCCATTCACTGCCTTAGTGACAGACATGGAGCCGATCCCATCTGTCTTCTTTGCTGTGGTTCTGCCCGAACCTTCCAGGGGATGTGAAATGCCACCTGCGTTGTGACTCAGCTCTGCCACTCATTTCTACCCTGATCAGTACATTTACAGGAAGCCTCCAAATTGATATCTTACAAACAAGAAAATTCAGAAGAAATTAAGCAGCCTGGCAGGAGGCGGTAGGAAGGAGCAGGAAACAGAACCCAGGTCTCCATTACTACTAGGGTCGCTCTCGTACTTGTAAGTCTCTGGCACCCTAGTGAGTTTTATAAAGATTAATAAATGTTAACTGGTTTTTAGGTACTGGTTCTAGAAGTTTTCTCATGCCGTATTTCATTTAATATCACCATTTTGCAGACAGAGAAGCCTGAGGAACCTGTCCAAGGTCACGGGCATAATAAACTGGAGCCCAGGTTCAGACCCTGGTCTGACTCCCTGCAACCCACTGCCCTCTGTCCAGAGGCAAACCAGCCTGCCGTGCATGGTACTTGTGAGCATTTATCTCTGCAGATAAGCTCACTTAGTGAGCATGCTGCTCACTAGCATACTGCCATTTCACATATGTATGTTATTACTATCATTCTTTTAAATAATAGTTTACTTAGTAAATTGTAAAGTTGGATAATACATGGAGCTGGTGAAACTGCGGGACACAGATGTTCTCATGCACTGTGGGTGAACGTGTCAGCTGCTGCAGCCACTTGGAAAGTGAGTCCGCATTGTCTATTAGAAGTACAACAGATAAAACTGACTCAGCAGTTACCCTTCTAGAAATGTATCCTCTGGGTTAATTGATAGCAAAAACTAGAAACAACTGGTTATATAAAAAAAGGTCCCTACATACAAGGGAATGCAACACAGCTCTTGAGAAGAAGGGGGTTGCTGATGTGGCTCAGTGGGTTGAGGGCCACCCTGCTGAACCAAAAGGTCGCCGGTTCAATTCCCAGTCAGGGCACAGGCCGGGTTGCAGGCCAGATCCCCTATTGGGCAACTGATGAGTGTTTCTCTCACACAATGATGCTCCTCTCCCTCTCTGACTACCTCCCTCCCCCTCTCTAAAAATAAATAAATAAAATCTTTTAAAAAATAAAACAAAGAAGGGGGTCTGTGTACACTGCTGGGGATAGATTTCCAAGATGTATTCTTAGGGAGAAAATGCACATTTACCAACAGTACTGCAGTATGATTAAATCAAACAGCATAAAACATTTCTGGAAAGTTATACAAGTAATTAATTATTAACATTCATTGCCTCTGGAAATTAGGATGGGGCAGGAACCATTTCCTATTTTGACCTTTTATATTATTCGAGTACGTAACATTTCTTATTTAATCCTAACAACCACCTTATTAGGTGGTGGTTTTATGCCCATGTTACAGGTAAGAAAACTAGGGCTCAAAGAAACGCAGCCACCCAGCCAGCTGCTCAGTGGGGGAGCTGCAGATAGGACCCCAGTCTTGATTACAGTTAGGGTGGAGTTCTGTAACCACTGAGCATGGCGGTTCCTGATGTCACGGGGTTCGGAGACCAGACGCTTCTCTGCTAACTCCTAGCTGGTTTGCCCCTCTCTGCTGTTCCCTGAATCTCAGCCTTTGGTGTCCCACATGTCCCTGAGACCTGGCTTCTCTCTTCCCTCCGCTCTCTCAGAGCTACAGCACAATCTTTTACCTGAACTCCACAAAACCCCTGTGGATGTTTTAAAACAATCATAAAATAAAGTCCTATGTTGGCTTCACAAAGGATTGCCTCTCTGAAAACCCAGGAGAGAGAGTGACTGAAGGATGCTGTTTAAAAATAATGTGGTTACTCATGGAACTGGATGCACATTTGAATTTGAAGGAGACAGTCAGGGAACTTTAGCTGAGGAAAACTGAGGACATGACCCATGAGGTTCTTTTCTGCCTAACAACTCGTCTCCATTGGCTGCAGGGGCAGGCACAGTCTCCATCTCTCTGGCTGTGCATTTATCAGCCAGGCCCCCTGTTCTCTACTGAGCAGCGTAGGTGTTGGATTATAATCAAAGTAGCAGTTGACTGGGAGTCAGAAAACCTGGGTTCTGGACCACAAGGTACATCCAATATCCCTGAACAGAAAAGCAGTCATCCCAACCCAGGAGTGACATCAGCACCTTTGCCTGCCTTAAAAACACCACTGCCCCGAGCCCAGGTGGCTCGAGTTCTGTCGTTCTACCACTTGTTCAGTACCTGCGGATTGAGTTCAGAATCCTAGCGTCTCCGAGCAGTGAAGGGCAGGCTTACCTGCCATGGTTTCCTGGAAAAGAAGAATTTTGGCTTCCTGGGAAAGAAGAATTTTGAGCTGTGTTTTGAAGGATTCAGAGAATGGCTTTCTCTCCTTTGCTATTTCCAAAAGAAAGCAGAGCAGCAGGGTAAGATAGGGGCTTTTATAAAACCAGTCGCAGCTGAATTTTTTGGAGGGGGGAGGAGAAGTCACGGAGTTATGAAATGAATGAGGGAGAAACATTAGCTGGTGGCTAATTGCATGATTTAAGTTCCAAGGGGCTCGGCACCCCCGTGGAGACCCAGTTCCCGCACTGCATGCTTAATCCCTGGGGAATGTCGCCGTCATTCAGAGGCTGGTAGTGTGACTCGGGAGCCCCAGCCAAGCAAAACAGCCCTTCTCCTGGGCAGAGGATTCCTCTCTCTCGCCCCTCCCCCAGTCACCTTCTCGGTCTTCTTTTATCACTGAGGCTCTCTCTGTGTCAGGCCAGTTGGTTGTCAGGGAATAAACATCTCAGGCTATTTGCCCACCAGCTTGGGGATCAGGTGACCATTATGGAAGGCAACACCCAAGGCTTTTGGATGCCAGTGTGACGCCAGGAACAGTCCTCCTGTGATGTGCTGACCTCACTGAGTGGGCACCCATGCAGCTGGCCAGGACCTGGACGGGGTAGACTGGTTCCACTTCCTGATGCGGCACCTGTGGTCATCCAGGGCCCCCCCATGCAGGAGACCTTGCCTGGTCCGCTTTCCGCATAGTCACTGGGGTCGAAACAGCTGCTTTAGAAACCCAGCCCTATGATTTTCGAGCTGCATGACTTTAGGCACATCACTTTACCTCTCTGATCCTCAGTGTTCCCACCTGAAAAATGGGAGTAATAGTGGCCACATCATGAGCTTATTGTGAGGGTTAAATGTAAAGCACTTAGGAGGTTGGTAAAAAGGCATAAACTTTCAGCTGTAAGATACATAGGACTGGGAATCTAATGTAAAGCATGGTGATTACACTTAATCATACTGTATTGTATAATTGAAATTTGCTAAGAGAGTAGAACTCAAATGTTCTCACTGTGGGGCTAAAAAAATTAATACTTTTCCTCCCATCTTCTAAATTCTTTTAACTGAGCTAATAATCAAATTAACAGAGAAAGATTAATGGGGAAAATCAAATGTTTAATGTATGTGCTTGGGGAATTCATATATGCAGAAAATTCCAAAGACAGTGAGGCAGCGCTGGGTGTATGAGACATTTTTTGGACAAAGGAGAGGAAGAGGTGGATGGGACATTAGGTTTCAGAGGTGAGAATGGGTGGTTCTAGTTAAGGAGGAAGGGAACACACTTGGGAGGAAAATTCTTGCTAGGCCACTCAGAGATGGTGGGACCCAGGGGGTACCTAGCTAGCAGACCTCTGCCTGAGCCCCTCTATTTATCAGAGTTAATTCAGATTAAGCTAAAACAACATCCTAAGATCTTCCTGAAACAGGTTTTTCTATCTCAATCTCTTGGGCAGGAAAGGAGAGAAGATCAAAACTTCTTTCTCAGCCTTTTGTTTCTCAATAAATAGCTTAAAAACAATATCCCAAAAGGTAAACCATTTGGTCCCTTTATCACACACACACACAAAAGATAAAAGATGTGTGGCAGTGGATGAGTTTATTAACTATCTGGGAGGAATCCCTTCCCAATGGATATGATATCAAATCACCACTTTAAATATCTTACAATTTTACATGCCAATTATAGCTCATTAAGCTGACTTTTTTTTAATGTAAACCTCTCAGAGTGTCACCTGGCACATGACTGGGGCTCAGCGAGCTGTCATTCGCTGTTTTTAATATTGTGATTACTGGACTTCCCACTGGAGAATCAATAATCATAACACACAGTCTCCTCTTGAACGAGAGAGGGCTGCTCTGAGTCCAGATGGCAGTCACCTTTGCATGTAAGAGTGGTTTTAGTTCTACCATTGGTTGCAGAACCATAAGAATCAGACCTGAGTTCGAATCCTGACTCTTTTGCTTAATGGCTGTGTGACATTGGATAGTAACCTAACCGCTTTGTGCCTCTGTTTCCTCACCTGTTAAATGAGGTTCATCGCTTTAAGAGTCACAGTTTGTAACTCTTAAAGTGCTGTAAGTTTGGCACATAGTAGGTCTTCAGAATCCAACTGTGGAATGAATAATTTATATAAATGCTTTGCACCATGCCTGCCAGTTAGGTTCCCTGTGAAGCAGACTCCAGAAACAGAGATAGGGTTTATTAGAGGCTGCCCCTGGGACCAACATGTGGGGAGGGGAGGGGAGGGAAGGAAGCAGACCTGAGCTTAAAGAGAAGTTGGGCGATGACGAGGCCTCAGAGGAGACTTCAGCCAACCCCATGGAAATTCTGAACCTGGGGTGACTTCTCAGAAGTGACAAAACAGCTCTTAGCGTTTCCACATTTACATCCTCCCAGGTTCAAATCTAAAAGAAAAGTGAGTGTGCCTCTCCCAATGGTCCTAACAAAATCCTTATTACATTTCTTTGGCTTTAACTGGATCATGTACCTATTCCTGAGCCAATCTGTGGCCAGAAAAATGTGATAATCTCATTGGCTGAGCCAGAGTCATAGCCTCACCGCTGGTGCCAGATGTGACATTAACTCCACCTGAAGCATGGGTACTGAAAACTGGAGAGTCTGTGATCCCCCTCGTGGAAAATCTAAGGGTGCCAAGAATAAACAGATGCTAGCCAGTAAAGCCTGGTAAATGTCTGTTCTTAACTGAAAACGATGTTAAGGCACAAGCAGCCTCTGGCACGGCAGCTACACGAAGGACATAATAATGTGTGATGCAGTATGCCTTCAGGTGTCTGACACAGCCTGACCCACAGAAAGGCATTCAAAAATGTTTGCTGGAAAAAAAGTAAATACATATGCCAAGTGAACAGGGAAAACAAGCATCTGCTAGGTGATCCTCGAGCCGAGTTTTAAATCTTAGCCCTGTTCTGAGCTGTTACACTGCTCTGTTTCTTGGTCCGGATGCTAGTTTTATGTTTTACTCACTTTGCAGAAATTCAGCAAGCTAGACATGCAAGATTTGTGTCTCTTCCTGCATGTATCTTACATTTGCATGAAAAGTTTCCTAAAAGTAGAAAGAAAAAAGAAACCTCACATAGTCTGAGGCACAGATGATAACACTGCACTCTTTCTCCATGTTCTAGTCCTTTCTTTCTGTCTGTAATCTGAGACAAGTTACAACGCCTCCATTGCTGGGTGTTCATTGCCCAAAGAAGTATTTCATCTAGGGTGATCTTTACAATAATTAGGTGTCCCTACAAACTCCCCCCTGCCAACAATTACAATTTAGGTCTTTAGGGTATGAAGATCTTTGCTAAAGCAACAGTCTTTTAAATGTGTGTTTCATGCTAAGCTTCAAGGATTCAGATAAGTAATTGCTTTGTTGTTGCTAAACTAATTGAAAATAAGTGGTAGACACCATGACAGTCTACCCCTAAATTCCTATTATTCCCCAAGAACAAGGATATCCTCTTCTATACCACAATATCATTAAGATACCCAAGAAACTTAACATTGATACAATAATAATAATAATATAATTTCCTGTTTGTATGCAAATTTTCTCAATTGTCTACATAATGTCATTTATATTTGCTTTTTTGTTTAAATTAAAATCCAAATTGTATGCATTGTATTTGTTGATTATTCCCTTTAGTCTGGTTTATCCTAGAATAGTTTCCACACTTGTTTTTTTTTGTCATTCATAACATTGACATTTTTGAAGAGTCCAGATGAATTAATCTGTAGAATTCATAGTCTATATTCTGGATTTGTCTTATCAGTCTCTCATTACTAGATTTGGGTGAGAACTTTTAGCAAGAAGACTACATAGGTGATATGTGTTTTCCAGTCCTCACATGAGGAGGCCCATTATACTGGGATTGTTCCATTATGGACGATGCTAAGTTGTCTTCCTTGGTTCAAACAACTCTCGTCTTTCTCCCTTTGTAATTAGAAACCATCTTTGGACAGATACTTGAGACCGTGTAAGTGTCCTCTTCACCAACAGTCACTCACCTAACAATTTTAGCATTCATTGATGATCCTTACCACAATCAGTTATAAATGCTTCTTACTGAGCCAGTTCTTCTATATTTTATTTATTTATATTTTTAAAATATATTTTATTGATTATGCTATTACAGTTGTCCCATTTCCCCCCCTTTATTCCCCTCCACCCTGCACACCTCCTCCCACCCGCTTCCCCACCCCCTTTAGTACATGTCCATGGGTGATACATATAAACTCTTTGTCTTCTACATTTCCCATACTATTCTTAACTTCCCCTTATCTATTTTCTACCTACCATTTATACTACTTATTCTGTGTACCTTTCCCCCTCTCTCCCTCTCCCACTCCCCCACTGATAACCCTCCATGTGATCTCCATTTCTGTGATTCTGTTCCTGTTCTAGTTTTTGTTTGTTTGTTTTTTAATGTTCCGTTAATAGCTGTGAGTTTGTTGTCATTTTATTGTTCATATTTTTTATCTTCTTTTTCTT
>CM052542.1:143423309-143466066 GCA_028533065.1 Trachops cirrhosus | reverse complement strand
TGTCTCCTTTTCTCTGGCTGCTTTTAAGATTCTCTCCTTATCTTTAATCTTGGCTAATGTAATTATGATGTGCCTTGGTGTGTTCCTCCTTGGGTTCAACTTCTTTGGGACTCTCTGAGCTTCCTGGACTTCCTGGAAGTCTATTTCCTTTGCCAGGTTGGGGAAGTTCTCCTTCATTATTTGTTCAAACAAGTTTTCAATTTCTTGGTCTTCCTCTTCTCCTTCTGGCACCCCTATGATTTTGATGTTAGAATGTTTAAAGTTGTCCCAGAGGTTCCTAACTCCTCACTTTTTTGAATTCTTGTTTTTTCATTCTGTTCTGGTTGAATGTTTATTTCTTCCTTCTGCTTCAAATTGTTGATTTGAGTCCCGGTTTCCTTCCCTTCACTGTTGGTTCCCTGTACATTTTCCTTTATTTCACTTAGTGACCTCTAATTTTTGACCATAGTCAACCAATTCTGTGAGCATCCTGATTACCAGTGTTTTGAACTGTGTATCTGATAGGTTGGCTAGCTCTTCATCGCTAAGTTGTGCTTTTTCTGGAGCTTTGATCTGTTCTTCATTTTGGCCATTTTTTTTTGGTCCTGGTATGTTCATCTTTAAGTCTGTTCACAAAGAGTTGTGCAATATAGTCTTATATTTAAAATTTTATCTTTTCCAATGGCTATTTGGTTCTTGTCATTTACTTTATATATTTTGTCTTCCTCTTTTTTCTTCATTAGATTAACTAGGGGTTTGTGTATTTTGTTAATTTTTTTTTTCAAAAAACCAGCATTTGGATATGGTTGCTGTTACTTCTTTTTTTCCACTTATTGGACACATTAACTTCTGCTTTAATAGTTCTACTTCCGGCATGTCGGGCTAAGCCCATCATAGCCTATTTCAGGCTTCCAGCCTCATTCAGGTTATCGGCAAATTCAGCTCCGTTTTAGCTATAGGACTGAAATCTCTGTTCTCTTATTGGCCGTCAACTGAGGGCCTCTCTCAGCAATTTAAGGCCGCTGCATTCTTCCCAGGTGGCCCCACCATTCTGAAGCCAAGAACAGTCTATTGGGTTCCCCTCACACTTGGAATCTGACTTCTCTTTTGCTGCCAACCAGAGAAACCTCTTCACTTCTAGAGTCTCACATGGTTAGATCAGGCCACCTGGATAATCTTATCTTAAGGTCAAATATGCCATATAATGAAACAATCACAGGAGGGCTACCTCATCATAACCACAGGTTCTGGGGATTAGGATAGAACATTCTGGGAGCCACTCTAGAAATGGTCCACACCACAGTTTCCCATCAGGAACTGGGTTATCCTAGATCCTAGATCCACTAAGTCATAAGCTCAAGAAGGTCCATCAGCAATCCATTGCAAGTTGTACATTGGGTTCAGGCATGAGCAAAGCCAGAGTATACTAGTGAGCTGCACTCACTGATGGCTGAGATCCCTTTGGCAGGACTCCCTCTTGCACCAGGCCCTCTCCTCCAACTCGTGTCTGTGTTCACATGGGCAGGTCCTTCATGACCAGCTGACAGCGGTGGAAAGGCCTCACAGAAGGGTCATTAGTATATGGAGCCCCGATGCACTGCTGCTTCATGCTGTCCACTCTGGTGTCGCGCTGTGAGAGCGCTGACAGGGAATCCTCCCTGTGGGGGGGGGAGCACTTCGAGAGCTACCCTTGGTCATCCACTTTGTGTGGAAACAGGAGCCCAAGGTAAGGCTATGCATAGACTCATGGGCACTGGCGAGTGACTTGGTGGATTGGACAGGGTCCTGGGAAGAGAAAGATTGGAATAGCAGGCACGAGGAAGTCTAGGGTAGAGGCAAGTGGATGGACCTATGGAAGGGAAGCTCATCTATCACATGCAAGTGCTCACCAGAAAGCATTCCCCATGGAGGAGACACGGAACAGCCAAGCATCCAGAGTGACTTGGTCAGTTGACATCAGTCAGCTTTTGTCATGAGACATACTCATTGTATACTGTCACAATGAGTGTGTCAGTGAAATATCCAGAGTAGAACCAGGAGTGGAGGCCACGTCTGAAGTCGACAGCACAGGCTGCCAACCATCAAGGCTGGTCTAGCCACTGCACTGCCAAATATCCAATCTGCCGACAACAGAGACCCAGGCAAGTGCCTGACAGAGCACCATCCCTCAGAGAGAACAATCACTTGCAGGCAAATCATCAGTGGGGGTCCATTATTCTGCCTGCCATGGATGATGAGTGTCACTTGCAGCTTTAAGACCATTTCTAGTAGTGGGGGCTGGAATTCATCTCAGTAACCTTTCTCTTATAAGTTTCCCTCCAGGAAAAAACCACCAGCATCTTGGAGAAGATATTTCACTATGGGATAAGTTTGTTACACAAAGCATTTGGAACTGACAGGTACAAGGGGTGACTGTGAGGTTGCTGTAGTAACCACCCAGGTCTCCCTTTCTGGACCAGCGGCCTTACATTCCCTCAGGTGCCAGAGGTGTTGGCTCCTGATGGCTCACAACTGACTCTCCTTCTGGAAATTGTCCTCAGTTGAAGAGGGTGTCCTCCCCTGGAGAAGCCCACATCAGCCCAGGAGTATAAGGTCCTGGCCCCCTTGACTTAGGGCGGGACATCTCTGAAGGGTCAGCCGAGGGCCATCCAGAGCTTCCTATGGGGTCAGGAAGATGACGCCTCTGTGGCAACTACACTGCAGGTCAACTTTCCCTCTGCACAGCCCTGCCCGCACCTCCCAGATGTTCCTGAGAGGACCCCTCCATAGCTCTCCAGTGCACAGTCTTAGAGTCTGCTTTCTGGGAAACCCAACTGCAGGTTCTGCCTTGGGTTTTTATAGAAGGTATACAGAAAAATACAGCCACGGGGAATCATCTTCTACTTTTTCCAAAAAGACTATTGAGGATATTATTCTTTACATAACGTAGTGCCATCATAAAAATTACTTTTCTAAATGAATTCCAGGAGCAAAACAAGCATGCTGTAGCTCCATAATAATAGCTTTGCAACTTGCCATACCTACATTTTCACCATGGCTGCCAGGAAGCTCAGAGTCTATCTTGAACAATCAAAGCCACAATTAGGATACTGGCTTCAATTCCCACTCAGTGCTACCCATTTTAAAGCCACATGGCAACGCTCTTATTGTAACCTGCCTCGAGTCATTTATCAAAAGGGACAGGGCGTATATAAATTAAACACAATAACTGACCACTAGCACTTTCAAGGTCAAACCAGCTCTTAACTCTCACTGCCCTTAATAGTCTAAGCAATAAGCACTTTTCGGTTAGAGAATTGGCTCCTTCTGTTTATTAGTGGGCTGAGCTTGAGCAAGTTACTTTAACCTCTCTGGTTTAGTTTCTGACCTAAAAAAATGAAGATAATGTTACCACCTGCTAGGGCTGTTGTGAAGATCAATGACATAACGTTTATAAGGTGAGCATGGAGATGCTCAGTTAACGGAAGCCGTCAAAACCACCAGCGGCACCACCATCGCTGTCATCAGCATCATCGCTGCCATCAGCATCATCGCTGCAAGGACAACAGAGGCCTGAACACTGAGAAGAGCATGAACAATGCCGTCTTAGGCCCCTGGGTCTAGGGAAGACAAGCTGGCAGGGTTGCCACGGTGCCAGCCCGTGGGGTCTCAGCAAAGCTGGGTGAAGCTCCAGAATGAGAGACAAGCCACTGTGGAAGTGGACTGGATCCAGCCTCATGCAAAATTACTACCAGCCATTAGGTAGCAACAGACCCCAACCACGCACACTTTACATGGATGCGTCATGCCTTGCATGGGAAGGACAGCAATTCCCGGGAAAAGCCGCCATCATGGAGACGTCGTCTGGCCTTCTGTTCCAGAAACCCCAGCACGGCACTGTGGTGCAGGACCATCGGCCCAAGCCAGGCAGCGGCATCGCCAGCATGGTTGTGGGCCAGCTTCAGGCCGATGAAGACCCCGTCACGGGGTTCCACCAGATGTTTCTATTAAAGAACAGCAACGGTGCTCGGGTTTGCGCCAATGACCTGTTCAGGCAGGCTTGCCCAGCGCAACTTCCACGGAGCTCCTCCCAGCCAGGCACTCACGCTGTTCCCTCCTCCCGCCTCTTCCCGATACTATTCCGGATCCTCCAGAGGCTCCAAACATCTAACGCAAATGAGCAGGGCTGCGGAGGGAGTGGGCCCAGTGCGCTGCCGCCGCCTAGGAATTGTGTTTGGGTAGCAGGCTAGGTACACGTACCAGAAGTTTGTGTTGTACCAGCACATACCTAGGAAAGACTTAAGTAATGCAAAAGGTTGTGTTTTTTCTCTTTTTTAAAATTCTACCGACAAGTTGCTCTAGTAACCCAACAAAGTGAAGGAGAAAGCAGTTGCCTCACCATCCAGAAATTGATGGTCAGATGTTTCAGTGCTTCACGATACAATAAAACCACAGACATTTTCTTAAAAAAAAACTTTTTTAACATGGAATAAAAATAGTTTGGGGCTCCAGATGCTAAAGTAGCTGAACCCCTGGCACCCCTGAATCCCCAAATTCCTTCAAAGCACCCCGGGCGAATGTTTGGGGGCCAGAGTTGATTTTGCAGGTGGTAAACTGGTGGCCATCCCACTCTCTCCAGCCTGTCCGTGGCCTAACTGGCATCTGTTCCTCTGACATTGCTGGGTGGCTTGGGCTCCCTGCTCTGTGCTCCCACTGCGTCCAGGACTAGCCCCCTCAGCACCTGTCTTGTAATTGCTCTTGCTCCCATTGGAGAGCGTGAGCTAGTCGGAAGACAAAGTGTTTTTGTCTTCTCACCATCGCATCCCGTGGACCTAACACGACACCTGACAACGTGAGGTGCTCTTACACATTTGTTCACTAAATGAAAGAATAATTGACCCCGGCTCTTTCGGTCATTGTGCTTAACAAGGGAAAGTGAGTTAAGTGAGTTAGGGAGCATTTCTAGCCTGTAGCAATTAAAAATGACAATGATAAACATTACGTGGAAACAGAGAAATAATGTTGCGAGAACGCCAAGTAATGGGCAAGTGAAATTCCTCTTGACCTCACCTGGAAAATGAGGCCATCTACATCCACTCTGTTGGTTTGCTGTGATGATTTGAGACAAACAGGAGTGCCTGCTATGAACACATGTTTGACACATGGTGGGCATGTCATTGTTATCATTATAATGTACAGCAACAGTGAAGAAAAAAAAATTCCTTTAGGCTGATTATAACTCATAAAACAATAGATTTTATCCATGTCTTTTAATATAGCTAAGTAATGTTATATTATCTATAATTTCAAAAATGTTGTGATTAAGTGACCTGGGTTTATTACCAGCTCTCTGAGCCTCATTAATAAAGTTGAAAAAAAGTATTATGCCCTACTTGCTTTACCAGGTTTTAGTGAATTAAATGAACCTCCAAATGTGACAGTACCTCGAATGTAGTCACTTGCCTTTTCCAGTTCTTTCTCTCTTGCCTTAAATTCCCCCTCTGGTGTCCTTGTGAAGGGCGTCCTGGCCACAGAGAGACCTTGAACAAAAAGGGGGGTGAGGAACTCAAATGCAGATCTGTGTGGGTCTGGCCTTGACTTCAGGAGGCAGGGCACTGGGGCTGAGGGCAGCTGGTGAGCAAATCCACGGGTCCTCTGTCCCATTGGAATGACCGAGAAGTGGAAGCAAAGCCACAGCTCTAGCTTGCCACCTGTTGTACCTGAGCTTCCAATGCCCCTCTCCCCACAGCCTATTCTTACTGCTGGCTGTTTGGATCCGAATGACAGGAGCCTTTGACTCTGTCCCCCTGCCCCGCCCCAGGCTGAGAAAGACATAGGTCTTGTCTAGTCCACTGTTGCAAGTTAGAGAGCCCCAGCTGCCGATGGGCACCAGAAAGGTTGTTCCTGCCACAGGTTTGTCACTTTCTGACTGCAGGAACACCCCACATCCCAGCCCGTGTGTGTTCTGCTCACCCCCTCTGAGACCCACTGACAGAAATCGGAGTAAGGGACCACTCACATCATGTACACAGTCACATGTATTTGGAGCCCTTTTCTTTGAAAAGTCCAGCAGCCTCCTTTGCACCTGTTGGCAGAATATCAACTTTCTGTTGCGTCCATGCTGCGTGGAGGAGTCTATTATAGTTTCAGTTACAAAGTCAACAACATTGGGGAAGCCCTGCCAGGTACTTCCACCTAATTCTCACAAAAATGCTGTAAGGTAGGACTTATTTTTTGGACAATAGAACTGGGTCTCAAAGAAGTTCAGAAACCTGGACAAGATCACACAGCAGCACTGGGATTCAGAATCAGGCCTCTGGCCTGTGAAGATCCTGGCTCCTTCTAGCACAGACACAGAGTGCTGGACTTGAAGGATTCTCTGTAAATTCATACTTTTTATATCTTCACCAAAGGACACTTGTTTCATTGCTTTTAAAGACAGAGGAAAGGAGAGAGGAAGAGAGAGAAGCATCAGTGTGATAGAGAAGCATCGACTGGTTGCCTCCCGTACACACCCAGGCTGGGGATCGAACCCGCAACTTAGGTATGTGTCCTGACTGGGAATTGAACTCACAGCCCTTCAGCTAGGGATGATGCTCCAACCAAATTAGCCACACTGGACAGGTTGTAAATTCATACTTTAAGGCACTACTACGGCTCTAAGCACATAAGAAAAGATCAAATACCTTAAAAATCAATCTTGGCTCAAAAGCACAATTAACAGCTCCAAACACTACTTAGAATGACATGGAAAAACAAAATTCTTAGGCACACAGACAACTCTAACACTAAGAAAGAAAGCCATAAAATCAAACAATATAAAGGGAAATTTAATGCAGGTTAACTTAAAATAATAGGATTGTCTGACAAAAATTTGTAAGTGGTATGTTTCAGTTGCATTTTTCTCACTGCATCATATAAGATGGTGCACAGTTTCCATCTGTCCCATTACCAGAGATGTTCATTTTGACACTTGATTAAGAGGCCACCTGCCAGGCTTCTCTACTGCCGTCACTTTTTTCCCCTTTGTGACTCAGAAGAAATTTGTGGGGAGGCCATTAGGGTGCTATTGCATTTGTGCAAACTGCCGTCAACAGTGTCTTCAACTGACGTAATGGCAAGGAGGGGCCATAGTGCGCAAAACTCAGTAAATAGGAGCCACAAGCCAGAGCAGTGGTCTGGATATGAGGAACGAGAGGAGGAGAAGCTACTGAGGATGTTAAGCATCCCAGCGGGTGGAGAGGGGCTACAGCACACAGGGGAGGGAGCAGTTGGGGGAAGGGGCAAGTTCAGTCAGTGGGGGGTTCTCACTCCCAAATGGGGAGTCATTATTTTTATTTTAAATTGACTTGCAATTTAACCTTTAAATAGGTAGCATATTTATGTGGTATAAAAATATTAAAATACACAGAATATTTTATTTGGAAATTAAGCAACATAATTCTAAAGAATCCATGGGTCAGAGTAGGAAATCACAATGGAAATTAGAGTGTATTTGGCCCTGAATGAAAACAAAGGCACCACACACATCACCATTGTGGGATGCAGTTAAAGTTGTACTTGAAGAAATATGTGTAGCTTTAAATGCTAATATTAGAAAAAGAAGATAGATCTAAAATCAGTGATCAAAGCTTTCATCTCAAGAACCTACTAAAAAAGAAGAGACTGAATCCAAAGTAAATAAATAGAAGGAAATAATAAAGACAGAAATTCAGGAAATAAATGGACAAATGGATAAAAATCAATTAAACCAAAAGCTACTGCTTTGAAAGGATTAACAAAATTGATAAAAAATCCAGCAGGAATAATAAATCAGATAGATAGATAGATAGATAGATAGATAGATAGATAGATAGATAGAAAAATAGATAGAACACATTACAATGACACAGATGGATTTCAGAAACATTATCTTGAGCAAAGGAAACCAGACAGAAGAATGCATAAAGTGTGATTCTGTGTTTCTGAAATTCTAGCAAAGGCAAATGTAGTTTATAACGCAGGAAGCTGATCCATGGTGTCCTGGGACCAGGCTTTGGAGGGTTCACTATGAAGGGTCACGAGAGAACTCTGGGGATGATAAAAATATAGTGATTTCTCTGAGGCATATAACTTTGAGTAGAATTGCTTGCTAATCATAGGATGGTTCCTGCTCCGTTTGATGGGACCAGCAACCCTTCCCAGAGTGGCTGTCCCAGGCACACCCTCACCAGCAATCTGTGAGAAGCTCAGGTGCTGCCTGTGCCCCCCAAACTGCGTGTTGGGGGTCCTCTTCATTTCAGCTGTGCACGTGGACTGTGTGGTGGTAACTCCTTAAGAGATTTTCGGGTACATTCCCTGAAGACTTTTCAATGTGTGCTGGCTTTTGTGAAGTGCCTGTTGAAGTCTTTTGCTCATTTTTAGAACAAAAATTGGGTTGTCTTTTTTAAATTATTTTGTAGGATTTCTCTGTATATTGAAATTGAGTCATTTTTTGGACAGAAATGTCAGTATATCTTAAATCTGGAGCATTCTTTTTGTGAGGTTGAACATCTTGTCATATGCTTACGATCCATTTGTCCTTCCTTTTACTGAGAATAGTCATCATATTTTGTCCATTTAAAATTAGGCTTTGGTTTTTTTCTTATATATGACTGGGAACTCTTTATGTGTTATGGAGATTAGCCTTTTGCTTTAACATTAGTAGGAATTTTCCTTCTAGCTTGTCATTTATCTGGCTTTGCCTAGGGTGTATTTTTTGGCCATGCGGGGTTTTTGGTTTTTGGGAGTGTGTGTGTGTGTGTGTGTGTGTGTGTGTGAATCCAAAGGAATTTATCAATCTTTTCTTTCATGATGAGTGGTCATTTTTAATGATGGGGAGGGACAGAGGTTCCGTTTGTTTCTCTGATGGGGAGGAACAGAGATTCAATTCGTTTCTCTGCCATTTGCTCGCCGTGGACCCTTGAGCAAGTTACCTTACCTCCCCTGGGCCCAGTCAGTGTCCGTATCAGCAAAGCAGGGACGAGGTCCGGCTTAATGAGTTGCTGTCTGAGTTAACTGAGATAGCGAGAGAGAGCAGGAAAACCGCTTGGCACAGGCCAGGCACCGAGTACAGACCCGCCACACAAGGTGCTTCTCCTAGCTCTCCACTCGGCGTGTGTGCAGGTGTGTGTGTGTGCACAACAGGTGTAAAAGTCTGTGTGTGCTTGTCAGCGGGAAGAGGCAGGGCGGACTGTGCGACGCAGCACACAGTTGGCTCAATTACTCATGGGCTCAAAATAAAAAGTTGCTCGGAGCGTTTACAGCCCCCAGGATGATTATAAATCCCGTGGTCCTGGCCCCAGGCCAGACCGCTCCTTGTTCGCCCTCCCCCACCTCCTCCGCTGGTGGCCGGACCCCTGCTGTGTTCGCTTCTCTCTGGATGGCCTGGCCCACAAATGCCCAGGTCCTGGCAGGTCAGAGAACACAGCAGTGGAGTGGGGGTGGGGGTGGGGGGGTTGATCCTGGGGCAAGATTCCCTGGGCGGCAAGTCCAACCTCCTTCTCATCCCACTGACCAGGAAGGTGGGGGGCTGACAGGGACAGCTCACCCACTGTAGAAACGGGTCCAGGCTGAGGTCTGGACCCCAGGAACACTGTCTCTCTATCTGTGTCTCCCAGCATCAGAGCCGAGGCCTCAAGTGATGCCTTAACAGAGGCTCAAAGCGATGCAGAGCTGGACTCAAACCCACCTCTCTTTCTCCTCCCCCCGAGATGCCACTGAAGTTCTAAACAAAGAAATGCTTTGTGAGGTCCTACCTGAGGGTGACTGTCGTAGATTAAGATGGCTGCAGAAGCCTGGCTCTCCCTCCCACGGAGAGGTGGGGCCCCATTCCCCTCACTTTAGAACTGAGCTGGGCTTTGTGACTTGCTAGACAAATTGAACGATGTGGAACTGATGGCCGGGACTCTCCCAGCTGGTTTCCCTGGACGTCATACCAGATAGGGGAATGAAGCCGCCTTGGAGCCTAAAGGTCAGCCCACCTGCCAGAATCCCACTTAGGCAACCCCATCGGTCACACCATCCCTGCCAGGTGGAGCGAAGAGCCACCTGGATGAGCTCTGCCCGAGTTCTCGGCCCACAGAATCATGAGATGCAGTGTGTTGGTAGGTGCCGTGATCTACTGAGTTTTGGTGTCATTTGTTGACAGATACCTATACAACTACTCTTCATCTTGAACATACCACAGAACAGAGTGGCCCACTGTTGAGTTCTTTCTAAAGCGAATACGCTGCCCCGACTCCCACCCCCAAGTTTTATATACTTTATATGCATGGATTTCTTTCAAGCTTCTCTTAAGTCTATTCCTGGCTGCAAGTATCACAAATGTGACTGGGATGCCAACAGGCACAAAATATTAAACCTAATTCTTATAGAGAAACCACTGTATGCAAACCATTCTGTTCTCATTTAATGTTAGAACCACCTTTCAAAATAGTTTCCTGTGGTGTCTCCATTTCACCGGAGAAGAAATGGAGACAGAAGTTAACAAATTTGCCCAGGACCACACAACCAGCAAAAGGCAGGGCTGGGTTCCAAACCCCGCGTTCCTCTCCTTGGACCACCTCCCTCGGCGGAGGGAGCTTCTCTGCGGTCCTCCCCACACACGAGACTGCACACTGGACAGGCTGTGTCGGCAGCACTCGGGACTCTGGGGCAGACGCTGGGGTGAAGGTCCCAGCATCCCAGGAGAGCTGCCTCCGGGATGATGAATGAGCACAAACCCCAGGCCCAGGCTTTCTCCACCTGCCCAAGCCCCCTCCTCAGGCCCCTGCCACAGCTGTCACCAACACAGCCTCTGATCCGATTACAGACCCCAGAGCCCCCAACCGCCTCCTCCGCCTCCTCCTCCTTCCAGGGCACAGGAAGGCAGAGACCCATCCTGCCTGGGAACAGCGCTGAAGCTGGACGACGAATCTATCCGAGGCACCGCCAGCTGCCATCTTCCCTGTGGCCCCCGCCCTCTGAGCTCATTCCCTGGGGTCTTAGGCGGCTGGTGTGAAGAGGGACAGGAATGAGGGCCCTGTGCTGGGGATGTGTGGAATCCTGCAGTTGGCTTTGTTTAGACGTGGAGTACTGTGCAGGCCTGGGCACCGCACCTGCTGCAGGAGGAAGTCACCTCCTCCTCCCACCCAGTGGCTTCCTAACACGCTATTGGCTCAGGAGACCTAGGCCTGGGTTAACTCTGAGCCTCACCATTTATTAATTTGGTGACTCTGGGCCTGCTCCTAATTTAACCTCCAGTCTCCTCATCTGTAAAATGGGTTCATCATAGCACCTGACTCATGGGTTTTGATATCTCAGGTCCTCACCAAATGCTTGTTGAATAAAACCAGAATCCCACCCCCCAATTCTCTCCATTCATCCTCTATGATGCAGCTCCCTGACCCCCACTTTCCTCCACATCTCCCTTCCTTCTCTCTACTCCACATGCCCACACCTACTCAGCTGGGCTTGACCAGAGTTGCTCTTTACCAGGCCCCCCCTTCCAACCCTGAACACTACTTTCCTCATGCTTCTGAGGGCTGCAGTGGGTGGCTAGACAAGGTTCAGATGTTAGAAAATGTATCCAGTACTTGGAAATGAGGCAAGTAGCCAATTGGATGCTCTCTCAAAGCCACACTGGAACACCATCCAACAGGCCCCTAAGGGTCATCTGACTCTCTAAAGAGAGGTCATTTTGTTTGATCCCCTGTTTTCTACTGATTCTGTCAAATTATATGTTAACTTCAAAGAAATGGAGGATTGGGAAGTTGGAAATGATTCTTACAGGCTAGAAAGACAACCCCAAAGGCTATGGTTTCATTGGCGTATAGAACGTTTGTCGTCCTGCTGGCTCCCTGAGTAATGAGATAAACCAGTCTCTGGTGCATGCTCACTATATTGGGTATGAGAACCGTGTTTCGGGTTTACAGGAAGTAGGCTTCAACAGAGATCTCACGTTTGGGAAAGAGGCCAGAGCCGAGGTGGAAGGACCCCAGGGGGTGGGAATTGGTGGGAAGGAGGTGGGAGCCCCCGTGGATGACATGGATGACGACAGGCTGAAGGATGGAGAGGGAGACTGAGCTCGAGGTGGGGAGTGCCCCTTGTCCTGAGTAGATGGTGATGCTTGGGGATGCTTGTATGTGGCCAGTGGGGTAGGCTGGGGGTGGACAGAGCTACCAAGAAGTGATTGCCCAACAATAGTGGCGAAGCCAAGTGGCAACAGAGAGCCAGGTCACAGGTCCTTCTTCCCAAACCTGAGTGGAGGTAGATGAGAAAATGTGGTCTCCATCAAAACAATGTCAGAGATGAGAGATTTGAGGAAATCCTCAGTTGGGGGTTAAAGGAAGGTTCCAGGTGTTGAGAATGAGGTTCAGAGACGTAAGAGGTTTTTGGAGGAGGTGGGGTAATTACGGAGGATGGCGGGCAGCAGGTAGCAGGAAGCCATCGGGAAGGGAAGCTGAGTCATGAGGCCTGTGATAGACCAGACAGGCCCAGGGCTTCCTGCTGGAACAGGGCCTGGAGGCGCGGATGCATCAGGTCTGCACTCTGGCCACGGAGCAAGAGCCAGACTCCGTGGCTGGGCTAGAGGAGAGGACCACTGAGTTGGTCTCACTCACTTGGGCCCTTGGCTTTCAACAAACCTCCCTAGAAACCACAGGTGTACACGGAAGGTATCAGGACTGCAGGCTGCAGCCCTCAAGCCCCAATCCCACCTCCAGAACTGCCAGGCGGCAAGTATGGACCCCCAGCGGGGAGCCTCCAGGTTCTTTCTCCTGAGGATGCCTAGGAGCCACGCTGGGAAATTTAAAACAACTCTCCCCTCAAAATAGGAATTTGCGTAAAGCTCCCACATAAAGTGAGGGCGTTGGCCCACTTCTGTGTCTGGCCAGGATAGAGGCGACTGGTTCCTTCATTTCTAGTATCCTGGCCCACTAGCCCCGAGCCCTTTCTGTCTACAGTTCTGCCAGCTACAACCCCCAGCCACCCACCCCACATCCAGCTGCTGCCCACTGTTTACCGTAGTCCAGATGAAAGTTTCACTTTCTCTTTGGAGAAAAACAGAAGTCTGGAGCTTTCCTCTGCACAGATGCCTCAGAAGGGATTCCTCCCAGGTTCACCATCTTTCGTTCCGAAGGTCAAAGGATTCAATAGGCCCGACCCCACTTTCTGAGGCCAGCAGATTGCTCCAGTTAACAGGTATTACAGGTAGCCCTCCTGGGCCTTGCCCCTGACCTGCTGGTTTGGAATCTTCAGGGGGAAAGGCTGGAGAGATTGCATCTTCAACAACCACTCCAAGTGAATTCGATGATGAGGCAAGGCCTGGGTAACATAGGTGGAGATTAGAACTCCTCCAGTCGGCTAACGAGACAGTATGTGGGGTCCTGCACCC
This sequence comes from Trachops cirrhosus, assembly GCA_028533065.1. Taxonomy (NCBI): domain Eukaryota; kingdom Metazoa; phylum Chordata; class Mammalia; order Chiroptera; family Phyllostomidae; genus Trachops; species Trachops cirrhosus. The sequence continues at coordinate 143,452,715 of CM052542.1, read as the reverse complement.
CTTTCGAGACAAAGTTCTGGCTAAATTTTCCCATAACTTACTTAGCCGCCATGTTCATCCCTGGGTGAGACCGAAGGAGCCCACTGAGTGCGGCTTGTGTCCAGCACCTGCCCCTCTTCCCTGCGGGGAGAACCGAGTCAGAGAGAGCCATGGCCAAGAGGGAGTCTGTGGTTGGAGTCACCGAGGGGAGAAGCTCGGGTGTCAGAGGAGACGGCCCACTGGCAGGTGGAAGGCTCCCTGATGGGACGCCCCACGTCGCTGAGGACCTTAGGGGAGGACAGTCCTGCAATGCCGCCACTTAGAGCTGCATGGCCGTGGGTGGGGAAAGAGCCCCTTTGAGGCCCAGTCTCTTTGTTGGGAAAAGGTTGGGAAACCCGCTCTCAGGGTTGCTGTGAGACTGGTCTGCCATGAGGAATCTAAATCACTCCCCACAGGCACATCACATGCGCTCAGTGAGTGAGGCTGCTGTCATCCATTATTCATTCAACAAACACTCACTGGATAAAAACGGCAAAAACAAACACCAAAAACAAAAAGAGACAGATATGGTCCCAATGCTCATAGTGCTTGTGGGGTAGAGAGTCTTAAAGGAATTCTACTCTAAGGTAAAGAAAAGAAGACAAAGTTTTCTGTTTTCCAAGTGGCAGAGGAAAAGAACGGCAGGGAAAGCCCTGGCCCGATTCAGATGAGAGCCCTGCCGTTGCCCTGCCCTTGCCCCGGCTGTGGGCTCAGTCGTTTGGGGCAAGAATAGACTGTAGGGGTCCCAGGAAAGGGGGTGACATACTGAGACCTCTGAGACTTCAATCTGTAGAGCAGATAAAGTTGTCACCCCTCCCCCAGCCCCTGCTCTGATGTGTCTAAATAGCTTGGTGACCTGGAACTATTCTTAGTTCAGTCAACTTCCATATCCTTCTCTACCTCGAATGTCTCAAGTTACTACTTTAAAACCCTCCTACACCTGCAGACTACACAGTGAAGAATAATCCAGTGGCTTGGAGGGCCAAACGAGAACAGGGGCGGTGGGGATGGGCCCGGAATCACAGTCCCGCTCTGTGGAACTGGAGGGTGACCGATGAGAACGGAGCCCGGGCTCTCCTCCCGGAAAGCGGAGCTCTTTCCGCTAGTGCTCCCTGTGCAACAAATGCCTTTTTAAAAATTGGGAGCACAGAATGGGACTGGGGGAGGTACGAGGAGCTGAAGGGTAACTGCTACAGGATTCCAGACCCCAAAGCACTCAGCCAGCAAGCACCCTACACCACAAAAAAGCGTGTGGCTCATACAGGGAGGGGAAGAGGGGCTCCTGGGTTTGGATTTGCAACTCCTTCTTGGGTGCCGTCTGAAAGGGCCTGCATAATCCAGGATCTTGTTACAACAAAGCCTTTTGCTTCTTCGGCCTGGCATCCCTGGGGGGCGGAGGGGGAAGTGATGAGGCTGCAGGAAAGAATAAAACTCCACACATACACCTCCAGTGGGTACCTGGCTCTGAAACCGACCGACCGGTCAGAAGTGACTTTCACCCTGCTTTGTGGCTGGTGGATCTGCAAGTCTGAGTTTTAAAAAGACAGCCAGAGAGATCTGGTGAAGCAGAAGAGACCAGGGTTCTACCCTCAGCTCTACCACTTTCTAACGGAAAGTTTTAGGCAAGTTGCTTCGCCTTTGTGGAAGACCAATGTCCTCTCTTCTGCAGATGGGGGTTAACACCACCTGCCTCCAACTTGTTGCCCTGAATCGAGATGACAAAAAGGCCCTGTTTGGCACTTAGTATGTAAGTAATAACTATGAAGTGGCTAACACAAGGCCGACCGGTCTAAATCAGGCCCAGGCAGCAGAAGCAGACGGGAAACAGGCGCTGTAGGAAAGGGCTGCCATTTCCTTAACGAGATGCCGTTGAACAGCTGCTGCACAGCTTTCGAAATAACAATATAACTTGTTGCAATTTATGACTGAGCTGCAAGCAGTTAACACTTGGCTCATAAACAGAGAAGTCTCAAGAATATCACACGTCAACCCATTTGCTCCGGGAACTTTACTAAAGGAGAAACTAGAGAGGAAACTAGTTTGAAAACTAGACCGGAAAAAAAATGGAGGGAGGGTTGGCATGTGCCGAGGGCCCCCTCTAGCGGTGCTGGAAATGGATGGAGCAACTTGAGATTTAGGCTATTGGGAGGAAAAAGGGCCGTGCAGACAAAGCTGAAGAAAGCGTCAGGCTCGCCAGCCTCTGCAGTGATCATCTCTAATTCTGAGGTGGTATGATAGACTTCTGTTTGGAAAAACCTCTCCTAACAAAGGCCTGTGCCTTAGAAGTGGCACAGTTCTTTACTACGTTACTCGTTAATTGCCTCTGTGACCTTAGTCCTGAATGATTTGGCTTTCCACCCATGTTTTCGAGTTCAGTTTCCTACTGTGCTTTTTCTCTCTCACCTGTATGTATTATATATGCTTCCATGTTTCGAGCTTTTATAACCATTTTTAATGGCTGAGTAATTTCACTTAATTTATGAGGCTAGAGCAGGATTTGGTATCATCGTCCACTTGAAAGTTTTACATAATCAACATGCCAGGCACTGGTCTGAACCCCACAGATCCGAAAAAGATAGCATTCAAATGTTAGTGTTCCCTTTGCAGTGGACCTACACCCACTGATGCAACGGCTGGAGAGAGTAAATATATCCATGTTCTCCCCACAGACCTAATTTCTATGTGGCCTCATCTCCCTGCGCACTTACTGGCTGCCACAAGGGCTCTTACACCCAGGAGACTTTCTGTCTCTAGGAAGGGGAGACGAAGTGCCACATGGTGGCAGATTTATGGAGCAATACTGGCATCTTCCAGGCAGAAGACTGGCAGCCAGTCCCCTTAGGACATTTAGACAAGTGATCAGAGTGTACCAAAATAGGGGAGGCCTAAAAAAGGTGGGGGGAGAGTGGGGAAGGAAAGGTGAAGAGGTACCTAAAGATGGTAGGTACCTCACTCATAGAATCTGGTACTCTAACATAAAGGATCAATCAACACTGTGCAAACATAACCCAGCATCTCTCCCATTTTCATAGTTAACCAGGGAGCACAAAGGGCGATGCATCAGGAAGTCCGCTCTGCTCAGGCAGGAAAGCCTGGGTTTCGTTCTGGCTCTGTCAGTAACTAAACCGTGTGTGCTTACTCAAGTCATCTGGGTCGCTGACCTGGGCGTTATCCTGGGCTTCCAACTTCCTCAACTATAAAATGCAAGTATTAAAGTAAAAAATCTTGTATCCCTGGATCCTATATGTAAGGCCTGATATTGTTAGCTTGGAATGTGTTGACCACAAAAGCTGTATTTAAGAAAAGGAAATGCTGTTTACAAAATCTGAGTTCCTGTCAAACTCAGATTCCTTCTGGAAATGTTACAGAATCGACCCACTTTATCGAGAATTATTTAATGTGACCTAAATAAAGGCCATACCATACATCTAGGCAGTGGACAATTGAAATAGATTTCTGTCACCATTTTTCTCAGAGGAAAAGAATTTTTCTCCCAAAAGAAGTATAAAACCTAGGGAATAAGAGCATCACTATGGGCTTAATATTCACACAAAAGTAGAGGATTTCTATCTAATTACATATAATTTAAAAAGAAAAAAAGAGGCCCTGACCAGGTAGTTCAGTTGGTTAGAGCATCATCCCAATACACCAAGGTTGCAAGTTTGATCCCAGGTCAGGGCACATACAAGAATCAACTGATGAATGCATAAATAAGTGGAACAACAAATCAATGTATCTCCTTTCTGCTCTTAAAAAAATCAATAAATGAAATTTAAAAGAAAAAATCCTCAAGTAAGGAAGGACATTCCTAGTTTCTTGGTAGTAGCTTAACCCTTCGCTGTGCACCATTTTTTACTGCATCAGTGTGCACCTGTTTTCCATTTACTCTTCCCTGTTGAAGATGCAAACTTGGATCAGTCATTAGTGTTCCAGGACGAGGAGCAATGCCGGAGTAAGAGGTGAAGAAAGATGAAGAATGAATACCATGCTACTATTAAAAAAAATCCCTGACAGTGAATACTTTCTGCACCTCCCTGGCAAGCACCCCAGCAGCATGCTTCTCCCAGTGTAAGGTGACCATTTGCTGGGTGACAGTGAAATCTCAATCTGTTTTCTTCTCAGCACTGATATTCTCCCTCTGTGGGAGCTGAATGAAAGTGTTAGTCCTCTATCTTGAGGGTGATTATGGGAAAAACTCCATTTAAAAACTAGCCCTGACCTGGGTTCAGTGTATTAGTGTTGTCCAGGTATGCCAAGGTTGCGGGTTTGTTCCCTGGTCAGGACACAGGCAAGAAGCAACCGATGAGTCCTCTCTCTCAAATCGACATTTTTAAAAAAGAACTGTTTTCAAAGACAGATTTGCTACTACTTAAATACTTAAAAAAAAAAGAAATCCCCCAAAACTCATCTTACATCTATTATATGACTATTATACCACTATTTGTGCTTCTGTAAGTTGCATTATTTTCTTTTAAAATTAATGGGTGGACAAATGTTTAACCAACATCTCTTACTCATATTTTATTTTTTAAAAAGGTGCCAAAATTATACAAAAAGCTTTATAGATGTTCATATGCTGATTTCCGAGAATCTATCTTAAAATAATCCTAAATTTTCAAAGGGTTTTATGTATTAAAATGTGTTTGGTTTGGGGGTTGGTTTGTGTTTGGTAATACAGCTAAAAGAAACGATCTAAGCATTCAAGAGGTAATATTTAAGTAAATTAGCTACTTCTATTTGACAGAATTTTGTGGCTTTAAAAATTTGTTTCCAGAGATTAAACACAGGAATATTTTATATTGTATTACTAAGTGAAAAGTTTAGTATATGAAATTATACAGCTAGTATAAATATAGCCACAAAACTTTTAATGAAAATTTTAAGAAAATGTCCCAAAATGTTAATAGTGACAGTCAGCTTGTGATTTAAAAATACTAGGCCATTTCAGGAAGTATCCAGCCATGTAATATGAAAAGTAGAAACATTTATTGAAGAAGATATAAGACACAAGAAACATTGTACACAGGACAATGGTGCTTCAGTCCCATTCAAAGTAGGCACCTTGGGACCTCACACAGTTCTCCCAGCATCTCTTCCACTGTTCAAAACATTCTGCAAAATCTTTTGTTGGAATCTCCATCAACTGTATTTTCCTGAATCTCATTGACGGTCTGAAATCTCTTCTGTTGCAAAGGTGATTTTAGTTTCATGCCAGGATCCTGTGTCAAAATCTCGGACATAGTTTTTGGAATCCCCAGATCAGCTTCTCTCACTGTCAGTCGCAGATCTTTGTTGATTGCAGCCTGTACACGTTCAACGTTCTCAGGTGTTCTGCTTGTTGCAGGCCTTCCAGAATAGGGATCACTTTCAACAGATTCTTGACCATCTTTGAAGCGTTTGTGCCACAGTTTTATTTGTGCTGCACTCATTGCATTTTTCCCATAGCCCTCTGAATCATCTGAATAGTTTCTGTGGAGCAATGTTCAAGCTTATCACAAAATCTGATGCAGATTTGTTGCTCTACTCTCTCATTTTGAATGTGACGGCCACACAGTACACATGCTCACTCAATGGCATCTACCACCCCCACTGACTAGTACAGTGAGGTCGTCATTGTTCACACATGCACATTCTAGTCCACTCTCCTTGGCTGCCAGGTTACATTGATGTTGCACAAACTGTTCTCATTATATTAACAATGGCTAGACTTTTTCTGGACAGGCCTTGGTATACATTTTTCAAATCTACTAATATATGTACTTTGTAGCAGTATTACAATCTCAAAGTGGAAAAATCAAGACAGAACTGTCCAGCCACAGAAGCACTTTATTTTCTTCTGGCGAATTCCTGTGGTCAGTTTCCATCCTTTCTCCAAGTTTCTGGGTTGACCAAGTATACCCAAGATGGTCCCATTTTTCTATTTATTTTCATTAGAATAAATTTATGACTAAGATATAGCAAAGAATATGGGTTTTATTTATATTCTGTATTTCATCATTTAGGTGCTTATTGTTACAAATTCACCGGAGTTTCATTATACTGATATCCTTGGGGAGATGCTCAGGAATATTGTTCTAGAATGATGCTATGCATATAATATCATCCCTGCCAAATTTTATAATATGGAGGGTTGGTCGCAGCAGAGCAAAGCTATAGATCACAGACTACACAGCAACCACGGCAACCTCCTGACATATGGACTCATGATAAATACCCTCAGGAGGATGTTTAAAAAACACTTTAGGAATACTAGAAAAACATTGTTCTAGCATAACCCTTTGAACGGTGTCTTAGAATATTTTTTAAATTATTTTAGTCATTATTCAGTAGGGCCTTAGAATATTTTTTATGCCAAATTGTCTCTTAGGGGAGATTAGTTATATTATGGCAAAACTGTGAACAATACACCAAACATGAGAGATTCAGCCACTCAAAATGAAAACTCAAAGTAAAAATTCAAAAATTTTTTAAAATTCAATTTAAAGTCACAAAACTATTTGTCTCACTTTAAAAGAGTCTCTTGTGTTGTGTAAAGGAGGTTAGTGCAACCCTTGACAAGGATGGAAGAGGATCTCAGGTCTAACAACATGCATATGGTTGAGGCATTAACATCATTTTTCTGAGTTGTTTTAAAAAATAAGTCAATAAAAGTGCTTCTTTAGGGATTTCTGGCTTCCACTAACAGACTAGCAACTCCTAACAAACCAAACAACCTGTCGATAACTGTAAACTTGGGGGGAAAATCAACCAGAAAAATAAAAGGTTATATATATGATTGGAAAGGAAGAAACAGAATGTCTCTAACCTGCATGTGACATGATTACCCATGTAGAAAATCCCAAAGAATCAAAAAACAAACAAACAAAAAACCACTACTGGAATAAACGAGTTTTCCAAGGCTGGGAGAATCCCACTGTGGGCTGTACTTAGTGACTTGCTTCCAAAAAACAGAATCAAAGGGGAAAAAAATGTAACTTTACAGTGAAGATATTTGGTAAAAAAAATCTTGGGCAGCCAATCAAAGTACACATCACCAGCAATAAAGCATACTAATAACGTATCATTTGATATGATGTGTTCAGGATACTTCACCCCTGTGGTATTATGTAACTCCAGTCTAACCATACAAAAAATATAAAACAAGCCCAAACAGGGCATTTTACACATCTGAAAAGTACTCCTCAAAGTTGTTAAGGTATGAAATACAGACTGAGGAAGCGTCACCAACCAGAGGAGACATGACAACTAGTACCTTCTGTGGGATCTAAGAAAAGAAGGCATTAGTGGAAAAACTGGAAGTTTAGTTGTAAGCTACTAAATGGACCACGAACGTGCTCAGTGACCAGAGAATCTACATCTAAACCCTTAAGTTCAGCATTACCCTCTGCATTTTTAAGGATGTGTAGCAAAAATTCAGCACACTTTTGGGCAGACCCTGTGTGCAGCCCCACTGTTTGGCCTGGGCACACCTATTGACCCCACCACTGTAATGACAGAAGGGCACACAGTGCTTCTGTGAAAGTGATGTCCTTCAGACACTTGGTGGCTTTTCGGATATGCATGCCTTTGATGGCCTGGGCAATTTCATGAGTGTTCCTAAAAGTGCACACGAAGGTGAAGATTTGAACCTCTTGATTTGCATGATTTTGTGGGGTTTTCTGGGACAAGTGAATAGTGAACCATTTAGAGGTCACTTCAGGCCACTTACAGGAAAAGAACACAATAAAGCAATTCTAAAATAATAACCAAACAACAAAGACCTCATCTGAGGGGGAATAAAAAAAATGGGTCAATAACAATGTTTCCCAAAACTACTTACTTACCCAGAAAAACAAGGACATTTTATGGCTTAATTTTTTGGTTCTAGTGTTCCCAGTTATTCTTAAAACTACCTTTCCAAATTTTATTAAATACACTGCCATCTTAAATTTATACTAATCTTTAGAGGACTGTTAAATGGACTCTAAAGCAGGGGTTCTAACCCTCACTGAGAGAAAGCATCGCCTGGGAGAACTTCAGAATGAACAACGACCAGCACACCACCCCTTGAAGATCTTGACCCAACTGTAGGGAAAGATTCTCGCAGTGTTACATTTTAAAAGCTTCCCCCATGGATTTAAGCATATAGCCAGGACTAGGAACCACTGATGTAATTCAACAGAATACGAAACCATATTTTTAAAATCTTCTTTTAGGTGAAGGCAGATCTTGTCTTAGGCAAAATAAAACACAGACATTGAAGAAAAATCTGTTTCTAATTGTACAACTATAAATGAACAGGCACAGAAAACACAAAATTAGTCATAAAACCAATTATTTAATTGAAGCTATAAAAAAAGAAGCAATATAAATTGGTAAAATAATTAGGAAACGATATTTAGCATGTTTCAAAAGATTTAAAACAGGAACAGGACACTTACAAAAAGTTGTGGGAAATAAAATTCTTAAACTATACATAGAAATGTAACATTACAGAGTATCTTATAAAATACAATGACAGAAATATAAAAGGACTGTGTGTGCTCTAAGTCTGAAAACTATTAATAATGACCAGATGTTTAGGTTTAAATTTACAGTTCCTGGGGATGAGAATCAGAATAGTATATACATCTTGAAAACCAGGGGACAATATTTTCCAATTAACCATGCGTGGTATCATCTTCCACAAAGTCTTTGGCCATCTCTGCTGTGATCACATCGATATGACTAACCTGAAGAGTAAAGGTTAAAAACAAAATCTGTTAAATCTTAAAGAAATATATCAGTGTTCTCACTGTATAAGGTAATATTAAAAACACACAGCTATCACCTATAAATTTTACATACAAAGTCAAATGATTCTAAAACACTGACTGATAAAACCTTTATAATAGTGTTTGTTCAATGTGTATGCTTATAAAAATACTCTGCATTTCAATGCTCTCAAGATATAGATAAGTACTTCTGCCTAAATATTATTTTGCTATTTCAAAGAACCAATTTTAATTAAGGCTTAAAACACCAGGAAAAACTATGTGGTTCAGCCAAACATAAATCAATGTACCTAACTATTAAAGACTGCATTAAATAAGTACTGAAGAGACAGGAAGATGCTGTCTCTTAATGCCAATGAAAATAAAATCAGTTCAATGAATGTCAAAGTAGAAGTTTCCTCTTTACACAGACATCATCTGATAAGCAACTACTTTCTAAGCTTTCTTTCATAACAAGTAACATAAAAAGGATTCAACAAATATAATGGATTAAATACTATACGAACTGCAACTTCATGTAAAAAAAATTTACCTTATTTCTGAACTTTACACCGTAGAATTTGTCAGCTGACTCAAGCAGTTCAGGCCTAAAAGTAGTTGTAATAAATTGAGCATGTACAGCAAGTTCCATAATCATATCTGTAAAAAAAAAAAAAAAAAAAAAAAAAAAGTAATGTAATAGAATCCTTTTCTCAGATCTTAAAATTTGAAAACCAACTATCTTTACACTTACTTAAAATTCAAAACAGCCTGTGAACCTATTTTTCATGTATATACCTAAAAAAATTACCACCTTAATTTCTTAAATTAGGGATAAACCTTTAACCCCAGTATCTTAAAGTTACAGAATATAAAGAAGCAGCAACTTCTAACAGAGCATTAGAAATAACGTGAGAGCAAAGTGAGGTTTCCCACACAAAAAGACAAAACCACCTTTCCCCTCTCAAAGGTCTTTTGAACTTACTAAAAATCAAATACAGATTCTTTAAATACAGAATCAACTATTTATGACAGGAACTACTCAAACATTGAGAACTACAAGTTTAAAATGAGAGATTTCTACATAAAAGTTTAACTGAAGTAGGATTTTCAAGGGATTCAAAAAATTACATCTTTCTCACAGAACTAAACTTTGCAAAGTAGTCTAATACTAAATTTTTAAGAACCTCTCAAAAGAGAAACTTCATTTACTAAATACATACCCTGTCTAGACCCCCCCATATCTCACGCAACAAGAAATGACTGTAAGAGGCAAGCTGTCATTTTAAAGCACGTCCTCACTGTTAAGTACAGAACCAAACTGCACCTGACACAGCCTTCCTGTGCTGAGCATCCAGGGCCTGGTCAATCTCATCAAACAAGTAAAAAGGAGCTGGGTCACACTTCTGAATGGCAAAAATGAGAGCGAGAGCTACCAAAGATTTCTGTCCGCCCGAAAGCTGTTGCATTTCTCTCATTTCACCTTGTTTTCCTGTAAATGACACCTAAGAAAACATCTGAGTCAATATCCTAAAAGAGCAGAGTCCCAAGCACCTCTTCAAATTAAATTGCATACAATGTATCAATTTAGATTTTCAAAATATCCTACAAATTCCATATTGGAAATCATCGAGAAAAACTGGATGTTGAGGTATTTACCCTAATTCCAACTCCGGTGAACTGGTCCACTGACGGGACACTACTCTGTGACCCAGAACCTCTCTCGCTTTCACCACTCCCTTCTCCTTCATCCTGAGACTGACTGCCTTCCACATCTCCTTTCTTCATCACCAAAGTAGCTTTGCCACCAGGTACCAGCTTCTGGAATACCTCACTGAAGTTCTTGGACACCTTAAAACAAACACACACACAAACACATAAATAATAAGGTTGGGTGTCAATCTGAATATAAATTTTGCTTAGGTGGAATTATATATACTACTGCTCAAAACAAAGATATTTAAAAGCAGTCACAAGTATTTTTTTAGGAACAAGAGATTGGATACTTTTAAGAACTGTATAAAACATTCTAGTTACTAGGTTAGTAACTTATATGCTGGATTTATTCACATGTATTAGATCCAACTATCAGTGGGAAAAAAGCTTTAAAATCTTTATAAACTGAACAGTAAACTGACTAACAGCTGAAATTTTTGTCTTGTGTATCTACTACAAAAAGAAACATACCTGTTTGAAAGTTAACTGAATGGCCTCATACTTTCGAAGTTCAAGTACATTCATCAGTTCCATGATTGATTTGTACCCCCTATCCAACTCTTCTTGTCGCTTTATTAACTTTTCTTTTTGCTCAGAGAAATTTACAAACTGATCTAAAGCCTTTTTGTTTACATGACTGTACTTCTTCAATTCTGTGTTGCACTGTTCAAGTTTTCGAAACAACTATAAAGAGGAAAGATGTATACATAAATTCATATGCAGGAAAATTTGCAATGATTTTTTTCAAATTCAAAACCAGTAAGATTTACCTGTTTGAGGCTCAGTGTTTGGTATTTTTCAAATGCTTCCTGGGGAAGTGATCCAAGTTCTCGAATTTTCTTCATACATTCTTCTTTCTTTTTCAGCAGCATGCCTTGTCGATTTGTCATCTTTTCTAATTCTTTAGTATCATGATTTATAGCATCCATATGTTCTTTTTCCATATTTTTCCAGCGCTCCATACTCTTCTGAAGCTCCTTAATTCCAGCTTCTGTTTTATCAATGGAATTGTCCAAATCTAAAATGGAGAAAAAAACAAATTAGGCCACAATGTGTATTTTACTGCCAGAGTGCTACATGAACAAATGTTCTATTTTAATAATCAAATCTATCAAAATAGATAGGCTTTTTCAATATCTCTTTAAATTTTACTATAAAAATTCATGAAACAATCAGGACAAAATTAGGAGTTTACACATGAATCACAAGTATAGTTTTTCTTATTAATGTTTATAAAAAACAAAAGAAAAAAATAATTTTCTTCTCAGCAACTAGGATATAAGAAACTTGATTCAGCTATTTCTTTTGTCAACAAAATAATTTATGGTCTTAAAATTGTCACAAAAATTCAATAAAACAAAGATTACTATTTTATAATCAATACCCTAAACTCCATTCACTACAGATTGTTTATGATGGAAAACACGAAATCATTACTAGATGCTTTTGCCTGTTTAGATATTTCTTTTTGTAGTAAATAATGTTATAAAATACATAAGCTAAATTTAATTAAATAGCTTTAAAAAAAGACTTTATTTATTTATTTTTAGAGAGACAGGAAGGGAGAGAGAAAGAGAGAGAGAAAGAACCATCCATCAGCTGCTTCTCGCACTCCCTCATCCAGGGACCTGGCGGGCAACCCAGGCATGTGCCCTGACTGGAAATCAAACTGGTAACCTTTGCCGGTGCTCAATCCACTGAGCCACACCAGCCAGGGCTAAATTTAATTAATTATCTTTAAACATTTTACTAAATAATTTACCTTCTGATCGTGCCATAGTATCTTTCACCCTTTTATTGATGGCTTCAAGTTCTGAGGTTGTAGCAGTAAGAACAGTACCCCCTTCCGTCTCTCTCAGTTCATTTAGTTCCTGCAACACAAAAGGAACTTAAGAGCATTAAACCAGAAAATATGGATTTTGTTAGTTTCAAAATGTTATGACTACCAAGTTTCTATAGCTGTTATTCTAGAATAAACATTCAAGAAAACAAACAAACAAAACCATTCCATATAATTGAAAATACCTAAAGTATCATTATTGGGGGGGAGTAATAATATAATTACTAAAAAATTTCTCAGCATCTGCCTACTATTGATAAAATATTAATTAACTTTTACTAAGTTCCTAGATTGTAAAAGGATAACCATACAAAACAGTATTACTGTTACATTTACTTAATTAACACAAGAGGAAACTGAAGCTTAGAAATATTAAATGATTTGCTCTGACCCGTGTGGCTCAGTGGATTGAGTGCTGGCCTACAAACCAAAAGGTCTCTGCTTTGATTCCCTGTCAGGGCACAGGCCTGGGTTGCGGGCCAGGCCCCCAGCTGGGGTTGTTTGAGAGGCAACTGATCCGTTTCTCTCTCTTTCTCCCTCCCTTCCCCTTCTCTAAAAAGAAATAAAATTAAAAAAAAAAAAGAAATATGAAATGACTTATACAAGATCATATACCAGGTGGCAGTGCTAGAATTCCAACTCAAGGCAGGTGGTCAGACTACTAGTCTTTCGTCCCCAAAGTCCATGCTCCTAGCCAGAGCCTCTCACATACACACTTTCAAACAGTTATGGTCATCAAGGAACCCTCGAAAAAGAACATACCTGTTCTACTTGGTCCAAGCGTTTTCTCAAATTCTCATTGAGATAAGTCTCTACTCGAGTAATAATACCTTCTAATTTAATTCTTTCATTCAGCAACTGTCTGTTTTCCTAAAAGAAAAGAAAGCTATTTGTCTACAGAGGCATGTACGTATCACCCACAGGAATGCTCTTAATTTGCTGTCATCTCCATCACTTGTACTCAAATGAGCTGAAATGGAGTTTCATAGCCTCCCAAAAGCCCTATACTTTCTTCATTTTCTCTCTTCAGAATGCTGTTTTTGTGCCTGGCTCTTTTCATAAGCATACTATCAAAATGCTTTTCTTCTCCTGCTTATTTTTTGGATTTGGTGTTGTTTTTATCTCAGTTTAAATAATAAGATGTTTAATCAAAACAATTATTAAATACATGTTGATCAGATCAACATGGCAAAGCTAACAATCCCAACCTTACTAATGATAAATGTGCATTAAATAAGATAGAATAAAATGAAGATTTCTTGTATAATCCTAAAATATATAGAATGGTTTAGAAAGACATTTATTCTTATGGCTATTTTAAGTCCAAGTATCATTTTTACACTTTCTTAATAATCCTTTGCATTTCTTTATTAGCAAGAAAGACACTTTTCACAGTAGCTAGTTATCAACAAAATTTCTTCCTGTCCTTGTACTTGCCTGCTGAAGTTGACGAATTTCATCATTCAGTGCATCTACTCTCTTCTGATCTTCCAGACTAAGTTGAGAAAGCAAATCAGTTCCCAGTTCTGCTTTCAATGATTCTCTGGTGGACTCCATAGCATGCAAACTTGCCTCCAAACTTTGTAAGCTACGTTGCTATAAGATGATTATTCATTTATTAATAAATGTATTAGTTACTGCATCACTTATAATAGAGAAAAATTGGTAATAATCTATATTTGAGAGTAAAATGAGCTATATAATGATATAACTCAATTAACTAGTAGGTATCCATTAAATTTGATAGTTAGAACCATAGCAACAATATTCACGACGCGATACTAGGGGGCTGTGTGGACACCATGTCTCATGACCAACCTACATAAAAATCTTCATACGTATTCGTAAGAACAAAAAATAGTTGCTAGAATGAACACAGACGGAAAAATTATGGGCAATTTTTAGGGAAAAAAACTTTTGTTTTAATACTACTGATATACCAAATTAATAGTTTTTGTCAAATCGCTTCACATTTATAAGACCATTAAATATTATCACTTGTAATGGCAATAACAGTTTTCTTTCTACTCATTTTAATACTCTGAACAAAATGCAATGAAATATTCATGTAACTCCATAATTAGCACTCTACAGACAAAAGTGCTTACTGACAAATTTACTATCAGACAGTACTATTTTTCCAGAGTTCAAAATGCCAATTTGTTTAATGAAGTTGAAAAGTCTGAATGTGGGTTATGAAAGGAGAACATGGGTACCCCTGGGTATAAGTGTGATATAACAAATGCAGATATCCAAAAAAGTATGGGGCTAAACAAGAATGCAACACTTGAAATCCAAGGATAACCTATATAATACAGTCCACCCAATTCTATATAATTAAAACATCTATAACAAAAGGCATACTTACGAACCTTCGGCATAAAGGTTTTCTCTGACTGCTGCCTCTTCTCTTTCAGCATCTTCATTTCTGATAATATGCTATCTCGAGATGCTTTAAATTTCCTTTGCTGGGTCTCTATCTGCTGCATTTGGTTCATCAACTGGTCAATTTCATTATTAATCCATATACAAGGCTAAGGAAAATTCTCCCAGTTCTTATAAACACATTTTGTATCCCCCTTCCTTTCTTTAACCTTCAATAAAAGTTGTTTCCTCAAATTTATGGACCATAATAATGTTGAATTAAATGGTGCTCACCCCACCATTTCTCTTTCAAAATAACATTTATTATTTTGCTAATAGCTATACCAATCAATCAGCATTCTTGGGAAACCCTAGAAGATAAATGAAATATAACAGTATCACTTCTAAAAATATTTTCATTCAACAAATATTTACTACGTAATCTAGTATGCTTAAAGCATTATATATGGAAATTATGTATGAATAGGCCTTGCCCAATGTGGAAGACTAATTTCACCTCACTAGATTATCAAGTACAGGAAGGTATTGGGTCTAAGCTGCCAATTTCCTCCTTTTCCCTAGTATTTCGCCACGCTTAGGGCTAACATCTTGCTCAATTTGGGCAATTCTCAAAGTACACTACGTGGATCCCTGCAAAGTCAAAACTAAGATGTTTATTTACCTTTTTCTCTGTGTTGCTGCTTTCACTGATGGCAGATAAGCTATAAACTCATACTTTTAAAAAAATGTCAATTTCAATTAAGAATATCCTAGTGAAGTAGTAAAAATGATGAACTCTTCACTGCTACAGTACCTAGAGTATTTTTTGCCCCTATGGTATTTTTAATGTCGTGTGACGTAATGTTAAGTACACATAAAACACTTGTACCTTATACCATGGTTGTTTTAAGAAAATGAAAAGGCACAACTATTTCAGTTGTAAGCTGAACTAGCCACTCGTGTGAGTGTGAGTGTGTGAGTGTGTGAGTGTGTGTGTGTGTGTGTGTGTGACTTTGAGAGTATGTTTATTAAAGCTGGGGACAGTGAAACAAGAAAGGACTTAGGACAGAAGCAGCAACAGGAGAGCGCCTAGGAGGGGGCTGCTTTGGCTTTCTAGAAACGTTACAGGAAAGTGAGCCAGGGGGCGCTGTGCAGACTCACTGACAGGAAAGTCACAGTAACAGCCCTGGGCCAAGGTGGGGCGGCTTTTAGCTCACTGACAAGTCAGAGAAAAGGGGGCCTTGGAGACAAGTCCAGGGGTTAGTCTGTGATGAGCTACCACTGCCCGTTGCTCCTGTGGTTGCAAGTCTTGAGCGTGGGGATCCTTAGAGTTTAGGAGATGCATGCCTGAGAGGGAAGGCATGGGCGTGCTGGGAAGAAGGGGCATTGTGGTGAACTAGCCACTCTTAGTAGAAACACTATTTTCTTGGACTTTGATGGCCATTTCCTCCACTAATACTAAATCTGAACCAGATGACCTTGTGACAGAAGAATCTAATGGACACTTTTAACCCTTATATACTTAACTTCTATGCAGCATGGAGCGTTCCTGATACCCCCCTTCCCCACCTTTCTCCCATGAAACACTGCCCTGGTTTTCCCGCAACGATTTTCTGCCCAATCCACCTAAATTCCCTTATAACCTTAAATTTTAGTGTTTCTCGAGTTCTTTTCTCTCAGTAGACTCAATGCTATTAGCTAGTTAACAGCAAAGCAAAGGATCACTGTTAAAATACTTTTTAGTTTTTTCTGTCTTCAGAAGTTAAAGAGACAAACAACGTAAGTTTCTGTGCTTAAATAAGAGTCAAACACATGGAACTTTTCCTCACTGTATACATGAGAAGACACACCTAACATGCAAAAGATTATATATTCCAACCAAAATGCAGTTCTACATAGTAGCACAAAACAAAAAGATATTTTCAATATTTCGGCGTAGGTTTTCATTGAGCTTTGCTTCAAGCTCACCTAGTTCTTCTTCTGCTTTTCTAACATCCTTTTGTAATTCAAGTCTAGACTTCCTTGTGTCATAATAACCTCCAGTCAGAGCACCCCGATGACTAACTTGGTCACCTACAAACAAAACAAAACAAAGGTAGCAATTCTTCTGTCATCTGTCATAACACCTTTACTCAATGATATACTGACTTACAATCAAACAACTAATCTACAGGCTTTACCTGCTTAATAGGAACTAAAAAGAAAAGAATTTAGCCCTGGCTGGTGTGGCTCAGTGGATTGAGAGCTGGCCTGTGAACCAAAAGGTAGCCGGTTCTATCCCTGGCCAGGACACATGCCTGGGTTGTGGGCCAGGTCTTCAGTTGGGGGCATGTGATAGGCAACTGATCAATGTTTCTCTCACACATCGATGTTTCTCTCCCTCTCTTTCTCCCTCCTTTCCCCTCTCTCTAAAATAGAAATAAAATCTTTTTAAAAATCCAAAGTATTTTATTTTATGCAATTAAAAACATTGAAAAAGAATTGATAGGCTTCACCAAAGAGCCAAAGGATTCCATGGTAAAAAAAAAGTTTAAGAATCCCTATTATAAACCAAATGATTATACTGAAGTGTGGACTCTGTTTGGATTCTGATTTGAATGAACCAACTAAATAAAACATAACTGGACATGAATTTCCAAATACTCCTAAAACTAAAATGACAAATAAATTCCATTACAAACCTTCCAAGGTAATGCAGTCCATAGTGAAAGCACGGGCCAGCTGGGTTGAAACTTCCATGCTACGACAAATAAGTGTTTTTCCAAATACATGTTTGAAGGCTTTGTCAAATCTGGGATTGTACCTCAATTTACTTATCATAGGAATAGCATCCTAAAAATGAATATTTCGTCAGCAAGCAAAGAGATCACAATACAGTTGATTAAAACATGTTAGCACAATTATGAATTACATCCTTATGAAACAGAAATAAACACAAATGCCTTTCTATTTTAAAACTACTGGTTTTTATACTGAAAAAGTCAGAAAAACCATTCTACTGAAATATCCTGGAAATTGTGCTCAGATAACTGTCTAGGTTTTCAATAGTGGAACACAGTGATAAAGAGCTTAGTGAACAAGCCCTCTAGCTTCCCTATATAACAGTATCTTCATTTACAAACTTGCAATAACAGAATCTTTCTTACAAAATTAAGACTAGACAAATTAATATATGTGAAACACTTAGGATAGCATCTGTCACACAGAAGGGCAAAATAAATGTAAACTAGTAATATTTTCTCAAAACATTTTAATTTTATACCTATCTTAGATATATAAGAAAACATTTTTTCAGATAAAATTAATTTCCTCCCTTTTTTCTCTTAAACTGTTAAGTAGGATTTTTAGAATTTTTAAATTAGGAAATAAATCCTACTAAAGGAAACTGCAATTGTATTAGGCTTAAATTAATAATTACAAAGCAAACACCAATACAATCAACATGCAGGACAAGAAACAACCCTGCAGAGATCCAGAAGCCACCAGTGTGCCCCTTTCTAATCCCAGAGCGGTCACCTCCAAGAGACGGACCACTGTTCTAATTTTTATGATAATCACTTCCCTGCACTTCTTTCTAGTTCTATAATCTAAGTTTAGTTTTGTTTAGGAAGTGGAAAGGGAACCACACTACACGAATTCGTCTGTGTCTCGCTTCATTCACACGGCACATTTGTGACCTGATTCCTCCTCCCCCAAACAACACTGGGCCCTTTGAGCAGCTTATTAGATTCTCACTGTTTCTCCGAAATGGTTGATTGTTCTCATAAGGTTTCTGCTTTAACCTTAGGATAGTAAAATAGTTGCCTCTACCATGAACACGCTAGAATTTAATGGCTCAAAGTAACTACAGTTTTTTTTAAGAATGGTGTCTCAGAAATATTTTCAGTCCATTTAAAGGATACCAGCTAGTAATAAAAGCAACATTATACTTTCAAGCTTATCACCTTGTAGACATTTTTAATCTATAAGCTGTTAAAAAAACTATATTCAGAAAACTTAAAAATATTCATTTTAAGTGACAGTTCGTCGGAATTCTCCAACTAGCTAACCTTAATTTTGTCACCCCAGGATACATCCTCAAAGTATCCTGCGTTTATGTATTTTAACACTTTGCACATATTCCATGATTCGCTTCATGTTGTGGCTGTGGCTGTCACCCCCACCGAGAATGGACTGTGTTCCATGGGGAAAAAGGCATGTTTAGCTCACAGACCATGTGAATCCTAATGGAGTGGGCCCGTGCAGTAAGAATGTATCAAACATTTAAAAAGTAACTCATTGAAAGAAAGACAAACCAACTCACATTGGTTTCAGGATAGGCAGTATCTCTTACGTCTAACTTGTTAAGAGGCAGAAAAGTGACCTCTCCAGGAAGATTCATTTTGTTAAACTCCATCAAAATCTTCGTGCTGACTTCGTCTGAATCAACAATATGATAAAATAACCTACATGTAAACAGAACAGGACACATTTTTATTGCTAGATTGGTTTTTAATTGCTAGACTTTACAGTGCTATAAACATTTAAACAAATGACTTCCTTTCTATGCAACCCAATTTATATGAGGGATGGGGAGAACTATTTAGAAAAATTCAAATGGAGGGAGAAAGAAAAAGCCCTGAAAGGGGAAAGTTCTAGGTCTATAATCAGAAACAAATACTTGGCACCAATATTTTAATTTAGGAAATCAATTCATTTAATTAGGAAATTAAGTAAGTAACTGAGCATACAAGAAGATAATGGGAGGCACATTGTATTAAAACTACAAAGAGCTGTTTCTTAGGTTATTCTTATTCCCTCTTTCTTTTATTTCATTTTTTAAAGATAATGGATTGACATCTTTTTCTTTTTTTAAGATTTTATTTATTCATTTTTAGAGAGAGGGTAAGGGAGGCAGGGCGAGAGAGAGGGAGAGAAACATCAATGTGTGGTTGCCTCTTACATGCCCCTACTGGGGACCTGGCCTGCAACCCAGGCATGTGCCCTGACTGGGAATTGAACTGGCAACCCTTTGGTCGTAGACTGGCACTCAGTACACTGAGTGCCAGGGCTCCCTCTTTCCTTTAAAAAATCAAGACATCAAGCAAATAATCTCACCTGTTTCCAGCAGTGACTTCCACACATGTGTAGAAAGCAGGCTCACATTCAAAGTTATTCATCACTATGCCATGATAGCCATTTTGAACATGCTGGTTTATTCCTTTTCGACGAAAGTGGTCTAGCACTTTGTTTATGCTGTCTATTCCATTTAAAATGGCCTGTTTATAAGTGAAAAATATTAAAATAAGTTACCAATGGCTCTCTTGCTAGTAAAAAATAAACCCTTTATATATTTATTTAAAAATATGCTAGATATTAAACTAAAAACACCCTCCCCCAACACACACCCCCCCCTTGAAATATCCCAACTACATGCAAAATCTTATACTGTGGGTTCTGTTCTCTGACACTAGCATTACAAATGGGTTCTTCATCTAAAAATCTAAAGCGCTATCATTAATTACATAGTTATATAATACCCATCATTTTACACTTAAAGGACAAGTGATTTGCACTCTACTCTTTTTACCTGGAACCCATGACCTACAGCTTGAAAGCTAATAAATCTTTGTGCAATAGCAACTGACTCAATGTAAACTGAGGTAATGAAAACAGTCAGCTCACCTTTCCTGTTGCTGCTCTAAGAAGTTGCTGTTTCTTTTCAAGGTCTTCTCTTTTAGCAGCAAGTGCTTGCTGTTCTGCATTCTCCTCTCTCCACAAGTAACTAACACATAAAAATTAGACTGTCTTTAATTTCAAAAGGACACATGGAGAAAGACAACAGGGAGGGAGGAGAGGACTGAATGTAGGGGGTGGGGGTGGGTAGGGCGGAGGAGAGTAATGGGGGGAAATGAGAACTTTAATTGAACAACAGTAAAAAAAGTATTAAGAAGATGCACTAACAGTATACAATTTAGAGTACAATAATAAAATCAAACCTGAATAATAGTTAATTTATAACTTAAAGACCACTTAACAGCTAGTAATTAACATTTCTCAGAAAACAATTAAGCTATATTTTAGTCTATACTAACTTTCTTTCACTTTGTAATTCGTCTTTCTTATTTTTTACTTCGTAGTATTTTCTGTCCAGTTCTTCTACTCGAGCTTTGACTTCATTAAGGTCCTGATCCAGTTTCTATGGAAATAAAAATAATTCAAATTTAAAATCCAATTTCATGCAAGCTAATCCAAAGTGACAGAAAGTGAATCAGCTGTTGTCAGGGGATGGGTGAGGGGAGCAGTAGGGGCGGAGGGAGGAATTAGCACAGGGTATGGGAAACATTTGGAGGTGATCTTAATTGTGGTGCCAGTTTCGCAAGTATATATATGTCACAACTTAGCAAATGATACATTTTTAATATGTGCAATTTATTATATGTCAATTATACTTCAATAAAGCGGTTAAAGAATCAAATTTCAATTTTTTAAAATTATCTTTAGCTAAAAGAGCATATCATCAGAAAACAAATCATAAAGTTACTCTAGAAAATATTGCTAAAATGAAATTTTTTCATTAATAATCTAAACCTTACTACTTATGTAATACATACTCCCAAATTTTAGGAGAAAAACGTATTCATAAAATCTCAAAACACTGCAGTGCGCACTTTTCATATTGTCTCCTGTGCACACAAACACTAGACCACAGGAGATTTAGGAGTATACTGAGAAGCTAAAGGTTATTTTGCATAATATAATCAGCACATAATAATGAGGACATCAAGCGATGCCAATAATACGAGAAGCCTTGCCACCGCCGCCGACAGTGGAAAAGCTATGAAACCTGTCGGAGGACCTACACATGAGAATGACTCCCAAGATCAACTTCCTGATACGAAAGACTGGGCAGACCCAAGGCAGGGCTGATGAGGCCTGTGCACAGTGAGCTCTGTAGGAAAACCCCTATCCACCAGTTGTGCCTCCATGTCTTTTCTTTCTGCAACCCCATTCGCTTTTACCATTTCTTGCAATAAACGCAACCATGTATATTATAACAAAAGCCATACTGCCTACCTAGGTAGATCCATATTTTCCATTCCCTCCATCCAAACCGAAGTCCAAAGCACACTGCACTCTCAAGGCCAGTTGGCTACTGTCTATTCAGTTACTGTTTCTACTAGTTGAGTCATTTATGGTTACAGAGTCAGTTCTGTTTGTTTCCAGCTGTTATATTATTATTTTTTGGCTGTGATTACATTAAACATTAACTGAGAATGAGTACCAAGAATTATTTCTTTAAAAACTTGATTTATGTCCTGGGTGGTATGGTTCAGTGCCAGCCTGTGAATCAAAGGGTCGCCAGTTCGATTCCAGGTCTAGGGCACATGCCTGGGTTGTGGGCCAGGTCCCCCAGGTGGGGGGTGCACAAGAGGCAACCACACATTGATGCTTCTCTCCCTCTCTTTCTCCCTTCCCCTTTCTAAAAAATAAACAAATAAAATCTTAAAAAAAAAAAAACTTGATTTACTTTTGGACACATTCAAAGGTGAGTCACTAAAAACTAAATGGGCAAATCAACTTTAAACGACTAGGGAAAAATAATTATATAATCTGTAATACATAAATGTATCTATCAATATGTAATATGCACTTTATCAAAGTAACTCAAAACATCAAGTCACAAAGAAGTCATTCATTTATATACCTCACTGTAAGGCATATAATATTTTATGTCAACTATAATTGGAAAAAAATCACAAAAAGGAACTGGTCTAGATTAAAGAGGATAACAGATAGATAACAACTAAATGCAACATATGATCCTAGATTAAACCCTAAATTAAACTGTTTTCATCCAACTTTAAGAAAAACTGTACATGTATATGTGTCTGGCTCATTAACAAGAAAGACCCCTGGGAACTCCAATTACGATTCATCCAAAAAAGCAAATAAAAACAAACAAACAAAAACCCGCACATCTTGGGCTCTACTTCAAAAGACTGGTACACTCTGGTGGAGGAAGTCAGTAATAGAGGGGCTATGTACATGTGGGGAATATATGAAATCTTTACACCCTTCTCTCAAGTTTGCTATGAACCCAAAACTATTCTAAAAAAATGAAGTCTAACAAAAAAAAATTGGCACATAAGCATACATCTATTTAAAATAAAATACTTAAAGATATAAATGTACATGCTTTTATGTGTATATATATTACAAATGCTTATTATATATGTAATACACACATATATTAAGACTGTATGTTTTAATGGCTTTTTTGAAAAACCAACCACACAACTGGTGCAGATCTTAAGTGGTATGAGGGTCCCCTGTGGGTACACACTGACAGACACGCACACCGTCCTTACCCTGTACCTGTCCTACACACTCCCTTTGCACCACTTTCATCATTCTCCAATCACATATACTATCAGCCGCACACACCACTTAGGAAAGCATTTTTCTCCCTCTCTCATTTCAAATTATGAGAGATCTTTCTTACTCTGAAAGTGACTTTATCTTCTACTTCAACTTTTAAGGAAATGCTAGCTAAATATGCATAGTAAATGTTTAATTCATTTAGAAAACATCATAAAATCACCATTGCTTTACAAACAAAAAATACATTCTGCAGTAAGTTATTAAATTGACAGAAAATTACTATAAAGTTATGTTTTGTATGATGCTAAAATTAAGGGTAGTTCAGATACATACTATCAATTCATAAAAATATATTTCAAAATATACTCAGTCTACATGGACACTCACTGGTAAAAGAGAACTACAGTATGTATAAATGTTAAACTTGTGCTGGTCTCTTCTAAATGAGTACTTCTCTTGTATAGTTTAAGAGTAGCATGGAAACTGTTAAAACAAGTAAGTAAAACTACACACTTATCTCTATGAAAATATTTTTACAAAACAGTTGTAAAAGTTCTTACATTATACTGCTCCAAATTTTTCTCTTTATTTGCCTCAGTGTCCTCCAAATCTTTATGTATAGCAGCAATCTGTCTTTTTTTATCATTAATAGCTTGATCTAAAGACTTGAGTTCCTTTTTAATCCATTTATCCCTTTCTTCTTTTGATGTAAACTGGCTTCCTCGGCCCTGCTTCGCATAAAGATCCGTTCTTTCCTGGGTAGCTTGGGCCAATCTACACAAGACAGAAGAGAATGGGTTGAAAAACAGAACAGGAAATAACCAAGTTTAATTGCAGTCAATACAAAAGTACACAGAGACAACAGCCATTTAAAAAATTCCATTAAAGAAGGTATTAAGTATAAAATCACAGTTAAAGTCAGGTATAATATAAACAAGCCCACATCCAAAGGATTTTAGACAGAAAATGTCTTTACTCCAGGTCTGTGCTACTTGGTAAATCTATACAGTTCTAGTACCCCATCTCAGGAAATGTGCCAAGTAGCCCTGACTGGTGTGGCTCAGTGGTTGGGCTGCTTCCTGAAAAGCGAAAAGTTACAGGATGGATTCTGGTCCGGGCACATGCCTTGGGTTGTGGGTTTGGTCCCTGGTCAGGGAGCATAGGAAAGGCAACAAATTGATGTTTCTCTCTCACATCAATGTTTCTATCCCTCCCCCTCTATCTATCTATCTATAAATAAATAAATAAATAAATAAAATCTTTAAAAAATGCTCCAACTACATTTAACTGTACAAACACTTCAACCCTTTACAATAAAAGACACCATAAAGGTTAAAAGGCAAGAGAAAATATTCACAACACACAGAACAAATATTAACATACAACAACCTATAAAAAAGAAAAAAATTTAAAAAATGGGCATATGATATAAACAGGCATTTCACTAAAATGAATATAAATGGCATAAAAACATGATAATACACTAACTCATAAAATCAGCAAACACTGACAAGTCCAATCTACAGATATACTAAAATATCTACATGTCAAAAGAGCATTGAGTGAAAAAAGAAAGTCACAGAATGAAACATACAGTAAGATGTTATTGGGGTGAAAAAAACAAATATCATGAACATAACAACATCTAGCTATGTTATCTTCAGTAAGTTATTTAACCTACCAGAGCCGCAATTTGTCAAATTTAAAGTGGGGACAGTGTAGATCCCTTAGGGCCTTTGAGATACAGTAATGCTGGGCCCACACTATTTGTTTAACACTGGCTATTACTTTTTAATGGGCATTTAACTTTTGCCCTTAATACTGTGCCTTCTTAACCCATAACTGTTTAGGTTTTATAGAAAAACTAGGTAGAAAGGTAAAAGTGTTGGTGAAAAAATCCCAGACCTAGCAATTCCTCGCTCTTCTTTTTCTTTTACACTGTTGAATTTAGGTTCTGTTTCTGCCAGTTCTTTCTGCTTTTCTTCTATTTTTTCAAGCAGCTTCTGCCTCTCTTTTAATAAGCGTTTCTGTAAATAAAGCAAGGCAAGTAAAAATACAATCTGCTTAAACTTTTTTTGTTTAATTTATAACTCTAGCATAAAATGTTTACTCATGGCCCTGGCTGGTTTGGCTCAGTGGATTGCGTGCTGACCTGCGAACTGAAAGGTTGCCAGTTCAATTTCCAGTCAGGGCACATGCCCGAGTTGCTGGCCAGGTCCCCAGTTGGGGGCCTGAGAGGCAACCAATCACACATTGATGTTTCTCTACTTTTCTTTCTCCCTCCCTTCCCCTCTACCTAAAAAATTAAAATCTTAAAAAATAAAATGTTTTCTCATGAAAGAAATTCATGAGAAAACTTGTCCTGTGACATAAGACTAATTTTTAAATGTAAGAAACAAAGAGATAGTACTGAATTGCTACATGAGTGCAAATTATTTTAATGGGCCAAATCTTTTACAAAAATTCAAGCACATACCATCACAGAAAGGACTATCTTAGTTCTGCAATTCCTACTCACCTGAACATTTGTTTTTCATTTTCAACATTTTAACTCACCCTTTGTTCACTATTGCCTGCCAATTCATCTTGTAAATCCTTTGCTTTAAGTTCCAACTTAGTCCTCTGCTTAATTTGTTCTTGCCTTTCCGCACTGAGCTGCTCCTTTTCTTCTTTCATAGCTGAGATTTTTGTTTTCAGTTCTCTAACTTGGCGCTCAATATCCTATTCAAAAGTTTCAAACACAAATAAGTCAGTCAACTAAAAGTACAACAGCAGAATTATATAAAACCATTCGTTTTGTCCCTTCTTCTTCTTTCATTTATACTTTCAGTACTCTGTGTTTCCAATACTCAATCCCAGTCACACCCCACTTCAAGTTACCATTCCTAATTCTGGTACAAAGTGTTAACTGTGGTCAAAAACAGGAGTCAGCCTAAGCTTAGTTTGTAATCTTACTTCCATTTTATCTCTTGCATCCTGCTGGGCATCTCTCAATTGTCTGGATTTTTCTCCACTAGTTTCTCGCTTAGCAGAAAGCTGGAATGAATGAATAAATAAATAAATAAATAACAAGCTATGGTTTCTACTCCATTTTGAATATTTCATAACATCTATCTAGTAAAATTTTTAGATATCTGCTAAAATAATCATTCACTTAAAAACTTTTACAAAAATATTTTAGTGGTTTTCTTTAAATAAAAAATTCTTAGTTTTTAAGCATTACCTAAAACAAATTTTTGTACAAAATGTCAGCAATAGTAATTACAAAAATACATTTTCAAAGCTAAGAAAAAAGTCATGAAGCATTAAAGGTGGCTTTCTCTGATCCTGGTCTGTGTTACACCTGATTGCATTTCAGATACAACCACAGCAAGGCCAACGTGGGTCTACATATTTTTGTTGGAATAAACTGAAAGAACAAATTTGCTAACTACTAAGTTCATAAAGGGGTTTTCAACTTAAATTTCTATTTAAAAATAACTTAATTTAAAAGTATAAATGCAGCATGAGTTTAGCACATTCATAATAATAAAATTAATCTAAATTTAAGTGGCAAAAGTATTTTACCTCATCAAGTTTAGCACGAGTCTCGTTAAGTTCCTGGTTGTAAATGGTATATTCCAGGGCTCGCCTCATTTTATCCCACTTCTGATACTGAGCTAGTTCTTCCTTCTCTTCTTCTAAGGTATGTAATCTCTCTTCAATATATTTTAACAACTCATTGATTTTTTCCCGTTTGCCCTCTTTAAAATAAAAAAATGAGGGAGGAAAGAGTTGAATAAACTTTTATATAGTATTACTTCTCAAATATGTCATGAGTTAATCTTAATCTTAAGAACTATAGTATTATTTTTGATATTATGTGGTAACCAGATTTAAGATAATAAAATGACAATTGATATGCTTTATTAAACAGAGAACAAGCTTACACATAGTGGCAACTGATTGTTTTAAAGATTTTCTTTATTTTTAGAGAGAGGGGAAGGGAAAGAGAAAGAGAGAAACATTGACATGTGAGGGAAACATCTATAGGTTGCCTCTCTCATGCCCCCAGCCAGGGACCGGGACTACAACCCAGGCAATGTGCCCTGGCAGGGAATCAAACCAGTGAGCCTTCGGTTCGCAAGCCAGCACTCAACCCACTGAGCCACACCAGCCATGGCACAACTGATTCTAAATAGGTATGGTAAGGGCCTCAGTTTAAGCTTCCTTTAAAAGCCAGTGAGCCTTCGTCAACACTAAAACACAAACAAAAAAACCCCTACTAACATCACTGATGCCACTGATTCTCAATTTTACAATAATGGCATTATCAGCAGCTGCCATATATTGAATGCCTATATACTCCACTTTTGGCGTTACTTTGCTCCTCTACAGAGAGAGCAAGCCAAAAATAAAGTCAGTTAATTATTAGCAGATTTTGAATCCAGGACAGTTTGACTCTAAGCTATGACAGGGCACAGTACTTGAAAAGTCAAGTAGGGTTTCCATAATAAATGTACGAATGAAGAGTCTAAGTTCGAAGTTTTATATTTACTTGTTCCTGAACAACTTTTTTTTTGTTTGTTTTTGAGGAATACATCCAAATCTGTTATCCTCATACACAATGAGGACAATGACACGAAGTAGCTGACCTAAAAAGGCGTTATTATCTCACAGTAACAATTCTTTATTCAAAGAAATAAATTATTGGAAACCTCAAACCTTAAACTGCTTAAAACTAATTTTTGCTCCATTCAGCACATAGACAAATTATCATACAATATATCCCTAAGAATAGACGTTAACTCCTTTCCATAATAACATAATGCAAAGTAATTCGCAGCAAATAGAAGTAAGGTAGAATCACATTTATTTTACCTGTCTCTTTCATTAAAGAGATGCTTTCTTCTTTTCGTTCATCATAAACTCTAGTTCCAGCTACTTCTCGTAATAACTTTAGTCTCTGAGAATCTGGTGCTGTTGCCATCTGATTGATCTAAAGTTTTTAGAGAAAAATAATAGACTATTCTTTAAGAACAGTACCTTAAAAGAGTATTCACATAAGTTGAGTATGAGTTTGCTAATGTAACCTTATAGTACATATAGGGGTGGGCAAAGTAGGTTTGCAGTTGTTTATATGGAAAATAATACAATAATTAATAAAAAATAATACCAGCATAAACTGTGTTTTACATACTCACAACTATAAACTTACGTTTGCTCACCCCTATATACCTACATACTTGTATTTCCTTTTACTTAAATGAAATTTACCGAACAAAAATCCAAATAGAATTGATACATTCATAGGACTAATTTATGGATAAAACTCTCCAAATTACAAATAACAGAGGAATATCACACCACCATTTTTTCTTAGTCAATGTGATATAAAACATGAGACTCATTCTAAAAGAACAGAAGGGGAAACCATAACTCACTATACATTTTTTAAAAAGCTACAAATTATACTATTAGAAGTATAATAAAAATGGTATGCTTAAATATAGATAAAAATAATTGTCTCACAGGGGTAGTATGCATTAAATAAAATAAGCAAAAAAAATATTTAAAATCTCGTTTACAAATATATGGCAAAAAAATAAAAAGAATGGTAAAATCTAATTGCCATTCAACTTTATATAACAAGCATGAGTTTCACATATTCATAAAAATAAAATTAAACAGTTAAAGTAAAAATGTGCTATTACTGCATTAAAAATTCAAGTGATAGTTACATTAACGCTTTTACATAAAAGAACCAGCTCTTAGCTGAGAAAAATTGATAAAAAAAAAAATATATAACAGCAAAAGTATATACAAAAAACCCTCACCTTTCAGATGCTTATCATTGGGTATACCAAATAAGCAGGTTCATTCATTAAATTTACTCACTTAAAAAATATTTAATGAATGATTACAATATATATGCCATTCAGCTGGGCACTGAGAAAAGAACAGTGAACAAAACAGAACAGGTCTTGCCCTCATGTAGCTTGCCCTCATGTGGAAAAAGAAAGGAAATAAGCATACCGTAAAAATAAAATAGAGTAAGGAAGTAAAGCATATGTAGTAGGAGAGAAGGCAATGCTTTTGTAGATGAGGAAGTCATGGGTGGCTTATATGAAATCAGAGATGAACAGAAATTAAAATGATGTAAAGGGGCCCATGTTGTATGTGTGCAGAGAAAACTCAGATAATTGCTGTGTCGAACCACCCTCCTTTTTAAAAAGTTTCTCTTACATAGATGATCTTTTCAAAAATCTGTTCTTCTGGTATCACATTTCCCAAAGGTGAAACATCAAACTCTTCCTAATCACTTCTTCTAAATGCTAACTTTCCAACACATATCTAAAAACGCCTCCAATGAGATATAAGAAATGGACATTT
>CM052542.1:143387318-143422809 GCA_028533065.1 Trachops cirrhosus | reverse complement strand
GGCGGAGTCCGCGCCTCGGCCAGACCCACCCTCGTTTTCCCCACAAAGCCTAGGGGGAGTCAGCGTCAGGTCTGCTCTTTCTTGTTTCAAAAAGGAGGCTTCTCTGGCGTCCTCACGTGGACTCGTTTAATTCTTCAATTTGTAGCTAAAACTTCCGTGAGACTTAGTCGGAACCTTCAGGCAGAAAAGCCTTGATTGCGACGTTGGCTCGTATTCCCTCCGAGCGCGGAGCCAATGGTTGCGTCCACAAGGGGCGAAAGGTTCGGCGCCAAAGCCAAGTATGCCAGTCCGAGGGCCTGTAGCAGGGCTGGCTGGTGGCCACGTGGTCTCGAACTATTTAAAAATGCGACAACGCGCGGGAGGCATCTGCGAACCCGTAGAATGCTGCTGGTCCTTAGGAATTCGGTGTGTGGAATCCTTGCTGCTCCATTCTTCTCTCCCCTTTCTCCTTTCTCCCTCCCCCCCGTCCCCTCTCCCGTTTATGTATTTAGTCTCTCTACTACAACACTTATGTTTACCTCTATCACAATATTAATCTAAGAGGGGAGGGACTTTATCTTGTTCCTGTTGTTTCTTTAGTAACCTCTTCCTAGAAAGTACTCAATAAATACGAATGAATGAAAAATGCAGGAAAAAGTGAGTACTTAGCACAATCCTGACTCATTTGTACCAGCTATTTGTATTGCAGATTCCCCGTGACCCCATTCCACCCACATCCCATGCCCATGGCAGCACCATTTTTTTCTGGAAAGCATTTATTAGTAGGACACATGGATCTCCTGTAGCAGGGAGGAATAGTTCATCAAACCCATGCGCACTATCTGGGGGCAAAGGGACATTCCCAAATGAATTGACACCATAAAGCTGACAGCTACAGCAACGCCTGCTTGCTCCTGGTCAGGCAAATGAGTACTGCAGGGTTTTTACATCAACACATCCCATTAACAACACCGCATCGTTTTCCTCCGTCTTTTTGCTTTTCTCTCTCAACCCCACCTCATTGATTCAACACGATCCTCAAGACACTGGAGTTGCGATAGGGGGTGTCGTGGTTCCGTGGGTCCGGGGAGAGACTCGGATTACAAAATCTGTTTAAGAACAGGATCTGTTCAAAAAGAAAAAAAAAGCCAGAATCTATTCACTACCCCAAACATAGACACACAACAATCAACCCCTCCTATTTGTGTAGCTCTTTGTCAGTTTCAAAGTTCTATCATGTGCATGACCCCATTTTTCTCACTATGATGTCGTGAGAAACAAGGGTGCTTATTTTTCTGCACTGAGCTGGAAACCCAGGGGTCTTGTGCTGACTCCATCTTGCACATTCCGTGACTTGGGATACACCATTTTCCTGTAATTATAATAGGACCACTGTCCTTCCAAGCAGCAGAGGCAAGGACTGCCTGGACAAGGAGGCATGAGTAGGCTGAGGGCAAAACTTTGGGAGTCCCATGTCACATCTCCGCTCTACCACTTGGGGAAGAGGGATCTTAACCTCTTGGAGCCTCTGTTTCCTCACCTATAAAACCGGGATTGTAATGATACCTACTAAAACCTCTGTGTAGAGAGATTGAGATGATTTATGTAGAACAGCTTGCACAAGAGAGAATGTTAGCAATTGTTCATAGTTTGTAACCAAACCAGCAAGTCCCCAGGAAAAAACAAACAGCTACATTGAAGTCCAAGACCAGAGGAGAGCTGACCAATGTTTTGGGACCTCCTCATTATTCATTCAACAGATATTGACTGAGCACCTCTATCATGAGTGTGTCTTGCTCTGTTGGGAAGGAAAAAAACTACCTTCGTAAGGAATTGGGAGCTTTCAAATTAAACTCAAACTGACAGATTAGCAAGGAAAAAAAAAACCAGTTTTCAATTACATTGTACAGTGCACAAAGAAATTTTACTCAGAGGGGTGTCTAGAATTTGGAGCTTATATACCACTGTAATGAATAAAAGGGAAGGGGAGGAAGACACTTAAGGGAAATCCAATGACTTATTAGAAGGGAGGTAGAGAAAGAGCACTTAAGGGAAAACAGGTGACTTTTATGCTAGTTTGGTGGTACTTTCTGTTTCGGTGTAATGTGGAGACATCTAACCTTATGAAAGTCAGATTTCCCTGAGTGTTCCTAGGGAGAGGATTTATGACAATTGAGTTATTTTGAACTCTGGGGAGGTTATGCTTTTTTTTGGGGGGGGGAGGTTATGCTTTAATATAGATAAAAGATTTCAGAAAGTCAAATACTTAAAAAAAGATTTTATTTATTTTTTTAGAGAGGGGAAGAGAGAGAGAAACAGAGGAAGAGAAACACTAATATGTGGTTGCCTCTCACGCCCCCCACCAGGGACCCTACCCACAACCCAGGCATGGTCCCCGACCTATAATTGAACTGGCAACCCTTTGGTTTGCAGGCTAGCACTCAATCCACTAAGCCACACCAGCTAGGGCAGAAACTCAAATACTTTTCACTCAAAATATTTTTTATGCTACTAGGGCTTATTCTTCCTTCTCTAGGATAGCCAGAGTACTTGCCGCTTCCTCCTCTCCCCATCTCAGAGACAATATTACCAGAAATGATATTATCAATATAGTAGACCAACAACATGCTCTGCTTAAGGATGAGATGATTAAGGACTTTTCAGACAGTGTTATGACACAATGCGGCCCAAAGGTAGGACCTCGAATGTGAATTGCTGCCAGAACCAACCCCAGGAATGGTCCACTCCTTCCAGATGAAGATTAGAAAGACTGCCTTTGCCGGATAACAGCTCCATAATAAGAGCCAAAGGCTGTGTTGATCTCTTCTAGTAAGGATTCCATATCCAATATGGCCGCTGAGTCACCTCTTGATTAAATGATGTTAATCCACTATCATCTGATAGACTGTATCTTGTTTCTGCAAGGACCTAACTGATGAATTAAATGGGGATATAATGGGGACCCCACATCTCATTCTTTAAACCCTTGAGAGTGGTCCCCATCCCTGCCATTCTCCCCAGGATGTCGCTGCTTCTAATTTACTATCTTGGCTGGGCTTAAGGCAGTTTTGGGGACTTCCACTTGGCCTCTCCTACGATAATAGATCTTTGTCCGTAGACCTGGAGAGTAATGGGATTTCTGTCAGTCACTGAGAACATCAGTCCCCATGGCTATGTGCTCATGGGCCAGGGAAATGACCACGGAATGCATTTGTGGAGTCATTGCAACCAATTGAAACAAACTTGGGCCAGAACCTCATCTACCAGCCTCTGTACACCTTCCCTCCACCAGGGAGCCACGAATGTGTTTGCACTCCCCCTGGTACTGGAACTGGAACAGCCGGCGTTCGGGCTGCCTGTCACCTACCAGACCCAGTGAGCAGAGACAGGGATTGAATTTTTATGGGCACTTTACTCAGGTGGCTGGTGATCTGAGAAGATGGTGGGTTTGTACCCTAACAGACCGTCTTAAATTCCATTTTAAAATGGCCCTTTTTACAAGGAGAACAAAGTGTAGGTAAGGGGTTTGGAATTCAGGGAAAAGTTCATTGGATTTTAAAAACTGCAGCATTCTCATCCTGGGCTGCGAGCATCTCACCCAGGAGCACAATGACTCAGATACCATCTTGAACTGCTTTCAGTCCCTGAGGCACAAATGTGGAACTACTTATGGTCTCCTGGAGTCAGGGTGGGTCATACCTTCAGTTCCTGGAACAATAGCTTTTACATGCATTGATTACTAAGCTTATTACCTATTACTTAAACTAAAATTTTCCAACTTCCAAGTCCCCCCCATCAGTGTTAGTGTCAGCTAACATCCTGTATCTAACAGCACTCTGAAGATGGGTATTCCCCCTTCCCAGGCTTCAGCTACTCTGATACCTTATACTCAGATTGGAGAAATTGATACTGAATATACTTCAGGAAGGAAGATACCTTCTCCTGGACCCAGACTGCCCTTCAGTTGATGGGCTACAGTTCAAGATCTGGCTTGGGTCTAGAAAGGGGGTGAGCAGTTGTGATTTTCCGTTGTAGTGACTGACATTGGCCTCTTCTTATCCAAGCTCAATCTAATTTGACATGTAAGTGAAACTCTACCCTCATTGGCTGCTGCCTGTCTCCTAGGAACAGCATGGTCTATTAGCCATAGCCGCAGACCCCAGTGGGTCGTAAACTTTAATGTAAGAGCTAAAACTATAAACTCCTAGTTGAAATCACAGTAGTAAATCTTTGTGACCATGGGCTAGGGAATGGTTTCTTAAATGTGATGCTAAAAACGCAAGTGACAAAAGAAAAAAATAGATAAATTACACTTCATCAAAACTTGTGAAAAGACAAGCCAGAGACTGTGAAAATATTAAAGAATTATATATCTGCCAAGGGACCTATATTCAAAATATATAAAGAACTCTTATAACTCAACAATAAAAAGACAACTCAAAAACGGCAAAGGATTTGATACACATTTTCCCAAATGGCCAGTAAACTTATGAAAAGATGCTCAACATTTTTTGTTGTCAGAGAAATGCAAATCGAAAACCACACTCCAATAGCACTTCACACCCACCAGGATAGCTCAAATAAAAGGAGACAGACAATAACAGGTGTTGGCTAAGATTTGGAGACACTGGAACCTTCATATCGTTTTCTGGAGAGAATGTAAAATGGGGCAGTCATTTTGACTGTTCTCCAAAGTTTGAGACAGAATTACCGTACGAGCTAGCAATCCTATTCCTAGGTATATGCCCAAGAGAAACGAAAACAGGCTTCCACACACAAATTTGTATTTGAATGTTCATAGCAGCATTATTTGTAAAAAATAGAGATAACCTACATGTCCCTTATCTGATGGAAAGATAGATCAACAAAATAAGATTCAGCAATATAAAAGGGTACCAATTATATGCTTAAGGATGGACTGATACATATGCTTAAGAATACCAATGCAACATGGATGAATCTTGAAAATGTCATGCTAAGTGGAAGAATCTAGTCACAAATAGCATATATATTATATGATTCCATTTATATGAAATGCCCAGAATAGGCAAATCCATAGATTTTGTATCCAGAGATATAAAATTGATTAGTGGTTGATGAGGCTGGAGATTGAGTGGGAAGAGTTAACAATGGGGTACTAGGTTTTTTGGGAGGATGTTCTAAATCCATTAATGTTATTTTATAACGATGGTTGCACAACTTTTTAAATATAGTAAAAAAATGTCTGAACTGTACACTTTAAATGAGTGAATTTTATCGTATGTAAAATACATCTCAATAAAGCAGAAAAAAACCTAATTTTACCTGAATGTTTATTTATTTATTTTTGACCAAAAACATGCATACTTTTAATCACATCCAATTAAACATAAGTGAAAATGTTCTGAGCGATTACATTCAGTTATACGTAACAGAAAATACTGTATTTTGCCGCGTATAATGTGCACCCACCTTTTAGGCCTAAACTTTCAGGAACAAAATCTTTTGTTTTAATTTTTAATTCAATTAATTATTTATTTATATTTAGATACTTGTTTTTTTGTATTATAAAGGAATTTTAGCATTTATTATTGAACATGTTATGGTACAAGATATTTTATGTAACGGGTAATTACAAAACACCAAAAAGATACAAGGTGTTTCAGGTACTACCCACATATAACACGCGTCCTTATTTTTCCCTAAAAAACACAGTACCCAGTATTTGTGAGAGAAGGAAAGTGCTTATCGTCCCGTTGAAGGACCGGGTCAAGCCAACCATTGCACAATGTAGTCGAGGAAAAAACTCCTACATTCTTTTTTTCAGCGCACAATTGTAGATGTCATGGTGAATGAAAAACACATACTCACCGGCACCATTAACAGCACGAGCTATACAAATTAGACCTTCTATCGACGTGATCTAGAAAAGAGGGAATCAGACAATGATCCCATGCACGAAAGGCTGAATTAGTTCCCTGGTGGACACAAGAGAGGTTACAGAAAAAGCGGGACTCTGGTGGATCTTTGACGTGAATCTCGTAAAGACACCAGTGGAAAACCACACCTCTAATAAAATGGAGATCAAATAGATCATAGCAGTTTTGAGAATGCTCTTAACTGGAAGGACAAAATCCAAAGAATGAGCTGGGAGGTGGTGTCCTTGAAACCCTACATATCATTCTTTCCCCTGTATGGAGACCTCACAATGTGACTAATGCCTTCATCTGCCTTTCAAACTTCATGCAAGTGAGGCTGTTGGTAAAGTCCAATATGGAACCACAGAGAAAATGAATTCTGGGAAATCTAGTTCCTAACATTACCTATGGGGAAAATCTCCAAATCTAGATTTTTTATCAAATCAGACACGTTCCCTTACATCAAAATATGCTTATGTCCAACATGCCTGTCAAAAGAAAAATCCAAATGCACAAGGTCAAATATAAAGGTAACAATAAACATAAAAATACATTCTTTCATAAACTTGAAATACATAAAAGTTTACTCCAACTTTTTATTGGTAAGGAAAATGAAAAAGTCTCATACCCATCACCCCCCAAAAAGGAGCTTTGTCAGTAAGAAAGGGAGAAAATATATAATGTGGTAGGGATATGAAATTTCACAAAACCATTAGGAAAATTCAAATAGAACATCGAAAATAACAGACTATTATTTTTCAATGCCCCCTTAACACAAAACAAATAAAACATCATAAAAAATAAACCTAATTGCATATTAGAAACACATTTGAGTTCATACAATTTAAATCCAGTAGGCTTCAAAAAGTAAATAGTCAATATTATTAATTGACTTAATGAAAAATCACTACTTATTAATATGTAATATTGTTGAAAGACAACTCCCAAAATTACCTCACTGCAATACTCATTTCTGTAAACATTTCCAGTGAACGTTTGAACAGCACAGGTTGGCACCTAAGAACAGGGTTCCCTTAGCTGTGGCAGTTCAATCCCTTGCTGTTAACAAAGTGTCCCCAATCCCCACACCATCCATGGGACAAGGGGGAATCTACACATCCCAATAGCACACTTAAAGAAACTTGGTAAACACAATTATCTACCATTTTAATGACAACTGTTTAACCTTAAAAGTTTTCTGGAACATTGTACGCGAATTAATTTTCATCAAGCCTTTATCAGGTTCTTTACATTTTTATTTCTTTCCGTGGGAGTTTTCACATGTAAAGATGCACGCCCACCGAAGTCTTTCCGGCACTGTCTACCCGCACTAGTTTTTATTCAGCGAGTCCTCTGACGCCTTTGGAAGGAGGAGTGATCAACGAAGGCTTTCCCACATTCTCCACATCTTCTGCGTGGTTTCTCTCCAGTGTGCACTCTCAAATGTGACTGGAGGCTTCTGTTACAAGTGAAGGCTTTTCTACATTCCTTACATTTAAATGGCTTCTCTTCGGTCTGATTTCTTCTGTGTATTTGTAAGGAACTATGATCTCCGCAGGCTTTACCACACTGTTTGCTTTCATAGGGTTTCTCTCCAGCGTGAGTTCTTTCGTGTTTTTGATAGCAGCAGAGGCGAGGGCGTGCTTCGCCACGTTCCTTACATCCATCGGGAGCGTTCCAGCGAGCGTTTTCATGGGTACTTGCAGGAAGCTGCGATAACTGTAGACTCTACAACGTTTACATTCACGGCGTTTCTGGCCCGTGTGCGTCTCATCACGTGTTGGTGAGGCACTGCAGCGTTCGAGTGATCTCCCAAACCCCTTACATTCATAAGGTTTTTCTGCTGTGTGGTTCTAAATAATTTAACATCTGAAGGCCTTCCCACTTAACTTGCATCCATAGGGCTTTTCTTCCGTGTGGTTCCTTTCATGTCTTTTGTGCCTTTTATAATATCTGAAGGTTTTCTGCAGGACTCACACTAGCAGGGCTTCCCTCCAGTGTGGGCTCTCTCGCACGTTTGCAGAGAAGTTGAAGAACTACAGGTTTCCCACGCACCCTACATTTATGAGGAGCATCTGCAGTATGTGTGACTTGTGTTTCTGTAAGAATCCGAGCCTCTTGACAGTGTTTCCACATTTCTTACATTCATTTATTTATATTCTCTGCACTGTGAGTTCTTCCATGTTTTTCAATACACTGGGGAGAACTGAAGGCCCCCTACACATGTTACATTTATATGGCTTCTCCCTGCATTTCTGATGCTCAGAGAGCTCGTGTGTGATATCTGGTGTGCTTATTATGAGGTGAACAAGCCGTGAAGACTTTCCCACATACTCTGTATTTGTACAGGTTTACTCCAGAAAGAGATTTCTCATTCAGGTTGATAAGGCTGACCTTTTCTCCACATTGCCCAACCTTTCTCTTCGCAGATTCTCTTTACAATAAGAATGCTCCATTTTCTCCTCCTGGCTTTTGTACTGATCTTCAATGTCATGGTCTTCCCATTGCCCACCTAGTGAAGCCAGCTTCCTGGGGGTTTGCCACATTACATCTCCGGAGAGTTTCTTCTGTGAAGGATTCAGCAAAGCCCACTCCTCCAGGGTGAGCTTTACAGCCACATCTTCAAGCCAGATGAGTCCATTTCCAGGTATCCTGGGTCTCCCTGAGTCCTTCCTGTATCTCCAACCACCTGCACTGATCACAGCTCAAATTTAACTGTGAATTTTTAAACCATGCCCAGATTTAGACCACGTGCATATTTATATAATGTACAGATTATCTGGGTCATTCTAGAACCATTTCATAAAAGATACCAGTGGTGTTTGTAATTAAAATAATCATAATTGCAAATATGCTATTGAAATCTCAGGTTCACATTATCTTTACACAAGGCTTTAGCTAGTTAGATTAGTGAGGAAATTCAGATTCTGGCATGGAATCAAATATGTCATGTTCCAAATTCCTAATTTTGCATTTTGTAGTAATTGTGTTATTACGAAGTTAGACACAAATTGTTACATTCTTTAACAATAAGTTGATATGATAATTTTTAAATTTAATCGATGTTTTTAAAATTATCTTTTACAATTTAAAATGTATTTAATAAGTTTTTTTGGAGGGAAGGAAGATAACACACATTTTCTAGAATCAGCGTTTTTGCTGTAGGCAAGATTTGAAGACCCTAACCTCAGGCCCAAGCTGCCTTTGAATTTCTTGGCCTGTAGTCCAAAGTTAAATTTCTTTTTTAAGGTTGAAACTCAGCAAGAGAAGAGTAATTATTGATTTAAAACTCATTTAAAACAGACATTGCATCATCTGGTTTGGGGGGTGGGGCTAAACAAACATGCAACGATACCTCATTCAATCACTCTTTTCAAAAGCAAGTTCACATTTTATCCTTTTACCATATGTATTTCAGCTGTTTGTTTGGTGACTTTCCAAAGAGGCCATTCTAAAGACCCCGACATCTCTGAACAGTTTAAAATTCAAGCACATGCAATATTTGTTTTTATACTACAAAATACTATTAAACTACTTTTAAACATGTAGTTTAAACTAAAATTTTTAATTTTAGCCCATCAGAGTGGCTCAAATTAAAAATACTGACAAGGCGAAATCTTGGTAAAGTATGGGAGCAACTATGCAACTTGAAACTCTTACATATTTATGATAAAAATATAATGCGATGCAACCACTTTGTAACGAGTTTTACTTTCTCATGAAACTAAATATACCTCTGCCCTGTGACCTAAGCCCAAGATGAACACATGTGTCCCCGATGACTGTATAATAGTGTTCACAGCAGCTTTATTTATAATGACCCCAACCTGGAAAAAATTCAAGTGTCTATCAGCAGATGACTCAATGAATAAATTGAGGTATATATTTACATTGACAATGAAAAGAAATGAACTACGTAAATGAATCTCAAAAATATTATACTGACAAATCTTACAAGTATACTCAAATATATGTATTCCAAATGAACACTCACTGTATAACTCTATGTATATGGGGTTCAAGGACAGGTAAACAAATTTATGATGGCACAAATCAGAAAGGTGATTGTTTCAGGGAGGATAGAAGAGAACTGGGAAGGAACATAAAGGAACGTTCTGGAAGGTGATGGTAATGTTTTATATCTTTATACGAGTTTGGGTTCCAAGGTTTATGCATTTATCAAAACTCGCTGACTATTCACGTAAGAATTTTGCACTTCATTATTTGTGAATTTTACATCGAAAGGAAGAACATAAATAAATACAGGATTGTAGTTGATGAGAGGTAAGTGTAGGCCAGGTTGCGATTTCATCTCAGTCAGGGGTTGGTGAATGCACGCATACTGCTCACGTGATGAGTACTTTGGCATAATGTACAATTTGAACATGCTGGAGATGGGAGGAAACCTTTTTTTCAGCTCCATTGATGACAAACGTGACTAGCTCTGAACTGGATAAAGCTGTGGAGGACCATGCTGTCAAGGAGTAGGGTTTGAATTTAAGCTCGGTGTAGCAGCACGCTCTGATGGTGCAGCGGCGCTGACAGATAAACATCCCGAAGTTAGAACCCAAATCAGAGATGTTACCTAAGAATGTAAATCAACACACTGCTTTCTTCATTAAGAAAATTCTGCAGTGAAAAAATTTTATCCAAACTAAACAGTGTCTGCTTACATGGTAAAAAATGGTGAATTACGGGAAAGGTAATGTATTAAATTTGAGATGACTCTCTTTACTATGTGAGAACACGAAAGCTGATGATAACAACTGTTGTTTCACGCTGCGATGTGATGCCCACTGAAGCACAAAGTTCCACTGGGAATGTGTGAATCTGAAAGGAACGTTTAGCATTCCCAAAAAGTAAAAAAAATACAACAACCAAAACCACCTTTACAAAGTCCCAACCTTTTAACTACGCAGTTTGGACAAAGGCCTTGTTTATTTGAGTGATATTTGGGGCATTTTTGGTGATCTTACTACTAAGCAAGGAAAGAATGCAATATAATTTTCAATGGCAGATAAAATTGCAGAGCAAAAATTAAAAGTTAGAAGCTTAGAAGAACAGTTTCCATAAATGTGATAACATGCTCCATAATTTAACAACAATTATCAATAAAATACTTGATGATCTTGATATTGCAATCTGTGAAACTGTATGGCCAAATGCCTTACAGATTTGACAGAATTGTTTACATTTTATTTCCATCAAAAGATCTATGCATGGGAAATTTCCAGATCCAGAAACCATTGCTCTAATCAAAAGATGGTTTGATTTATATAATGTTACAGTATACATTGGTGGAACAGGAATTATTGATGGAGAATTGAAGATGAATTTTGAAAATTGAATAATTTGCTTTATTTTGGATTCAAGTAAAACAAGAAAATCCTGAGCTTCCTGAAATTGCTTTAAAATTTCTTCTTCCACTCCATCAACAAACCTCTGTGAGGATGGCTTCTCCACTCGAGCTCTTATTAAAACAGACATAAAAACAGTTTCGACGGACATTGTACCTTTTGATGTGGCATTCTCGTCCATTCTGCCCGGATTAATTAGACAGGCTAACAAGCCATCAACCTGTGCATTTGCTTATTAAAAACCCTTAATGTTAATATACATCGTGTTCATTCAAAGTAAGGAAACACTATATTTTATTTAGAATTTTTGTTTAGGTATGATTGCAGAACAATAAAAAGTTATTAGAATAGCCATTTTTTGTATTAACCACCTAGAACATGCACATTCAATGAACAACACACACAGATTTTGCAATGATATTATTTCTTTCCTGTTATCTTTGTTCCGATTACATTTATTGGAATGTAATTTTCTCTGTTGAATCTGATAATAAAAATTAGATTTTTTTATGTCTTTGTTTTTAAATGTAATTTATCTGTGGATTAATTTTTATTTTATTTTACAAATAGAGTGGTTTGCAACAGATTTTAAAAATTCAAAAATTCATTCACCACTGTTCCATGTGTCAACTTCACCTATAAGGTGAGGATAAACTGCCAGCTTTGTATGGATCACAATTTTGGATGGAGTGAATGACGTCCAGTGAGTTAGGAAAAAACGGGCCACCCTCTTCCAGCCGGGAT
This sequence comes from Trachops cirrhosus, assembly GCA_028533065.1. Classification (NCBI taxonomy): domain Eukaryota; kingdom Metazoa; phylum Chordata; class Mammalia; order Chiroptera; family Phyllostomidae; genus Trachops; species Trachops cirrhosus. Next base: position 143,410,832 of record CM052542.1, on the reverse strand, counting down.
CAACGTCCTTCTGCGTGTCACGTCTTCATCTTTCCCACCAGAGGGCGGTCAAGAAGTACCTATAACTGTCAGGTGCAGCTAAAGCCAAACGTGCTCTTACACCGAGAGATTGAAACACACAGGAAAAAATGAAACAGAGCAAGATCAATTACCCAGTAAACATATATTGAGCACCAACACTGTTCTGTACCACACTAAGACTCACTTAAGAGCTCAAAACCCGTCGTCTATGTATTTGTAGCTAAACTCCAAGATAATCGATGTAAATGGGACAACGCAGGCTATAAAGTGTCAGATTTGCAAAATGAAAAGAGTTCTGGAAATTGGTTACAGGACAGTGTGAATATGCATGTCACTACTGAAGTGTACATTTTAAAATTATTAAGATGGTGAATTTTGTGTTATGTGTATTTGAGAGAGAGAGACAGACAGACAGAGCGAGGAGGTCCTTCAGCTGGAACTTCCAGCGGGCTGTGCAGGAACTGTGTACGTTGGCAGCTGCAGGTCACAAGATGGAGAGACGAGAGAGGAGAGTGGAGACATTGGCTAGCACATCACTAGGGTTGTTGAGCCTTTACTCTGCGACACACGGCACACACATGTACAAAACAGGTACTTTTTTCTGGGGGACTACTACAAATCTTAGCCCATCGCTCTACCCGTTTTCCAGCTGATTACTTTAAGGAGCCCCTTTTCATAATTAGTTCATCCATTCCACATTTACTGAGTACCTGCTTTGTTCCAGATACCATGTAAGGCTCTGGAGCACAGCTGTGAATGAGGCAGACAGCTTCTGCTCTCGAAGTGTTCAGCAAATATAACTGTCTGTTTGAGGTCCTGAAGGCCCTGAAGACTTTTTATTTTAGGTCAGCATTATCTTTGAACATCGAAAAGTGGGCCGCTTGGACCTGCCATCTCTCATGTGTTGTCTGAAAAGGTGGGAAGACAAGGAAGCAAGAGAGAGAATTAACTACAGAGCCACAGAGCCACAGGGTTGCCTCGACAGCAAGATCAGAGAAAACCGCCAAGCCCTTGAGGTGCCAGGGCTGGACTCTGAGCCTTGGCCAGTTGTCCACAGAAAGATGTCACGTTTTGACTCCAACAGAACTTCACTGAACTGAGTCTTTGAAATTCAAAGGAAGAAGGGCCCGCCCACACATGGAGGAACTCATCCCACGCCTACCCCAGCCTTGTTCCGACCCTGTAGGAACACAGGATGTTCTCACTCCAAAGGCTGTCTGAAACCGCTGGAGGCAATGTGGGCTATGGGTCAGAGTTTGATCAAGAATCAAACAAGCCTCAGCTAAAGCTCGGGCTGGGCCTCATGGTAGCCGTGTAACCTTGGACAATACCTGTATGTCTGAGCCCCGGTTTCCCCATTTCTAAAGTGGAAACAATAATAGGAGCATCTTAGCGAGTACTGTGAGGATGATGTTACATAATGTATGTGAATTTATCAGCACAGTGCCTGGCACGTAATAAGTACACAATTAATGCTGGCTTTTAAAAAATAAGCAGAATTGGAACTCAAGGATCGCCTCACCTAACTCTTTCATTCTGCGGATTACAGAGCTGAGGCCCAGCAGCCTAGTGATAGGGGAAGGATCGTGAGTTTTTGAGTTAGACAGACCCGGTTTTAAATCCTGGATCTACCACTAGACTCTAGAAACTTCATGAGATCTCTCTAAACCTGAGGTTCTTCTTTTGTGAAAGTGGGATATTAAGGTACTTTTGAGAACCTGGCATGCAGTAACTGCCAAGTGCAATGCTCCTTCACTTCCTTCCTTCTCTTTGGTTGTCCAGAGTCATGCTCGGTCCCAACTTAGAACATGCAGGCCTCAGGGAGTTCACGCTGACCTGCATGATACAAACGTGAAAGTCTAGCAGATCTCAACTCAAATCCAGTCCTGACCTCGGGCAAGTTACTTATCCTTTTTCTGTTGCAGTTTACGTGTCTGTGAAATGGGAGTAATAAGAGTACCTGCCTGATAGTGCTGGTCTGAGGATCACACTCTCTTTTGAAGTGTCCCATAAATGTTCATTATTATGTCTTGCAGCCATGGCTCTGCTCTACAAGGGTCCTCAGGAGGATAAGTAGTAATGCCCATATTCATTCATTCATTCATTCGTTCATTCATTTTTCATTTATTTTTGTGTTGGACTGATATCAAAGCTAGAATTCACAGGATTAGACAAGGATCTTACTCTTTTTTAAAAAAATTGTATTGATTGATTTTAGAGGGAGAGAGAGAGAAACATCAATTTGCTGTTCCACTTATGTATGTGTTCATTGGTTGTTTCTTGTGCCCTGACCGGGAATCAAATCCACAGCCCTGGAGTATCAGGATGACACTCTAACCAATGAGCTACCCAGCCAGAGCAAGGCTCCTGCTTTTGAATTGCTCACAGTCCGGAAGAGACTTAAGCAATGGCTATACGACTGTGGGAAAAGGGTTTTGAGGAGAAGCTGGGCCAAAAGTGGTTAAGAGTACAGGCTTTATAGTCAGACAGCTGAGGTTTGACCTCAGCCCTGTGCTCTGTGATCTTGTGCAAGTGACTCAACCTCTCTGTGCCTCTATAAATAAGGGTTACCACTCCACATAGTAAGCACTCTGCGGATTTGTCCAAACCATTGAAGTGTAAGTACAAATGGCAGCAGTAGCACTCAGGGGAGAGGGTGGAGGCCCAGAGGAAGAATTAGAGAAATTCAGTGCAGTTCCTACGTTTCACATTTTAGAATATCCCCGCCAGCTAGATGTAGAAGGCCCCTGGAGCTGTGTGCCGAAAGCACAGTTTGTGGGTGAGAAAATCAGACCAGAGAGGGAAAGTGGCTTGCTCAGTTGAGGTGGACAGAATGATGACCCCAAATATGTCCAAGTCCTAATCCCCAGGACCTATGCTTTTGTGACCTTACATGGCAAAAGGGATTTTGCTGATGTGCTTGATCTGAGAATTTTGAGACTGAGAGATTATCCAGGGTTATTTGGGTGGGATCAATGCAAACACAAGCGTTCTTGTAAAGGAAAGGAGGTAGGAGGGTCGGAGAAGCAGGTGTGATTGAAGAAGCAGAGGTTGGAGTGAGGTGGTGCCAAGGAGACAAGGAATGCTCGTGTGAACAGGGGCCTCTGCTTTCTCCACTGCCCTTCCCCCACAAGGGTGCCCTTCCTTTGATCTGAACTCTCACTTCCTGCTATTTGACCCAGGAACCCAATTGCTACTTTCAACTTTGCTAAAATGCCCTCCTCCCCACCCCTGCCTTTAGAGACAAAGCCAGAGCCTCACTCTCCGAAGTGGAAACCAGCAGCATCGACAGAAAATGAATGACACTAGCTAACTGTGGCAATCTTCTCGGGAAAGAACTCACCCTAGGTGAGATTTGTGAACAAGGCTGATGAGATTTGGGACGTGTAACCAACAGCAGATAAACAGCCATCTAACTAATTATCATGGTTTCTCTATCAGAGGTTTTCCTGGGGGCTGTGGTGAAAAATTGGCAGGAGATAATAGTCAGACCTTGTGTTTCCAGAACTAGACAGGGCCAGAAAGGCCTTGTGAGGCTGGGAGACCAAACTGATGTATGTGGACAGAAATATTTCTAGAATGGAGGAGGGAAGCGATCAGGTTACAACTTCTGGAGTGAGAAAAAGTGACGAAACCTGGGGTCATCTGCCATCAAGATAATTGCCGTGGCTGGGCTTGGAAGATGGGCACATAAACTGTAGGGAAGCTTTGGGAGGGCAGTTTGTCAGCATGGACCAACAGCTCTCCTTCGGGAAATTCATTACAGCGGAGTAACAAAAGATGTTCACTTCAGCATGGTGAAAATACTCAACAATGCGAGATTTGTTAAATAAATGATGGTATGGCCATATGGTAGGACAATATGCCAGATAGTTCTTAAAAATGATGCTGTGGAAGGCCATTTAAAGACATAAGATGATGTTAATACTCACTCATAAGTGAAAGGAGTGGGTGTAAGACCACATAGGAGTAGGATTCAATTTTTGCTTTAAAAAATAATATTGCAGTGCCCTGGCTGGTGTGGCTCAGTGGGTTAAGTGCTGGCCTGTGAACCAGAGAGTCACCGGTTCGATTCCCAGCCAGGGCACATGCCTGGGTTGCTGGTCAGGTCCCCAGTGGGGGGGTGCATGAAAAGCAAACACACATAGATGTTTCTCTCCCTCACTTTCTCCCTCCCTTGCCTTCTCTCTAAAAAGAAATAAATAAAATCTTAAAAAAATAATATTGCATAAAAAGCCAGGAAGGACAAGTATTGTAGTGCTACCAACAATTACCTCTGGATGAAAGCATTAGGGGAGGTTTTCACTTTTTTCCTTTTGGTTCATTAATATTTTCCATAATCAACAATTAACATGCATTATCTTTGCAAATGGAAGTTATGTATAAAAAATAGGTCACAGAAAGTGACCCCTTGGTCATATCTAGTTTGTGCCGGGCTTTTCACAATACGTTATCTCATTTATATTTTAAAACAGTACAAGTTAGGTGGTGCTGTGCCCGTTGTAGTTCAGGGAAACTGACACAGAGACCTTACGGAACCTGCCCAAGGTCAAACAGCTGATGAGTGCGGGAGTCACAATTTCAAGCCACAAATCCTGATTCTAAGGTCACCCTCCTTCTACATCATCACTTGCCTCCCTTTAAAGAATTCCCAGGTCCCTTGGTGCTCTTTCCATGTTCTGAGCAACGTGCTGCTTCTGTAGTAGCCTTAGCTTGCTTTGTCCTCAGGAGAGAGAGCAAAACTGCTGCTGGGCTCAACAAACTGCCTTACAAACTGATACATTCACTTCCTGTTTCATTATTCGTACTCGTGTTGATTGATCACTTAGAATAAATTGGTCCCTCTAGGCGTGATTAGGGCTGCAGGAACTGGAGGATCAAGGCCAGGATCCATGCTGGCATGCCCTGGCTACCCTGCCCAGGCTCCTTCACTCCAGCTCTCAGTGGGTCATTTGAAATAAGCCGTGGCTTCTGTAAATACCAGAAGCGGGGTGATCCTCCAGCAGGGGTTAACCAGGCAGGACATTGAGATGAATGCTCAGTTTCCATTGTGCACGTTGAAAGGAGAAGAAAAGTGTCTAAACGGACTCGGTTTCCCTGCCATGGTGCGTGGCTGGAGAAGATGTTTGGTCAGAACAGAACGTACCCGTGGTTACAGAAAACCAGTCGGGTCACTCTCCCTGGGAGCAGCTGCCTCTTCTCTCCCCTTAGGTCAAATATTGCCCTAGTGGCAGAGAACTGAGCCAAGAGTTAGTATTTTCTGAAGACCTGCACTATGTTCTGTTACCCGAAATGACTAAAGGGAAGGTGCCAGAAAGAACAACTATTGAGTGCCTGCCTGGGATCAGCATTCTGCTCTTTCTGATATTCATTCATTTATTCATTAATTCATTCATTTGACAAATATGCAACTTGTCTGCTCTGAGCTAGATCTTGTGCTGAATGCCAGAAAGAATAAAGAGGTAAAAAGGATGCCATGAAAAGAGCTTCTTACTAAAAGCATAGGATTTTTTTCCCTATGAGTTGTTTTTTTTTTTGTTTAATCCCTTCATCTTTTTCACCCAACCCCCCAACCTCCCTCCCCTCTGACAGCAGTCAGTCTGTTGCATGTATCCATGCTTCTGTTTCTATTTTGATTGTTAGTTTATTATGTTCATTAGATTCCACATGTAAGTGAGATCCTATGGTATTTGTCTTTCTCTGCCTGGCTTATTTCATTTAGCACAATACTCTCCAGAGCCATCCATGCTGTTGCAAAGGGTAAGATATCCTTCTTTTTTTATGGGCACGTGTTATGCCACTGTGTAAACGTACCACAGCTTTTTTTATCCACTCATCTACTTATGGATACTTGGGCTGCTCCCAAATCTTGGCTATTGTAGATAAGGCTGCAGTGAACACTGGGGTGCGTATATTCTTTCAAATAGAGTTTCAGGTTTTTTAATATATATGCCCAGAAATGGAATTGCTGCATCATAGAACAGTTCCATTTTTAATATTTTGAGGCAACTCCATAGTGTCATCCACAGTAGCTGCACCAGTCTGCCTTCCCACCAACATTGCACTAGGGTTCCCTTTTCTCCACATCCTCGCCAGCACTTGATGTTTGTTGATTTATTGATGATAGCCATTCTGACAGGTGTGAGATGATATCTCATTGCGGTTTTAATTTGCATTTCTCTGATGATTAGTGACATTGAGCATCTTTTCATATGTCTACGGGCCATCTGTATGTCCTCTCTGGAGAAGAGTCTGTTCAGCTCTTTTGCCCATTATTAAATTGGATTTTTTTTTGTTGTTGAGTTTTATAAATTTTTAATAAATATCGTCTATTAACCCCTTATCAGATGTATCATTGCCAAATATCCTCTCCATTTAGTGGGTTGTCTTTTCATTTTGTGGATGGTTCCCTTTGCTGTGCAAAAACTTTTTAGTTTGATGTAGTTCTGGTAATCAGAGAAAAACATGGCTATGAGAAATGTCCAAAAAGCACAGGATTTAAAAGAAAATTTGTTTTTAAATTATTATACATTAAAACTGACTTTTTTCTTCTTTGCATTTTAACATGTATAGATTCATATAACTAGCAATCAGAATGCAGAACGAAGTGTAGAAGCTCTAATTTCTGATTGACTTGAGGAAACTGCGGTCCGAGAGCTGCAGCGGTGCCCCCGGGGGCTCACGCAGGTGACAGAAGGAAGTGTGGGTTCTGCCGTGCAGCCAGGGAGAAGCTCTGTGACGCAGCACTGGTCCCTGAAGTGGAAATCCCCTCCCTTTTGTGATTGCAGACGTTTTGGTGCCAGCAGAGTCTACTCTGTAGACCTTGAGAAAGCTGGGAATTTAGAATTTAGATGGTCCAGCAGTTTAGTCTCCCTGATTACTTGCCTTGTCTCGAGGTGTAAGGTTTGTCTGGAATAGCCAATTTTTTTAAAGATTTTTTTCTATTTATTTATCTTTAGAGGGGAAGGGAAGGAGAGAGGGAGAGAAATATCAATGCATGGTTGCCTCTCGTGTGTCCCCTGCTGGGAACTGGCCTGCAACCCAGGCATGTGCGCTGACTGGGAATCGAACCGTTATCTCTTGGTTCACAGGCCCACGCTTAATCCACTAAGCTACACCAGCCAGGGCTGGAATAGCCGATTTTAACTAAGAAGTATTTAGACTCCCATTCTTTTTTAAAAATGTGAATACAAGGTCATCTTTTGCCGATAACTCCTGGTCATCTTGGTGACCACCAAGTGATGTACCCAATGAAACACTAGTTTTCCTGGGGAAAGTGTGTTTGCTGCCTGTATCACAAACCCACTTTTAATCTGATGTGTTTAATGGAAAATATACAGCTCTATTTTGGGAAATAACCCCTTCAGTGTTGTGAACGTTGTAAACTGAAAGTCAATAAAGTGGAGTAAAAGGCCACGAGCCTCTTCTCAGCGGTGTCACACACTCGCAGCATTACACCTGTTAAATCACCTACGGTGGCAGTTGAAAGCACTTTGAAAACTTTTTAACCCAGCATTTTAATTTTGGTTGATATAACTAACAAATGCACACGATAAAAATAACATCAAGTGACCAATATTCTCCCTCTATCCCTTGTTCTCCCTTTTCAGAGACAAGCACTGTGGTCAGTTTCCCTTGCATCCTTTTGGAAAGTCACTAAACAATCAGAAGGTATTCTATTGTATAGAATGTGCATTTATACACTGCCTGAAAGAAATATGCCATCCCATTTCTCCTGATTCTATTCATTCAATTAATTCGACTGGGGGCTGGCTCCAGGGATACAAAGACCAATAAGGCAGTTGTGGCTTTTCAAGGAACTCCTACTAGAGCAAAAGGGGAGCACAGGTAAATGGGACTGCACAGAGTGCTCAGATTGGTGACCCCCGTGTGCCCATTTGGTCCTGACCTATCCACCACTGGTGCCATCTTGTGACAGTGGCTGGTTTTCTAGACATAGCTACAGGCTGGTCCAAGGCCTCCAAGGCAGGGCTAAGCTTGCCTTCCTAGTGGAAAAGGAAATCCTTCTCCTCCAAGTCCCCAGCAGGACCTCAGAGCCCCCTCTCGCCACAGCTGGTGACCCCTAGCATGGAGCATGCCTCATGAATGCTTTCCTTCCAAAGTACTTGAAATTCCTACCCTAGCATCATTGGACAGAAAAAGACTTTAGAGGGTGACCCACCCCCTTTGCAGATTCTCCTTCCCACACATCTTGTCCCCATCATTAGGGACTTCTTGCCTTGGGGGGGTGGGGTGGGAACACACTAGTGACCAGGTACTCCCTTCCTGGGACAGCCTACTAGGTGGTCACATGATACGAATGGTTAGAAAGACATTCCCTACATCAGTTGGCATGTGTGGCCCAGTGACCTCATACGCTATTCCCTGTGCAGGATTATCCAACAGGTAGACCAAACAGAGCTGATAGGATCAGCAAAGTGGAGGCACTTGAAAGTGTAAAAAATGTTTTTCTTTTTTAAAAAGTTTAATGTTTATTATATTTTTCCATTACCAGTTAGTCCCCTTATACCCTCCTCCCCTCAGCAATCACCACACTGTTGTCCATGTCCATGAGTCCTTTTTCCTATTTGCTGAATCTCTCCACCTCCCTCCCCACCCTGTCCCCCACCACCAGCTGTCATCTGTTCTCCATCTGTGAGTCTGTCTCTGATTTGCTTGTTAGTTCAGTATGTTCATTGGATCTCACATATGACTGAAATCATATGGTATTTGTCTTTTTCTGACTGGCTTATTTCACTTAGCACATTGTTCTCCAGGTCCATCCATACAGTGGCAAAGGACAACATTTTCTTCTTTTTTAGGACTGAGAAGAATTCCATTGTGTAAATGTTCCATAGTTGTTTTATCCACTCATCTAGTGATGGACCTTGGGCTGCTTACATAGTTGGTGATTGTAAATAATGCTGCAATGAATATAGGGGTGTTTATGTTCTTTTAAATTAGTGTTTTGGGTTCCTTCAGATATATTCCCAGAAGTGGAATCACTGGGTAAAAAGGCAGATCCATTTTTAATTTTTAAAAAATATCTCCATACTGCTTTCCACAGTGGCTGCACCAGTCTGCATTCCCACCAACAGTGCAAAAGGTTTCCCTCCCTTCACATCCTCACCAGCACTTGTTTTCTGATTTATTGATGATGGCCATTCTGACAGGTGTGAGATGGTATCTCATTGTGGTTTTAATTTGCATTTCTCTGATGATTAGTGATGTTGAGCATCTTTTCATATATCTCTTGGCCATCTGTATGTCCTCTTTGGAGAATTGTCTATTCAGGTACTTTGGCCATTTTTTAATTGGGTTGTCTGTTGTTTTGTGTTGAGTTTTTTAAGTACTTTATAAATTTTGGATATTAACCCCTTATCAGATGTATCAATGAATATGTTCTCCCATTCTGTAGGTTGTATTTTTATTTTTGATGTTTTCCTTTTTTGTGCAAAACCTTTTTGATTTGATGTAGTCCCATTTGTTTATTTTTTTTCTTTTGTTTTCCTTGCTAGGGGAGATATATCTGATAAAAAGTTTCTATGAGCAATGTCTGAGATTTTGCTGCCTATGTGTTCTCCTAGGATTTTTATGGTTTCAGGCCTAACATTTATGTCTTTTATCCATTTTGAATTTATTCTTACATGTGGTGTAAGAACATAGTCTAGTTTTATTTTTCTGCATGTATCTGTCTATTTTTTCCAACACCATTTATTGAATAAACTATCTTTTTTTAAGATTTTATTTATTTTTAGAGAGAGGAGAAGGGAAGGAGAAAGAAACATCAATGTGTGGTTGCCTCTTGTGCTCCCCCAACTGGGGACCTGGCCTGCATCCCAGGCATGTGCCCTGACTGGGAATCAAACCGGTGACCCTCTGGTTCACAGGCCCATGCTCAATCCTCTGAGCTACACCAGCCAGGGCTGAATAAACTATCTTTAGCTTATTATATGTGTTTGCTTCCTCCATCAAATATTAATTGACTATAGAGGTGTGGGTTTATTTCTGGGCTTCTTATTCTGTTCTATTGATCTATGTGTCTGTTTTTATGCCAGTACCAGGCTGTTTTGATTATTATGGCCTTGTAGTATAGTTTATTCTAACATAGTTGAAATTAGATAGCGTGATTTCTCCAACTTTGTTCTTCTTTCTCAGGATTGCTGTTCCTATGCAGAACCTTCTGTGGGTCCACATAAATTTTTGAAATATCTGTTCCAATTCTGTGAAATATGCCATTGGAATCTTTATAGGAATTGTATTGAATCTATAGATTCCTTTGGGTAGTATGGACATTTTAATGATGTTAATTCTTCTTATCCATGAACATAGTATATGCTTCCACTTATTTTTATCTTCTTCAATTTCTTTCTCCAGTCTCTTATAATTTTCCAAGTACAGGTATCTTACATTCTTCTTTAGGTTTATTCCTAGGTATTTTATTCTTTTTGAAGCAATTGGGAATAAGATTGTTTTCTTAATTTCCCTTTCTGTTTGTTCGTTATTGGCATATAAAAATGCAACTAATTTTTGAATATTAATTTTGTATCCTTCTACTTTGCTGAATTCATTTATCAGTTCCAGCAATTTCTTGGTTGAATCTTTGGGGTTCTCTGTACAATATCGTGTCATCTGCAAATAAAGACAATTACTACTTCCTTTCTAATTTGGATGCCTCTTATTTCTTCTTCTTGTCTGATTGCAGTGGCTAGGACTTCCAGTACTTTGTTGAACAAGAGAAGTAAAAGCAGACATATCTGTCTTCTTCCCAGTCGTAAGGGGAACGCTTGTAGTTTTGCTCAAGGAGTATGATGCTGGCAGTGGGTTTGCCATATATGGCCTTTATTATGTTTAGGTATGTTTCCTCTATTCCCTTTGCTGAGAGTTTTTATCAAAAATGGGTGCTAGATTTTATCAAAAGCTTTTTCTGCATCTATTGCTATGATCATGTGGTTTTTATCCTTTATTTTGTTTATGTGGTGCATCACATTTATTGATCCATGAATGTTGCACCAACCTTACATTCCCAGAATAAATCTCACTTGATCATAGCGTATGATCTTTTTGATACATTGCCTTATTCAGTTTGCTAATATTTTGTTGAGGATGTTAGCATATATGCTAATCGGAGATATTGGCCTATAATTTTCTTTCTTTGTAGTATCTTTATCTGGTTTTGGAATTAGGGTATTGCTGGCCTCCTAAAATGAGTGCGGAAGTCTTCCCATCCCTTGAATTTTATGAAATAGTTTAAGAAGGAGAGGTGTTAGTTCTTCTCGAAATGTTCAGTAAAATTCACCTATGAAGCCATCTGGTCCAGGGCTTTTGTTTGTAAATCTTTATGGCCATAAAAGGAGAGATCAACAGAAATACAGTCATAGTTGGGATTTTTAACACACCATTGACTTTAATGGATAGATTTTCCAGGCAGAAAATCAACAAGGAGACAATGGTCTTAAACAATCCACTAGATCAAATGGGTTTAATTGTTATCTTCAGAGTATTTCACCCCAAAGCAGCAGAATATACACACTTTTCAAGGGCACATGGAATGTTTTCTAGCGTAGATCAAATGCTATGACACAATACAAGTCTCAATAAATTTAAGAAGACTGAAATCACATCAAGCATCTTCTCTGACCACAATGCTATGAAACTAGAAATAAATCACAAGAACACTGAAAAACATGCAAAGACATGGAAGCTAAATAATGTTATTAAACAATGAATGGGCCAACAACGAGATCAAGGAAGAATTCAAAAGATACCTTGAAACAAATGAAAATAAGGACACAACAATCCAAAATCTGTAGGACACTGAGAAAGCAATCCTAAGAGGAAAATTCATAGCAATACAGGCCTATCTCAAAAAAACAAGAAAAAGCTCAAACAATCTCACTTCACAGTTAAAGAAACTTGAAAAGGTACAACAAACAAAGCCCAAAGTGAGTAAAAGGAAGGAAATAATTATGGTTAGATCAGAAATAAATGAAATAGAGCCTAAAAAAATGGTACAAAAGATCAATGAATCCAGCAGCTGGTTCTTTGGAAAGATAAACAAAGTTGACAAACCTTTAACCAGAGTCATCGAGAAAAAAAAGAGAAAAGACCTAAATAAATAAAATCAGAAATGAGCCCTGGCTGGTGTAGCTCAGTGATTGAGTGCGGGCCTGCAAACTGAAGGGTTGCCAGTTTGATTCCCAGCCAGGGCACATGCCTGGGTTGTGAGCCAAGTCCCCAGGAGTGGGCACATGAGAGGCAACCACACATTGATGTTTCTTTCTCCCCTTCTCTTTCTCTCTCCCTTCCCCTCTCTCTAAAAATAAAATAAATAAATAAAATCTTTAAATAAAATAAAATAAAATCAGAAATGAAAGAGGAGAAATAACAACTGACACTAAAGATATACAAGAGACTGTAAGAAAGTTATTATGAACAACTATATACCAATAAACTGGACAATCTGGATAAAATGGATAAATTCCTAGAAACATACAGTTTCCCAAAATTTAATCAGGAAGACTCAGAGAATCTGAATAGACAGATGACACCTAATGAAAATGAAGCAGTAATCAAAAAACTCCCAACAAACAAAAAATGTTTTTGAAAAGACCTTGATAATTTATACTATGAAAAAAGAAAAAGAAAAAAAGCACTGAAGTGGTTATCATGGAAAAGAAAATTAGAACTTTGTTGGATTTCCTTACATGTGTTTTTAGGATTTAGATTGCTTTACTTTGTATTACCTGTGTGGGTGGAGGTTGGGCAAGAAATACCATAATCTTTAGAGGCTTGAGACTTCTAAGGACCTTAAACAGTCCAGATGATCCCAGATTCTGTTCTCTGCATTTACCCAGAGGAAGTCTCCTCCTCCATATAGCCCCTCAAATATCTGATGAATTCCTCTGCTCTCACACTCAATATTCACTTCAGTTTGTCAACCTCCAGGAAGCCCTTTCTGAGCAACTGGGAGAAACTGGGGTTTTCCCCAAGACACAGACCCCTGTTTGTATTTGTCTTTTCACTCGGTGTGCTGACCCATGTACATGGACACAACAATAACCTCTGAGCGGGTGCCCACGAGGCACCCACAGGGTCAGTGACTACTCCTTTACTTCATGGCTGATGCTTGACATCCGCCCACCTGTCCCCATTAGCCTTACATCACCAGTCTGAAGGGATGGGGCTTATCCCATTGTCTCCTTACGCAGCCCTGGAACAACCAGGGTCTCCCCCAGGCTCTCCATGGCAGGGTTGTAGAGTGGGGCTGAAGCGAAGAACTGGAGTCCCTCGGCCTGGCAGGCTGAGGGCACAGGAGGGGATGACTAGCTTTCCTAGCAGCCCTGGGGTCATAGATATCGTGGCTCTTATTGCTAAACAGGGCGTGGCAGAGTGAGGGCCCCAGAGAACAGGGGACCCTGAATGGAACAGGAAGTGGTCACAGTGATTCAACCACAGAGCTTTTCCCTGAGTGTCATCTGTTAAGAGTGACACAAGTTTTGGGGAAAGTCACTGGGCTGAGGTGACGGCGTGGGTGGGTGGGGGTATGCTCAAGTTACAGGCTAGTGTTGCCACAGAAACTGGGCAGTGGAACCAGGAAGGAGAGCAGCCTCCTGAAATATTGAAGCCATGACCAGTTGGGATCCCGGCCATGTGGGAAAATGCTTACCAGAGCTATCATTTAGGCAGATTACTTTACTTTTCTGAGCTTCTATTTCCTTATCAATACAATGGAAATAATAAGAGTCCATGAACAGGGTTGTTGTGAAAATCATATGAGATGTTATATGTTTATCAGTTAGAAGAGAGACTGGTATAAAGTAGGTGATAATAAACAATAGGTATTATTATTTTATATTGATTATGATCAGGGATTCTCAGAGGTGGAAATCTTAGCCTGAATAATCCACAGGTGTCAAGAGAGACAGTGATATTCCCAAAGTCTCACATAACTAACCAGAGCCACAGCTGCTTTTCAGCCCCTTTTTCTCTTTCCCCTCCCCCTCCTCCTTTCCATTATCCACTTTTCACTGGGGCCTCACGTGCCAAGCATTTTATGTATGTGACTGCAGGTAATTCCCACAGAAGGCAGGCACAACAGTTTCATCTTTCAGAAGCTGTGTCATTCAGAATGTTTCCATCTATCTTCTCATTAATTCCTTTAATTCTGCCCTCAATGCCCCCCCAGGAAGTCCCCCTGGATTAAACCTCTCCCAGGACTCAAATCCCTCCCAAAACACTGAGTCCTCTCAGCTGTTAGCTGATAGCCTGATCTAGCAAATGCTTCTGCAACTATCAACAATTAATGAAAACTTATGGGGAAGGGGACAATGTCCTTCAAACACGGGTCTTCAAATAATCAAACTCAGAAACTTGTAAAAAATATTAAAAATGCTTTTAGAATAAAAATAAAATAGTAACAGCCATCTTTATTTGAGTGATATTTTATGCCAGGTTCTCTTCTGAGTGATTTAGATGGAATATCTTTAAATATGCATTTACAGTATTCTCAGCAAATGAAAAGAATTCCTCAGTAGCTTTCATTCCCCCAAGGTTTCCCCTGGTTTTTGGCAGCTTACTCAAAGCAGCTTCTGCCCTGGGAGGATGTCCAGTCACAGATGAGTCCGCAGGGCACCAGGATGGGGCAACAAGGACTGGAGAGGGCGAAAGACCTGAGGTACATCTGGGGACAGCCAGCCAAATACATTCATTGTGGTTTTAAACATATTTCTGAGGGAAGACCTGTCCGCTCTGGTTTGTGTGTGATTCCTCCAATTCAGTGGTGGCCTGATGGTAGGTCACCAGGTCTGTGGAGTAAAGTCCAAAATCTTTAGGGAATATTCTGGGCCTGGTGGTTTCTGCATCCTCCCCACCCCCACCCCAACACCCCTACCTCTGAGACCCGACTCCTTCCCCTGGCTCCTGACCCTGAGTCTCCTACCTCAGTGAACTTTACCGCCATTTCCCCCAATACTCTGGTGGTGTCATGCGGCTGGATTTCCGTGCATTTCCTTCCCTGTCTGGAACACTCCCCCTTACCCACTGCCTGCTGCCAAAGGACATTCATAGAGAATTAAATAAATACTCCATTGGGGCCTGTCTCCTCTGACAAAACAGTGGGTCCCTCAAAACAGGGAGTGGGATTTAGTCTTAATAAAACTTTATTTGCAAAAACAGGCTGCAGGCCCATGAGCCATCATTTGCTGATTTGATTTTTTAAACATATTGCATTAAGATATTATTTCTCTTGGTCACTGAGTTTTTTGGCGCCCCCCTCCTCAGGACTTCTTACTAAAGCAAGTGCCCCACTCGCCCCACACTATCCGCTGGCCTGTTTGTTTGTATCTCTGGAGCCCAGCCTGCTTCCCAGAGGTGTGTGGGCTCAGTTCTCATGGTCGCATAAATGAACAGAGGAATGAATGGGTGAAGGAGAAAGGACACCAGACTGGGCATCAAGAGCTCCGAGGTCCGGGCTCTGCCACTCTGTGGCCCAGGCATATTCCTTAACCCTGCACACCTGTGAAATGCACAAAGCATATTGGATCATCTCCCAGGATTCTTTCTGCACACACTCAACAAATACTCATAAATAAAGTTATGAATCAACCATAAAACAATGGACATGACTCAGTTCCTTGTGCTGGAGGTGCTCACAGTTCACAGGGTTTAGTAAATCTCTGAGCCTTATGTCTTTCCTCTGGAAGATGGGGTGATACTTACCTAGGGCAGTAGTGAGGGACAAATGAGAGAAGGCAAGCATTCTGCATTGTATTACTCCAAGCCCTCTCAAATCCTGACTTCCAGGACTTACTTTTCTGTGAACCAGTTGACAAAAATACCAACACCAGACCCGTGTACTAGATTGTAGGGAGCCGCTGAGTGTCCTGATGTCAATCCTGCCTGGGCACTTACGGGTATCCTGGGGCAAGTTACTTAGAGAATGGGAATGACTGTTGAGGGTTCTCCAACTTCATAGCACTGTGGAAAAGGGGAGGGGAGATTGCCAGCACAAGTGCGTTGGAAACTGCGTACACCACTCTCTGGATGAGGACTCCTCCTGCCTCGCTGAAGCTTTCGGTCCTCCTTCACTCCCTCCAGCCCATCTGCTCTAGAAAAGGAACACAGACTGCTTCTGACCGACATGGGAAGTGATCCCTGCCAGATGAAGCTTACCTTTTTAATCGGCACCAAAGCCTTAAAGTAAAGGAAGTGAGGAGGAATTTCAGGTGCTGGGGAGTAGGAGGAGGATTTGGGGCCAGAGAGCCTTTCTCGGTCATTGAAATCGTAGTCAATGAGCAATGTCATGGACAGCACTTTCAAAAGCTCCAGCCACTCTCCCTATTCTTATTGAAACTTGAAGTACAGCTATTCACTTCTCCCTGGATCTCAGTTTCCTCCGGTGTGAAATGAGAGAGTTGAACCGGAAGACCTCTGAGCCCCCTGCTTCTTTCAGGTTCTAATTTGGCAGGGTGGGGGTTGTGGGTGGCAGGGGAAAGGACGATTTCATTACCCTTTGCCCTCCTCAGAAACCCGTCTGGTCACTTCACTCCCACACCATGGCTGGGCAGAGCCCGGCCACCCAATATGGGCCTTCGGGCAAGCCCAGGATGGAATCAGGCCCACGTGGGTGTCCCCGCCCAGGACCCCGCAGGGTAAAGGTTATCGCTCCGCCCCTCCGGCCTATCCAAGCTTGTCAGGCCAGGACACATCCTCTGCCCTCCTGCCCCGCCCTCGGAGCCAGAGGTGTCCATTGCATAATCGCTGCCAGGGGAATGCAGGGGAGGGCAGTTCCCACAGGGCTCCCAGCTCAGGGTGGGACCCTCTTTTTGGCTGGGCGATCAGAATCACACTCAGCAAAATATTAATTATTGTTGCTTCCAAAGCCCCACTACCGGAGGGTGCCTGGCCCTGCCCAGGAAGTCCAAATAATCAGCATCCCTGGCATTTTAGTCACCCTCAGTGGGAAGTTTGGTCACGTGAGCCGGCCGCATCCTGTCCAGCCTGAGACCTGCAAGTGCCAGGGGCTGAGGCAGGGTACTAGGGCAGGGGGTGGTGGGAGTCCCAGAGAGTGAAGGAGAGGGAGAGAAGAATATGAAACTCTCCAAGAAGAAGGAAAGAAGATACTTACTAAGAGAATTTTTATGTGATTCTTTTTGTTTTCTAGAAGGGGTTGAGAGGCTTAAGAAAATTGCCCCAGGTCCCAAGTTGCCAAGCAGCAGAGCTGAGGGGCACATTCCACTAACTTCACTAATGGCAGGAAATTCCACGGGCAGGATAAACCACCCCAGTCCAACCCATGGTTTAACATATTGGGCGAGTGAGAAAACAGTGGGCAGGGCAGTGGTGCCAAGGCGATGGTAGCACGATGGGACTCTTCATACTCTCAGTGGCAGTGAAAATGTCCCATCAAGACCCAGTGAGGTGGTTGTGCATCTAGGAGGGTTACACCCCCTAACCAGCTGCAGATTTATGGGAACTGTAGGAAACAGTCTGTTGAACAGACATTGCTGGGGCAGTTGATGTCAGCGGGATTCTGAAGAAGCTTTGAGAATGAGAAGCGCTTTTTGAAAAACACCCCTAATTTATAAATGCATGCACTCCCTCTCCTCTCCCTCCTCCCAGACAGTGGAAACAACACTTGAGGGATGATTCTATCCCCGCCACAGGATATTTTGCAGCCCTTAGGAATGACAATTACAAAGAGTCTCTAATAACATAAGGAAGTGCAAATGCTATAAGGTAGGAAACACAAAGGCATGCACAGGATGGTCAGAGCTGTTAGAAAGAAAATAGAGGAAGAACGAAAGAACCAAAACGAATACACTGTAAACAGATCAGCAGGAAACACTGAGATGCTGACTGCAGTTTTCTGTGGGTAGTAGGTGACTTCTTTGTCTTCTTTCAACTTTTCAGTATCTTTCAACTTTACTATGTATGGCTTATGTTACTTTATATGCCATATATGGCCAATATATAAAAATATTTTTTATATTTAAAATACTATTCATATTTTACTTTAAAAGAAAGTGGCCAATAGTAGTAATAATAATTACAACAATGATAATGGTAAATAACATATTTCAAGCATCATTTACTGTGTGCCTGGCACTGTGTGAAGTATTTTACTTGCATTTTTTCTTTTTTTTTACTCTTCATGGTAATCCTGCGAGGTGGACATTGTTAACGTCTCTATTTTACAAAGGCTCTGAGATGTTAGGACATGTCTTGGACATTGAGTTTTTGGCTGTTCAGGATCTAAAGTTCCCTGGGTATGAGAAGCACTCACCTTTGTTTGCTGGCTGGCAGCAAGGCGGCACCCGACCTCCCACCACTGAGGTCCAAGGGCAAATCCTCCCTGTTCTAGCTTCCTGGCAATGGATGTGGGTACATGATAAAGACCCAGACAACCACAATGCTCTATTTCCTGTGCTATCTGCCTGCAGCGGCATCAGCATCCTGATTAGATGCTTCCCAGCCAAAGGATGATTCTTTGTGCGTCCTGCTGCTCTGGGCATGGAGGAATGCTGCTTTAATGTCGCTCTTTTCTTAAGACTGTCCCCTCTTGCACCTCTGCCAAGTCTACTGCATTGGAGTCCCTTCTTGGTTTAAGAGAATCAGAGTCCATCTCTGTGGCTTGTTACCAAGATCTCTTATTGATACTGGTGATTTTCCAGCAGTCCCAGAGCACATGAGAAGTAGGAGTCCTATCCAGATCTGTCCACCCAGAGCCCAAGCATTTAACCAATCTTCTGTGTAACTCACTCTTCCCTGGAGAATAATAAACGTTTCCCGACCTTCTAGAAAATAACCAGAAACAGTGTTGAAAATTTTCTCAGAAGTAGGGAGTCCACAGCCTACCCTGCCACTGTTGTAGCCGGGCAAGCCATTTTGTGAAGAGCAGGAAGCTTGAGGCAAGAGCCAGGTCAGGGAGGAGCCAGCCTCCTGTGACTTTGGTGCATGGGATCCAGGGAGGACAGGAAGCAGAGGCGTTTCAGGCTTCACTGGCACTTCCTGACTGGTGCCACGGGACTGACTCAGCATAGGGTCTCCTCCCGCTGGAGGTCTTCTTTGACCTTTGGAGTCTGGGAGAGGAACCTCTGATTTGACCCCCATAGCACCTTGTACTCCGCTCTCCCACGCTGGGCTATGCTTGCTTGTTTGTGTGTTCACTTCCATGCACCTGAACTTCTAGAGGACAGAACTGGGTCTTGCCCCCCTGGATCCCTCATGCCTGGCACATCAATATTATTGGAATGAATGAAGGAATGAATGAATGAAGGGCTCTCCTTATTCCGCTGCAAAGCAAAAGGAAAGCTTAAACCCTGGGACTTTTCTAAGGCATCTTGGCAAAACAGAACAACTATGGGCTCTGGAGTTGACAAACCTTGCTTCAAACCCTGGCTCTCTTACTTACAAGCAAATTCTTTCTTAACCTCTCTGAACCTCAGTTACCTCATCTGCAGCATGGACATTGTGCCTAACTCTCTCATTGAGCAACTGGGAAGACAGCAAAAGTGGTTGGTGCACAGTAGGCCCTCACTGTATCCTGGCTCGCTTCTTCCTCCCAACACTTCATTCTTACTCATTTCCTTCTCCCTGCCCCCACTTGAATAAACTACAATAGGGGAAAGATTAAATAAACATGCATACCAATAAGATAAAACGTTAGGCAGTCAAGCACATGCATGCTTGTATGTGTCATAGACAATTCTGAAAAGATACACAAGAAACTCTTCACTGTTTTCCTCTTGGGTGGGAATAGAAAGTTGGGATGGCCTTTGACTTTTCACTTTATAATCTGTCCTATTTTATGTATATAAAATAATATATAATATAAATATCATATATATAATTTCTGCCATGATTATATATTGATCTTTTAATAAAAACCAAAAACAGAACAAACAAAGGAAATATAACAAGATTTCAACAGTGGTTATTTGGGTAGTGGAGAAATTATGGGATTAACAAAATAATTCCCTGCTTTATATGCTTCTATATTTTTAAGTGTTCTGTAATGAGCTGGTAGTTCTTTTGTAATCAGGCACAAGGCAAACATCACTTCCAGTGGCTCCCCTGGAGGAGGGGAAGGAAGGGAGGAGCAGGTGGCTGTGTCCAAAGTGTCGAGGGAGCACGAGGTGGAACCGGGCAGAGGCAATTGTATTTTTGGAGCCATGTGGTTCCTGCTGAGTCAACTAACTAGTTGTTTGGCCCCAGCCTGCCTGTGAAGGCCGGAAATGCTCCCACTCCTGCCCTGGTTCACTTAGTCATCCTCTTAGAAAGAGGGTAGAGGTGGGGGAAGGATGCTCACTGGGAGTCTCCATCTGCCCCTGGAGCCTTCTGGGCAGAGATGTCCTGGGAAGCATTCTAGACCTATGCATGCCATTACCTGGCATGGTCACCTTGGAGACAAACAGCAGCTGGAAGTGAGCAGAAAGTACTGGGGGAGGAGTACTGGGAAAATGCCCCTCTGAACTTTGACGGGCAGCACCCCATCCGCCTTGGAAGTTGTTGTGAAAATTAATTACCGTTTGTCCAGGGCTTTCAGATTCCCCAGATGAAAGACAGGGCAGAAGGAGTGTCATGATGAATAGGTATTGACTTTCCTCCCAAACACCCATCAGGACAATCACGTGCTCCTCTCCTAACCTCCCACTGCCCTGGCATCCTGGCCTCAAAGCACAGAAGTTGAGCATCAGTATCAAATGCTGCTGAAAAAAGGGCATGGGACAGCTGATCCCCCATCATCCTGCATTTCAGATGGATAAACTGAGGTGCTCCATTTCCCCACAGGCTAAAAGGAGGAAATTCAACAAAGCCTAGAAACTAAGGAAGAAACCCTTGGAGAGAGGAGTTATGGATTATTCTAGGCCGGAGTCTAGGATTCTGCCTATCTTGTGGATTGAGGGGTGGGAGGAATTCTAGAACTTTCAGGCCACACATTGCCAAATAGATTCATCCCTAGATGCACAAGGTAGATAGAGTTTATTCCAATTTATAATTCCCCTAGTGAACTGGTCTGATTCTTTGTTGATTGTTTCCGAACACTTGCCCACAAGCTGAATTCAGTCATCTCCTGGCTCCATGAATTTGGGTGGGAAACTCTTCGGTTTTCTAAATTCTTCTCATTCTCTCCTTCATTTTATACAAGAAGATAATTGATTTATAAAGCTGCTTGATGTGTTTCTGGACAGAGCAAATTCAATGGAGAGAGGATCATGAAGGGGCCAGTCCCTCCCTTAAGGAGACTACATTTTTCTGGATAGTTGAGTCCTTGCTTATGACACACTTAATTTATCGCAAGCGCAGGCAGGCAGGCAGAGAAAAGGCCTGAGCCCGGAACACAGTAGGAGAGTTGTGGACTAGAGAACTCAGGAGACTTTCCTAGGACCCAAGTATGGAGGTGCAAAGGGACACAGCTTAAGTGGAGATGGTGAAGAGACCTTCGAGGCCAGAATGGAAGGTTCCTGGGAGGACTGAGGCAAGCAGATGGGCAGGCTGGGTGAGATTGTGAAGGCCCTTGAATTGCAAGCTAAAGAATTGGGATTTTGTCCAGAAGGCAGTGGAAACCCAGAAATGTTTCCGAGCCAGAGAGTGATACCATGCAGAGTCTGAGAGGAGGTTAAAATATTTTCACCAGGTGGTAAATTTTAGCATCTCTGAGTCAGAAGCCCTACCATAAATTTACCATCCTCCTCTTCCTCCTCCTCAGTCCAGCCCCTGCCCCCACTTCTATTTCTGCTAATGGCGTGGAAGCACAAATGTCCCCTCCCCTGTTGTTCTCAAACACACTACCCCGTGTTATTTTCTTCATAGCATTTACCTTCTTTGGAAATGATCTGGTTTATGTACTTGTTTACTTCCTTTCTCTCTGTTGTCCCATAAAATGTAAGCAAAAGAGGAATGTAAAAAAAGAGGAGGGGGGTTGTTACCTGTTTCGTTTCATGTTTCATCTCAGGTACCTAGGAGAGTATTGATTTGGTGGCAGGTGCTCGATGTGTATCTGTGGAATGAATGAGTAGATGAATCGATAAATAGATTAATAATCCCACTATTTTCTCAGCCACCTATGGCCCCAAACCCTTTGGTGATTTTTCACTCCTCCTTCCTCCTCCTCTACAGAATCCAGTCATTCATTTCCTGCCTATGGATATTATTTCTGCATCCCTCCATGCCTCCCCCTCCCCATTGCTCTTTGCATTTACACCCCTACCATAGAAAACAACCCTAAGCTTTTTGAAGGCAGAGGATCCTCCTCACCATTTCCCCCACTGGGCTTAGCACAGGGCCTTGACAATGGCGATTCCCACTGATCCATCTTCACAGATTTCCAAGTGCTTTTTCACGTGATCCTGGCATACCTAGGGCAGACACGGGACTCCAACCTCAGTGCTCAACTCTGAACAACACACTTATTCCATTATGTTCTTTTTTAAAATTATTTATTTATTTATCTTTAGAGGGGAAGGGAAGGAGAGAGGGAGAGAAATATCAATGTATGGTTGCCTCTTGTGGGTCCCCTGCTGGGAACTGGCCTGCAACCCAGGCATGTGCCCTGACTAGGAATCAAACCACGATTTTTTGGTTCACAGGCCTGTGCTCAATCCACTGAGCTACACCAGCCAGGGCCCATTATGTTCTGATTTATGCCTAATTTATGATGAATGAGTGAATGGATAAATGAATGCTAGAAGTGCTCAAGATAGGTTGTTGAGGAAGGAACTGGAAGTGGGAAGACTTCTGGGGAGATGTTCAGTCAATACTGACACAAAAGGAGAGACAAGAAGTGGAGAGTGAGACTTCCAACCAAGATGCAGGCATAGGTAGATGCACTGTGCCTCCTCGCACAACCAAGATGGGGACAACAACGATATAGCAACAAAATAACAACCAGAACTGACAGAAAATTGAAGTGTATGGAAGTCGGACAACCAAGGATTTAAAAATAGACACTTTCATCCAGACCGGTAGGAGGGGCGGAGTCGGGCCAGGCGAGGGACGCGGAGCGGAGAGCTGAGCACCCGGGGTGGCGGGCAAGC
Source organism: Trachops cirrhosus (assembly GCA_028533065.1). Classification (NCBI taxonomy): domain Eukaryota; kingdom Metazoa; phylum Chordata; class Mammalia; order Chiroptera; family Phyllostomidae; genus Trachops; species Trachops cirrhosus. The sequence goes on along the minus strand of CM052542.1, from coordinate 143,387,772 downwards.
CCGCAGCAGGCAGACCCTGGGCGCACAAGCAGCAGTGGCTGGTGGGCCCCGGCCAGGGGGTGGCGACCGGCAGACCTAGCAGACCCTGGGCGCACAAGCAGCGGTGGCTGGTGGGCCCCGGCCAGGGGGTGGTGACCAGCAGACCCAGCGAGGCGGCCATTGTGAAGCAAGGCACTGCGCGCAACTCAGGGTCCCAGCACCAGGAAATGGAGCTTTCGGTCACTGACTGAAAAGGAAGGTCCCACGGGGTGCACAGGTCCACCCACACCGGAATTGGGGCCAGAGGGGCCCGGTTGGCTTGTGGAAAGTGGCGGAAGGGTCTGAGGTCCTACAGAGAGCAGAGCAAGCGCCATTGTTCCTTCTCGGACCCCGCCCCCACATGCAACGTCACAACGCTGCGACTGGGGTGCCCTGCCCAGGTGAACTCCTAAGGCCCCGCCCCTCACTACAGGAG
>CM052542.1:143084895-143386818 GCA_028533065.1 Trachops cirrhosus | reverse complement strand
CCAAGCCCTTATTGTATGAAATGTTAAAGGGACTTACCTAAGAAAAAGAAGATAAAAAACATGTGCAGTAAAATGACAGCAAACTCACAATTATTAACAACCATTTCTGAAACAAAAACAAGAAGAAACTAAGCAAACAACTAGAACAGGAACAGAACCACAGAAATGGAGATCACATGGAGGGTTAGCAACAGGGGAGTGGGAGGTGGAGAGATGGGGGAAAGGTACGAAGAATAAGTAGCAATGAAGGTAGATAGAAAATAGACAGGGGGAGGGCAAGAATAGTAGGGGAAATGTAGAAGCTAAAGAACTTTTGACACATGGACAAGAACTAAAGGAGGGCATGTGAGTGAGAGAGGGGGTGGAGGGGAATGAAGGGGGGTAATGGGACAACTGTAATAGCATAATCAATAAAATACATTAAAATTTAAAAAAAAAGAAGTGGAGAGTGATTGAACGGGGGTAGGAGGTGGCCAAAATACGGAGCTGAAGATGGCTGACTCCCCAGAAGTTAGACCACTTTGTCCCGTGTGTCATGTACCCTGTCCTCCATTGTCTTGTTTTTTTAAGACTGAAAGACAGCTAGCCAACCTGGGAGAAGACAACAGAGCAAAGTTAAAGTGTTGGGAAGACTCTGAATCTAAAGGAGATATTATTTATTGGTTTGTGAACTATTGTGTTTATAAGCAATGAGTATTAAAAATATAAGCAATTCCATTGGTCAGGATTGCAAAAGACAAAACTATATAAAGAAAAATAAAATGAAAATCGCCAGTTACCTCTGCATTCAAAAAAGTTATTCTAACATTTTAATATACATTCTTTCAGACTACATAAATGTAAACACTAATACAGACAAAAGTCTACATTTGTATATACAAACACACACACTTTTTTTTCTTTTAATAAAACGGGATACATACAGTTTTGCAATCTGGTTTTTGTTCTCTTAATACTATGTAGTGAACACAAAGGAAGGTTTATAAGCCCAAAGGGCGGTTTGAAAAGATAACCTTTGGGATAAACAGGAAGCCAGAGAAGATAAACGAGCGTAAAGTAAGTGGTTAAGCCCTGTGTTCTTGATAAATATTATTAAAGTAAATAAATCTTAAATGTCCTGCCAGATTAGGTAATTATTAGTTCTCTAGCGGCAAGGTCACTAATTCATAGATTTATAGGATGTTGGTACTTGAAGGAGCCTTTGAGATGATCTAATTCAATTTCCTTACCTTAGGTATTGAGAAACTACAAGCCCAGAGATATTAACTAACATTCCTAAAGAGACAAGACTGGTGAGCCACAGAGCTGGAATGAGAGCAGAGTGTCCTGACTCCCAGTCCAGTGTTCTTGCCACTAAACCACATGAATCAGCAGCATAGATCCTTCTACCACTGGCACTGATTTGCAGAATGAAACAGGGAGAGATGAGGCCCCAAACCCAGTGGTTCTCCAGGTGTATAACATCAGTGGAGGTGTGTGCTAGGAGGGCAGCAAAATGTCCCTGGGCAGGTCACTGGGGAGATGTAGAGCACAGTAGCTGAGAGTGGCTGGCTCTCAGGTTAGACCACCAAGAACCAAATTTTGGTTCCGTTATTGACCTTGCTGTGTGACTTGGGCAATTTACTTAAACCTTCTTGTCTCTATTTCTTCACCTGTAAGAAGGATAGCAGTATCTACCTCATCAGAGTGCAGGGAGATTTAAGAGATAATGTCCACAAAGGGCTTAGTAAGGTGTTTGGCATATAGGAAGAGGTCAGTTAATGTGAGCCATCATGATTATTAATGCTTTGGCATGAAGGTCAATGCTCTTATAAACGTTAACAAGAGCTTAAGGGCACATGATAGCCATTCTTGGCTGCAGGCACCTGTAGGAAAAGGGGACTTAGAAAGAAACCCAGCTATGAAGCTCTGTCAGCCCTGTCCACTCTGGGGGCAGTAACTAAGAGAGACCGTTACCCAAAGAAGGACATGTGGCTTGGAGTGGAGCTGTAGGCAGCTGGGGACTCAGTGACTGCCTAGTATTATTTCATTTTATTAAATTTATTGGGGAGACATTGGTTAATAGGGTCATGTAGCTTTCAAGTACACATTTCTATGATACGTGATCTGTATATTGCATTGTGTGCCCACCACCCAAATGTCCAATATTCTACTGGAAAGGCAAGGCCATCCTCATACTCCCTACACTAGTCCATCATCACACAAATCAAGGATCTAGAAAAAATGTCCCCTATTTTTCAGTCTATTTAAAAGATAATCAACTGTTTAAAGCAAAATTAATAACAACTTATTATAAGGTTTATAATTTATGCAGAACTAAATTCATTACAAGAGTACAAAGATTAGGAAGGGTGACATGTAAAATATATTATTACAAGTTCTTTTACTATACACAAAGCATTTGCAGGTAGTGATAAGTTAAAGATGTGTATTTACCTTTAGCATAACCATTAACAACAGCAAGATATGTATAACAAATAAGCCAACAGTGGAGAAAATATGAAATTATAAAAAATACTCAAATTATCCAAAAGAAGTCAGGAGAAGAGGGAAAAAGGTACAAAGAACAGAGGGGAAAAATAAAACATGAATAGCAAAATAGTAAATTTAAACTCAGCAATATTAGTAATTACATTAAAGGTTAGCAAAGCAAGACCCTACTATATTCTATGTACACGAAAATAACTCTATAAATACACAGATAGGTTAAAAGTACAATAAAAAGATATACCATGCAAACAATAATCAAAGAGAAAGCTAGAGTAGCAATAGTACCATCAGGCCATAGAGACAACAGCACAAGGACTAGTACCAGAGACAGAGGGACATCTCATAGTGATTAAGGGGTCGATTCTTCAGGAGGACATGTCAACCCTAAGCAGTGCTGCCCTAATAGAACTCAGAACACATGAAGCAAAAACTGGTAGAACTGAAAGGAAAGACAGGCAAATTCCAATTTTATTTGAAGCCTTCAACACGTATTCTTCAGTAATTGATAGAAAAGTAGACAGAAAATCAGTAAGGGAATAGAAGACCTGAACAAGATTATCAATCAACTTGACTTAATTGCCATTTCACAACAGTCCACCCCAAAGCAGCCGAATACACATCTGTTTTCCAAGTGCACATAAACCATTCACCAAGATAGACCATATTTGGGGCCATAACATCAGTCTGAATACATTCAAGGAATTGAAACCACTCAAAGTATGTTTCCTGACCACTGAAGAATTAAATAAGAAATCAATAATAGAATGATATCTAGAAAATCCCTCCAATTTTGGAAATTAATCAAACAAATCCAAAAGAAATTACAAGGGAATTTAGAACATATTTTGAACTGAATGAAATGAAAACACAACATATCAACATTTGTATGAAGCTGAGAGAAAAAATTATAGCTTTAAATGTTTATATTAGAAAAGAAGAAAGTATCACACCAATGACAGATTTTTTACCTTAAGAAACTACAAAAAAGAGCAAATTAAACCCAAAGTAAACAGGAGGAAAGAAAAACAAGGATAAGAGTGAAAATCAATGAAGTAGAAAATGAACAAATAGTACAGAAAAATCAATAAAACCAAAAGCCAGTTCTTTGAAAATATAAATGAAATTGATAAATTTCTAACCAGACTCATCAGGAAAAAACAAGAAAAGACAAATGTTACTAATATCAGGGGTGAGAGAGAGAATACCACTATAGATGCTGAGACCTTAAAATGATAATAAGGAATCATCTATTAACAACTTCATTGCTACATAATGCAGTAATTTTGATGAAATGAACAAGTTATTTGAAAGATACAGCCTAACAAAGCTCATTCAAGAAGAAATAAGTAACTGGAATAGCTCCATATCTACTAAAAGAAATCGAATTCATATCTAAAAAACTTCACAAAAATAAAATCTCAGGCCCCAATGGCTTCACTGGTAATGCTACAAAATACTTAAGGAAAAAATAATACCAGTACTATGCAGTCTCTTACAGAAGGTGAAAGAGGAAGGAACTCTTCCCCAATCATTTTATGAGAACTGCATTATCATGCTATCAAAACCAGACAAATACATGACAAGAAGAGACTACAGACCATACCCCTCATACACATAGATATAATAATTTATAACAAAATACTATCAAGTCAAACCCAGAAATATATTTTAAAAACACTATGATTCATGGTAAGTGGGGTTTATCCCAGAAATGCAAGATTTGATCAACACTCAAAAATCAATTCACGTAATGAAATTAAGAAAGCAGCTCCCTGACTTCTGGCCAAGATGGAAGTGTAGGTAGACACACTGTGCCTCCTCACACAACCAAAAGAAGGACAACAACAAGTATAAAAACAAAAAACAACCAGAACTGCCAGAAAATTGAATTGTATGGAAGTCTGACAAACAAGGAGTTAAAGAAACATTCACCCAGACAGGTAGGAGGGGTGGAGACAGGCAGCTGGGGCAGAGAGGACTCGTGGCCAGGTGGCAGCTGGTGGAGCAGGTGGTCCCACATTCGCGTGCAGATAAACTGGGAGGAAAAACTGAGGAGCGAGACAGACCACACGACCCAGGATTCCAGAGCGGGGAAATAAAACCTCAAAACTTCTGACTTAAAAAACCTTTGGGGGTTGTGGCAGCACTGGGAGAAACTCCCAGCCTCACAGGAGAGTTCATCAGAGAGACCCACAGGGTCCTAGAATGTACACAAGCCAATGTATCCAGAAATCTGCACCATAAAGTCCCAGTTTGCTTGTGGGTAGTGGGGGAAGGGACTGAAAACCAGCAGCGAGTGGAGCAAGCTGGCACTGTTCCCTGTCGGACCCCTCCTTCACGTACAGCATCATAGCAGAGACCTGGGTTGTCCCACCTTTGTGAAAACCTAAGGCTCAGCCCCTTCTATGTAACAGGTGTGCTGAGACCAAAAAAAAATGGTCCAAATGAAAGAACAGATCAAAGCTCCAGAAAAAATACAACTAAGCTATGAAGAGATAGCCAACTTATCAGATGCAAAGTTCAAAACACTGGTAATCAGGATGCTCACAGAATTGGTTGAATATGGTTGCAAGTTAGAGAAAAAAGTGAAGGCTATGAAAAGTGAAATAAAGGAAAATGTACAGAGAACCAACAGTGACAGGAAGGAAACCAGGACTCAAATCAACGGTTTGGACCAGAAGGAAAGAAGGAAGAAATAAATGGTTAACCACAACAGAATGAAAAACAAGAATTCAAAAAACAAGGAGAGGCTTAGGAACCTCCAGGACTTCTTTAAACATTTCAACATCTGAATTGTAGGGGTGTCAGAAGGAGAAGAGGGAGAACAAGAAATTGAAAACTTATTTGAACAAATAATGAAGAAGAACTTCCCCAATCTGGCAAAGGAAATAGACTTCTAGGAAGTCCAGGAAGCTCAGAGTCCCAAAGACATTGGACCCAAGGAAGCACACACCAAGACACATCATAATTACATTAGCCAAGATTAAAGGTAAGAAGAATCTTAAAAGCAGTCAGAGCAAAGGGGACAGTTACCTACAAAAGAGTGCCCATAAGACTGTTAGCTGATTTCTCAAAAGAAACCTTGCAGGCAAGTAGGGGCTGCGAAGAAGTCCTCAAAGTCATGAAAGGCAAGGACCTACATCCCAGACTGCTCTATTCAGCAAAGCTATCATTTAGAATAGAAAGGCAGATAAAGTGCTTTCCAGATAAGGTCAAGTTAAAGGAGTTCATCATCACCAAGCCCTTATTCTATGAAATGTTAAAGGGACTTATCGAAGAAAAAGAAGAAGATCAAAAATATGAGCAGTAAAATGACAACAAAATCACAATTATCAACAACTGAACGTAAAAAAACAAAAACAAAAATGAAGTAAGCAAACAACTAGAACAGGAACAGAATCACAGAAATGGAGATCACATGGAGGGTTATCAGTGGGGGAGTGGGAGAGGGAGAGAGGGGGAAAGGTAGAGAGAATAAGTAGTATAAATGGTAGGTAGAAAATAGACGGGGAGGTTAAGAATAATATAGGAAAAATGGAAGCCAAAGAACTTATATGTTTGACCCACAGACATGAACTAAAGGGGGAGAATGTGGGTGGGAGGGGGTGTGAAGGGGGGAGGAGAATAAATAAAGGGGAGAAAATGGGACAACTGTAATAGCATAATCAATAAAATATATTTTAAAAAAGAAAGAAAACAGCTCGCTTTACAATGGCATGAAAAATATTTAGGAATACATTTAACAGCAGAAATGTAAGACATGTACACAGAAAACTACACAACAGTGTTGAAATAAATCAAAGAAGATCTAAATAAATGAAAAGACATTCCATGTTCATGGATCAGAAGCTTAATATTGTTAAGATGGCAATCCTCCCCCAAACTGACCTATAGATTAAACAAAAACTGTACCAACATCCCAGCTGCCTTCTTTGCAGAAATTGGCAAGCTGATATCAAAATTCATATGAAAATACAAGAGACCCAGAAGAACCCAAACAACCTTGAAAAAGAAGAATAAACAATTGAGGGACTCACACTTCCTGATTTCAAAACTTACTACAAAGCTACAGTAATCAAGATAGTGTGGTACTGCCATAAGGATAAACATATAGATCAGTGGAACATATAAATAACTCTTAAAAATAATACAACAAACAGCTTATCTGAAGAAAATTTTCAACAAACATTTTACCAATGCAGATATATGAAAGGTCAATAAGTATTAGTTTGGCCAAAAAGTTCATTCGGTTTTTAAGTGACCATGAAAGATACATTTTTCATTTTCACCAATAACTTTCTTGAACAACATATTCACCGTTTTGTTCCACTACTTTCTGCCATCTTTCAGGTACCTTCATAATTCTATCTTCCCAAAACTTTTTATCTTTTTGAACAAAGAATTGTTCCAGGTGCCTTTTGCAGTCTTCCAGGGAACGAAATTTTTTCCATTAAGAGAATTTTGTAAAGACTGAAATAAATGAAAACCCAAAGGTGCAATGTCTGCTGAAAACAGCAGACGAATCAGAACTTCCCAGCCAGGTTGTTAACATTCTGCCCGGTCATCAAAGAAACGTGCAGCCTCGCATCGTCCTGTTGGCAGATTATACATTTTCTGTTGACTAATTCCGGACACTTCGTTGAGTGAGTGCTGCTTTCAGTTGGTCTAATTGGGAGCAGTATTTGGATAATTCCTGTCTGGTTTTCTAGGAGGAGCTCACAGTAGAGGGCTCCCTTCCAATCCCACCATTTACACATGACCTTCTTTGGATGAAGCCTGGCCTTTGGTGTGGCTGGTGGTGGTTCATTTCGCTTGCCCCATGGTCTCTCCCATTCCACATTACTGTAAAGTGTCCAGTTTTCATTGCCTGTCACAGTTTGTTTTAAAAGGAACGTTTTCATTACACTTAAGTAGAGAATCATATGTGGAAATAAGGTCAAAAGGCTTTTTTCACTTAATTTATGTGGAATCCAAACATCAAAGCAAGTACCATAACCAAGCTGGTGTAAGTGATTTTCAGTGCTTGATTTGGATATATGGAGCATGTCCGCTATCTCCCACATGGTATAACATTGATTGTTCTCAATTAATGTCTTGATTCGATGGCTGTCAACTTCAAATGGTTTACCTGGCCGATCATGGAGCATAGCCCAGTGAGAAATCTCCAGCACAAAACTTTGCAAACCACTTTTGACACATTAGATTGGTCACAGCACCTTCTCCACATACCACACAAATGTTTTTTTTTTTGCATTTCAGTTACACTTTTACCTTTCTTGAAATAATAAAGCATAATATGCTGAAAATGTTGCTTATTCTCTTCCATCTTTAATATTAAAATGACTACAAAAAACCACCAATTTTGATTTTTTTAAAAAATGCATGCTGATATGACAACTGTCACAATACAATCTAATAAAATTGTTTCCAATGAAGTTAAAGATGACTGAGTGCTACTAGGGCAATCTTACAAAAAAAATGAACAAACCTTTTGGCCAACAGAGTACATGAAATAATTCTCCACATTATTAGTAATTATAGAAATGCAAACTGAAAAATCCAATAAGGTATCACTACATAATACTAGAATGACTTAATTAAAAAGAAAACGGACAATACCAAGTATGGGCTAGGATGTGGAGCAACCAGAGCTCTCCTTCATTAACAGTAGGAATGCAAAATGGTATAACCAACTTTAAGAACTAGTTTGGCAGTTTCTTATAAAATTAAATATATACTTACCATATGTCCAGAAATATTCTCATGAATGTCCATAGCAGCTTTATGCAAAAGATCGCAAAGTTGGAAACAACCTAAACGCCCATCAATGGGTAACCTATAAACAAATATTGGCATATCCATATCATGCAATGTTATTACAATAATAAAAAGGAATGAATTACTAGTACTCATGACAAACTATGGATGAATCTCAAATGCATTATGCTTAGTGAAATAATCCAGACTCAAAACCTATACACTAAATGATCTTGTTTATATGAAATTCTAGAAAAGGTACAATTAAATTGCCAGAGGCTGGGGTGGGAAAAGAGGAGTGAATACAAAGGGATACAAAGAAATCTGGGAGGTGGATAAAATAGTCTATATCTTGGTTGTGGTGGTAGTTACATCACTGAATATGTACACTTGTCAAAACTCATTTAACTAAAATTAAAATGGGTGAATCTTATACTGTGTAAATTATACCTTGATGAAACTAATCTTTAAAAATTATGAACATCATTAATTTCCACTGTGAAGTGCTCTGAAAGGAAAGTATATATGTGCCAGGAGAACATTTAATACAGAATCCTGAAATCTGAGAAGTCTTCCCTGAGGAAATGAAATCATGAGTGAGGTACCAAGGAGGCTCAGAAATGAGCAGGTGAAGAAGGGAGGGATGAGGCAGAGGGAGGGGTGTGTGCAAAGGCCCTGAGGCCCGAATCCTCTCCATCACGGCCTTTCCGACAGATACCTCACTTCTGCTTGCCCAACCCTCACAGCAGTGGGTAGCTCACTGCTGCAATTATTGTAATTAATAATCATGACCGCTATTCACTGAGGACTTATTATGTCTTTACCCTCATACTAGGCAATTATTTCTCATCACGTTTACTCTTCAAAATTGTACCCATAAGGTAGATTCAATTAGTATTCCCCTTTTATGGATAATAGCTTCAAGGTTTAGAGAGATGAAGTACTTTGTCCACACAGCTAGCAAGTAGCAGAACCAGAATTCAAACTCAGGGTGTTGAAACCCTAGCCCAAGTTACTAGACACTACACTATACAACCTCAGTTAGACACGCCATTGGCTCTCTCCTCCAGGCCAAACATTGCTACCTTTCCCAAATCTTCTTCATAAACAGTCTCAATCTCTTCATTGCCCAATATTTGTAAACACATTAGTTTGTCCATGTCCCACTTGAAATTCAGCTCCCAAGTCTAAATTTAATAATCTTGGAAGAAGGTTTGAAAAGTTAATGATTACAATGAGATCACTTGAAATCCCGCTCCAAAAAACAGATTTCATAACCACATTTAAGGTTCTGTATATAGACATGAAGACATATAACTGAGGAGCTTTTGAACCTCCTTTTCTGGGAAACAGAGCAGCGTAGGGAAAACAGTGTGTCCTTGGGAGTCCAGTGCAGGTTGGGTATCGTGGCTTTGACATTCACAGGTTCTAGCTGTGCAGCCTGGGCTGGGTGTGTAACCTCTGTCTTCTCACCTGTGAACAAGGCTAACCATATCCATCCTGCAGGATTTTGTGGATTTTAAATGAGAGAACATATGCAAAGCACCCAGCACATAGCCTGCCTCAAATTAGTGCTTTTTTGGAAGATCTTTTAAAAGGTTCTAAGCAGTCAGTTTCCTTGGGATCTGGCAGCTATGCTTCCCGATTCTAAGTCTACTGTCCTTTTCCTTGAAGGCTGGATGTAACTTTTTCATTTTCCTACCACAGAGACATATTGGAGGGTTCACCATTTGGGCGGTTTGTTCCTCTCTGGCAGTACATTTTCTCCTGACTGTTGGTGAAGCTTAGAATGAAAAGTGTACAGATGCTTCAAGGGTCTATTTTAAGCTCCCACCTAGTGGTTTCTGTAAATTTTATAAGTGGATGAGGCACATGTGTGCACAGGAAGGGATCTGATCTACTACTATAAATAAGTACTACCCGAATTTACATTTAGGTACCATAACTGATCCCCTTAGGGTGCTCACTAGAGGTAGGACAATAGGGGTTCGGTTGAATTTTATTGTGCATAGGCTATACATCAGTTTTCTGGGACTTCTTATCAAAAACTAAGTCTACTGGTGTTAAATGGGCACTTTACATGACAAGTTAGCCAAGTGTGTGACAATCTCCACCCCTTATAGCTGAAACTGCCCCATCTACAGCCCCACCTCACGGAGTCTGAGCCAGGCAGGTGTCTGAACTTAGAGGAAACGGATTGATCCTAGGGTGAACACCAATCCAAGGGCAGCCCACCCATAGGGCTGACTCGTGACCAATGAGGTGAAGTGGTGACATGAACTCTGACCAATAGGGTAGCAATAATTAAATCTAAAAAGCCTGATTCCTCCAGGATTGAGGAGGAAGTTGGCAAACGTCATGGGGTAAACAATGCTCATGTGCAGAGGGTAGTATGGGCTTTGAGAGGATGGAGAGCAGCTTCTGAGTTCTTCATTCCTAGTTTGTCATTCATTCACTCCTTCACATGACCAATATTTATCGAACACGTACTATAAATCAGTCCTGTGATGGGTCCCTCTTGAAACACAGTGCAGTCTCTGCTCTCCTGGTATTTCTAGTCTGGAAAAGATGCATTGATATAATAATCACAGATAAATGAATAACACTTAAGCCTTGGTGAAATATGGAAAAAAATCTAGATAGGGAGCTGTGAGAGAGAGAATGATGACATCTAACCTAGTCCGGGTATCTGGTCGGGCTTCCCTGAAGTGAAGTTTGAACTGAGATATGTAGGACCAGTAGAAGTTATTTCATTAAAGAGTGAGGTGTAAGGTATGACCTTAAGGTATAAGGTCCTATAAAATTGCCAGAGATAGGCTAGAAATTTGCTTCTGAGCTGCTTAGTGGCCTGAGCAAGGAGGGAAAAGGGCAGTCATGAGCTTTATGGCGTTCAAAAGATAAACCACCACAAACTCAGAGAGATACATGCAGCTTTTCAGGGCACTGAGATCTGGGGTGCATTTTTCCCAGTCCTTGCACAAAGGAGACCCATGGGTACACAGAGGTCCTGCCGGCACCTTGGTGTGAGGGTGCTCATACGTTGCTTGCCCCTGTCAGACCCAGTTCAGGAGCTAGGATGGACCTGAGAGGAAATCAGAATTGGGGGGTGGGGGGGACTAACACTGCTATTCTCCCAGACACATCTCTACCTGAAACGTTGCTGGAGGCCAACAGAGGTGTTTCTTCAAAACCTGAGGATGAAGAAACTGGAAAACACCAACTTTAATCCCCCAGCCAGCCCTGGAAGCCAGTGTAAAGTTGGTCTTGGCCAAAATGGAGCTGTAATTGATGAGGAGACTGTTCAGGGAGGGAGAGTTAGAGCCATGCCCGCCTGTGGGGCTTCACTTGGCTTACCCTCCAGTGACTCACTGGCTTATGAGTAATCCTCACAGGCCTGATTTAGAGGACTTACTCACCCTTCAGAGAAAGACTTTAATGCAATAAAGCAAATGTCAGCAAGTGGGATGAGGCTTAGCACATCACCCCAGCTTGTACCCAGCTTCCCACTCCCTGGTGCTCCCAGCTTGAGGCCCCTCCCACCACTCAGCACCTGGACAGGCCCAAACAATGGGCAGGCTTCCCGGACAAGTCACTAGGCTGAGCACTGGCTCAGAGACATGAAACCAAGGAGGGACCTCAAGCAACAGCTGCACCAAGCCCTGGAGAAGTTCAGTCCAGAGATGCTGGAGATTAATTCCAAAGCTCTGGACTTGGGGGTGTGTGAGGACTAGAACCCAGGACTTCCTCTCCCTGTCTAGTGTTCTTCACTCCACTTCTCTCCCATGGAAGCCCTGCTTCGATTATGCAGAGGAGGGGCAGGGCTGAAGGAAATGCTGTCTCCTCAGTCTGAGTGGCACTCTTATTTGAGGGCTTTCCAAGCAAACTATGGGAATGAAAGGCACATGGAAAACAAGGCCTCAAGGAAAGCCTTGGAGGTAAGACATTTAGAAAGAGATGGGCTACCCTGGGCTAGGGCACCGTCTTGGTATTTGCTGACATGGTGCCTGCTGGGGGAGGTGGAGGCCTCTTTGGGCCCCCCAGAATCTAGGTGTATGGTTGGAATCCTCATGCTAGGCACCAGCTGACTGGGGTGGCATAAATCCCAGCCAGTTTTCTGTTCCCTTTGATGAGGAAACAGGCCCCAAAAGTAAGACTGAGGCTGGAGTGGAGGTAGAGCCAGCTGTAGGGAGACATCAATACAAAGGAAATTACTCAGAAGGCAAGTCAATGCCGCCTTGGATTTAAACCCACTCATTGAGGGATTTGTCTAGGAACTCCTGAGATTATCTGGTAGAATTAGTTCCAAGGGTAAAACGGGGTGGGGCGTGGGGCACAGGCACTTAAGGTGAACCTTCACCTAGTTCGCTTCTCCATTCCTTGGCCCTTTTCCCAACCTTGTTCTGAGTGTCTGCCACGTGCCAGGCACTGGCAGGGAAAGGCTGACCACAAGCATGGCACTCAGGTTCGCTGGAATCCAGGACCTCGGGTTTTCAGTGATTTGGGGATCATCTGCCTCAGTTCACTCATCTTAGAGATGAAAAATCTGAGGTTCAAGTTGAACTCCTAGCTTAGGCTCATGGGAGTGAAGAGCCCAGAGGGAGCAGATGCGCTGACCATCTCGCCCGTGGCCTGCACGCAAGGATTTCTCTTGCACGTGAGCTTAGGGAAGTCTCTCAATTGGAAAGCTTTATGTTCTGTATTGTTACATCACTGGCTCACGAGCAGATGCACAGTCTCACGTCTACAACAGCAATCCACCACCATCACCTTCGAGTGCCTTCGGGAATACCCAGTGAAGCTGGCTGGTTTCCCCCTAAATGTGTGTACTTGTCCCTTTCCCCAACTCACCAACATGGAGAAGTTTTTTTTTCTTTTTACTATTTTTATTTTACACTATAAAAAACAACAACAACAACAACAACCAGTAACATACTGCTTCTCTTCACATTCGTATGGATTTAAGAAATTATTGCCTTTTCCCCTGGAGAAATAACCTACAGACAAAAAAGAAGTAGTACCACACTGCGAAATCTGCAAATCCTAGAAGTCAACGGCTAGAAGACAACCCTCGCGGGTAGGAAACAAACAAGTGTCACAAGAGACGAGACAAGCACATGTAAGGACAGCAAGCTGGGGAAAAGACTGTGTCAATGACGCTGACCCAGGCAGTAGGTACCTTTCTTCTCCTGGCACGCACTGCCACCACCTCAAACGGGTGATTTTTGGTCTACAGTCTAAAAACTCTTCAAAAGGACACAAGAGTTGCATTGAGTAGAGGTGCAACGAGAAAGGTTCAAGTATGAGTAAGAGTCATGCCAAAGTCCAAAGTCAGGGAAGAACCCACAGTGAAAAGGCAACCCAGAAAAGCCAACGTCTTGCTACTTCAACAAACCGTCTCCCCGGGACCCAAGAGAGAATCTCAAAAAGATATGAGGGTTCAAACCGGCATGTATGTATTGGGTCCCTACAAGCCCTGTAGGGTTACTTTCCTGACTAGATGATCAGCTATTCCCTGAAGCGACAGAGACAGGTATGGTGACTGCCAAAGTTAAAAAAGGGGGGTGGAAATTGTGCTTCCTTCAGAATGAAGTGGCTTCATAACTGCCTTTTCTTCCTAGTCTAGCAACTGCTTTCTCCCAGGTTGTTGCAGGTGTTTATTGCCTTACGCTTGAAATGAAAAGGCGAACTTTGAGGTGCCAGGACTGGGCGGTCCCGAGAGGGCAGGGGGTCTGGAAGTACAGTAGTCAGCACAGGCTGTGCTCTTGTGATGGCTTGGCCTTCCTTCAGGTCCCGAGAACCTATCCCCGAGGTCAGTCTGAAATTCGTTTGCAAGCCTGGTGACCCCTCGCCATCCCACTGGGACGGTGGGACAGAGCGGGGTCTTCAGTATTGCACAGGTATGAAATGTCCACGAGTTTAAAAAACAAAATCACAGTTGTTCTTGGGGCTGGGCAGGTTGTCCCACCCAGTTCTAGCAGGATGTGGCGGTGGCCATGGGGCCCCTGCTGAGCTCTGAGACCGTCGAGTGGGTGGTCCCTGGTGCCAGCACCGAGGTAGGGAATGTGCAGTAGGAGGCCTGCATGTCAGGGCTCAGTGTCTGCAAATGGGCTACGAAGGAAGAGCTGGCTGCCTCCCCTTGGCAGGAGGGAGCCTGAGGGGTGGGCGTGGAAGGCAGGATCTCAGATTCATACTGCAGGAGCTGGCCCATGAAGCCAAAGTTGGGCGAGACCACACTCCTCCTCTGCTTGATGTAATCGAAGGCGTCCTTCAGGCAAAACTGCCTGGTCTTCATGAGGTAAGCCATGCAGATGGTGGGTGAACGGGAGATCCCAGCCTCACAGTGGACCAGGACCTTGCCTCCCTTCTCCCTGACAAAGTCTGGAAGGAAGAAAAGACAGTGGGAGTTGGGATTAGAACCCAAAGACAACGCTGAACACAAGAATTAAACACAGAAGTGACCTAGCTATCAAACTGTCATGCCTGCTCAACAGCTGTGGTCCTATACCAGGCTTCTGCCAGACATCAATCCCCACTGGTGAGGACAGAGCTTTGGGGGTCCCACCAGTGTCCTTTGCCATGTAGGACCTTTCTGATCCTTAGAGCTGCTTCCCGGTGCTCCAGGACACTGGCACCGATTCTACCACTGAAGGTTCTAGACCTGGGGTAATCCCTTCCTAAGGATGCCATCTTAACATGGATGGGCTTCAAGAGGGCATTGGAAAAGCTTTGAAATTGCATGAAAATTTTCATCAGGTATGTGCATTTTTCTGAGAAGGTCCCAGGTTCAGACTGACTCAGAAAAGCAATTCCTGTCTCTTCAGGTCTGAGTGTAATGGTGATGACCTAGTCCCCATCTTGGTAGAAGCCTTCTGGCCTCCCCAGGCACCCTGTCTAGCTGTGCCAGGGTGGGATGCTTGGCCCAGCTTCCAGGGTTCCCACTACCAAACATACAATATATAGTGCATAGCCACTAATTATAGCCCTGGCTAAGTGATGCTTACTAGGCGGAGGACATAAATGGCTTTTGCAAACTCCATCTTGCACAACAATGGGAGTCACTACTATAAAGCTACCACCATCAGTTAGTGTTCTTTAGCTCAGTATGACAAAACGGAGGGTGCCCTTCTTTTCTGTTCCACTCCTGTCCCCAGAAGAGCTACAACTGTTAAAATGGGAAGGGGTAAAAGGTTAAACATATAAAACACATCAAATAAAAACAAAAACCACAAACTACAATATTTCCAAGTCCCTCTCTTGGTACTAAAGAAACAATTACATCACAGGAAGTTAGATGTATGTGGCACACTGCAGCCATGATATGTAAAAACATTTAAGATTTTGAAGGGCAAATAAAAAGTCAGCCCTCTTTCCCACCTTCCTCCTCAAGTTCAAGGAGTTTGCAAATGAATCTGCAAGATCTAAAAGATCAAGTTTCTGAGGAGTCAGGGAGGAACCCTGGAGCTTCCCCATCTAAGGACACCCCACTGTAGCTCATTAGAGGTGCTCCCAATTCAGTATCTGACTCAAAAGAAAAAAACAGCCCTGTAAATTTGTTCAAATGGGACCCCAAGTCCCTAGGATTACAGGGTCGTGAACCTCATTTTCCTTTGTTCCTCTCTTGGCCTCCTTGTAGTCTAGCTTTTAATTGGCCCAATGGCACATCCAAAAAAGCAGAAGGCCTAGAGCGCACTGCATCTGGATCCCACTCCACCTCTTGGGGCTTGCTTTCCATGTGGACCTCCTGTGGCCTTTCCCTTGGAAGGGGTCAGGGCATGGCTCAGTCTCAGTCCCTCCTTCCACCAGCAGGGCAAGGAGACTGGGGGAAAGCATCCTGTGCTTTCAAAACACCGTGGGTGTGTGTGGTTATGTATACAAACAGACACAATGCACACACAGGATGGGGAGGGAGCCTTCTGAGAAATGGATGGGGGCGGGTTTCATGACCTCACTGAGTAGCTATCAGGCTGAGAAGGGCAAGGTATTCCCAGGGAGAGGGAGAACAGGTCAAGGCTTTCTCACCCTGAACCATCATTTAGGCTGCCTCTCTGAGGCTCCAAAGGGACCATCTCGGCCGAGAGGCTCAGAGCACAAGGAGGATAGGCCTCCGGTGACTTTCTCAATGGTTCTCTGTGGAACAGAAGTCATGTATGACAAACAGAGAGGGCCATTATGTGGCTGAAGGGAGCCCTTTAATTGCTCCCTGCACTAAGTAAGTATTGCTATGCCCAACACATGCCTTTTCCCTCCAAGAACCTTCAGAACAAGATACAGGAAAATCACATCTCAGCTGCAACAACCATGCACGTTCAAGGGGAAGGACTCTAGAACGAAAGGCAAGACCATTTGGTTATGGAATGGTGCTTGCAAATTTGAGGCAGGAAAAAGTCAGCTCAGCCTCCAGGAAGAAGGATGGGAGAAAGAGAAGATGTCCAATGGGAGAACAATCAAGCTACATGGAGGAGCTGGAAATCCAAGGCCCAAGGGAACAGACAGAGTGAACAGAGGTTACCAGGTCTACACAACAGAGTAAATGGTAACTGATTCACAGAATTAGAGAAAGGATGCAAAAGATGCCACCCTTTCTGTGCACAGAGCGTGGAGCTTGAGTCCGGTGCTATCTGTAATCCAAAATTAGCTGGAAATGCAAAACAAAATGCCTCCAAAGCAGTTTGCTAAAAAGTATGGAAAGCTGCCGAGGCCCTTGGGGCTTCGTGCATAAGTAGTGCTCTCTGAATCCTTCTGTTTGCTTTTAAAAATATCCCAACCTACGGAGAAGTACAGATAGGACGATTCTCTCGCCTGCTTCCCTTGCGTGGAGATTTTGCATGGATGTGCTGTGCTTCCCACCCAGCTAGCAACCATAACAAGAGCAACAGTGAGTACTGCCATGAAACTGTATTAATTTATCTTGCAAATTAAAGCTACTATTAACGGCAACTCAAACCTTCCCCTCTGCCTTTTGGGTGACTCCATCTCTTCTTGGCTCCATCTCTAGGTGGCTACATACGGAAGACACTTTTCTTCTCTGCAAAGGTGGCCGCCATCAGTACATCAAAATCCAAGAACTTGTGTCCCTACAAGGCGCCCAGAACAGTTGAGGGGGAATGGCTGAACCTACCAATGAAGTCTATTGCTTCTTGAAAGTGGGAGCTAATGTCAGCTGTGTGGCTGTCTTCCACGGGGATCCATTTGTAGTGCAGGTGGCTCACGCAGGCCTCGGAGGTCCGCCGCGAGACATTCAGCAGGGCCGTGATGTGCAGGCTGGCGAGGAGCTCGCACTCCGATGCATGGTAGGCACTTCCAAGGTAGAGGAACGGAAGGATTTCAACTGGGCCGCCCTGGAAGCAGGGGCAGAGGGCAAGCAGGAAATATTGGATCAGCCTGCTCACTTGAGGAAACAAAACAACCCCGACCTATTTGTTTTAAGGTGGGAGGTTCCCTGCCTGGTTTCCAGGTAGAGACAGTTCAGAGTCAAGGCCGCTCAACCAAGAGTTGAGTGAAGCCTCCCTCCTGGCAGACTCTCTACCCTACATTACTGCCGGTGACTCAGTGACAACAAAGATTTCTATTTTCTTACACATAACAAGGAGGTAGGAAGGGCCAGGAGCCTCCCTGTGCTGACAAAGATGAGGAGCAGTGTGGTGTGATGGGGGAATGGAGACACCTGTGTTAGAGTTCTAGCTGACTCAAGAGCACAGGGCAAGCCCTTCAACTTGGGGCAGCTTCGGTTTCTTTCTAGATAAGAGGTGAGCTCCACCCCTAACAGTCTTGGCATTTTGTATAGTGTATTTCATCAAACTCAGGACACTGCTGATCATAATAAGATGCATTCGTTTTCAGAGATGTTAAAAATGCACTCCCTCTCCCTCTAAAAAGCATTCCTGTCAGAAGTGAGATACCCACTATCTACCCAGAATCCTCAAACAAGGAAAAGCTGTTAGGCCGGGAGCAGAGGGGCTTCTCCCAGTCATGATCTTCTTCATGTGGAGTAGAAGGTTTTGGTGAGAGAGGCTTACATCCTCTGCCTTTTGGGAGATCACCCAAACACCAGCTTTCTAGTTAAGGAGGACCCCCATTGCAACCAGAGACCACCCACCGCTAGGCAAAGCGAAGAGGAATTGCTAGCTGGTCAGACTCGCAGTTTTAACATTTCCAGGACTCCATTCTCCTTTTCTCACTCTGTTGCTGTTGGCAGCTGCTGGCTCAGGGGCATCCCACTCTGGCCACTGGGCTCCACTGCACTGGACAGGGACTCCAGGACCCATTCTTGCACCTATCCACAGCCGAGGCTCTGAACTGGACAATTAAGTTTAGGGGCCACCCTCCCAGGCACATAGATAGATAAATACTCCCAGCCTTAAGAAAGGAAGGAAGGGAGGGAGGGAGGGAGGAAGAGAGGAAGAGAGAAAGAAACAAAGGGAGAAAGGCCATTGACAGTTGGCACAATGGAGGCCCTGGAGATTTAGAGGAAAACATGGGCTGGAGGGACAGTGGCTGTGTCTTTGGGAGCCTCTTCCATATCATCCATCCGCTTCCTGTTTCCATTTCCTGTCCTGGAATAAGAGGAGAACGGAAGCTCTGCCACACCCATAATAGGAAAAGGGCCACGGGACAAGGACCAGCAGCAGGCAGCTCACATTCCCCCACATGTGGTGTTTGCTTTTTCTTTCCTGAGAAGTCAAGTGTTTAAGCAAAGACCAGTTTGGCCACTTGGAAGAGAGTTTCAGAGCAGTGATTTCCAACTGGTGTGCTGCAAGAATTTTTAAAACACGCAATACCTGACATTTAGTCAGGGGCTCTAACTTCTTTTCCCTTCAATTGTCAAATAAAAAAATGACAATAGCCAAAACAACAATAGCCAGCTTGTGTGAATGCCCTGTCTTGACCCATAAGTACATGGATTACATAATAGAATTACATCTTATTGGTCACACCTCAGAATAAAGTCGAATCTGATTGGTTAATTCTTGGTATCAGGAACCTATATACAAATATAGCTACCTGATTTTTTAAAAAGTCACTTTGGGACAAAAAAGTAGTTTATTATTATTGTTATTGTTATTATTTGTAAATCAATCAAAATTATACCTATTTTTGTCAGATCAGCAAAAAATATATTTTTTGGTGTGCCACAAAATTTTAGTAACTAGTGTATGTGTGCCATCAGATAAAACAGGTTGAACATCACTGTGACAGAGGATTTTGCAAAAGGTAGTGACAGGAACAACCACTATTTTTATTAGGACTTACTATGGCTGGCCCCTGGGCTCACCACTTTGGGTAGATGTACCTAGGGAGATCTCATCCTCACTTTAGTGCCCAGGAAACTCGGACACAGCAAGCCTGGGATCCTATCCAATTTCTTCTGGAGCTTGGCCCAACATATCCCTGAAACCACGTTTCTTTCCTTTTCTGAATCTTCTGTTTAGACGTAAGAGGAAGCAGCCAAGGGCCCTCAGAAACCCCAAAGATTAACACGACCTCCACTGGCTTCTAAGAAGTGGTGCTAGGGGGTTCCCCAGATGAACCCCGGAGACACAGCAGGGCCTTCCCATCCTCCCCATGGGCCAAAGGTCGGCAACACTTTTACGACATCCTGTCAACTCTTGTTTCTCTTTCATTTTCTGAGAAACAAGGGGGGAAGAGACAACCCAAACAACAAACAAAAATAGAAATCCAGCTCAGCCGGATGCCCATGGCTTGTAAACTAAGGGTTCATCGAGTGTATTTTTAATAAAGGAAAACAAACAAAATAAAACCCTGGCACCTGGCCAAGCTAATAGGGCTTCCTGACCTATGATCCCATTCAAGGAAAAGTCACCTGGCTTCACTTGGAATTTATCCCCAGAACTCTCTCTGCTCATAGCAGG
This sequence comes from Trachops cirrhosus, assembly GCA_028533065.1. Lineage (NCBI taxonomy): Eukaryota > Metazoa > Chordata > Mammalia > Chiroptera > Phyllostomidae > Trachops > Trachops cirrhosus. The sequence continues at coordinate 143,366,701 of CM052542.1, read as the reverse complement.
CAGCTTGCGTTTTTAGGCAGCACCTAGAAATCTTCCTTCTTATGATTTTGGATGTGTTCATATTTTGGGGGCAAATTTTGAAAAGCTGCTCCCACAAGTCAGCTGCTTAGAAGAGAAGAGCCCTTTTCCAAAAGAAGGCGTGTGGAAAACAGAACGAGGCCCTGCGAAGAACCAGAGAAGGGCGTTAGAACTGGTTCTGGGTCCACATTGCCAGGGACCCAGCTGCAGGGTTCTCGCCAAGCCGTCATCTCACCAGCCGTGGAACAGCTTTTTTTCTCTGTAAAGTGGGAAGGTGGGTTTTGCTCTCTGGTTTCTGCCAGATTTGAGTCCTTTCCTGCCTTTTCCTCACCCTCCTCCCTTCTACATTATGCCTCCTTTATTGAGTTGTCACAAAGTACAGTTTTTTGCAGGAAAAAACCCCACACATTAGTAGCAACATGTAATCCTCTGGTATCTCTTGCTCTCCTCTGGTTCCAGAATTAATGGAATTATACGCAACAAAAACCCTCAGACAACTCTGCTCAGGCACCCAAACCGGAGTTTCTCTATAACCATCCTTCTTCGTTCCTCCACCCCCACGTCATCTCAGTTAAAAATCACCAGTGAGGTGCTGGGTTAGTGTGTGCCAACTGCAGAGCACGAACAATTACAAAGAAGTTCAACACAGGAAGCCCGAAAGTCAGCTCTGAAAAGTCTTCAGGGAAACCCAAACCAATCTTTCGATGCTTCTCTGCACCTCCCAGGCCAGCTAATAATAATGCATTGTTCACTTCCTCTTTTCTCCAGAAGCTGTCAAGCATCCTGTGGCTCATTTGCTCTCGTCAGCTTGTTTGCTGGACGGAAGCCCATTTACTCTTGGATGGAGACTCAAGTTGGCAAGCCACAGAGGCTCTCTAAAGCTAGAGGCCCTGCCAAAGCCCTGATCCACAAAAGAAGCAACTGAGGTTGCTGAGCTGGGAGAGGAAGAGTCAGGGTGCCGAGGAGGAAATGAGGGCCAGGAGCCACGACTGCACTTCCTCGCCACGTTACCTGGTCGTAAGCGGGCCTGTAGCTGATGCTGAGCATTGGTTTCCCACACTGGCTGATGAGGGCAGTCTCGGTTTCAATCTTCTCTTGCGAAATGGGTTTTACATCCACGCAACACTCAGGATATTCTGAATAGAAGGTCTCATATCCCCCTACAAAAAAAAAAAAAAAAAAAAAAAAGACAGACATAAGCATCGATTTCTGAGGCTGTTAGAAAATGCCCACAATTAATCAATACCCAGAGTGTGAAATAGTCAAAAATATTAGGCTAATATAGATTTTGGTCATATGAAAAATTGAGCCAAACCAGATAACAGTTTTATAGTATATAATTGGGTTCTATATACACACAGACAAGCACACTCTTCTAAAAAGCTAGAGGTCAGAGAGGCAATAATTAACTTTCTGTGTCTATCAGAAGCAGCTTAAACTGTGAAAGGAAATATAGCTGACTTCTGGCAAATATTAACCAAATCCCTCCAGAAAACAAAAGCTGTTTTGTCTCTTGTTTATCTAAAATGCAGGTGTGATTATGCAGAATTTCATTAATTTTCAAGAAGAAAGAGACTCCTAAACTGGTCTATTTCATCCCCAGCCTGCTCTCTAAATGGGATAATAAAGGAAGCCCCTCCATTCATAAGAGAATGGAGGCTAATATGAGGTCTAAACTCAGGGCAATAAAACAGCTGAGAACACTGCTAACAATTCTCTCCACAGGTCCAATTAGAATAATCAATCTAAGTTATTACCTTCCAAACCAAACTGCAGGAATGCGGCCTTCTGGACTTAAACCACTGCACCAACAAGTAAAAACTTTCCTGATTAACACCTGCCCTCCCTTTAAATTTCCTTATTACCCTTCCCTCCTGAGCTTTCTGTTCCCCACATGTTCTCAAACGGATTAGTCAACTACTGTACTGACAGGTACAATTCTGTAAAAACTCTTTAAAAAAAAAAGATTTTATTTATTTTTAGAGAGAAGGGAAGTGAGGGAGAGAGAGAGGGAGAGAAACATGAATATGCAAGAGATAGATCAACTGGTTGCCTCTCCCACGCCCCCAACCCGGGATCTGGCCTGTAACCCAGGCATGTGCCCTGACTGGGAATCGAACGGGTGACCTTTCGGTTTGCAGGCCAGTGCTCAATCCTCTGAACCACACACACCAGCCAGGCACAATTCTGTAAAATTTCTTAATATTACACTTAAAACTTCTCCAAGTGGATTGCTTAAGGTAAAATGTGAGTATATGTATATAAAAAATAAGCTTTTTTAGGCCCAGTATACCCAGTGGGGAAGAACCAAGTAAAAACATGGCCTCTGAAGCCTCAGAATGCTGAGGAGTGCTGGATGAACAGGCAGCCTGGCCTGGGGGAATCCTTTGTTTCTAATCCAAATCCAAAGGGACCGAAGGTACTTCTTAGGAAGGAAGGAAGGAAGGAAGGAAGGAAGGAAGGAAGGAAGGAAGGAAGGAAAGAAGGAAAGGAAGGAAGGAAGGAAGGAAGGAAGGAAGGAAGGAAGGAAGGAAGGAAGGAAGGAGGAAAGAAAAAATGACCTGCTTCTGTCTTTTTCTGGCTCAGAGAATTCACTCAGGTGTCAAATCATCAATTAACAATATGCATTCTGAGGCCATGTATTCTCCAAAAGCCTCCCGTTTTCTTTTCTTTTGGTTTTGTGATAGCCCCACAGTCGAGCACATGGTAGTTTTTTAAGACCCCTGCAGTAGACAAATGATTAATGGATTACATGGCAGTCTCCGGCTCCCTCCCAGCAGCCAATTCCTCGAATGAGTCATCTTGCCATTACTGCTTCCTCTGGGTTTGCTGGAACTGCCCCCGCCCCCATTCAGTACACCCAGATCTCCTCTGTGGTCACTTCAACAAATAGCCCATTGGGCCGCCCTACATGAGCTTCTGGTCCTCCACAATGACCACGTTCCTGGTCATGACGACAGAAGGCCCTGCCAGTGGGGGGTGGAGGCAGGTATTTGTGGCTTAGTGTACCCCTCCCCCTGCAACCATTGGCCTTGGCCCCCTTCTCTCCTAGGAGGCAGAGACACCAGACTTAACACTGACCCAGAGCTTCCTTGGAAGAGGAAGTTAACAAATCATTTCCCGTGCCTGTGCCTCAAGATTTGGGGTTCCAGGAGACAAAATGAGAGCTATGGTATGGGAATCTGCAGTAAGAGTGGCCCAGGCCCTCCCAAACTTCAGGAGAGGGCTTGGGTAACAGAAGCCTTCAGGCTTCTCTTGACTTTAAATAGAGCACTTAAGAGCTGGCTGCCAGGAGAACAGAAAGGAGGTGCGGGTGTAGGCTGGGTCCTGACTGCCTGTTGACAAAATAAGACAGGCAGACAGTGAGTCTCAGTGTGGCTGCGGGACAGATAAACAGGGCCCTGCCTCTTCACGCTGGGGTCAGGAGGAGTCCTCCAGATTAGGTGGTCTCTGTCTTTCACCCACTCCCACCAGAGGCGTGGAAAGACAGAACATTCCTCTCTGGTGCCTCACTTGAGAGCCTTGGCAATTCTTCTGGCTGCTTCAACCCTCTTCAGAGTGATTCTGTGTTTTGATCACCATCACATTGCCAGGGGAGCAGAGCAAAGTGCATGGACGCTGTATATAAATATGCACCGATAAGGCCATTCGGTCATCAACTCATGACTGGATGCAGGTTTTTGGTGGTGGGGGGGGGGGCGAGGGCTAGATTAAGGGAGTACAAAGGGCACTGTCCCCCTAAGATCTGAGATACCACTGGATTAAAACTGAACTCATATGTGGACATGAGTTAGGTAAGGAAATAAAAATTTTCTTTGGCAACAACTTTTAAGTTTAGTAGTGTTACAAGCAGAAGTATTAAGCAATTTTTACTGAAATTTAAAATACACATAACTTTCCACCAGGCAAGCCTCCAAATTTACTAAAAGATAATGCACGTGCAAAAGCATTTGGATAAAAATATACTCCACCACGTTGTTTCAAATAGTGAGGCTGGCAGCAACCTACTGGCTATCATTAGGGGACTGGTTTAAAAAATGAACCAGCCGTGAATGGTGTGCGTCAGTGGGATGGGTGCTGTACTGCAAAGCATAAGGTCACTGGTTCGATTCCCAGTTGGGGCACATGCCTGGATTGTGAGCAAGGTCCCCAGTTGGGGGCGTGCAAGAGGCAACCAGTTGATGTTTCTCTGGCACATCAATGTTTATCTCCCTCTCTTTCTCCCTCCCTTCCCCTCTCTCTAAAAACAGCTATATAAAATCTTTTCTAAAAAAAAGTGAACCAGGCACAAATGCTCTGATACGAACAAGTCTCCCAAGATCTAGTTGGGTGAAAGAGGCAGGGACAGGAAATGTACAAAATCATAATTTTTAAGGATACTCATGCAAAATTAACTTTAAAGATGAACAAGAAATAGTTGGTGGTTGTCTCTGGGGAAAAACTGGGTTCTAAGGGTGTGCAGAAGGGGGGCCAGAAGGGGCCCCCCTTTTCATTGCACAGCCTTTGAGTTCAAATTTTTACCTATGTGTGTTTCTTTCATTTAGAAACATTTAAACATTAATTTTCCTGAGATGGAAGTCTACAGAACTACCTACTTCCTGTGGCAACAACCTCTAAACTGCCAGCATGGCCCCACTGGAGTCGGGTGGGGAGCAGAGATAGGACCAGGAGGGGTTTCCTGGAACCCATCTTTCATGCTACTGGGGATATGGAAGTAAGAACAAGAGACAGAAACCACATCAGGAAGAGAAATCAGGGGCCATGTGTGGAGACCTCTGCAAGCTCGGAGGGCATCCCTCCATCATTAGCTGGGGGCTGAGACTGGCTGACGAGGAAGATTACCATTATCTGCCATGGTCATCTCCCTAACAGGAACCAACAGGGGCGCTAACAGAGGTGGGAGCCTCAGGAATCTCCTGGCCTGGAGGTGTGCAAAATTCCTCAAGGCGCAAGGTTTTAAGACAGGACCCCTACTCTCAGCTCACCCACCTGAGTTCTGAACTACATCACTGTTACATCTTAAGGTATGGGCATTCGGTGGGCACCACTTTGGGGCGTGGCCTGATCTGAGCTTTCAACTCTGCACTGCGGGCTAAGGACTCAAATACAAGACTGGAGGGAGCAGTTATAGAAAATAACCCAGAAATCGATGCTCTGGCTTTTAGAGTTAATCACCCACACTCCACCGGAAATCAAAGTCATCTCTTCAGCAGGTGTAACGGGCCCACTGGTGGCACAGCCTCGGGAGGCTCACACCAAAAGCGACAGAATCCCCTCCACCACCTCTCCTAGGTCCTGGCTCGCTAGCCAACAGGCCTGGCTCAAGACCCAGGATAATCCCAGGGCAAGGGAGGGCGGAGGTGAAAAGGGTGGGAAGGCTGTTAGCTCCAAATTAAGCTAGAGAAAGGCCTGGAGGGAGAAAGGGGAGGCCGGAGGAAAACAATAAAGAGCAATAAAATGAAAAGGAAAGGAAGGGGAGGGACTCGCCAGGGTCAAAAAGGCAAGAGGGGTCAGTGAAGACACAGCCTAAAGTATGTTAATTGTCCAGGCGGGAGGAGTGGGGACAACGCGGCGCCACGCTCCTAGGGGTGGTCGCGACCTGCCGATCCCGCCAGATATGTCTATGTCTGAAATGCCCAGAGCCCAGGCCCCGCGAAGGCCGGTGAAACCCGCGCCAGGATCCAGGGCCCGCGCCCAGCAGGGGCTGCCAGCCCCCAAACTATTAACAAGCAGAGTCCCCAGCTGCGTAACCACCCCACCCACCCAGGGGGACAAGCCGTCAGGCGCTTTCGAGGAACGCGGGTGGGGAGAGGGAAGCGCTACCACTGGCAGTGCCCTCCCGAGCGCGCGTCCAGCCCGGGTGCAGACTCCGGCAGGTGGAGACTTCCCGGGTTCCAGAGCCGAGGAGGGCGCCTTGCGTGAGGAGGGGACCCCAGAGCCTGGGACCGCCCCTGAGGGAGAAGGTTGACAAGGGACAGTCGGCCCCAACACACTCACCTTTGAGGAAGTAGACCCGCGGGCCAACGGGCAGGCAGGCGAGCAGCGAGGTGAGCACGACGCGCGCGGCACTCTCCTCGCGCAGCTTCTGCCAGTGGCGGCTGCCCTGGTCCAGCACCACCACGGCGGCCACGCCGCCTCCTCCTTCCTGCAGGAGCCGCGCGCGCGCCTCCTCGTCGGGCAACACGTAGCGCGCAGACACCGCGCCGCCGCGGGCTCGCCGCAGCACCACGGAGTTGAGGTTGACGTTGAGCGAGCCGCGCACGCTGGAGGCGGCGAAGGCCAGGTAGGGCCGGCAGTCCAGCACCACGCAGCGCGTCGCTGCCTCCTTGCGGAGCATCTTGCGCAGCTGGCGCCCGTCGAGCGACGTGACCTTCATGCCGCCGCCCAGCGGCCCCTCGCCGCGCAGGTGCTCACGGCCAGGGTGCCCACTGGCGAGGCACAGGAGGGCGGCCCGCGGGCCAGCGGCCGCCCTTCGGAGCCCGGCGCCGGAGCGGTCGCTCAACTCTTCTTTCCCGCCCCACACGTTCGGCGCCTTGCCCGGCCACTCGCCGCCCCAGAAGCCGGGGATTCCGCCTGCTGCGCTGCGTCTTAAGTGGAGTGTGAGTCCTGTGACGTGGCTGCCCATATAAGGCCGAATATGGGTGTTTCCCCGCCCCTTCGGGCTCTGGCCACGCCCCCGGGGGCCGGACGCGCGGGGAGGGCGCCGAGGATTAGTCAGCCGAAGAGAGAGGAAGTGGAAGGCTCCTCCCTTGTGCTCTGTGGCTTCGCGCGGAGAGACTCACTCGCGCATCACCGAGGACTGCTGGTGGGGTGTCAGGAACGCCACGAGGCCGAGATGACCCACGCTGTGCGGGAAGAGGAGGAAGCGGAGGAGGCCTGGTCCGCGCTGCGCTATCGGGCTTTGAGTTTCATAGACGTAGGTTCGGAACCTGCTGGGGGCCGCACCAGGCACCGCGCTGGGCAGGGCAAGCGGAGCCCTGGGCCAGTGCCCCCAGATGAATCAGAAATTCTGATCAGAATTCTGATCCCTGCCGGTCTTTACCCGTGAAATGACTTGATAGTTGGGATTTGTTCCAAGGGGTGGTTTTTAGATGAGTTGGGATAGGGCTTGTGTTGGTATAGTTGAAGCTCGGTTATGGGTACCGCGGTGTTACACTGTTTCTCCACTTTTCTGTATGTTTGTAACTTTTCATAATAAAAGTACCTGCAAATAAAAACGGAGAGAGAAGAGCCTGAAATTAATCTTTCCAAATGAATTCTCTCCTTAAAGAATGAACAGTCCTTTTCTCTGTCACACTCCAATAATCATCAGAATAATTGTTTTTCGAGGAGTCGTTTTCTGGCCCCTGGAAAACCCGTCGTGAAATCAGCTACAGCATCATCATACATCCGTTGTTGAAGCTCAGTCCAGCCAACTGTCCAGGTGGCTTCTGGATTTGGGGGATTATGTGTGGATCAAGTATAATCTCAGGCTGTTTGCCCCCACCAGTCCCCAGCAGATTCAGGCTTCCCATCCTCAGTCTTGGGGAACTGGACACGATTCACCTGTACAAGGATTTGTTGAGGGTCAGCTTTGGGCCACATTCCGCTAGCTGCGGGGACACATGTGAGGGAAACATGTCTCCACCCTCATGTTGGAGACCAACCATTTTATTGTTAGCTTGAGGGGGGAGGGGCTGCTGGGTGGAAAACAGCCTGCCTCCACTAGAGGGGCTAGTCTACTACCATCATCGGGGAATGAGGTTTTTAGAAGGAAGTAGAAATCAAATTCTGCAATCAAATGCAGTCAGCTGGTCACCTGACAGCAGGCATTGCCCTGGGTCACAGCTATGCTCAGCCGGAGGTGCTGCCCTGCCAGGGAGGTCTTAATGAAGATGTGATGTGGGGTTTTTTTTCTCTTTGGGGGTTATCTGTGCCAGCCTTCCCTGAAATCTGCTCTGCCAGTGTCCCCAGGGACACACACTCCCAGACATCTAGCCCAGAGCCACACAGGTATGCAGCACCTACATGGGAGGCTCTGGATTGGGTGCTGGACACAAAAGCCAGTAGGACTCACGGCTCCAGCTGCCACCAGCCGGGAGAGGAGGCCCGGCCCAGCCCCAGGCCTAAGCTCCTGTAGTCAGAGTGGAAGACCATCCAGGGTGTGTGTGTGTGTGTTGGGGGGCTGGTGGCAGCTGGAGAAAGCCTCTCAGAGCAGAGGAGAACAAGGCAAACTTTGAAGGATAAACTGAGGTTAGCCAGGCCATGGAGAGGTAGGGTGGAAGGCATTCTAAGCAGAGGAAACTGCTTGAGGTAAAGAAAACAAGACGAAAACAGCCAGCATGGTATGTGCTGGTGACGTGTGGGAAACGAAGGCACTTCTGGCATTTACTAGAAAAGGAAGCAGGGTCAGGTGGCTGGGGGCCTTGTGAGCCATGTAAGGCATTTTGATTTTATCCTTCGGCTGGAGCAACCCCAGGTGAGGGATCTCACTTGGTGAATCGATCAGGTGAGCAGTTGTTGACCTCCCTGAGGCGGCACTGGGGAGGACGGATGTTTTATCTGAGAGTGGGAGTGGCATCCAGACCAGAGGCAGAGAGACAGATAGGAGGCTTTTGTGGGTAATCCAGGCCGGAGCTGATAATGGCCTGCCGGAACTTGACAGTGATAGCAGGGGCTGCAGAGGCCACGCAGATGGGAGAAACATTTAGGAAGTAACCTTCCAGAAGGGCTGGGATAGAGAAAGAGGAGTAGAGGGTGACCCTGGGTTTTTAACTGGAGTAACTGAGACAGCTTCAGATAGGGACCCTACAGAAACAGGTCTGGGTGGGTAGCAGGAGGAAGAAGCGGGGGTGAAGTTTAGACATATTAGTAAGTTAGAGTTGATTAAGGGCCACCTAAGGGGGTGTCTAGTAAGCAGTGTGGTGGCCTGGCAACCACTATAGGAAGGTCATCTGTCAGCTGGATTGCTCCCTCACTTCCCATATCCAGCAGATTACCAGGTCCCAGATCTCTGCCTTCTGGATCTCTTCTGACCTGCCCTCCCCAGTCCAGTCGTCAGGGCCTCGTGTTCTGTGGGTGTGTGACTGGTGCAGCTTCACAGGACCCCATATTTAAAAGGGCCCCGTGCTTGGTTTAATGCTCTGCTGTCACTCTTTCGAAATTCCTCATGCTTACTGGACAAGGGACCCTGCATTTCCCTTTTGCACTGGACCCCATAAATCACGTAGCTGATCCTGCCCATGGCTGTAGTTAAAGGACCCCATTATCCCCTGCCCTAGGCCCTCCAGTAGCACCCTGTTTCCCAGTCTCCAAGACCTCTCCTCGCTCTGCTTTCTCCTCTGCAATGTGATCTTTCTAAGTATAGATCGGAGCACAGAGCCCACCTGCTTTGCTCAGAAACCTTCAATGATACCCTACGCACTATCTGATAAATCCCAAATTCCTTAGTGGAACACCAAGGTCCTTGATCTGGCCCATTACTCATAACCCACTTCTAACCTTGTTCCCCTGCCCCCTTTCCAGTCACACCAAGCTGCCTGTTTCCTAAACTTGCCCAGCATTTTGCTACCTCTACCCTTTCTACAAGACTTGAGTGCCTCCCCCATTCCTTCGTATAGGACTCCCTCTTCACCTTCATACACCAGCTCGAGAGCTACTGATGCACCTCCAAGAAGAAGTCATCCCTTAATCCCCCAGCCTCCTGGGAGTTCCCCTCGCCCAACCTGACACAGGAATGTGATCTGCCATTAGCCTGCAGGCCCCCAGGCCACTCTCAGGACTTATCCCACCATCTGTGACTCCGTCAAAACACCTAGCACATGGTAGGAGCTTAATGTTGGTGGAATGGAATTCAGTGCTTGCTCAGGCTTGAGAGCAGCTGGCTTTTTAGGAGGTGCCTGGGAAGAAAGTTGGCCATAGCAAAAGCCAGGGCCTTAGATCCCGGGTAAGGAAGCCATAGGATCCTATGGACACACAGACCCCAGGATCAGGAACTAGAGTTCATTGGCCATAGGCCTAGGAGGAGGAGGAGGGTGTCTGAGACTAGAATTGTGTAAATATCACGCCCACCCTCCCTTTGGAATGGGGGTAAGGGTGGGTTGGGGGGAAAAACAGAATTTAAATGAACATTGTGAGTCCATGAGGCAGGACCTTGTTCTCTCTGTCATTCTTCCCCCTGCCCCTGCCGGTTATTCCAAGAGGGGCACAAGAAGGTTTTTAGGTTTCTTGGACCTCACTTGCACAGGCACCCTAACCCTCAGGCCCTGGCTCATTATTGTGAGCTGGGGTTCCTACCTTCTGGAGGAGCAGAGAGTTCCACAGACCTGGGAGCTCCTGTGTCTATCCCTGCTTTTCACAGCCTCAGGGAAACTGCAGGGATCCCTCCCCCGCCCTGCTTCCCCTACCCAGCCCTAAGGTGGGGCTAGGTGGCCTGTGGGCAAGGGCCCTGTACCAGCCCCGGCCCTCTCAGGAGGGTGCATTTTGCCTCCTCTCTTCACTGGCTTGTTTGTTTCTGATTATGAAAGTAGCGAGTGCTCATTGTTGAAAATGTGGAAAATACAGAGAAGTGAAATACTTTTCTAAAAAAGAATGCTGCTTGCTCTTGCTTGAGATCCCAAGTGAAGGTCTGGGTCCAAAACTTGCCTCCTGTCATCTCGGGTAAAAGAAGGAGCACTGGACTAAGAGTCAAAGATCTGCATTCCTGGCCAGTCTCTGCTATTTCCAGATTTTATTCATTTACCTAGTATTTATAGCGTGTCTTTTGTGCATATAGGTGGTTTCCCCCGCAGGGTTCTCCCATCTCCCTTGCCCCCGGGATGTTAGAATAGAGCAAATACGTGTTCACTCAGGGGTACAGACAGCCTCTTGGAGCCACGGTTGCCTCTTCTATAAAATGGAGACATCAGTGCCTGTCAGGTAATGGTGAGTGACAATGACATCATGTACATAAAGCTGTGTTGCATGATGCAAGCATAAAGTATTTGTATGGTTGTTGCTGCTAACAATATTACCCATCAGCAAAGCATTCACTCACTTACTCATCACATCCTGATGCACTGGTCCATTCAGTTTCCTCCTCTGTAAAGTGGGAGTGAAAATAGGACTTAGCTCATAGGTTACTGTCAGGATTTCTTGAGTCGCTACACGTAAAGTACATAGAACAGTGCCTGATGCATATTGAGAATTTAATAAACGTTTGCTACTTGAATTCATTGTAGTATTGGGGGTAGACATGGCTGTAATTGGCTGGTGGCCAATATAGTCAAAGAAAAATTATTAAAAGTCCATAAATTGCTCTTCTGAAAGTCTGCTGAGTATAGGGGGATATTTAAAGAGTAAAAATCCCCAGACCCACTTATGGTAAGGTAGGAGAGACAAGAAGCCATTCTCAGAAGAAGTGCTACATTGGATTATTTGGGTATTGAAAGCTGAAGAAATTTTAAAGAAGAGAGATCAATAATGTATTAATCTGAAGTATTAGAGAAGGTGAGCCTGGAAGAGGCACTTAGATTTCATAAATAACCCCTCCAGTTCTAAGAGGGTGGACTTGGGAGGGTGACACCCTGAGGTTTAAGTCCCCGGTCTGCCATTACTGATTGTGTGACCATGGGCAAGCTGCTTCACTTCTCTAAGCCACGATTCTCCCATCTGAAAAAAAAGGGGGGTGGTTGTAATAGTAGCCCCCTGGCTGATGAGAAGATTAGAAGTATCTATGAAAAGCCCTTGTCTGCATGCCTGGAACGTGGTAAGGGCTTCATGGAAGCCAGCATTTTTCTTTATGAAAAGTCACGGCAGCAATGAAGCCCAGAATCTTGGCAGTAAGGAATTATAATTCCATCTTGAAATTTTCCAGAGAGGGAGCTTCCTGCCTCATGAGACATTTTTGAGTGAGGCCAAAAAAGGCAACAAGCATATCCTGGGATTTTTATGGGACACCAGGTATGTCTTGAGCCCTTCACTTAATCGTCACAGCCACCCTGTGATGTAAGTACTATTGCCCCATTTTACAGCTGACCAAGGTCACATAGCTAAAGCCGACTTCCCTGTGGCTTCTACCCTTTGCTTCCAAGTCTGGAGAAATACCATATAAACCTAGACTCTCTTCGAAATATAGGAAGGTGTTCATCTTATCTGTTCCCCACCTTCTCTTTTCTAATATAACAGTCCTGGGTCCTTGCCATCACTGTTTTCCAGACCTAGAAAACTTTCCGTTTATTTGCCAGAATTCTTTACTGATGGTCCCTGAATGAAGCAGGGGTACAGTAAAGAATGTCCATTTACTCAGGTTCAGAAGTTTTACAAAAAAGAGTGGCTGTTAAAGGTCCAGGGCAGGTTAGAGAAAGGAAGAGACAGAAGAGAGCAAACACTTAAAAGCAAAAAAGATGCCCTTCTTCCCTCTCCATTGAGGAGCCACAGGCTACCCCTGAAGGACTGGGGTGGGGGGAGGGAGGTTTATCTCCAGTCCCAGCCTCCTCATGCATGCATCCCTTCACCTGTGGTCTGGATGGTGGAGCATCCTTGAAAGCTACAGGAAGTGGGCTGGGGGTGGGAGAGTTTAGAAGGAGCAAGCTTGTCATTTCTCCAGCCTCAGCTCTAGAGATTCTGCCCAGAAAGATATGTCTGGTACAACTTCATCTTTTTTTTTTTTTAATGGGGAGTGTGTGCCCTTGAGTGAGCATCACATTTACTCCTACTGAGACCCTGGGAGCAAGGAGGGTGGGAGGGCCAGGGGAAGAAAACTACTTACATAGGAAATGTTAACAGCCTCTGGGGAGAGCTCTCCCTGCCTGCTTCTCTCTCTCTCTCTCTCTCTCTCTCTCTCTCTCCCCCCCTTCTCTCTCTCGGTGTCTGGAGATGTTTCCAGACTTCATTCTTTTATCACCTTCATGGATTTTGCAATATATGAATGCTACTTCCTCTATCATTTCTGAAATTGACTTCACAGAGACTCATTAACAAAACAAAAAAAAAACAAAATACGCTTATTCTGTCTTAGACAATAGTGTCTGCAGTTTGATAATCCAATTCTATTTTTGGTAGTAGAAATTAAAATATATGACAATGCAAAAAAAGTAAAATGAAAAACTCTTAAACGTTATCATCACAAGAAACAAAATTTGTAACTTTTGCAGTACAAAAGTGATTGTTTTGCAGTACATAGGAATACCGAGTCATTACATTGTATATCTGAAAGTAGTATGCTATATGTCCATTGTACCTCCACACAAAATAAATAAATAAAGATAAAAACAAAATATAAGGCATTTCAATGGGAGACTTTCATCTGTGTACCAGCTACGATCATCTTTCCTGCCACCAGGATGCTACCCTGTACTTGGGGAAACAGTTATTGAGTTCTGGAGTCAAAGCGACGAGGCCCAGTCTCCAGAAATGGCCAGCATGTAGTCTTGGACAAATGGCTTAAACTCTTCTGAGCTACAGTGTCCTCTTGAGAAAAAACCTCTTGAGGTAATCAATAACATGTAAAGTAGAAACAATAATATATGTGAAAATACCTTGTAAAGTGCTTGGGATATTCTTTATCACATGTGATTTCTTTGCTTCTGAGTGGGGGCTGGGGGTGGTGTCTGGAATCCTGTCACCCCTGAACTGGACTAGTGGAAAGAACTTGCCTAACTCTCATTGCAAGGGCTTTGAGTTCATTGCAAGGGCTTTGCCCAAGGCTTCTCCAGATCTCTGCCACCTCACTTGCTGTGAGACACCGCAAGAGTCACTTCCCCTCTCTGCATCTGTTTCCTCATCTGTAAAGTGGACATAAAGTCTTAAGAGCCTGTTGAAATGCAAATTCTCCTTCTGGGGCCTGAGATTCTGCATTTTCAACCAGGTTTCAGGTACTACTGCTACTGCTGGTCCACAGGCCACACCGTGAGCAGCAAGGAGTTACAGTTTTGATGCCGATGGGTGTTGAAAGGCTTAAAGTAGAGAATACATCCTAAACATTTAGCCTGGTGCTTACTCAGGGATTTAGCCAATAATAGATGGTGGCTCTGTTGTCAATATTACAGTGATTGATATATATGGGGGTGGTAAGGCTGGGTGGAGAGGTAACCCCAGATAGAGCTGATGATAAAACTTACTGCACCTGTTTAGAAAGTTTAAGAAATTGCAGTGTACCAGGAATTAGGAGACCCAGATTCAAGTCCCAGCTTTCTAACTCATGCCATACCTGTGTGAGTTTGGGCAAATCTCTTGACCTTTCTGAGTCTCAGTTTCCCCCTATACAAAAAAGGCAGGGAGTTGAATTAGATGGTGTCTAAGGACTTGTTCAGCTTTAAATCAAAACTTGATGCTAGCAATCCCTGCTCCACCCCCAAGCACCGAAAGACACTAAATGGGTTGGAACTTAGCCATAACCTTGGTCATAACCTTGAGCCGCATCTACTGCGGATGGGCCTGCTCTGAGCCTGCCTTGACTGCGGGGGTGATGAATAACTGGAGGGCCCAGCCTGGTGCCCTTGGTGTTCCTTGAGCTGTGGGTGACGTCACCCCTGGAAGCCTCCATTCCTGGGCCTCATGCGCAGGTCTCCCTGTTATGGCAGGATGATTTGCAGCCTGAACGGGAGCAAGTTTGAGCGTGCCCAGAAAAAGGATGTAAAAGGAGGCATTTTTGACATTCCATCCCACTGCTTCACTGCACTGGAAGCAAAGATGATTCACGAGTAAACTCACTGCAAGCATATATCACACCTGTGAGATTCCAGCCCTTCTGCACGGACTCAAGACCTTGCAAGAAACTTGCCCCTTGGTGGAGGAAATGGGCATCCAGCAACCCAGCACCCAAATGATCAGAAAAGGCCCACTGAGATGCATGAGTCCATGGCTGCCAACACACTGCCAGCGCAGCCCCAGATGATTTATTGCTCGTAGCAACCCCTTACTATGAGCATACATTTATTCAGCAACTGCTGCATGCCTCTGACTAGGCAAGTTTACAGAATAACTGATCTAATCTTATTACCTCCCAGTGAAGAAAGCTTACCAAAAATGGGGGCACCCAGGTTCAGAAAGGTTAAGTGACTTGTTCAGGGTCACACAGCAAGACATTCAACAAGTATCACCTATTGAGCAAAGCCTATTGGTTTGAGCTGACCCCTCCCTTCTCTCTCCTCTGTTACGAACTTGCATCACAGCTCCCATCCTTCATGGTTACGCTTGATGATCTATGTTTTCCTCTATCCCCCTGACCAAGGAACCAGTTCCTAAGGCCTCTGCAGTCATGGCCCCTAGCCTGGCCGACAGCTGGTCCTGGTAAGACATTTCGCCCACTGAATACAAGAAATGGGGACTCAGGTGCTAGCACCATACTGCTTAGCCCTGGGAAGAGTGGAAAAGGAAGAGAAGCCCAAGACTTCATCCCTGACTTCAGGGGATTACTCTCTGGTTGTTATGGACCCAAATTTGAATCATGAAAGGGAAAAAGGGTCCACAAATCAGACTGTGTTTGGGTTATCGATTCAAGGGGCTGGGTCAAATCAAGGAAGGGAAGTGGGATGGTCAAGGACCCAACAGTCAGGGAGGCTGGGGGAAAGTGTAAGAACTGAAATCCGGGGAGGATTTACTCAGGCAGAGAGGAGAAGGGCTCTGCAGCTGAAGGAGACAGGGTAGAAGGAAGCACAGAAGCGGGAGGAAGGAGGCAGCCAGGTGTCTCTCCAGGAAGGAGAAGATTGCCCGGTGGGGGGCAGGAAGGTCCTGGGAATGGCAAGAAGGTACGGAAGGTCAGGTCTAGGAAAGAACACCTGCTTTGCACAATCAGGCAGTAGGTATATGAAGTCTAAAAATGTTCACTACCCTTTGACTTAGTAATTCCACTTCTGGGAAATGATCTTAAGGAAAATCTCCAAAATCCGGGGGAGGTAAAACTATATTCACAACAGTGTTCATCACAGAGCTATTTATAAGAAGGTAAAAATGGAAGCAGCCAAAACATTTCTCATAAGAGAATGGCAAAGAAATTGGTGTATCCAGAAGTTATTGAGTGTGATGTTTTCAAAGGCTGTGAATAACATTCAAAGTCAATTATGTTAAAATGTAAAGGGAAATGGCAGCTTACAAATAATAGCCACACTTATTGAGTAGTGTTTCCTAGGCACTGCGCTTTCCGTATTAGCTTTATTGAATCAGTACAACAAGCCTGAGAGCACGGAAGTACTTCCACGGAACTAATCTGGAGACTGAGACTCTCGGGTGGGGTGGGGGTGGGGAGGGGCGGGGGGGGGTGCTGGAAGAGCTGAGATGCAAGTTCTGGTCACACTTGTGTGTTCTGACCATCTTCTATAAAACTGTCACATCATCCAGGTCCTTCAAAAGGTTACCCTGGGGCTGCCCAGGACAGCTTGTCTTTGAGAACCTCTGACCTAGGCAAGGAAGTCTTATTCATTTTTAGCCAATGGGATGATACCCTGAAGCTACCTTAGCTCAACAACACTGTCAAACAACAAATAAACTAACAACACACACCGTTTCTCAGGGTAACTCCTGAGCTCAGAAGAGTCCAGACCCAACCAGCTGATGTCTGGCCAGCACGCTGTGTCTCCCATCTGGCTTCATCCTTAGCTTTGTCTTCATCACTTCATCCTTAACCCCGTAAAGAGAACATCAACCTAAAACTTAGCAGAGGGGATGCTCCTCCTTAGTGAAGTTTAAAGGTCTGGTCCTAAATGTATTATTAGAGAGCAAAAAAACGAAGTGGAACAGAAAGTCTAGAACTATTCTTTTGGAAAAGAAATAAAACCATTTAAGATGGGTGTGGGTTTTTATGTACATGTAGACCTTTTTATATACTTATACACATCCTGCTGGTACAAGAAATTCTCTAGTATAATATTGCTATCAGCTACTAGCAGCTCTGTTTGGGGAGTACGGTGAGCTCTCCCTGTTTACTTTGTTTGACTCTCTGCTTATGAACCCAGTTTGGGGGAGAGGCAGTTACTGGAGCGGTTAGGAATGAGGGGAACATTGGGGTCAGACCATCTTGTTTGGCTTCAAACTCAGATACATGTCTCTGAATCAGATACAGCAGCTCTTGATGCTTGTCTGTAAAAGTGGGTTGACATTAATAACAAAACTAACCTCACAGGGTTGTTTAGAGGCTTAAACAGGGAGACCTGTATGCCTAGCACAATGCCTGGCATTCAGAAGCACTCATATAAGGTCAGCTGGTATTGTTACTTTTACATCTAAAAACAACATACATATGTATAAATCTCTCAAACTGCCCCGTGAGCTAGAGCTGGGGAAGTCACAGGGTTTGTCCAATCTCTTGACACAGGAGCCTCTGGGATAGGAAAGAATGAGAACTATGCAACTCATTCACTCACTCAATGAATATTTATTGAGTGCTTGTTGTGTGATAGTCATAGCTCTAAATCCAAGGATACATCAGTGCACAGAGAAGACCAAAGCAGAACATCAAACAAACAAAATCTTATCATCAGAGAGTTTGCATTCTACTGGAGGCAGATAGACACTAAAACACATGAGTAAGACTCGAGGTATGCGGGAGAGTGATAAGTGCCAGCCAGGGAGAACATTTAAACAAGGAAGGATTTGAGGGGATTATTGGTGTGGGTTGCAGTTTTAAATAGGGAGGGTCTTGATGAGCAAATAACATTTGAGTAAAGAAGCGGAAGGCAACAGAGAGCCTGCTGCTCTCAGGCGGAGGGCAAAGACCTTAAGGTGAGGGAAGAGCAGTGAGGAAGGCAGCAGGGCAGAGCAGGGTGGTCCGGACCAGTGGTTCTCACTGCGGGGGGGAAGGTTGCCCCTTTCCCCCAAGAGATATCTGACAGTGTTTAGAGACGTTTTTTGTTGTTGACAACTGGGAAGAGGATGCTACGAGTGTCTAGTGGGTAGAGAGGCCAGGGAGGCTGTTCTGCATCCTACAAGGCGCAAGACAACCCTGCCGCCGCCACCACTGCCCAATTATCCATCCCAAATGTCAGTAGTTCCAAGGTAGAGAAACACTGCTGTAGATTTAGGAAGGCATGGTTGCAGATGTGGATGAAAAAAGGGGTTCTGTGGAAAGTAACCTCAGAGGGTGACCTAATCATAAATTTTTCACTGGGTAGGTCATTATGGGTAGTCATGCCCTAGGCATATCACTCTTTAGTAAAAGGTTTATCTTTGCCTTAAGCAAGCTCTTCCCAGGGCTTCCGTGCATCTAGGTCTTTGAAATAAATAGTAACAACCCTCCAGAGAGCACACAATCTTAACTACCCTGTAATCCAATCTGCACATGACCACTCCCAATAGAACACATAATATTAACCATCATTTAATTCCATCCCTGAGTTGCTTCCTCCCACCTTCATGTAATCTTCCTTATGTCCCTTCATTGATTTCAACTGCATAAAAGAAGCTGCAAAACTATTGTTTTGGGGAGCATTTGAGATCTTGCTCCTGGGCATATGTCTTCAGTGTGGCTCAAATAAACTACAAAAATTCTCTGCAGGTTTGGACATTTCTTACATTGACACAGATGATGTCAGAAAAATAGCAAGCAGTGGAGGGATGGAGGACGGGCAGGGGGGAGGGAGATCACCAAGATCCTTACAGGCATGGAAGGACTTCTCCAGGCCAGACGAGAAGCCCCTGGTTGTAGGCGTAAACAGAACTACCGGGTGGAGCTGGTACTCCTGATCTTGGTTCTAGGCACTGGCTCCCTTTGACTTCCTCAGGGTGGCCACACCTCATGGGCTGGAAAGTGGAAGACAGGTCATTCCCAGTCATTAAGTAAGAGTGATGGGCCCATAAAAACCCTGCATTGCTAGGAAGTTGTTAATCTCGATTATGTGAGAATGGCTCGGCCTTCCTCAATTATTAGGGACCATGGGAAGTCCGGACTTTAAGAGGAGGTTAGTCTTTCATGTCACCAAGTGTCTACTGAAGGCTGGCTGTACTAATAGGCTGGTCTTTGGATATAAACCTTGCCTTCTAGAAAATGTTACTGTAACGAGAGATGGGGGGAAGAAAGAAAGATTAGCCCCCAAATTTATACCTGGAATGTTCCTGCAGCACTATTGAGTGTGCACTGCTTTCTGAGAACTGAGGTTAAAGGGATGAACGAATGCAAGTGTGTGAGGGAAGGGGCTTGGGCCGGGGCGGGGTATGGCAAACCCCGCACTATGGTGAGATTCGTGCAGCTACAGGTGAGGGGTGGGCCATGGGCAGGAGGACCTGGCTCAGCCTTGGGATTGAGCAGGACAGCAAAAGTGGGGGTGTTTAGGGTTTGGAAGACAAAGGAGCTCAGGAGGTGTACTTATGGGTGCCCCAAGCAGAGGGCAGAGTGAGTCACTGGGCAGCAGTTAGGAAAGCAGCCTCCGGAGCCTGCCTGGCTGGGTGCACTGCTCTTCTTCTGGTTGTACAGTTATTTAATCTTGAGCAAAATGCAGATTGCACAGCCCACTGCAGAGATGCTGATCTAGCAGGTCCAGGTAGGCTAGGAGCCCACATTTTTTTAAAAAAGTATCCCATGGTTTATTACAAATAACCCACAGAGTGCGCCATGAACAATCCAGGCTCTCAGGAAGAGGTCATGCTGCTCAGCAGACTGGCATGTCATACTCTCAGTGACTTTTTCAGTGTGAAATCCTAAACTGTCATTCAGAGTTGGACACTTATACTACTACCCAGTAGGTGCCATGAAGAAGGCTTCAGGACAGCTGGTCAACGAGGAGGACACCCAGCAGGTCTTGCCTCTCCCCAAGGACACTCTACCCTCACCTCAGGCCTGAGGCGGACCTACAGAGGCTCTCCGCAAATGTTCACTGACAGACTGACAGATTTCCTAGCTGCCCCAGCCAGCTAGCCCCGGCCCCACACAGAGGCTCTGCATAGACCATTGAACCTCAGGGAGGTCCAGCTTGGTATCGGGGTCCAGAGGGTGGTGGGCACTTTGGTGTGCCCATGGCTTGAGTTGAATTAGGGTCTCACAGCAAAGACCCTTGAGAAGCCAGATGCAGATGAAACCATGGGAGATGCGAGTGAACCACTCTGAGCTTTGGCTGAAGTGGAAGGGCTGAGTGTTGCCCGGTCATTCTTCGTGTATTCATTCCATAAACATGTAAGCACGAGTCATGCACCACGCTAGGCTAAGGATCCAGGGGTGGAGCAGGTATCTCTACTCCATGGGCTTATATTCCACAGGGGAATCATATACTAAGCACATAAAATATATAAATCAATATCAGAGGGTTGTAATGATAGGAAGATCATAAAAGAGAGTAGTGGGTTGGAGGACAGGGAGGTCACTTTTTAAATTAAGGGGATCAGAGAAGGCTGCTTTGAGGAGGGGATATCTATCCTAAGCCTGGAAGTTGACAGATGAGCCACCCTGTAGAATTCAAGAGAAGCACATCCCAAGCGTACGAAGACCCTGAGGTGGAGAAGTGCTTCAACTGTAATGCGCAGGGCCCTCTCCAAGTGTCCCCAACAAGAGGTCGTTTAGCCTCTGTGTGGGGGCTGCACCATCTGGGCCTCAGCACTCCCATCTCAGGGACTCTGTCGGTTATGAAATCATGGCATAGTTATAACTATCGCTATAACGCTGATGGAGAACCTCAAGCCTATAGAGCCATAACTTCTCCTCATCTGAGCTTCACGATCGTTCTTCAGGTAAGTACTACTGCTGTGTTTTGGGCATTTTACTGGTTAGAATACTGAGACTCATAGAGTGAAGTTGCTCAGGCCACTTGTATTTCTAATGCGGAACAAAGATTCAAATCCACTGCAAACTCCTGAGCTCTGGACTCATGATGGATTCGTGGCATTGCTGATTTGATGTGATTTGTCACCCCTTCACCCCACTCCCGACCCCTTCCTACTTCTCTGTAAAGCAGGAACTCTTGGGCCTGGAGGTCCCTGCCTCTCCTTAGGCCACTGAAGTGGCCTTCGGGCCTGCTGTGCCCTGGTTTCCACACTGAGGCTGCATCTGTGACACAGGACTGAGTGTGAGATTGCTGAGTCTGGGGCTGGTGAGCCAGATCAGCCTCACCAGAAACCATCCCTCTAGGCAACTCCTCCTAGAAGGAAAAGTCCTGGCCCAGAGCTGTGCTCTGTTCCCAGCCTGCCTCCGGCCTGCCCTCTCCATGGCCCCAGACCTCACTGAGTCAGCCCAGGCCCGTGTGGGGGCGTCCTCTGGGCTTCTCGCAATATCCTGTGTCTGCCTTCTGTGTACCTATTTTCCATTCTCAGGGAATCCCTCCCATCAGGGTTTGTTTTCACACTCTGGAGCCAACCAGCCCACAGAACAATTAACATGGCTCCCCCAGAGGCATCTGGGAGCCATGCAGGGCATTACACAGTCTTCTGCCTCCCGAGTCTGGTGGGAGGCTCCCCTCTCCCTCCTCAAATTCTTCTCCCTTAGCCTTCAAGGTTAAGATCTTCTTTTCCAAAGACCCTCACTGCTCTCCCCATAACCCCAAGCTCTTATTCCCTTGCTGTCTGATCCCACAGAGTGGACATCTATTGTGTTTGTCTGTCCAACATCCCTTCTGCTCTTTCTTCTGATAACAGCAGTGCTTTTCCTCTGGGGAATAGCCCCTTCTCCACTCCCTGAGAATAGATGGGTTCTCCAATCACATAGTACCCTTTCTCCTGATCATTGTGATTGGCCCAGAGATGGGCATGTGACTCCAACCAGGCCAATTGGAATCCTTGCCTGGGATTTTGTATATGGACCATAGTAAGAGAAACACCCCTCTCTCTTTCCTTTGGATTTGCTAACCTGGCATGATGCAAGCCAAGCTGGCACTATCCCCATCCCTTCTTCTCCTCCCTTTACCAGACGAAGGCCTCTGTCTGCAGTGGGAGGAAGTGAGGCCACACACAGAGAGAGGCAGAGAGTGAGGAAGTGAGTTGTTCAGTATTTAAAGTCCCTGGTGCCAGCCCCACCTCAATTCATAGGCCAGATTTACTTTCTTACTTATTATTTACTTACTACTTACTTTTGCTTGAGCAAGTCTGAATTTGCTTTCGGTCACTTGCAATTAAGAGTCCAAACAAGTACAATCACTCATAAGGTTCTTTCTTGTAATATGTCATACAAAATGCCCTTTTTGGGGGGGTCTGTGCTTCTGTCTTCTCATACAGATGGCAATCTCCTTCAGAGCAAGAGTTACCTCTATGAAAAGGTTTATTACATATTTTTGATAGAAACAAACATATGCAATGAACAAAATATAATAAGATGAACACTCCTAACCTGCTATGTGGCCCAAGAACCAGACCATGACTGAGACTGCCAACCCTACCTGTGGGCTTCTTCTTTGTTCCGTAACCTCTCTGCCCCCAGGGGTAACAACTATTCTAAATTTTATGCTTACTAGCCCTTTGCTCTAAAAACAATTTAAGATACATTTGTATGGTTGACTTAGAAAACGTTGTTTAGCTTTGCTTATTTTTAAGCTTTAGAAAAAATGGTATAGCATATGTTTCCCCTGACACTCACTTTTTTAACGCATCGTTTGTTTCTGAGTCATCGTGTTATCGCTTGCAACTCTAGTTCATTCATTTGCATTGCTGCATCATGTTTATTGCATTGTGGGAATAGACCGCACTTCACAGTTAATTCCTTCTCCTGGTAACGGACAGCTGGGTTTTTCATTTAGTTTGCTATCATGAACAATGCTTCTTGGAACATCCCTGTACACATCTATCACACAAGTACCAGAGTTTCCAGGGTATATACCTAGGAGAGGAGTTAATTGTTGCTTATTGGTGTGTGCGCGTTCAACTCTACAAGCTAGTGCCAAGTTGTTTTCCGAAGCAATTGTGCCTGCATGTTCTCCCCACCACCTTATGTAAGAGCCACCACTGCTGACATCCCACTGCCACTTGTGCCCTACTTCTGAGTCCCCCACAGTGCCTAGCACAGTGTCGGATTTACCACAGGCTCAAACATGGCTTACTTACTGACTACCTGAGATAGTGAAATGGTTGGGCAAGGGGTGTGGAAGATGAGCTATCAGAAAATTGGAGAAGGAGTTGAGACCATCTTCACACAGCAAGACGAGCAACTGGAAACCCCAGTATCTCAGATGGTCAGTGCTGGCCACAGACTGCACCTGGGCTTCTCTGGGCTGACACCCTGGGACCCCTTCGGAGGCCTTTGTGATTGCCTGATTCTGACCTCCGTGCTCAGCAAGCCCTCTCCTTACTGACTCAAGCTTCCGGTCTGAGTCTGCTTTGGGGGCCTCATGCCTGGCCCTGCCCGCCTTGCAGCCTTCCATAGTGGGCTTTTCAGGTTGCTGCTCAGCTTGTGCCACGAGCCTGGGAGGGAGGCTTGGAGCACCCTCTCTTCTGGGAATCCTATCTATTGATAAGACCCATTCAACCCAGGTGGGCCCTAATGTCACTTTCAAAACTGTCAGGTTTCCCTGCTGCCTAACTCTAACAATTTTTCTTAAAAAATTTTTTGACAGGTAAGTCTTAGTAACATGATAGGACTTTCTCAGCATTTTCAGCCACACCTGAAATTCACAATCCTCACATACGCACACATACACACACCCTCCAAAAAGCACATTCCTCACTTCAAGTCCAAGGCCTACAAGAAGAGTTTTCTGTCGAAGGTCAGCCGCTCTGATTGCAGTTCTTTATTTAGAACACCGTTTTTGCTGAAGCTGATTCCATTACCTTTGAGTTCACGGAAGTGGAGTCCATTAGAAGAATCAAGAGGCTCCCCAACAGGCTTAGAGACTGATGCTAAACTTAGGTTCATTTGGCTACTGTGGTTTATTGACAGGGATCTCTCTCTTCCTTTCTCTCTCTCCCCAACCCCCAATTTTAACGGAACCTACATTTTCCTGATTTGCAGCCACCAGCCCGATGATGGTGGGAAGAAAGTCCCAGAGGTCAGCAACCACTCTTATCTCTGCTCCCACATTTGCTACTCCTCCAGCAAGGGACCTACTTCCCATGGCTCTAATATGGCTCATCGACACCCATATCCGGGCCTCAGGCTCTGGCAGAAGAGGCAGCACTGTGTCCCTGGTCCTGGGGGAGTAAGTTTATAGACATGACCATTGAATGGCCTCTTGGCTTCTGACCTGTGTGCTCCCTTCCCCTATCTTGACTGCCAGAGTCTGAGTGTCTGTGGAGGTCACCACTCCCTGGGCGGACTCCTGGCCCCCCAGCCTTGTCTATCCTACCCCTGACCGTGGTTTTGCAGTCGTGCTGGGATACGGGCATTGTCCTGGGCGGGTGACTTAATCTCTCCGATCTGCAGACTCGGGGTGATAACATTCACTACACCAACAAAGGTGAGCGTACACTTAACATGTGCAAATTGTCACGTGTCATGAGAATGGTAAAATGAAACATTTGGTAAATACTTTGAGTTAACACACGAAGGGGATGCTGTCAAGGTCAGTTGGGAGTGGGAGCAGGAAGTGAATCGGTCCAACTGCTCGGAACAGCAATTTGTCAATATTTATCCAAACAGAAAAAAAACGTAATTATCCTTACAGCTAGAAACCCTCTTCTACAAATTTATCCAACAGAAACACCAAAGCCCTACATATGAAGGTGTTTGTTGTGACACTGTAGTAGCCAGAACTTGGAAATCATTTAAATACCTGTTTTCCTATTTGATATAGCCATGCAATGCTATACCTTGCAGCCACTAAAAAAGAATGAAATAGTGATTCATGGACTAATATAAAGTGATCTTCAAAAAACATTGTTTGGTGAAAAAAGGTACAAAACAGTAATTTTTGCTATCTCTGTGTTTAAAAATAGGATATGCAATATATATTTTATGTATATGCTGAGATTTCTGGAAACATTAAAAATAAACATAATATTTTCTAGGGACGAGGACAGGGTGGAAGAAAAGATCTTTTGCTGTGTGTTCTTACACACTGAACTTTTTTCTCACATGTATGTACATATTCAACAAAATTTTGAAATATAAAAATAAATATAAGATGTTTTTATTCTAGTTACTTCCATATTTTTATTTCTGGAACACTTCAGTGTCACAGATAGCGGCTCTGACAATGACCTTTTAATGATGGGAAGGCACCGTACACATTGAGGAACAGAAAGTAGGGTGTGGGTTCCTCAGGGAGGCCCTTGCCTCCTCCCACCCCGGGGGCTGCCTGCCTGCTGTGGCCTTAAGTCCAGGAAAGGCAGCCTCCCCAGGTCCCTGTCACTGCCGCCCAGCCACCTGACCCTGGCCACATATCTAGCCAGCAGTACCCCTTCTTCTTTAGCCCCCAACGCTGCACTGAGTGTCACCTGAGGCCCAGTGCTCAGGACGTGTTTGCATCGAGGTATCTCCCTTCCACTTTCCTCTATCCCCACGGCTGGCACTGCGGTCCAGGCCGCTGAAGTTTTCTCACAGCTGCTTGCACTCCTTCAATCTATTCTTCTCACAGCTGCCTGAGTGATTTTTCTAAGCAACAAGTTTTAATGGTCATTGCCCTGCTTAAAAACCTTCCTACGGCTTCCTGTTGCTATTAGAATAAAATCCAAACTCGTTTCCACGGTTACGAGGCCAGGCAGATCCGGCCTTGCCTCCCCTCCTCCTCGCCTCCCCCACTGCTCCTCACTCTCCCTGCTCCAGCCCCACTGGCCTACTTCTTGTACCTTGAAGAGCCCAAGCACGTTTCTGCCCCAGGGCCTTTGCACTCGCTCCTCCCTCCACCTCTTCACATACCTGTGTCTCATCATTCAGTTCTGGGCTCACGGTTCCCTTTCAGAGGTTTCCCTGACTAATCTACGTAAAGAGAATGCTCTCTCCCCTAAATCCACCCACGATTCCATCCCACACCCATATTTATTTTCTCCAGAGTATTTATCAGTCTCAGCATTGACTTTTTTTGACCTGTCTGGGGTAGGATCCTTCTCCATAAAACGTCAGTGCTATTCCTCATCCCTGTGTGCCAGGAGCATGGCGTGCGCACCGTGGGGGTTCACTCAGTGGACAGTGTAGGACCTGCTGTGGAATCCCTGCTGCTTCCTCGCTGGGTGGCCTCAGGACAGTCACCATTTCGGCTGTGAACTGGGGCAGGCTGGGAGTCCCCGGGGGGAACCAGAGAGCCGCTGAGTGGGGCTTTTCTTTTTTTCCTGTGTCTATTACTCTAAAGACGTACAGGAACACACACTCTGATTTTCCAGCTAGTGCCATTTACTGCCCGCCTTCTTGTTCTGGGAAGCAACACACGTGCCTGGGAGACTCCACAGAGGATTTGCCTGGAAAATGTCCCAATGCCAAGAGGAGGGGCACCTCTGGGGACAGTGACTGTCTTTTGAGAAAGAGTGTGGGGAGAGTGGGATAAAAGAACACGGACTTAAAGGAGGTAGTACAGGCAAACCCTCAGACAACGTCCAGCACTCGACGAGTCAACACAGAAAGTGCTAAATGAATAATGAACGTGACCAGTAAGTCTTACTATTACTAGACTGTGCACACTTCCGTGAAGAAAGGAACCAAACAGACCATCTTAAAGTGCGCATTTGCACAATTCTCCCTCTCATTCAACCTCCACAACAGCCCTTTGGGACAGGTACTCTTGGTATCCCCCTCTTGGCATTGAGGAAAATGAGGCACAGGGAGGGTGTGTTGCTCAAGCTCACATGTAGCAGCACAGCCAGTGTCAAACCTGTGCAGGCTCTTCCTGCTACAATTTTGAGGTTTCTTGGAGCTCCCCAGCAATCTTTACTTTGGCTAGGTCTGATCTGTTTCTCTGTGGTACCAGCAAAAACACCCGCAACAAAATGAAGGGAGACTGTGGGCTTGTTTTGGAGAGAACAGGGCTGTGAAGGAGAAGCGCATCCCTGCCTGGCTCCGCTGGAGAATCCCGACAGACCCCAGGGGGCCGCTGGGTAAGGGAGAACATGGGGCCGCATCCTGAGGGCCTCCTTTCAGCTTTGAGGCCAGGTGGCTCCATGCAGCTTACAAGAGGCCTGAGAGGAGGCTGAACCTTCTGGAAGGAGGCTCAGCAAGAGTGAGCAGAGACAGTTGCTCAAAGCAGGCTCTCTCAGGCAGAAAACTCAGGTCTTTCTGAGCTGGGACCCTCCAGCCCTATCCTCATCTCTGGGCCAGGCCTCAAATCCAAACTTCCAGCTGTGAGACAGGCCCAACCTGCAGGCTTTCCCTCCAGAGCCACGTTCCAGGGGCCAAGCCCCCCTGAGTTAAAGCGACACCTGTGCAGAGTGCCTGACTCAGAACCACACCTGGGGAGCCACCTTCCCAGGATTTGCAGGGTGAGGACCAGCCCCTTGTCCTGCCACCAGTGGAGGTGACATTCTCCGCCTTTACTCACTCTTTTCCCTAGAATGGCACCTACAGTCTTACCGTAATTGCTTTCTTTGGGATAAGCACTTGGGGTCAAACCTTTTGCTCCAAGTCCAGGAGAATGCCATGAAATCTGTAACACCTTCCTGAATATTTATCCGTTCAAGGGCGGGGGTGGGGGTGAGGACGGGTGGGGGGGGGCGGGGAAGAACACGGTGGGGGCGGGGAGGGTGCAGGGGTTGGGGCTGGCCCAGGAAGAGGTAAGAGAGGAATACACTAGGAGAAACAGGTCCCAGTTTAGCCGGGTCGGGGCCTAGAGAACAGGTGGTAGAGTCTGGAGGGAAAAAGGGAACTGAACTATTAGGTGCATTTTAATTAGACCATTACATTGTAGCCAACACCTCTGCTGGAGAGTGAGTCTGCTTTAAAAAGCAGATGAAGGCAGTGCCGTCAGGGTTTTGTGCTCCAGGAAGGCCACCTGGGGTCTGCAGGTGTCTTCTCTCCCCACCTCACTCCTAGCTCAGGCCCCCATTCCCAGCATCTCCCCACCCCCGACCAAGGTTCCGGAGCTGCCACCCACAGAGCAGCCTCAGGGCTGGGTGCTGAGTCATAAGGCCCTGGTGCCTGCCAGGGGGGTGAGAGTGGCAGATGGCTTTATGTGGGTGTGAGTGAGCGGGGAGGGCCAGTGACAGGGGGCAGTGACCCTGCGCCCAGTAGGGAGGAATTCAAGAGAGTCACCTGGGAGATGGGCTGAGTTCTATGACAAGCCCAACTCTTCCTTTCCGGTGTCTTCCCTCCCGTTTTCCAAGAATGCCATTGCTCCTAGGGCAGCCAGCGGGTAGGTCATGGTGGCAAGTGACCCTGGGGGCCTGACACCTGAGGCCCAGGGCTTCCGCTCAGCCCACGTGGCCCGGCTGGCCTGGCCGTGGGTGGCAGAGCCTGGCTGTGTTTATCCAGGCCGGGTGCTTCCGGAGCAGATGGGCGCCTGTCAGTGCTACCAGCCAGGAACTGGGCTGACGTCCTCTCATTGCCAGGTGGCAGGTGACTCGGGGGCCTGGAGGGGAACATGTGTTTGATTTGGCTGTTTATAGGAGAAATCTCTCCAGGCTAAGAACTGCCCGCACACCTGAGTGAGCACAGTCCCAGCTGGTGTGGGCCGCAGTGCCGACTGACCCAAAGAGCCCCGGTCACTTCAGTTATTGAGGGCTGGGGACTCTGTGGAGGCTTCAGGGTCTCCCTGGAAGTCATCATTGAGCTCCACTTTTTGCCACCCCTATCTTGGTGTATTCATGCCCTAAGGCTACCGTAACAAAGTGCCATGAACGGGGAGGCTTAAACAACAGAAACTGATTCAGTTCTAGGGGCTAGAATTCCTAAATCTCTGCTGGCTTCTGGTGTGTGCCAGCAGTCCTGCAGGATCCTTGCCTGTAGACGCATCACTCTAGTCCCTGTCTCCATCTTCTCATGGCGCTCTCCCCTCTGTGACCCCTGTCTCTGTTCTCTTTTCTTGTATGAGGACGCCAGTCTTATCGGACTAAAGGCCCAACCTACTCCAGCAAGACCTCTTCTTAACTCCGTCTGCAACAGTGCTATTTGCCGGCAAGGTCACACTCTGAGGTTCCGGGAAAGACATGGATTTTGTGGGGACACTACTCAACCCAGTACACTTGGGTTGCTCACCCGCCTCACTGGTCGTCTCATCTTTAACTTTTCCTCCCTCTCGCTCGGCCACTTAGAGAGTAGACACCGTGTACCTGGGCCCAAGCTTGCGAGGAGGGCCAGGCTCTGTTTTCCCAAGCGCTCCCGAGCCTGTGACTGTGAGCTGGAAAGTGGTCTAGAAAGGCAGGGGTTACTTTTACTAATGTGCTTTTCTCCATTAAGAGGCAATCAACATAAAGCTGTGGTTTTAATCCTTCTGGGGGTTTTGGAGACCTTTGGCAATCTGAGGGAAAGCTTTGTACGCCCACTCAGGATAACTGTACGTACCAACGCACACACCGCTTTCAGTGGTGACACAACCTTGCAGTGCCCATCTGTCCCTTCCTGAGGCCAAGGAATGTCTGCCTGGAGCCCAAGGAGGCCCCAGCTCCTCGGCACCCCAGTACCTGGGAGTTCCTCCAATCGCACCATTCACTGTTAGTGTGTATATTGTGTGTGTGTTTGTGTGTGTACTTTGCATGCTTGGTGTAGTGTAGGCAGGACTAGGGTGGGTATGGGGGGGCTAAGAAAAGGGGGTCGCTGCAATGTGGTGTGAGAATATTTTTTTCCTCTTGTCCCAGTTGTTAATCACACTCAAGACAATGCCGAGAAGAGGCCCAGAGCCTGTGGTGTGTTATTAAATGAGAGGGGTGGGGCATCGAAGCACAGCAAACCCACCCTTATCCCGTTTATGTAGCACAAACGAATGTACAGAATGCTCTGGAAGGATAAACCGCAGCCAGCTAACAGTACTGCTTCTGGGGAGGGGGCTAGCCCTGGGGATGTCAAGGGAAGACTCTTCCACGTTGCTCCCTCGGTTTCGGTTTAACATTTTCCCGTGGCAATGTGTTTAAATATTAATTGTGTATTAATAAATTGAAAGCTTTGGAAAGAACGGCTCTTGATACTCTGGGGGTTTCAGATCCCTTTGGAAAGCTCTTGGGCACTGTGGACCTTCCCAGTGCACCAGCCTACACAAGACACCAGCCTCAGGATACCAGGAGTCTGGGGGAGGCCGGACTCCTGGCCCTGGAGCTGACCCAGTGCCTTCCCGAGGAGAAGCTCACCTGTTGCTGCCAGCCAGGCCACCAGGATGTCCTTTTTCTTTCTCCCCACTTCACACCCAGCCATCCAAGGAATTCCAGCCTCAGTGTTCTCTGGGACTGTGGTTCTCAACCTGGTGGCATCAGAACCACCTGGGTATGCGTGTGAAAGCAGGTTGCTGCATCACCCCAGGCCTGGGGTGGGGCCTGAAATTTACTTTTCTAACAAGGGGCCTCTTCCTGTATTTTGGGGGCCACTCCTCTCAGTGAAGGGCATTGATTGTGCCTCTCTCGCTCACCTGGAATCCAGGGAGGGGCTCCAGCTGGGAACAAAGGCCCATCCCCTCCTGTGTCCCAGGAATCGCCTGGGGGCAGGAAGAAGGGGAAAACCTCCTAGCGGGTAGGTCTAAGAGATGCTTTGAATTGGAACACTCTGAATGTCTCAGCTAGAAGGGACCTGGGGAATATCTTGCCCCACCCCGCAGACTGCAGGGTCAAGGCCAGTGGGCGGCATCTTCCAAATCCCCCACCAGTCCTCAGGAGTCAGCTCTGCTCCTTCGTGTCGGATTAGCCTGTGCCCCTCCTCAGCACTGTGACAGAAGGTGAAGGCAGGAAGGTGGAAGGTGGGGAGGTCTCTGCAGTCCCTCAGCTTCCCACTTACTCCCTTCCGGGCTTTGTAGTTCTCTGGCATTAAGAGAGAGAGTCTCACCTCACCCTCAACCTCAAGGCACTTGATTGAACAAACAGGGTGTCCCTGGCACCTGGACCAGCGGCTGGCAGGGAGTTTGTGGCCGGTACTGGTGCACGGAAGGAAGAAAGGAGGAAGCTTTAGCCCCGCCCACAGCGCTGGAAGCCCCGCCCACAGAACTGGCTGCAGTTGGCGAGGGAGGGAAAGGTCTTCTGAGTACTTTTCCACTGGCTAACCTTTCCGCATCTCCCCTCCAGCAAGTCCCAGTTCTCACGGCCCGGAGGGACTGGCTGTGGGATTTGTTTGTTTCCCCTGCAGTGGATGTGTCCCCCAGGAGTATTTTCATCTTAAGGGAGGACTCCCGCCCCAGTGCACTAAACCCTAAGGATGGAATGTGGGGCCTCAGGGCCAGCAAAGTTGTGCAAGGTAGGGACTCAGGAGCGGTGGGTTCCAGTCATCGCCGCACCCCAACTCACATCAGATCAACCTTCCTGAATCTCTCTTTAGCCTTCAGTGGCTGTAACAGAGAGGCAGGCTCCCTGGGGGCTCGCTTTGGAGCAAGTGCCCTGGGTGCCACCCTCCCAGGTGGCCTGCTGGGTGTGCGGTGCTTCTGGGTGTGACCTAGCTACTGTTTAAAGCATCTTTGTCCGCCACACTGATCCAGGCGTGATGAAAAAGGATCAAAGGTGCTCAATTCTTCCAGCAGTTTCTGAGATAAGAACTCCTACCAAATTGAGGGTGCAGCAGCCTTGGCTACCTGCCAGCCAGTGACAAGTTGGCCTGAGAAAGGGCATAAAGAACACCCCTTGGGAAATTCAGTAAGGGTGCAGCCTGATACTCCCATGCCCACCAATTCCTTTCACCTGCTGGGGGGCAGGTGGTGGTGGGCAGTGACCCGTGGACAGGTGGAGGAGTGGAGATGTCTGGAGAGGCTGGCTACAGACTCTCTGCCAACCTTTTGAGGTCCAACTGCCAACAGCCACCAGTGACTGCTTAGGAAACAAATCCAACTGCCCCTTGTCAGTCCTCTTCCTCTACCTCTGGAGAAGTCAGCACCCCGACTCGTCTTTATTTCATTCCTCGGCCACCCAGCACTCTGTGCTAGGCGCTGTGCCAGGCTCTGGGGTGCACTGGGCCTGGATCCCACACCAGGAGCACCCACTGTCACAGAGAGAGAGACGTGGTGACAGGCTGTGAGAGCAGTGTTTGGGGAATGCTAGGAAGGAAGTGGCCCCTTTGGGAACTCCTCCTTCCGCACTGACACCGGGCACTCTCTCTGTTCTCCCATTTGACTTAAATACCGCTCACATCTGTTGAGCACTGGCACTCAGAGAAGGGCTTCCCAAGCATTCTCCATCCTCCCTGCCCCCCTCCCCCGACCTTAGCACATTTTACAGAAAAAGAAACTGGGGAAGAGAGGGGCTCAGGAGCTCGCCCCAGGCCACACACACAGGCCCTTCCCCTTCGTGGCTCACTCTCACCTCTCAGTGACGTTCTTGCTCCCCAAGCTCTGGCCTGTGTTCCCTTTGCCATCCCTTTCTGATCCCTCACTTCCTCCATGACCTCATGTCCTCCCACACACTGAGCTGCCACCTCTGGCTCCAGCACCTTCCAGACTTGCACCCACACATCTCTTCCCGCCTCGGGGCATGCCCTTCTGTGCACCCTGCCAACACCGCAGCCCCCCTGTGCCCAAGCCCACCATCTCTGCCAGACCTCTCTCTCTCTGCCTTTTAATGGTGCCCCCTGCTCCTGGTCACTTGGTTCCCAAGGCATCTCTCTTCTGCCTCCGTCCAACACACAGTGCCCCGCAGCATGGCAGAGGCAGATGGGGAAGTGACATCCTACTTAGAACTCTTTTGGTTGCAAGTGAAAGAAAATTCCTATTCAGACTATTTTGGTCAATAACAGATGTTTTTTTAGTAGAGCTGGTCTCAGTCACAGCTGAATCCAGTGGTTCAAATGGCTCCCTCAGCTCTTGTCTTTCAGCTCAGCATCTGCCCCATATTGTCTTCCCACGTAGGTCCCAGAGGCGGGCACTGTGGCCATCCACTCAGGCCTATACCCCCTAAGCATCAGCAGAAGAGAGAGTGCTTCTTGCTCTGCTAACTCCCACACACATTCTGGGATTTGTCATAGGCCCCAACGGGAGTCGGGAGTCGTGTGCTGGGCTAGGAGGACTCAGCACTCTCATTGGCCAGGCTGGGCCCTTGGCTCCACCCAAACAGAACAGGCAGAGTAGGGCTACTAGTGAAGGCTTTAAGATACACAGAGGCTCCATATTTGAGGAGTGCTGGGGAAGGCAAGAAGGGGCCCAATTTGTTCTGAGGATTTTGGTGGCCATTACCAGGTAGGATTCCTGCCCAGACACTCTAAGGGTTGAGCCTTAGAATTGATGGTTAAGACAGAGCTGGACTCAGCCTTGCTTCTACTACGCACTGTGTTAGTCAGGATCGGCTAGGAGAGGTGTGGGATATGCAATCTCCCAGATACCTGAGGTTAACACAATAAAAAATTGGCTTTTTCCCATGCTACATGTTCCATGTCGGACAGAGGGACTCTGCTCCACACAGTCACTTAGGGATCCAGGTGGCTGGAAGGGCCATCACCGTGTAGCCGCACCATCTGCACGTCTTCACACTTTCCACGTCAGGGGAAAGGAGAGACTGCAGCATTGTGCCCGAGCTTTCCATTGCCTCCATTCAGAAGTTGCAGACACCCTTTACTCACATCTCATTGGCTAGAAGTCAGCACGGCCTCTCAGGAAGAGGGTGGGAAACAAAGGGCGGCACG
The DNA here is from genome assembly GCA_028533065.1 of Trachops cirrhosus. Taxonomy (NCBI): domain Eukaryota; kingdom Metazoa; phylum Chordata; class Mammalia; order Chiroptera; family Phyllostomidae; genus Trachops; species Trachops cirrhosus. Next base: position 143,333,223 of record CM052542.1, on the reverse strand, counting down.
TCCACTCACTAGCTGTGTGTCTATGGGTAAGTTACTTGACCTCTCTGTGTCTCGGCTTTCCCATCTGTTAACTGATGATTATGATTTGTTCCTTTCTTGTAGAGATGGTGTCAGGATTAAGTCAGTTTCTACATGCAAGTGCCTCAGAAAAGCTCCTGACACATAGAAATCAGGTTAAGGGCTAGTAGATAAGGTTGTTAGGGTTAATAAGAGTTAAACAGTATCAACACCACCTCTCCTTAGGGCGTTCCGTACAAACGACCCACTCCTGCAATGAGAATGAGAGCAAACATCAGTCCACACTGTTCTGGTTTAGGAGAAGAACTTAGAACTGAGTACTTTTTGGTACGTAGTTCAATATCTTTGAACCTCATATTCATCTTCCATTAAAACAGATTCCTGTTTACCTTTTGGGGCTCATCTGAGACTCCAGTAAGAAAATGGTTTGCTGAGAAAGTTATGCTTCAGTGAAACATTTTGCCTACTGCGACGGTGAAAATGACCTACACATCTTAAAGATTTGCATCAGGGTTGAAACCAAAAAGTGGCTTTTGCAGCTTATTCCGCTTAAGTGGGAAACTCTAGGGACCAAGACCACCCTTATCCCCGGCCCCTGTGTCCTGACCTTGCCAGATCTTTCCACATTGTCTCTTTGGTGTCTTGCCAAAGGCATTCATGTGGGGAAGTTCTGCAATGCAGCCACCTGTGGGCACAGGGGGCCTTGTCCATTCACGGAATGGGAGGAGGCACAGGCCCCTGCTTCGTTACATGGGTCCACAAGAAAGAAGATGCACTCACTCGGCCCGTATTCATTCTTTTGTGCCGTAAATAGTTGCTAATGGCCTATTACGTGCCAGGCCTGTGCAAGTTACTGGAACTCAGAGGCGAACAAGGGAGAGTTAGCTCTAAGTGGGGTGGTAGGGGTAACAGACAACAAACAAGGAAAGAAGTAAATACCCTAGGGAACTGACAAGGACAGCAAAGAAAAATAGAACAGGTGATGGCAAGAGCAAGAGCATTATGGCAACACTGGGCAGGGCGAGGGAAGGTCTCCAAGAGGAGGTGACTCTTGAGCTGTGCCGAGAAACACAAGAAGAACTGACCCTGCAGAGCATTCCGGCACAAGTGCCCCAGGACAGGGATGAGGTGGTCAGGGTACCAGGAGTGAACAGGGGTGATGGGGAGCTCATGAAATGGCAGAGGCAGGCAGGGGCTAGTCCTTAGAACCTCCCCTTCTCCTCTTACAGGGCCTGATGAGTCTGTGTGCGTTCACCTCCTCCAGGAAGCCCAAGCCCTCCCTGGCCTCACGGATCCAGTCTCACCAGTTTCACTGGCTCTCTGTGGCAACAGGCAAGTATGGGAGATGGGTGAGAATTGCAACATGCTTTCTCTTTGACCTGGAGGAACAGGGAGGATAGCATTTATACGAACCCTGTGAGAGGGTTGACGATACAGCTGGACAGAGCACCAGCTGAGGGCTGAGGACAAGTAATGGGAGGTGTGGATGCCCACTGAGGCTGGAAGTGGCAGGGAAGCGGGCTAGAACTTAGCCTCGACAGGAGTAAGAACTAGATAGAAGAGGTGGGAATGACATTCCACGTAGGAGGAACATGGAGCCATGGCGTCATCATGGGAGGAAAGGATCAGAGGACAGTCATGCTCTAGTCACTTTGACCAGGCTGGGGGGTTGGAGGGGAAAGTTGGAAAAGCAAGGAGGTTACCAGCTTGTGGGAGGTAGCCAGATGGGAAGCCTTAGCATTCCAGCCAGAAATGCCCAAAGACAGGCATGAGGACTCCAGAGCGAGACGGGCTGGGTTCAAATTTGGGTTCCGTCATTTACGAATGTGACGATGAAGTTGCTTTACCTCTCTGTGCCGTTGTTCCCCATTCTATATAACAGTAACAATAACTGTAACAACCTCATTGTACACTGCTTAAATGAGTTCATGTCTGCAAAGCACTTAGATGAAATAGTACCTGGTCCAGAGTGAGTGTGATACAGGTGTTGGTTAAGTTAAATGCATGCTGGTGAGCAAGCGAGACCCCACCCTGAAGGTGTTAGGAAGCTTTCAGATGTTTTTAGGCAGGACTGTGCGTGGATGCGAGGGTGCTCTAGCCTGCATAGGCTGGATTAGGGGTAGAAAGCCTGGAAGCAGGAAGGCAAGTTAGGATCTACTGCAGCATCCAGTCCAGGCATGAGATGACGGGCGTCTGGTGAGGGGGCTGCTGGTGAGATTGGAGGGGATGGGAAGGTGGGCCTGATGGGGGAAGTGCTCATCTGGTGCTCAGAGACTGGATCTGGGGAGTGAGGTGCAGGCTGAGGCCACAGGCCTGGGTGAGGGGGGAATGTGGGGCTATGGTTGGAGGCAGAAGGTGGATTGGGTTTGGAAGAAGATGGTGCACTCATGTAGACATGTGTTGTCTCTGAGGCAGTGGCATGCCCACGGTGTTCCGAGTGCTTTCTCATCTCCTGATCTGAGGAAAGGAATCCCGTGGGGTTGGATTCTGGCTCCTAGAGAGACATGGGAACAAGGGTTGCAACTCAGGCCTCCACACACCTGCATGTGTTGGGAGGAGGGTGGGCAGACCGGGAAAGGGCAGTTGATATTGAATGAGGCTGAGCCCACGCATCCTCCATGTACTGTATTCCAAGGACAGTCAGGAAAGGAAGACCCTGCCAGACACTGGACAGTGATGGGGGTCAGTCCCACCCTTTATGGGGGAGGGGAGCTTATAGTCTTGCAACTCAGCCCAATGCTGACCATACTTACCCTGTGTCCCCACCTGGACCAGGGGCATAGCTGGGGTTTGGGAGTAGTGGTTGGGATCAATAGCATCTTATTGGTTTCCATTAACAAGTATTGACTGGGCACCTGCATCGGGACCCAGTGAGCACAACAATTATCCACTAGCCAATGGGTTTGCGGAGCATCTACTGCAGTACAAGGCTCCATTTAAGGTATGGGGCTCAAAGTAAAATAAAATGTTTGGTTCCAGAAACCACATTAGCCTAGGTTTTCGTTTTTCCATTTTCAATTATTAATGACAACATCTTCAATATTGATGTCAGAGAACCGACTGCTTCCTGCTTTCAGTCACAAAAATCTTGGTCCAGCCTGGCTTTTATATATAAATATTCCCTCCAATCTTCCGTACAAAGAGTTCTTAATTATAGGAGTAAATGTATTTCTGAAATTTTGGGGGTGGTTCGCTCAGATTTCATCAGCTTCTCAAAGTTTTTTTTTTTTTAAAGAAACGTATTTATTTTTATTTCAGAAAATAATCAAAAAGAAAATGAAAAATAATCCATATTTCTTTCATTCAGATGACCTCTTGTTTCTGGTATTTTATTTATTTTTTTAAAAGTGTATTTATTTATTTGTAAGTCACTTATATTCTTTATGGACCGATTTGACCTGCAGTATTGGGCTTTTTTGTTTGTTTGGGGGCTTCTTCGTTGTTTTTGCTCTGTTTTCATTTCATCCCCCCACCCCTCTCAAGTCTGGCAACTACCAGTCTGCTCTGTGTTCCTGCGAGCTTGCTGGTTTTCTTTCAGATTCCCTATCATGTAGGAGAGTTAACACAGTATTTGTCTTCCTCAGCTTATTTCACTTAGCATAATGCTTCAGGGCATTATGCTTTTGCTTTTAAAATAAATATAGAAAGTAGTCCAAATGCTATAGAAAGAAAAGCAATATCCTCTCAGTTCTCCCTCCCCCATTCCCGTTTTTCTTGCTAAAGATTTGAGCTATGAATGCTTTCTTACAAATCCCTCCAGAAAATATTTAAGGCTTTTACCAACATTATAAATGCATCACGCGCATCCTATTCTTAGAAGGTCCTCCCATAAGTTAACAATGGTTGCTCTTTGACTTTTGATAATCCATTTTTATGTTTAAAAAATTTTTTTTTTGCCTGTCCTATCTGCATTTAAAAAAGTAATAGTCAGAGGAACCAGATTTCTAATGCTCTTCGACCTTCAGCAAGTTACTTTACCGCTCTGAGCCTCAGCTTCCTCATCGCTAAAATGAGGGTTCTTGTGGGACTTCAGTGTCGCTGTGACTGCAAAGGTTCAAGCTTCCTTGGGTCCCTTTCAGAAGGAGACGGGGCTGCCAGTTCTAAATGAATGTTCAAGAAGGGCCTGTCAGCAGTTGCCCCTCAGAATGACCTGTCACTTCGTCTCCCAGCTGCAGGAAGAAAAGCGTGGGAGTCTCCTGACAGGAGATGACAGGGTCACATGAATTCCTCACCCTTAGTGTCGGCTCCCACCCCAGGTGCCCAATCGATCTGGATTCTGGGAGGCTGGTCCCATCTGTCCTTGGCTAGGAAGGAATTCCTGCCAACAGTTGGGACAGGCCTCTGATATATAACCCCTGTCACCCGCCCCCTGTTTCTTCTCTGATCTCAGGTTGTAAGACCTCTTTGACCCCGGCATCAGGGGGCAAATGGCTCACAGGGAAGGTCTCAGCATCCTCCAGGGTCCAGAGGCAATGTGGCTATTGTCAGCAAAGCTGCCTCCAGCCCCAGGAAGTCAGGAGGAAAGGCAAGATTCCAGCCCATGGAGGTAGGGCCATGGTGACGGCAGATGACGGTCGAGTGTGGACGAAAGCCATTTGCTGCATGCTGGGAAGTGCCGGCCACAGTGCTGGGTCCTTTTCAGGAGTTCTCGCCTGGTCTTCCTAACTGCACTCCCATTTCACAGATGAGGACAGTGAGGCTCAGAGAGTTGAGTCAACTTGCTCTTCACGAGTAGGCGACAGAGTCAGGACTGGAATCTGACCGCAGTGTCCAGAGCCCATGTTCTGCCCCTGTGCCAAGCATGAGTGTGAGGGAGGGGACCAAACAGGGTCCCCAAAACTCAAGGCTATGAGGTGGCTGCTAATTCACAGGCATGGTCACACTTCTCTTGGGTCCACTTTTATTAGTCCTGCTCTCTCTGTATCCTCAGTGTCTAGAGTAGCACTGGGCATATAGTAGGTTCTCAGGAAATATCTGTGGAATGAAGAAAAGAATGGACAACAAAAATGACTGATTAGCTAACTAGATGGCCCCACCCCACATTCCGAGGCTGAGGTTCCTAACTTGTCTCAGAGCCCTGTGACGAATGGTGTGAGCTTAATACCAAGCCACTGGCAAGAGTTTGGCGAGGAGCACGGGCTTCACTGTATTCAATAGTCCCCTTGCCAGATCTCCCAAGAGAGAAGGAAGAGCGTACCCAGCCAGGGTTGGGGAGCTATGGACCCTCCCATCTCTGCAACATGCAGTAGGGGGCTGTGAGGCACCAAAGCCCAGGCCGCTGGAGGACTAGGCCCCCCTGTTGATACCTCTCAGACTGCCTGCACTGGGAGGCACCAACCAAAAGGATGGGGAACTGGAAATTCAGCACCAGGGCACCCTGTGACAGGTCCAACTGTGACTCTAGTTGGCCTCTTGCAAATGCGGTGGGAAGGAAGAGCAAGCTAAAGGTCACTGCGGGGTCAGCTTTGGTTCCTTTCTGCCAAGCTGTGGTCCCCCAGCTCACGAGGTAGTCAGCCATCCACAACCCATCCTAGGAGGGGCACATATTAGTAATAGTAAGAGCAATAATTATGGGGTATTCACTAAGCATTGGACTCAGGTATCTTCCATCTAATTGTCTCATTTAACTCTCAACAAACTTAGGATTTAAGTACTATCTTATTTCGATTGCACAGATGAGAAAATAGAGGCACCAAAAAGTTAGGCTGTAAGTGGGATTTGAACCACAAGCCTGGCTCCAGAGCACTTGTGTTTGACGACGTGGGCCCACTGCCATCATCAGGGCCAGGCCACTCAGCCCTTTCCTGGCGGCTGCTTCCTCTGGCTTCCGAGAAAGGCTCTACAGCTTCGGGCTCTGTCTGCCTCCATGGTCCAGGCAAACCGTCGTCACCCTGAATAACTGCAGGAAAAGCAGAGAAAGCTGGCTCTGGGGTGCAGCTCACAGAAGGCCTTGGGGAGGACTGGCCAGACGGGCAATTGGAGGAAAGGCGTTCCGGGCAGGCAGCAGAATGTGCAGAAGCACAGAAACATGGGGTGGATTTTGTGAAGTTCAGTTCCATTAGGAAGAGTGGAGGGGAGGAGGGTTGAAAGATAAATCTAGAAGGCCATAGACAGGGCATTAGGCGGGGAGGCAGAGACTGGCTTTTTAGACACAGCAGCACCAGAGCGAGCTGATGGCAATAGTAGCCAGGCCCTGGGATACTGCACCTAGGCATTCTGTGCCCACACCCTAGAATGCCCCATGAGATAGGGGCTGGTATTCATTCTTTTTGGGCCTCATTGTTAAGGTCTTGCTGGAGAAGCCCTGAGATTGTAGGTAGGAAGTTCGGCTCCTCTGCTAGAGAGGCCACATGGAGAGGCCCATGGGGACAGAGGGAGTAGTCCTGATAGGGAGAGAAGCCCAGCTATCCCAAGGTTCCAGGTGACCCCAGGCCTCAGCCAGTCCCCCACTGGCCAGATGACACCCCCACCCCAAGATGAGCAGAAGAATTGCCCCAGCTTGATGCCCAAGGAGCAGAGACGAGCTGTCTCCACCAAGCCCTGCCCATACAGAATCACGAACAAATAAATGATGTTGTTGTTTGAAGCCACTAAGTTTTGGGGTGCTTTGTTACACATAATAGATATTTGAAACAAATTGGTCAGGAAACTGTTGAATGAATGAAAGCCTCAGATGCAGATGAGTCATGGACTAAGATGCAGGAAGGCTCCCTAGGTGGATCGGCCCTAGCCTGGCTCACCCAGGGCACGCCAGTCACTTTTCTTTGTTTAGCTGCCATTAATTGAGTCATTTATGTATGTTTCTTGAGCCCTGGTGGCAGGTTCCCTGGGGCTGGGGCCCAGGGAGCTGTGTTCTTTTGCCCCTGGGAGCCTCAGCTAGAGCTCTGCACACAGTGGTGGCCCAGTTCAAATGCTGTCTGAGTCACCCGAGTCAGCTTCTCCCAAGTTAGGTCTTCCACCTAAGCCAGAGGAGACACCTTCAGAGCCAGAGTACCTGGTTCAAAGCTTAGCTCTGCCACGTGTTTCCTGTATGATCTTGAATGACTGAGGTCAAGGGCTCTGGGTCTCTATCTCTTTATCTGTAAAGTGAGGAGAATAATACCCAAACTTGTGAGGGTCATTTGTAAAGAGCCTAACACAGTGCCTGGCCGATAAGTCCTTCCAATAATGTTCATATTTCTAAAAGAGAGTCAGCAACTTTAGGTTCCAATGACCCTCTCCCTTTGCCACCCTTAAAAATCTCTCCCCCACAAGTCAAGCTTGGGTCTGAAATTCCAGCATCCGTCATCGGTTTTTGGCTGAACTCTCAGTGATTGATTACAGGTCTGCTGGAAAGAGGTTAGTGACACAGTGAGCCCCTCTCCTAGAATGAGAAGACCTAGGCCCCAGCCCCACCTTTCTGCAGATGGCTGGGAGACCTTGGGCAAGCTGCTTGACCCTCCGTGCAGTAGGGTTCATGGTTTCTGCACTCACCTGGCAGAGTTGGGGATGAACTGCCCTCGCCTGGCTCCACTGGGGACCGATGGACATGGAGGAACTATGCCACTGGGAGGGTGTTGAGCGGGCATCTGGATGGTGGTGCTGTCATTGCAGGAAGTCCCATTGGACAGCACTGCCCTGGAATTCTTCTGATAGGACAACCAGCACAGGAGTGGGAGGGAGAGGTGGAGACAGGAAGTCTGAGCAGAAATGGGTGGGTGGCATGGATTTTTAGTTTGTTTTTACAGACCCTGTTTGTCTGGCCACATTCAGGGATGGCCACCACCCTCAACCCCCTCCCTGCTAGCAGCCATCTTGGGCAACTTCTCCAGAAACAGCATTTTCTCACCGTGAGATCAGGAAGCCTGAGGGCTGCCTCCAACAGGAAGTGGTCAGAACAGGCTGAGACCATGAGGCCAGGCTGAGCACTGAATACTGATTTACTCTCTGGCCTGGCCACTGATTGGATGGGCCTCTGGCTGACAGAGGGCGTGGCTGGGAGCAGGGGCAGGAGTGCCAGGATAATGGTGCCTGCGCTCAGTGCTGAGGGACCAATTAGCCAGTCATGGGGTACATCCCATGACCCTGCTGCTAATCCACAGAGGCTCCCTGAGCCCCAGAGCCTCCCCCCACTCCAGGTCAGGCACTGAGAACCCAGTGCGGTCAGAGTCACCAGCACCAGCCAATGTAGCTTGATCAACAGCCTCTGTGACAGGGAAGGCATGGAGAACAGAAGGGACAGATCCCAAGTGCCCACATTACGAGAGGCCCAGGAGGGAGGAGACCCCAGGGAATCTACATTTCCTGACTTGCTCTGTAGAGCACCCTTCCTGCCCACCCCAGCCCAGCACGCAGACCACATTCGTGCATGTACACAAACAGACACACAGGCAGCAGACACCCAGACGTGTACACGCAGATTCACCCAGAGACAGATGCAGACATAGGCACCCAGACATGCAAAGCAGACGTGCCTTCCCAGGTACAGGCGCGTAGCCATAGTCACTCGTGTGCAGGCACCAGCTACCATTGGGCCAGAATTCCCCCACCTCCCCCTAAACCAAAGACACCTTCCATTGGCCAAAAGTTTAAACTGTGTGTCTGCAAACAAAAATGGTCCCAGGAGCCTCCCTGGTGTCACCGATGGCAAGTTAAACAGCCTGTCATACCACAAGCCCCGCATGCCGCACTTGGGCTTGGTGTGGGGGGTGGTCACCCAGCTGGACACATGACGTCCCTGCTCTCAGCCAGAGGCTCCTTCTCTCTCCGGACAATGAGAACGTGTGAACAGAGCACCTGTTCTCGGGGCTGTCCCAGGCACACCTGCCCCCCCCCACCGGCCCCTTCTAATCTTCACCACAGCTTCGGTTTTCCCACGGGCCTTCTGGTGCCCTCACCGCCCTGGAACAGGCGGGCAGCTTGATAGGTGACAAATTGAAAGTTATTGTCTTCTGAACAGGTGTGTGCCAGGACTCGGGGGGCAGGGCAGGAAGGCCAAGGTTGGGGTGGCAGTTCCTAGAAGTCCGTGGGGCCCTCAAGTGTCATTGGCCTGAGGCTGGGACCCTGTTTTTAGCAGTTAGTTGAAGCTGTGGCTGATTTCCTCCCCTTCCCCAATGCCAGGTTCACTTGCCACATGAACCTTCATGAACTTTAGCCACCCACTCAGGGCTGGGCTTTCAAAAGGATTCTCAGAAAAACGTTGGCTCCTATCCTCTCTGCCCCAGCCAGGCCGACTACCTCTGCTCTGTATCCCCACGCTTTCTCTGCCCACCCAGCTGCTGACGTCAAGGTTACTCAAGCCCTGAACCTAGAGGCACAGCTGCCCCCGCAGCTTTTCAAGCCATCTGCCTCGAGGCTGATAGGCTATCAATAGCCTCAACTCCCAACCCCAGGCCCAGTGGGGGTTTAAAATAAAGTCACCCACTCATCTCTGAAACCACAGGAAATGTCTCTGTGCCAACTCAGAGGATTAACTATCTCCCTGCTTTGTGCCCTCTCAAGATCAGCAGAGCATGATTGATTAAATAATAACAGATTGTTTAAAAATAATAATTAAAAATGCTAACAGTTAACATTATTTACATAATAATAGTTCATTTATGAATAATAGCCATCCTTAGACTGTAAGCAACAATACGAACTCTGCAAAGGCAGGTGTTTTTGTCTCTTTGGTTCACTGTTACGTCCCAATTGCCTGGGCCTGTGTTCGGTACTTTGCAGGCACTCACTAAGTAGTTGTTGAATAAAGTGTTTACGATGTACCAGGAACTACCTAAGTGCTTTTCAAGTATTAATTCATGCAGTCTTTACAGGGTTGTGGGATGAGTAATATTATTCCCATTTTGCAGACTTGGAAACAGAAGCCCAGAGAAGCCACGTAACTTACCCAAAGTCACACACTATTAAGGGAGGCTGTGTGACCACGAGCCTGGCTCTCGAGCCCAGACTTTCCACCACCATGTTCTGAGGCCTCTCTCAACAGCAATACCATGTTATAACATTTCTGCTACTTCATAGTGTTTTTTTAACAATTATTTATTCATATCTCTCTCCCCCACTAGACTACCACGTCCCCAAAGGCAGTGGAGGGGAGCATGTCTCAAACATAAACAATGGTCCAAAAGTTGGTGAGATGAATGAATGGAGTTCCCTTCCATCTCATGGATCTATGTCATTCACCAAATGTCTTGGCAATGATTGTGGGTGGGGAGAGGGATGGGGGAAGGAGCTGAGAGCTCGGTAGCTAAAAGCACAGACTCCAGGGTCCTGACGGCTGGGTTCGAATCCCCATCTCTACACTTTTTTAGTTGTGTGACCTTGGGCAAGTTACTCAACCTCGTAGGGGCTCAGTTGTATCATCTGTTAAATGGGGATAATAATAGCTTTTGCCTTCTCAAGGTCTTGTGAGAATTAAATGAGATAATGCTTGCTCACTGCTTTGCACGTAGTAAGGGCTGCATAAATGGCAGTTATTACCACTGTTAATGTGATGCTGGTGTAACTTCTGCTCGCCCTGAATCTGATGTGAAGTCAAAGCCGCCTATTAGCTCTTCCTCAGGCCGCAGCCAGCGGCTTGTTGGCGGGCGCCAGCAGCAGGCCTGACCTACTTCTCCCCATCTGTCAGGGTGAATCCTCCGCAGGCTCCGGTCAGGGCTTACAACCCACTTATTAGGTTAATTAGACGGGACACCTTCCCAAAGATACCCTGGCTCCAAAGCCAGCGCTCACATCTGGTGAAGGCTGCAGCTTGCCAAGGATTTGGGAATGACAGGTTCTCACAGTTGAAACGAGTGGGGCCGGGTGTGGGGAAGGGCTGGAGGAGCCACCCATTCCTCTAGGGGTTGTTTTCTGGCCCCTGGGCTCTTCTCTGTGTAGCATTGCCTGACACAATACCGGATATGCAGCTAAATCTGAATTTCAGAAAAATGCCCATTTTTTTTTGGCCTACATCCCAAATATTACCTGGGGCATTATTATATTAAAAATGTTTGGTGTCTATCTAAAATCCAAATGTAAATGAGTGTCTCTCCCCGCCCCTCCCTCCCCAACCAAATCTGGCAATCCTTTCTCTGGGGTGTGCGGAAGAGGGAGGTGAAGAGGAGGGACGGCCAGGTGTTGCTGGAGCAGGAGCAGGACTTGGCTGGGCCCCACTCTCTCTGCTGCCCTGGCACCGGGAGCTCCACCCAAGGCCTCCTGGGTCTGAGGCAAGGTGGCCCGGGGGGCCAATGGGAGCCAGCCTCCTAAGGGAGGCTCTACAGGAGGAGCAGGGGACTGCTGCCAACACAGAGTTGTTTGCACTTCACTGGCTCCCTGGAGCACAGGCCCCCTTCCTGGTTGATGTCCTGGATGGGAGGGCCAAGCCCAACAGCGTTTTTCCCCCGGGAGGCATTGACGGGCAGTCCCAGGAGCACGCTGGTGGGGACAGGCCTCTAAGGCCCAGGAGGGTGCAGAAACTGGAAGGCTCATCCCTCCTGCTCCAAGAGGGTCTCCGACAGGGGCAGGAACTTGTCAACGGTACAAAGGGAGTCGGGCTGGAGGTAAACCTAGAGGTAGTCTCCAGACATCTCATTCCGTTCTTCCACGCCTGCGTGGCTACCTTTCTGTGCCTGTCAGGAAGGAAGAGCTATGGCCAGAAAAATGTTGACCCTTCAACTTGGCTTCAGAGTAGACCCATGACCTTCTCTCTCCAACCTGCTCCTCTACCTGGTTGCCCAGCACAGGGTACCCCACCCACTCGCCTGTGCAAAGTAGAAACTCAAGCATCATGCTGGGCTCCTCACTCTTCTCGTCTTCTTGTAAATCACTGTGCCTCTTAATGCCATGTCCTCTGTAGCTCTGGAATCTGCTACCACCCCAGAGTCCAGGCAGCCATCATCTCCCACCCAGACTGAGGCATGGGCCTCCTGACCGGTCTCCTGGCCTCAGTCTACTCCTCCCCTCAATTCTGCACCCCGCAGCAGGCAAAACACACCTCTGTGCTTGGCAACCTCTGCCCTCCTGTCTTACAAATGCACCTGGCTTACTGTTATTTTCAGGATCAAAATTCGCCTTCTTAACATGGCTTACAAACTTCCATGTGATCTTGCCTTGTCCGCCTCTCCTTTCAGTAATCTCTCCAAGGGAATCCCTCCATCCACAGTGCAATGGACCTGAACTTCCTTCACTCCTTCCATGAACCAAGCTCTTTCTTGCTTAAGGGCTTTGCACGTGCCTGCCTGTCTCTTCCCCTGGCTAACCCTCTTTTGCCCTACCTGTCCATCAGAACTCCGCACCTTCCAGAAAGCTTCCCCCAGCTCTGCCAACCCTCAGAGGCTGAGATGGGGTCTTTTTCCATGCACCTCCCCAATACTCTGTATTCTAATGATTTGTAATAATTAAGAGTCATTCTGCCCCACTAGCCTGTGGGTCTTGCAAGGACTACATACTCCTTGCTATATCTATAGTAAGCAAGATGGTGGTGGGCACATAGAAAGGGCTCACTAATTACAATTCGTATTGTTATTTCACATGTCTGGGTAATGTCAGGCTGCAAGCACTGGGAGGAGAGAGGAGAGGAAAGGAGGGGCCAGTCCAGCAGTTTTTCAGTTCTGGCCACAAAACAGAATTACCTGGGTTGCTTTACAGAAATACCGATGCTCAGGCACACCACTGCAGAGATTCTTGTTCTTTTGATCTGAGGTAGGCCTGAGTATGAACATATTTTAAACCTCCTTAGACAGTTGAATACACAGCTGGGATTGAGGGCCCTGGGTGAGCTCTAAGTCAGTGCAGCTGGTGTCAGTCAGCTCGTATATTCGCACTGACTGGTGCCCACCTCTACTGCTGTTGGGTGGGGGGGCGCTGTCCCAAGGCATTTATCCCCAGCTTCCTTTCTTTGGGGAATGGCTCCCTGGCCCAAGGACCAAATGGTCCCCCTCTGCCCACTCCCCTACCATACACACCCTCCCCTTGGAACCAGTCTGGCAGCGCCCCCATTTGTTCTGTGGGGAGATAGCCAGGCCCAGGGGGAGACAGGGGCTGGGATCTAGGGGTCCTCAGTCTCCTGCCACAGCTGGCCCCAGGGGAGTTCAGTTAGTTCAACAAATATTTGCTGAGCACCCAGTCTGGGCCAGGTATTTTGCTTATGGCTGGGGAGACATAGATGAACTGGTAACCCAGGGTGACCACGGATCAGCCCCATATCCGGCCCAGGGTGGAGTCTAAGAGGAGGCAGTTGGGGAGCGGCACTGTTAGCCCCCCGACACACCCCCATTATCGCCTAAGGAAAGGGAAACTGTGGTCACCATGTCCCCCCTGCACCGCTGCCCTCAAACTTTACTATGGCTCAGTGTGGCCAGAGCTGTTGCCTCAGGATCCCCTGGGAAACGCAGATTCTTGGGCCCCACCCCAGGAGATCTGAGTCAGGTCTGGAGTGAAGCCCAGTACTCTGCATTTTCAGCAAGTTCCCCAAAGGGTTCTGATGCAACAGGTCACTGTGATTCCAATGTGTAGCTGCCCGTAAGAACCACAGCAATCTCACTTCCCCAGGTGGGTCTGTGCATTTTGGGGGGAGGAGGGACACAAATAGCACAATGCTTCTTGGGCCTGGGGCTGAGCCACACCTGGCTCTAACTGACTCAGTTCACAGTCACCATTCCCCAACATTCTCCGAATGAGTACTGGAGGCACTGGGCTGGGCGAGTTGCATAACGCTCACCCCGACCAGGACAAGCTGGTGTCATCCCCATTTTATAGGCCAGGAAGGGGCAAATGACTTCTCAGGCTCATAGAGCAAAGGCAAAGTCAGGGTTCTGGCTCTCAAGCTGCATACAGACTAAGCAGTGCAAACCACCAGCAGCTCTGGATGCAAAATGTAATCGATGTACCAGGAGACATAAATGCAAAGCAAGTGCAGAGAAAGAAATTCATTTCTCCTGGGGAATGACAAGGGAGTCCCCAAAGGAGGTGGTAGCATTTGAGCTGAACCTTGGTAGATGAATTCAACTTTGACATTCAGAGAAGGAAGGAAAATAATACCAGGCAGAAGATACAGCATGAGGGAAGTCTTCGAGGTAGGGAACCACATCGTAGCAACAGCGGGTGGTTTGATGAGTTGCTGTGTTGGGTGTACGAAGGGGCATGGGAGCGATGACCCAGGAAAGGTCAGCCAAGGCCTCTTCACTTGGTGGGCACTGGGGAGTGGCCAGAGAGGTCTGAATAGGGAAATAAGGCTGGTCTGGATTTAGGAAGGTAACTCTGGGCACAGATGGCTGGGTGGGGATGAACAGACATGGGAGGGCAAGTGAGTCTCTCCACTTCTCTGGGTCAGTTTGTTCACCTCTGAAATAGAGGTGAGTGTCCCTCCTTGACCTCTGTCCCAGGCTTGTGAGGATGGAAGAAAATGGAAGGTGGGAAAGGGTGTCGGTGAAATCCATGGGGACTGCGGGAGAGTCGGAATCAGGAGGTTGAGGCCATGTGTGCAATGATGTAGCTGGATGGAGACCCAAGCAGCAGGACTACAAGACACAGGGACATCTGAAGACAATATAGAATAAGCTGAGGAGGAGGCATGTGTCATCTGAACCGAGAGGGGGGAGGGTGGAGTGGGGGAGAGAGAGAGAGAGAGAGAGAGAGAGAGAGAGAGAGAGAGAGAGAGAGAGGCACAGTTCAAAGCATAATCTGATGCAGGATGGCAAAATGGCCTGTACCTGCCTCTTCTCCAACATGGTGACAACCGTGGGAGAAACCGCAGCCAGAAGGGCCCAGGGCCCCTGGGCACGAGTGACATGAGTACATCCTGGTTCAGAGGGGTTTCAGGGTGTCCAGTCCAACGTCCTGCCTCGGCAGGAGTGGTTTCTGCAGTGTCTCCCAAGAGGACTACTTACCACTCACCTCACCCCAGCCCTGCTCCACTTGGGCCAGCGCCTAACCCAGGTTAGCACCTTTAAGCCTCATAACTTTCAGAAGTGAGATTTTTCAATCCTAATTTTCCCAGTGATGAAAGTGAGCCTCAAAGAGTCCACACAACCAGCATATGGAAAAGCTGGGACTCCAACACAAGCTGGAGACACTAAGGGCTGGGCTTCTCCCGCTCTCTCATGCATCTCTCAGACAGGGGTTCAGCTGTCCTTTACAGACCAAACATCTGGAGGTCAAAACAGTAAGAAGCTAGTTATGTGAGGGCAAGGTGTGAGATGATGAGCTCAGTGGAAAATGCTTTCTGGAGGAGTCAGGGCGACTGATTCTGGGGGAGGAACGTGCAGCCCGCCTGGAGGCCTTGGCCTCTCTGGGCCCAAGCTCTGGGCTTGCTCAGTTCCCTGGAAGTAGGAGGGCTGCCTTTCTAGAGAGACATGGTCCTGACCCAGGCTTGGGGGTGTGAGTCCAGTCCTCTCCTCCTGTGTGGATACCTTTAGCTCTATGGGTGTTTAGTCCTCAGGTGTCAGGAAGAGCACACAGAGACCCCGTGTTCTCAGAACAGACAGATGTCACATTCATGCCCTTCCGCCCCTCAGGCCAGGACATCCTGGAGTCCGGTGTGTTGGCCTAACCAGCCAGGGGTGGTTGAATCCAACAATTCATATTGCTCAACGATACACTGGCCTCACGGTGAAACTTCCCTGTTTGCTGGAGAGACCATACCTTTTCTTACATTTGTGTAACCAAAGGACCCATTCGATCACTTCCCCTCTAAAGGGCTAGAGATCCCAGAGGAGCGTGGAATACCCAGGCTGTCTTCCTCCACACTGCTTCGTTCTTTTTCTTTGACCCAGTCTTCCTACCTTCTCACACCCACACGAGTTCCAAGTGAGGCGACCATCCTGATGATCTCTCTGCCAAAGCCATTGGTTTGGCTCCGGCCCCATCAGCTTTGCTTTGTTTGATTGACAAAGGAATCCCATCTCCCAGGCCCCATTCTCCTGATCATGGCCCATTCCTCTTCATCCTACCCCATCTGGGGCCAGAATTCTCCTTGCTTTTGCTTTGGATTTTGCTTAATTTTTTTTAGACTCAAAGTTACCCATGAATGGGATACAAAGAGTCAAAGAGGTCCACAGTTAGTGGTGGACAACTGCAGCCCTGATCCAGCTCCAGGTGTAGCCACTTTCAACTCTTGAAACCGAGTCTTTGAAACGTGCACTTTTGCGTCTCTCAGTAACATCTCGCTCTTGGTCTTGGCAGCTTTAGGGATCATTTACTGATTTCTTGCCCTGGGAGATGATTTCTCTCACCTCCTGGGTGCATTGTCTCTACTCCCTTTCCTCTAGCTTCCCAATAAAGTAACATATGGTAATTTTGGTTATATCATTATTTATTGTTGACCTCTTATAACTATATAAACACTATGTAAACACCAGCTGAGCCACATAGTGGGCTAGGATTACCTTTTTCCACCTTCGCTTTAAATCTGAGTAGTAACCAGGCATCTCGTGGACAGCACCGGGCTTCACAGCCTGTAATAATTTGGCTCCACTGATCCCAGCCAATGACATCATCTTACTGACCCCTCAGCCTCTTCTCATGAAGCTTCTGTAGTCAGGCTAATGGTGACTTTACCAAGAAAACATAGTACCCTCCACCCCCCAAAAAACAGCTGGTGTCTATTTGCTTTATATGTCACTAAAGAGCCATTGAACGGGGCTCTGGAGGTGGATTCCAGAGTCAGAGTGCAGGGATTTGAATTCAGCATCTGCCCTCTGGGTGTGAGAACTTCAGTAAGTTACACATCCCCTCTGAGCTTCAGTTTCTTTACTTAGAAAATGGAATTAAAGGATGGATCCACCTAGGACTCTGATTGGTATGAAACGAGATGATACATACAATGTACTTAGCACGTGGAAAGCATAGCAAGGGATGAGCACTGTTATGAATACCAGGTTAATTATTAGTACGGGCTCCTTTAGTGGGTATCCCAGAATGGAGAAACAGCATGCTCAAAATGCCCGGGACTTATGGAGCAGTTAACAGCCAAGCCCCCATCTCCCACGGGGTCAGCACTCCTGCACCATCTTCTCCGAGGGCCATAGTCTCTCCATGCAGTGTGGGGCCTCCACTAGGCGCTAGAGGAGGGTGGTCACCAGGGAAACGGAATGGTTGTCCGCCTCCCCACTGCTTTCATGACCCCTGTCAACTTCGCTTGCTCAGGCTATTGTTGGGACATTGCCCTGTAGCACGGACCTCCTCACCTTAGTCTCACTGTCTCTGGTTGCTCCTAGGAAAAGGTTGACCCTTTGACCCTCTCCAGTTTCCTTCTTGTTTATTGGTGTGTGTGTGTGTTCAGTCAGATCTCATAGGTGCTAATTTTAAGAAATTCATACAGTGCAGTGCAGAACTGTAGGAAGAAAAATAAAATCTTTTTTCCACCCTAGAGGTAACTGCTGTTAGCAGTTTGCTGTGCACCTCTAGGATTTTAGTGTCTATGCTTCAAAATGCGTGCGCGCGTGTGTGTGAATAGGTTCATGTACTATATTCAGTTATATATTACAAAGCATAGACAGTAATAAACTGAGATCACACCATACATTCAGTTCTGCTACTTGCTTTTCACATGCTAAGGTACCATGAACCACTTTCCAGGTTGATCTAATACCTTTAGAGTATGCTGTGTCTGTTTTTTAAGGGTTGCCTCCCATTATTACCAAGACAAGCAGTTTTGTGATGAGGGTGCTCTGGAGGTACATCTTTGTGTATTGGTGCTAGTATTTTTAGAGCAGAGTCCTACAGAGTAAAGATGGAAACCATTCAAGAGTTCCTCATCAGCGGTCTCTCCGGCCCCTTAGCCCCTGGAAGGTGACTTCCTCCAGCTTCCCTCCCCTCCCCCAACCCTGACCTCTCTCCACCAACCCACCACTCCTCCCGGAAAACGTCTAGTCTGGGCCAGGTGGAGGCAACTGGATCCTCTCCTGTGTGTGGCTGGGATCACGGCACCCTGCATTGCTATCGGTTCTTGTGGGAAACAAAAGGGCTTCTGCCTTTTGGGGTTTGGGGAACACATGTTTATTCCAGCCCAGGTCAAAACTAGTAAGTATCATGCCTCCACCTCAAAGGACACAAAACTGCCTGCAGATCAGAAATGACTACTTTTCCTGCCTGTGGCCTTTCCATGGAGCTCCCGGATTCAGAGAAGGAAGAAACTGAAACCCAGAGAGGAAGTGACCTACCTCAGGCCTGCCCCCGCACTCGGTCAGATCCGGGTCTCTGGATGCAGAGGAGGTGGGGTGAGTGTGGGGGTGGAAGGAGTGGCAGGGGTGGAGAAGGAACGCTACGTGCTGGGCCCCTTACCGAGTCACCCACTCAGTCCCAATTGCCATGAGAAGAAGGCAATGTCATTCCCACTTCCCAGGTGAGGAAACTGAGGCAGATTTCCCCTGTCCTTCCTCTTCCCTTGACTCCTAAGTCTGAGATCTGAGCTACAGCTCTCGGGGGTACCTGACACCCCAAAGTAGTTACAGGGAAGACACCAAGTCTACTCTCTGGGGGGCCCACATCTAAAGTGTCCCTGCCAGGCTGCCAGAGGAACATCCCCCTGAACGCCCCTTCACACGGCCAGTGAGGCTCTCAGGCAGCCTGACTGCACCCCTAAGCCCCTCAGGATCAGAACATGAGGGTTCTCAGCCTCCCTGTCCTTGGCAGGCACCCCTGGTGACTTCTCAAAGGTCGTGTAGCAGAGTAGGATCCAAGTGGAGGGAAGAACCCCCATTTCCACCTTCCCCCTCCCTCGGCCAGAAGGTCAGCCTGCACCATCTCAAGTAGAGCCTGCCTAAAGGGCAGGAGCTAAGGGAACAACCACCTGGCCGATCAGCCACCCTCTGCTCCGTGGAACCCGGTACTACTTGGGCAGGGCCTTCCCTTCCAGGACTCCAGCATTCTGCTAAAACAGCAGCCCTGGTTGCTGGCCAACAATACACTCCCCACAGGCACAGCTCTTGCTGGGGAGGGAGAACACCAGTGTTCAGGGAGCGACCCCGTTTCCCAAGGCGGGCTCAGAGGGACCAGTGAGGCGAGCTGGGAGGCACCTCCTGCTGCCTTGGCGTTTGGAACACTGGTCAGGAAATGCGGCCTTCTCCTCAGGCCTACAAGCCTCCTTCCTCCCCTCCCCTTCCTATTCGATGGTCTTGTTCCCCAACCAATTCAAGAAGGGCAGGGTTCTCCTTTGCTCACGATTTTCTTCTAGTGTCTGGCACATTGTGGATGATCAATAAATATTCATTGACTAAGTGGACATAGTAAGTACCGGTTTACCAATTGCTTATGTGGGCCTAGCATAATGCCACCGATAGGGGACACTCAGAGGAATAACAAGACAAGGTCAGGTTATCAAAGGCTGGGAGTAGAGGCACACGAGGGATGGGGGCTGGGGTTTGGGTAAGTGCTAGAATGCCCTTTCAAAAGGCTACAAGGGTGTGGGTTTCTAGGTCCTTTTGTGATATGATCAGGTCATTGCCTGATTGTCTTCTTTCCTCTTCTGTTAAACACAGACCCCTGGAGAGATGGGCCTTTGCTTCTATTTCTGTCTCCTGCCTCCCCCACTCTACCAGCCCCTCCTCCCCACTTAGCCCAGAACTGAGACAGCATGGTAAAATGATGGATGGATGGATGGATGGATGGATGGATGGATGGATGGATGGGTGGGTGATAGAACTAAAAAGCCAGCAGGGACTCAGAGATCTCTTATCCACACTCTGATTTTTAAAATGAGGAACCTGAAATCTGGAGAGGTGGATGGAGTACATCTTCTATCACCTCTTCTCTTTGAGAAATTCTACTGATTTCTCTTCTCAGTCTATAAACATGTTGAAATACCCTGCAACCCAAACAAAACAAAACACCCCTTTCCCTCTTCCCTGCAGCCCCTCCCCTGAGCCAGGACCTCTTTTTCTTCACTGCCAAACTTCTTGAAAGACTTGTAAACTCACCCCTGGACTGGACTTCCTCCCCTCCCCCCACCCCTTGACCTCTCTGCCTCTGCCTTCCACCCACATTGCCATGGCAACTGCTCTGAAGTTGCCACTCACCAGAGAGCTTCTGAGCCCTGAGACCTTCCTGGGCTCCAGGCCGAGTGTGGCACTGTCACCAGCTCTTCCTTCTGAAACCTCAAGACCCTGCTCTGCCCCAGGGCCACTCTCTCTTTTGTCCAGAAGCCCACTCTCTTTTTCTCCAGGTGCCCTCTGCCAGGGATTGAACCTCAGCCCTTTCTTTGCTCTCATTCAGCCTCTCCACAATTATCAGGTGCTTCCCGTGTGCCGGGCACCATGCTAGACGCTCAGCTGTGCCACCGTCTGTAATCCTCACGTTGGCCCTCTGACCTGGATGTATTACTTTCATCTGCATTTTGCAGATGGCGAAGCTGAGACCCAGTGAGGATAATTCAGTCATCCAGCGCCACACAGTTGGTAAGTGGTGTCTTTGGGACTCATCCAAGGTCTTACTATTTCCAGGTTTATGCTAAGTCAACGCCTTTCTGTCTCATTCACATTCAGGTCTCGCCTCTCTTTTTGTGACTCCAAAGTTAAGAATTCCAGAGGTGACCTCCCTCTGGAACTCCAGACCTGCTCTTCCCAAGGCCTGGTGAGATTGTTTTTTCTTAGATATTCCCCTAAAATCTCGAAGCCAGACTCCTCAGATCTCCTGCTGGGATAATCTTACCAGTCCTGCGCTGAAATGCCTGCAGTGGCTCCCCCTGCCCATTGATGTAGGGGAGACTCTTCCCCGCCACTCTCAGGCTCACCTGCTATCTGATCCCCACCCTGCCCCTGCACCCCCACCCCATCTGATACCCACCCTGCCCCTGCACCCCACCCCATCTGATCCCCACCCTGCCCCTGCACCCCCACCCCATCTGATCCCCACCTTACCCATGCACCCCCACCCCATCTGCCATGATCTCCTCTTGTCTCCTTTTGCCTCTGACTCTGTTTTCTCAAAGAGTCTAATGCCCCCTGCAGTGCTCCCTCTGCTCAGAGGGGACCTTCACTGTATGTCCTTCCTTCAGGTCCCCCTTGACTGCCAGCGATCCTCGGTATCTAGAAAACACAGAAAATGTACTGAACATCAATAGAGGTTACCTCTGGGTGACTGGGATTCAGGTGACTGCTATTTGCCCATCTGTTTGGTGTTTTCCAAATTGCTATTGTGAGTACATTTATTTTATAATCAGTAAAGAACTTGTTCAAATAACTTCAAGAAAGAGTCATTCATCCATCCTGCCTGCTTCCCTTTAAAGCCGTTCTGTAGCATTGTTCACCTGAGCCCTCCCCAAAGGTCATGGGTGGGGCTGCCAGGAGTTCTGTCAGGCACTGTGGTCCCCCTTGTCCCCTGTGGCACCCGCCCCAGTGTCCTGGGTGTACCAGGCACCCCGGAAATGCAGCAGGAACAGAGTTAAAACAGACACATTCACAAGAGTGTTCATCAACGGAGGAAAAGACTGGAGACCCGTTGAACGTCCATCGCTAGGGGCCTGGTTAACAGTTCATGGTTGGTCTAGGGCTTGCCTAGAGCCCTCAGAAAGAAGGACATAGATCCCAGCTGCCAATATGGGCCAGTCTCCAAAATATGTTATTAAATGAAAAAGAAGAGTTCCAGAAAAACGTGTACTTCGTTACATTTACATAAAACATAAAAGAATAGATTCACATGCACACATATGGGTACTTACATATGCATAGAATATCTTTGGAAAGATAGTCCCCCAAGCTGGCAACAACAGTTGCTTCAGAGAGGGGATATGGAGACGGGAGCTGGAAAAAAGAGATCAGAGGAGGCATAAGTGTTATTTCTGTACCTTTAAAAAAGAAAAAAACAACAAAACAAACTGATAGTAACTATCTTGGAGCCCACAGCTGTGAATTAAGTGGGAGGACCCTCAGGCACTCTGTACCTCCTTCCTCTCCCCTCTGATGGGCCTTCCGGAGGGGTGGGGGGCAGAGAGCAAACACAACTACCACCACCGATCCACCCCCACAGGTGGAGCTGGACCCCTACTCCAACCGGTGCCCTGAGGTCTCCAGCCAGAGCCTAGGCTGAGAGTTGCGGAGGGATCCCCTTGCAGGTCTGGAAGCCCGGCCCGGGCTGGGGGGGTGGGGGTGCGCAAGCCGGCCATCACAGGCCTGTTTGCCTCGGGGTGCTTTGCCACGCCCTCACAGGGCACCCTTCTCAGGGAGAGGAGCATCAGCTGACAACAGGGAGTGACTCCGCACCTTGGCAGCCGCGGTCCCACAGGAGGAAGCAGTGTCCCTCGTGCCAGGTGCGGTGGCTCAGGATGTGGTAGAAAAGACAGTGGAGACCTGGTTCTCCGCTGGTTAGGACGCCCAGGGCTTGGCCGGAGGCCAGGGCTCTGGGCATCATTTATCTTCTCCCCACACGGGTTCTCTCTCAGCCAGCAGGGACCAGACAGGGAGAACAGGGACCAGCAGGCTGCTGGCTGGCGACGGTGGGGGCGGGGGGGCGGTCATCAATGATGATATTAATTTGCATTTCTTTGCAGTCTTTTATCTGAGGATCTCAAAACACTGAAAAAACTGAAATCCTGTTGGCAGAGTGAAAATTTGGCTGGACCCAGAGCTTAGCCACCAAAGGCGAGGCAATCCGAACCCTTCCTGTATCATCCCTTGCTGCACACCTACTACCTTCCTTCCCGCAGGCCTTGGGCCTGGTTTTGTTCCCATCACCTGCCTATCAGCTACAGCCACTGAGAACCTCAAACAGCCTTCATCACTTACGACCGATGTGGCCAATGGCCACAGCAACCAGCGCTGGCCCCCAACCCTGTGAGCGGCCCACCCCACTGGTCAGGCTGGGAATGTGGGCACGGACAAGGAGCAATGACCTGAGGCTCAGCGGACCCGGGTTCTACTTGCTGTGGCCACTCTGAGGGCCAGTCCCATCTCCCGCCTGGGCCTTAGTTTTCTCATCCAATAAAAGGCCTTTGGAATTCTCCAGGCGTTGCAAATTATGCTAAACAAAATGCTAGCAGTTTTCTGGGGAGCTTAGTGGCTTTTGCCAATGCTCAATTCAAACATAATTTCCAAAATGCATTTTAAACTGCTTGAAAATTTGTAATAAGCATCAACATGCACATTTAGAAGCAATACGTGACTTTCACACTTTGGAGCCCACTTGCCTTCACTCTGCTTTTATAAATAACACAGTAGCATATTGGCAACTTGAACTTAGAAAATAAACATAAACTAACGGAGTGCAGCTTTTATCAGCTGTACACGCCGGGTCCCCATGCCCTGTCGAATTCTGTTTTGGAAAGCTGGTCCCGCTTCTAAAAAGGTCTGACAGGCGCTGGGCTCAGTCACCAGAGAGAGACGAGGAAAAGGGATGTGACCAGTGCTTTTCTGCTGAATGACGTGTGTGTCCAGCAGCTATGTTAGGGGACAGGGTGGGGTTTTCGGCAGACTGTGGCATGACCTGAGATCTGAGCCCTCATCTGAGCGGTGCCTCTGATCGGCAGCGATTCGCAGAGCCAGTTCTGGAAGTCGCTAGCAGGGGACACTTGTGGTACACAAATAGCAGTTCTCACGTGTTGGGCACCATGCCGCCTCTTCCCCCACAGGAGTTCACTGTCCCGTGCATCTACGTAAGGAAGTCTAGACTCGTTGCACAGGTGAGGAAACGAAAGCAGAGGCGGTGTGACACCCCGCGAGTCCCTCAGCTAGTGGGTGGCCGTGCTGGGAGTCAGACCCCGCTCCGGAGTGGAGCCTAGAGATCCGCCCTTTTGCTGAGACCCTGGTGATTGGGGTGATTCTGATGTGGGTGGCCCTCGGAGAGCCACTTGGCTGGCTTGCATGGGGTTCCAGGCACTGGGGGCTGGGCTGAGCTGTACCTCATTCTGACCAGCAGAGGCCTTCGCGTGGGCACCTGCTTTTTACTGGCTTTTTAGCCATGAGGTGGCTCTGGAGGAACGGTGTTGTGGAGGGCTCTGTGGCACCTGGCGCAGGCAAGCCTCTGCCCTTTCTTTTCCTTCCGTTTCCCCATCAACAAAGTGAGTGTGTGTGTGAGTGTGTGAGTGTGTGTGTGTGTGTGTGTGTGAGGGGTTGGACTCGATGACATCTAGGTGCCTTTCCTACTCTGACATCCTGCAATCGGTCACGAGCCTGGGTGACCTGGGAGTGGTCAGGTGTCATCGTGGTGAAGGGTCTTGCTCATGTCAGATGGCCAGTGAGTCACAGGGCCTGGCTTCATCGGTCTGCTGGGCTCTGGGTCCTTACAGTCAGCCTTAGCTTCCAAGCAGTGGCCTCTCCAAGGGATAGGGAGGTCAGGGGAGGGGTCCCCCTCGGCCCAAGAGGGGGACATATTGTCTACAGAAGTGTTAAAAACAATTATAAAACCAATGAAAAGTAATGCACAGGAATTCAAAACAATGTCTGTAATGAAACACTTTCCGATGAGGAGGGGGCTGCGCTCACGGCCCCCACCTCGGTGCCGCCCACTGCCTCTCTGTCGCTAGGTTACGTGAGTGACTGCCACGCAGCGAGGTTTCTCGGAAGAAGGGGATGAAAGTACCTTGGTTGGGGGGGTCCACAGTGACGTGGTCCCCATCCGGTCACACCAGCTGTGACAAAGAAACACAAGGGAACGGTCTGGGTGACTGCAGAGCTCATTTACCTCAGGCTAAAAATAGGTGCCTTCTCCGCAGCAGGTGGGTGACTCAGCAAGCTCCTGGGCGGAGGAAACGTGATGCTCTCGGTCCCGGTTTACCTCCCGTGCCAGGGCGATGGGAAGAGCCTATGAACAGGGAGAGGAGCGCAGTAGGCATTTCATGGCTCCTCCTGGACAAGCTGACTTTTTCTTGGCTCCCCCCCTCCCCTCAACTCCCTTTTCAAAAGCCGTGAAATTGCTGGTCCAGGCCAAATAAGAGCCACAAGCCCAACTGCCCAAACTCATGACAGCATTCTCTCAGGGTTTAAAGGGAAAGGCTAGCGAGACGGGGTGTGTGTGTGTGTGTGTGATGTGCTCATGCATGCCTGTGTGGTGTGCACACGCCCTTGGGTCCACACCTGGTTGGTGGGAAAATAAACAGGCCACACTGAGGCCACACACAGGGGTCTGCCTTTGTCTCTGACCCCTGCCCCGCCGCCCACCCTCATGCTTTGGAACCAGAGGAGGGCGGCTGATGTCCTGACCACTCTCTGTGATGCTCTGTGCCCAGGGAAGTGAAAAGTGCTCCCTTCTCCCCTTCCCAGACTCTTCAGGAAGCAAGCACAGCCCTGACCTTCTAGACTCTTCTCCAGAGGTCCGACGGAAGCTGAGGCGAGAGGCAGTTATTTGGAGAATTCAGCCCCACCTCAGGCAGCTGTCTGAGCAGATCCGTGTTATGGGAAGAGGCGGGACCCAGCACCAGGAGACGTGTTTCTGATCCTGGCTCTGCCGTTCACTTGCTGTGTGACATTGAGCAAGTCCCTTCTTCTCTCTGGTCTCCGTTTCTCCTCTCTTTATCCATTATCTGTTTCTTCAACACATGTGTGCCAAATGGGGCCAGGCACTTGTGCATGCCATGCTAGACCCATGAAAAGAACCACTGTGGAGGATTAAAAATGCCCAGGGAGTCTTGCCCCTCCCCCTATCAAAGACTGGCCCCATTTCTTCATCCCTGCACTCTGAGATGACCTTGTAACTTGCTTTGACTAAAGATGGCATGTGACTTTCACTCTCACCCTCTTGGAACCCAGCTGCCCCAGGATGAAGGCCGAGCTACCCTGTTGGAGAGACCACCGGGAGATCTGAGGCGCCCTGACCAACAGCCTCAGCCAGCTGCCAGTCACGGGAGTGAGGCCACGTGGAGCCCCCCGGCACCCGGCCCTCAGCTCACTGACCACAGACGCTACAGCGAGCCCAGCCCAAACCGCCTGGAGCAGAGTCTGCCCGCACGGAGTCTGCAGTGCAGGGGGGAACCTGGCATGAAGCAGACACAGAAATAAATACGTGGCCCCGGGTGACGATGAGGACTATGAAGAGAATGGGTGTTATATTTAGTCACAGGGAAGCCCGTGAGTCAAGGGAGGCCTCGGCAGAGTGCTGAGGATGGAGGGGGCCGCTGAGTGAGACGGGGTACCTACAGAGTTTGCAGTGGGGCCGTGGCTCCAGCTTCACGCGGCATAAGTAAGTCACTGGGCTCCTCCCTGACTTTGTGAGAAACGCAGAGTCCTTGCCTCATTCCCCACCAGTTCGGATTTGGTGGGTCTGCTTGGTTTGGGGCCTGCTAATCTTTTTTACTTATTTACTTTTCCATGTGCCCTCTGGGTGATTTTTTTCTTTTAAATTATATTTTATTGATTATGCTATTACAGTTTTCTTTTCTTTTTAAAATTAGATTTTATTGATTAATGGGTGATTTTTATCATACGGGAAATTGGAAAAACACAGGTCAACAGAGTCAGCTGAGGAGATTTAAAAAGATAGCCCCGCTCAGCTGCCATCCTGAGATTAAGACTCAGATGGTCTGAGGTCAGCCCAGGGACTAGTACTTTCAGAATCAGGTGATGCTAATGTGCAGCCGCAGCTGGGAGCTGATTCTAGAAGATTCTCCAAGGTCCCAGACTTTTCTACAGATCTCTTTTGAGACGCCAGGGCTACCTGGTGCTTATGGAACCACCTCTTTTTTTTTTTTTTTAAGATTTTATTTATTTATTTTTAGAGAGAGGGGAAGGGAAGGAGAAAGAGAGAGAGAGAAACATCAATGCGTAGTTGCCTCTTATGTGGCCCCCACTGGGGACCCGGCCCACAACCCAGGCATGTGCCCCAACCGGGAATCAAACCAGCGACCCTCTGGTTCGAAGCTTGTGCTCAATCCACTGAGTTACACCAGCCAGGCAGAACTACCTCTTTAGTGATTTAATACTGTGGGGGCATGTGGCCAGACTGACCCGAGGTAAACCTGGGCTCAGAGACTGGCCCCTGATTGAATGCACGCCCCCTCCCTTGCCTCACAAACTCCCTCCCGGATAACTTTCCTAGGGACCTCACAGGGGCTCCCCCAGGCTCCCAAGTCCCCTGTAACTTTTGTTTGTGTGAGACTAGAATATGCCTTTAATTGGGGGCAGAAAAGGACTACCATCACACAAACATCGGCCCCCCTCTAGGGCCGTACCAGTCAGCTCCTCCGTTTCATTGTCTTTTCCTGACTTCCCAGCTCTGGGGCCTCTGGGGCATAGGTTCCCCTCACCCCAGAGAATGACGGCATCAGTGACGTGGCCGTAAGAAGAGGCGTGTTGGTGCACGGCCGTTTCTTGTCTGGGTCATGCTTCTCCCAAATAAGGCAGGAGGGCCACGGGGGGTTGCTCCCAAGTCTGCTTGATTGAGGCCAGAGAGTACAGAAGAATCCACTCTTGGCTTGGAGCCTGCCAGCCTTGGGCCGAAGGAAGCTCGCAGAGGCGAGGGCAGAGAGAGAGAGTGGCACTGGCCCAGAACAGCTGCGGGGGAGCTGTCCCTGCGGGGGACAGTGAGACACAGGCCAGCAGGGCTCGGAGAGGGTGCTGACGCAGGTGTGCGCTCCGCCACCGGGAGCCTCATTTCCTTGTTCTACAGTGTGGTTAGTGTTCTCCATGGGACGGGTTGTTGTGAGAACTCAGAGTTCACCGCAGGGCCTGTGGCACAGCAGGCACTTGCTGAACTTTCTGTTTTTCTTCTTTGGGACAGACACAGAAATGAACTTGATATTGTGGAGAGAGACAGGGCCTGTTGGGAGAGACCTGACGGGGAAGTCCTTCTTTGGGGGCTAGAAAGACTCCAGGCACCGTGGCTCATCCCCAGAGGCCCCAGATCTCTCAAGGGCCCCCAGGAACCGAGAGCTCAGCCCTGCCCACCTGTCCTCACACTCAGGGGCCCTGTGAATGGCTCTTGGGTACAGATGGCACTGCCAGAGGAGGGGCTGGCAGAGGGAGGGGCCTGATCATTGAGGAAGGAATGAAGAAAATGAATGAGGCGCTGAGTTGTTCTCAGGCTCCTACTCTGAGAAGGAAAGGACTTGTTTCGGGGTGTGGCTAGGAGGAAGCCAGGCCGGAGGAAGCCAGGCTGGAGGGCACAGTGAGAAACGGGGGTGCATTGAGAAACAAGGGTACTCTAAGACTTCTTAGCTCAGGGATAAATGCTTCTGGTAAGGGGCTAGTTAAAAAAACAGTTCTACTGGGGGCGGGTCTCTCCTTTTTTCTGGTCCATCCTTCCACCTGAAAGCTGTAGTAGGAGGCCCCAAGGCCACCCCAGTTAGGAAGCCTCTCCTGAGCTCTGGGCTAAGTCCAGCTCTGGCCGTCGTCCCTGAGGAGACAGGGCTGACCGGGGATTTCTAATCCACTTGGGCTGGGGCAGTGTTTGCCACTGTGCCTTGTTCTCTGTACCCCCACCCCCTACCCCTTCACCTAGTCCAGGAGGGACTATATGCAGGACATTTTCTATACAGCACAAACAATTCTAAACAGTACAAAGACATCTATGGGCTGGTAGTGGGCAGCCCTGGCCATCTATTTGTATGCGTTCATTTGCACGGGGTAAGTAGGCCTCTCGGGAGGAAGTTCCCTGAGACTTCAGGGGTGGGGATGGGAGAAAAGCGAGAGGCCCCCGTCTGACCTTCTGTATCACTAGAATTTTGGTTACAAGTGACAGAAAACCCAATTTTTCTTTAATGCAAAATCAGAATGTGTTGGCCTTGGAACTGAAGTCCAAGGGGTGTGGCCGCCTTTAGACAAGGCTTGATCAGGGACCTTAAACAAGTCACAAGACCTGGTGCTCCCTGTTGTCTTTTGGCTTGGCTTCTCCAGGTCACAGCTCTAATACAGGCAGATTCTACCCCATGGGGGCAAAAGAGCTGCAGAATCTCCAAGCCTCATGCCCTCTCCCTGGGGCAAAGAATCAGTCCGCTTCGCTGATACCTCAAAGTTCTGGAACTCAGTTTCATGGGCTCTGATTGGCCCGATTTTGGTCAATGACCAAACATCCCTTAACTAAGGACTGTGGTCATGGGGATGGAATAGAGTAATGGGGGTTTAGGGGAGTGTCACAGTCTCTATCCCATATCTGGGTATCTGGGTATCTGGGTGTGTGGGACAGGGACATTTTAGGGAGCTTGGTCGTGGGGGTAATAGGGATAATTTCACTGGAATCATACAAATGGAGTTGAGCCTGTTACTATAATTGAGTGAATGGGGACAGGCTGCCAAAAAGCAGACTCTTTATTCCCTTTCTAAGGAAGGCTGTAGGGAAAAGCTCAGAGCCTTCTTTAGGGCTTGGGTTGTAAATCGGGACACAAGTTAGACGAGCCTTCTGGCTATTTTGGCTCAGAGCACAGAACCAGTTTCCTGTGGTCTGAGGACCTGCCGCTGGAGCCCGCGCTGGGAGGCGCGGCCCGAGTGGAGAAGCAGGGACCTCATGGAGTGCCTGGGCAGTGAGAGATGAGGTCCCTAGGGACCTCAGCGGACATCAGCAAGGAGCCGGAGCAGAAGGAACATCTACAGACTGGTCGTGGGCACCTTTGAGACGTCCAAGGGACTTCCAGGGATGATTAGGGTGGGGGGACAGCGAGTCCACTGAGGTCTCCTATCGGAAAGAATGTACCTGGTATGGGTACCCATGCTGACTACGGTGGAAATAACTTCAGACTCGGGGAGGGGGAGTCAAAGGATTTGGACTATGGTCATTGCTAGACTGTTTGTCAGCCAGATAAACTTGGGCAAGTCCCTCTCCCTTTCTGGACCTCAGTTTACTTCTCTGTGAAATGGGGGTGATAGCATTCACCCCAAGAGCTGGTGGGGGAATCAGGAGGGCCCGGCAGATGGAATGGGAGGAGGCTAACGTGCTGCCCCCGCTGAGTCAGGCCCGTTAAGGCCTCCTGAGGGAGCCCTGCGTTTGAGCCCAGGGGCATTCGCATCAGAAGGAAACGCGTAAAGAGGAACCGTGTGCCCAGTGGAAGTTGGTGGACACAAAAACCCTCGGGGCAAGGCTGCCAGCCAGGGCTGTGGGCGGCTCTCTGAGACACTCCCCTTCCTTGCCACTGAGTCAGAGGAAGGGGCCCAGGCCGGCATCAGCCCTGCAGGCTCTTCCAGTTACCGATGAGGGTGAGGGGAGGCCAAAGGGAGAAAGGCAGCAGAGGAAAACAGCAAACACACCCATCCCTCCACAAACAACCTCCTCCAAGATGCACATCTTTCTCTTGGGCCCTGGGGAAATGTTCCTAGGCCCCAATCTGCACTTCCTCTAGCCTCTCCCCAGAGCCCAAACAACAGGGCCCCCTGGGTGGGGACTGCACGCTCCCCAGAATGCAGCTGGTCACAGGGACCCAGGCTCCTTGGCCTCTCTGGGAGTCTCAGCCCAGACACTCTGCAAACCTCAGGCTCTTTCCCAGGGAGGTGGCTGCACCGCCCTCTCCCACTGCCAGGGTCTATGGGCTAGACCGGAGTCAGGTGGTTGAACGGCAATGATATCTGGAATCTGGGAGGCCTGAGAAATGTAGTGGCGTTTGTAAAATAAACTTTATTTTTTAGAGCAGTTTTAGGGTCATAGCAAAATTAAGCAGAAAATACAGAGAATTCCCCTTTACTTCTGGCCCCCTACACACACAGCCTCCTCCTCTGTCAACAAACCCCCTCCAGGGCGGTATATTTGTTACAATTGCTACACCTGTGTAGACACACCATCATCACCGGAAGTCCATGGTTTACATCAGGGTTCATCCTTGGTTTTGCACATTCTGTGAGCTTTGACAAATGTATAATGACATATATTCACCATTATAGAATCACATAAGGTATTTTCACTGCCCTAAAATCCTCTGTGCTCTGTCTCTCCATCCCTCTCTGTCCCTTAATCCCTAGCAACATTTTTCTTCTCCCAGAATTGTCTTTATTATTTTCGCCCCAGGGATCCATGTTTTAAAAGACTTAATCTTTCAAAGAGACTGGTCCTGGAACTGCAGTAGCCTGGACTCGTATCCTGACTCAGCTGCTTCCTCGCTAGGTGACCTTGAGCAAGTCACTTGACCGCCCTGTGCCCAAGGATCCTCTTCTGTATTAATAGCCCCACTGCATAAGATTGATGTGAAGATTAAGTGAGATTATTCACATAAAGCTCTCGACAGTGTCTAGCAGGTGGTAAAAACTCAATAAATGTTCACTCAGCTTGCTTCTTAGTGATTCATGAGTCATTAACATTTGGTCACATTTGCTTTTCTCTATCTTTCAGGAGGGAAGTTGTAAGCATGATGACAATTCACCTCTGAAATACACCAGCTATTATCTCTGAAGAGCAAGGACATTCCCTGCAACTACTATCATATTCAATAAATTTGATGCAATAATAGTATCAAATATATGTTCCATATTAAATTCTCTCCAAGGGTTTCAATAATGTCCTTTTTAATCTAGGGTCTTACTATATATCAGGTGACTGGTTATCTTCTGCCTTTTCTTTCTTTCTTGACAATGGCATCTTCAAGGAGTTACTGCCAGTTGTTTCCATGGAATATCATATAATTGGGATCTGATTGTCTCCTCATGCCTAGACAAACATTTGGGGGCAAGAACACTACATAGGTGATATTCTCATTGCATCATATCAGGAGGCTCATAATGCCAGTTGGTCTGATGATTGGCGTTGCTAAGCTTGCACACTTAGTGGTATCCTCCAGATTTCTGCGTTTGAAATATCTTTTCCCCAGTCCCCAGTACTGAGGTGAAGTGACCTTTAGAAGTCATCTAGTTCAACCCCAATTTTCTGAGGAGGAAACTGAGGCCCAGAGTAATGAAATGACCTTTCCAGGGCTCATGGGCTCATGATGCCTTGCCTCCCAGAGGCTGCCTCAGGAGGTGTGTGGGGTAGAGTGAGTGGGGAATGAACTTGACCTATCCCATATGTATCAGTATCTCCTCCTCCGTTTCCCAGAAACAGAAACTAGTTTTGTTGACCCCTACCTCGGACCTGGCTGACAGTAACCAAACTCTGGAGACCAAAGTCTAAACCAGAATCCCTGCAAGGGAACAGTCTAGAGAATCAGTATCATCACTCACGGAGGGTCTCAGTCCACATTCCTTCATATAGTCATGGAGGCAGAGGGCCACCGTTTTGTTCTGTGAATTCCTTTCCTGAACGCTCTGCAGACCAGTTCCTCTCCCGTATCTGCTCTGGCCTGTTCTTTCTCAGAAGAAACATATAATTTGTTAGCCTATGCTTTCTTAGTTACAATAATTCACCTATCACACCTG
This sequence comes from Trachops cirrhosus, assembly GCA_028533065.1. NCBI lineage: Eukaryota > Metazoa > Chordata > Mammalia > Chiroptera > Phyllostomidae > Trachops > Trachops cirrhosus. Next base: position 143,301,058 of record CM052542.1, on the reverse strand, counting down.
TCTGAGGCTTTGCCCAGTGTCTTGTTTAGAGTCCAGGAATTCACAAACCATTTCAATCGCATATGTACTCCCAACAGCCTCTTGGATTGGATTGTTTCAAAAGATTCATACATTCATTCAACCAAATATTTGGGGTTAACATATTACGTGCCAGACTCCAGTGGCACGATGGTTAACAAGATCATGAATGATCCCTATCAGGAGAGAATGCCCCCCAATATTCAGCTTTTACAGAGGACTGTGGAGGGGGAGAGGGGGAGAGAAGAAAGCTAGCCAGGACACCTGGGGACTAGCCAGGGGACTATTGCTCTGAGCCAGGCGGGAGGCAGGGTGGCCAGAATGAGGTGCTAACCGTGGGGCTGGAGAGAAGTGAACAGATTGAAGGTGCAGTCAAGAGCATTTGTTGGTGGATCAAGGTAGCCTCACGTGTTGCTTAAGAGCATAGACTCTGGAGCCTGACTCTACCACTGCCTGGCGAGATACGTGATCATCTGTAAAATAGTGATACTAACTCTAAGTGCACCGTGGGGTTATAAATTAAGGAGACAGAGCACATATAGTTTCCAGCTTTCTGGAAACCAGGTGCTGCTCCTGAGCTAGGAAGTGCAGGAAAAGCAGGTGGGTTTTGGGTGGAAGGCACTCCAACCCATTCGGAACTCTCGCTTCTGAGGATCCTGTGACGCATCGCACGGAGTTGCTCAGCAGTTGGCTGTTGGGTCGCAAGCTCCAAAGGAAAATCTGTTCCGGATTTTTCCATTTCATTTTGATTTTTTTTCTATTTGTTCTTTTTAATTCGGGCTGCATGAGTCACAGCCTTCACATGTGACTTATAGGCAGTGATAGAATTGGGACTAGAACTCAGTCTCCTTTGTCCTGAATCCTTCTGCTTCACCAAGCTGCACCCTCTACTCCAATAGCCAATGGCTTCTTTTTATCAGCTCTTCCTATCATTAAACACTGTGCCGAATGTGCCTGGATAGTCTCATTGGACCTCAGGACTCTCCAAGATAGCTACTGTTATAGACGAAGAAAAGGAGGGAGGTTTCAGGAAGTTAAGTGAGTCCTCCAGGATTGTGGAGTAAATGGCAGAGGGTCTGTCCCACTTCCAAGACCATGCCATTAAAGACCAGCTGTCCCACAGAACTTTCTGCGATGATGGAATGTTATATCTGTACTGTCCAATATGGTAGCCACTGGCCTCATGTGCAGCTGAGGGACCAAATTTTAATTTTCATTTCATTCCATTTTAATTAATTTCAGTTTAATGACCACATGTGGCTAGTGGTTAGTGGCTACTGTGTTGGACAACACTGTCCTAGTCCTTCCAGAAGGCCAAGGAAAGACCCACAACAACCCCACGTGTTTCGTTGCAGTTAAATGGTTCACAGGAAGGGATGGGATTGTCTTGAGCAAAACACAGATTTTGCCACAAGCTCCTGAGAAACTCAAAATAGTACAGTGGTTCTAACCCTCCAGGGCTAACAAGATATTTCCTGCTGCCCACGGTGCTCAGAGGTACCAGATGGGAAAGTTGGATGGTTTGGGAGGTGCGAAGGCCCCTTGTGGCTTCTGAGACAGGGAAAGGAAATGCCTTTCTGTGGCATCCTGGAATACCAGCACCCCAAGCTGTTGCCCGGGAGAGGAGGCTTGATGAAGGGGCACCAGGCCTGCAGCAGGAACCACCCTGGAGCACAGTAGCAAGAAGAGGATCAAGGGCTGCGATGGGGCATTAGGGGCAGGAGTTGAAGAGATGCGGGGACTCTGTCAGCTTGTGGAAGGGGCTGGAATGGGCCCGCTGGAGATGGTGTGGCTGAGGTGGAGGGAAGTGTTGGTAGCGGCTGTCAGAGGAGGGACATGGTGGGGGTGGGGGGAGGGAGGAGCAAAACAGGGGAGTGGAGACCCAAACAGTCTTGGGAGAAGTGATGCCTGCAAACTAAAAACCACTACTGTAAACCAGCTCAGCAACGGCTGAGGAAGAGTAAATAATTAGAGACCAGGAAAAGGCTTGTTACCCTGTACGGGGTCACTTGCCTTGCAGCCTGACACTTTGGTGGCCACAACAATGCCTTGGTTATCCTTTCCCAGCAGGATGGTTTCCTAATTAATTCTAGCCAGGCACACAAAGTGTGTTTCCCCTGCATTTCATTTCCGGGCCTGTTGAATGTTAAATTAATTTTTAATCACCCTGAAGGTGTTGAGTTTAATTACCCAGCTGAAAGCAACAAGGAGAACAGGATTTAGAGGGCAATGTTGGGGGGTGTTTCTTGGGAATGGGAACATATGTATTTCCAGAAGGCTAGTTAGGGGGGCAGGGTGTGTCTAGCTGGGCTCTCCAGCTAGAGTGTGTATTTGTGAGCCCACAGAACACCAAGACTGGGTCCAGGTGAGAGGAAGTAGGAACTGTTGTCCCTGGAGAAGCCCAAGCTGGACAGAGTCTCCTCCAAGGCCAACAAAAAAGTAGGACTCAGTGCAAGACCTTGTGGCCTCCTGCCCTCAGTGGTGGAATGAAGCCCATTCATGAATCCATTCAACCTAGTGCTCTTTGCACTACAACACCAGGTCTGTCCAAATCCAAAAGCCAGTAGCCACTCCTTTCTGTGCATCTTCTACATGCCAGTCAGGCGTAGAGACAGTTGCCCCCCAAAACCTTTCCCCTTCCTGACTGGACGTGGGTAACCTTCTCTCTGCCACATGGCCACATGCTTGATTACCTGGTCCGCTGGGGCCATCCTATTTCCCTCGCCAGTGATTGGTGTAGGTGTGGGCACGTGGTACCAACCTGGCCAATGAGTTGTGAGAAAAAGCCAGGAAGCAGGTTCTGGAAAAGGTTATTTTTTTGCTTTTCACAATGAGACACATGCGAGATGCTCCCCTTTTCTGCCAGATAGTGTCGTGTCTTGGTGTGGGGGTTCGAGGCCTGAAGCTACATCTTCTACCATGAGAGGAATTCCCCTGAGCATGTGGCTGACATTTCTGAAGGTGATAGAGCAGGAAGAAACTGATTCCCCGATGGGGTCAGTCCAGGTTAAATCCTGGCCTCGCCATTGATTGTGTCAACTCTCTGGGTCTCCATTTCCACCTCTGTGAGATGGGCGTAATGACACTCACCTCAGAGGCTTGCTGGGGGATTGCATGAGTCGAAGAATGTAAAACTCCCGGGAATAGTGCCTAGCTTGTGCTCAGTGGGAACTGGATGAAATTTAAAAAACTAAATTATACAGTAGGAGCTAAAAAAAGATGTTTTGGGGGCTGAAAAGACGACATCTCTGAGTTTTCATATTCTGCCAGGCTCCCTCTGAATCTCCTTCTCACTGGGGCTGCAGGAAGGGAAGAAGAGGAGAAAGACAGGAGTCACGGGAGGGGGAGGAATTCTTCTATCATGAGAATAAGACCCAATTTCCGGTCTATCCGTGTCAAGGGAAAAGGAAATCCTGCTCCAGGGTTGGAGGAAAGCCCCCGCCTCACCCTCCACCCCAGGGGCGTGCACTCACTGGGAGAGGGAGGGAGGTGGGGGGTCCTCCTTCCTCCCAGTGCCCCCCTGCTGGGATCTCCCATCTGGGAGAAGAGGCTGCTGGAATGCCTGTGTCCCCAGGTGGTAACAACACCTGATCATAAGCCTCCCCACCTCCCTTCCCTTGAAAGCTGAGCAGAGAACATCAGCGTGGAGGCAAAGAGAGTGGGTTCTCCCATCAGGATGGTTTGGGCTCAACTCCTGCTATTCGCCCTGTGCCCTGACAAAACGGCCTCCTGTGCCGAACACTTTAGCCACTGAAGTAATAAGCCACACCCCCGTCACCCCTGAGTACCCGCTAGTAAATACAACATACACACACACACAGCCCACACACATCACATGCCACACACATACCGCGTACCAGCCACATACCACACACATCACACACCTTTTTTCCCTCGCAGTGACAGTGAGCCCAGCCCCAGGGAGTGGGTTACGACTGGTCCCTACCAAGGACGGGCACACTGTGGCCTGAGGACCACTCCCTGTTTTTGGACGACCCATGAGCTAGAATGATTTTTAACATTTTTTAAAGTGGTTGAAAAAATAAAAAGAAAAATAATATTTTGTGGTACGTGAAGATTACTTGAAATTCAAGTTTGTGTCCGTGAATGAAGTTTTACTGGTGCACAGCCACACCCATCTGCTGGTGGACTGTCTAGAGCCCTTTCCTGCTACAAAGGCGGAGTCGAGTGGTTACAACAGAGACTGAACAGCCCGAAAAGCCTCACAGCATTTTCTCTCTTGCCCTTTACAGAAGTCTGCCAACCCTTCGTCGAAGGTAATTGTGATAATCCTGCTCCCTTCTCCCCAGCCTTTCTTGCAGCTAGGAATAGCCACGTGTTCCAGTTCTTTCCAAAGAGAACTAATCTGAAGTCTGCCGGGGAGATGTGTATGAGGGCATTGCTTTTCTGAGAGGGGGACAGCTATGGCTGGGACCCCCTCTTCTTCCTACTTCCTGCCTTACGCGTGGGTATGTTGTCTGGAGTCCGCTCAGCCCTTTTCTTTCAGAGCTCGTTTCCTGCCAGGAACCGGAAAACAGGGTCAAGACTCCAGTTGGGAGGGCTGGCTGGGGCCCAAGAAGGAGGGAGGTCCACTCTGCCCATCTGCCCCGGAGCATGGGTTGCTGCTCACCCAGACTGGGTTTGGGCACAGAGGAGCCACCAGTCCCCTGGGCTGGACTGTCTGCTGGCCCCACATTGACATCCAGAGAGTGGAAGAAGGGCTGAGAATCCTGGTGGTCAGCACTTCTTTGGGTCTGCCTGGGTTCCCCTCTACTCGTAGCTCCTTCCACAGGGACTGAAAGAAAGGAGGTAAGAAAAAATTGTTGGATGGCTGAGTAGACAGATGGGAGTGGAGGGGGAAGGAATGAATGAAGGCAGGCAGGCAGGAAAAAGTAGTTATTAAGAGGCTTCCACACACATGTGCTGACAGCAACCCCGTGAGCTCACAGGCTAGGTATCACTATGTCCACGTAAGAGAGGAGAAACTGAGGCTCGGTAAGACTGACTGACTTTCCTAAGGTTGCAGAGTTAGAAGATATGACACGGGGACCCAAACCCCAAAGCTAGTCCAAGTCCCTGGGCACAGGCCCCTCCAGGCTCAACTCCTTGGGCGTCGCCCCCAGACCATGCTAGGCCCACCAGACAGGGACACAGACGGAGAGCCTGCATCACCTCCGTGAAGCAGGAAAGGAACTCACGATGTGGGTCTGGGTGGCTGCCAGGAACGCCTCTCATCCACATCCTCCAGCCCTGCTCTCGGGCCGCCAGGAACACGTCACCTCCTCAGCAGGTGCTCCGTGCATATTTGTGGAATGAGTGAGTTGCCTTTTATCAATATGAATTCCTCAACAAAAAGTCATAGACTGCAATATCCCCAAAATAGCAGGTAAAATTGACCTCACGTTTCCGAGCTTTGCACTGGTGGCAGAATAAGCCTCCCGCTGTGCCACGCAAGCACTGATAATCGTCACCGCGATCGTAAAAGAAGTGCACGCGCACATGCCACTCACTACGCCCAGCATGTGATGTAAACCATCTCATTCAAACGTCGGAACAACATGCCGGGGTAGATATTATGGCTACCCTCATCTTATGGTCGAGGAACCTATGGTCAGAGAGGTTAAATGACTTGGCCACGGCCACACAGCTAGCAGGAGGCATCGTCTGATTCAAACCAGGTCTTTTGCCTCCATGGAATAAGAGAGGAGGCGCAGGAAGACTGGGGTGGGTTGGACCTATAGGACGGGCTTGGGGGGCACATGCCCTCTCTGTAATCTGTATGGAGCATCCACCAGGAAGAGAGAGGTGCTGCTCACAGAGGTCGAAGTGGGTGGGTGGGGCCTGGTGTGCCCACAGGACTTGTGTTCCAGCCAGCCCGGCCAGCACCAGATTAGCCTTCATGTGCACTCCCGGCCAGCCTGTGTGTGTTTGGGGGTGGGGAGGGCAGTGCATTAGGAGGGGCCCGGCTGGGCTGGCGTGATTGTGACTCTCACCCACATCAGCCTCTCGCTGAGGTGCTGGTGATTCATTTACCCTTCCCAGCCAGTGGGGCCTCTATCAGGGAGTGACTTGTAGTAAACAAGCCACAAAGTGCCATCTGGGCAAGGGGGAAGTGAGGAGGGTAGGGTGGCTCAAAGGGCGGCCCTTAGCTCATCCTGGGCGGCCAGGACCTCCCGTGCCAGGCCCACCCAGCCCGCGTCAGGCAACCTTTCCCTGTGTGGGGTGAAGCATGGTGCAGACTGTCACTGCTGGCTCCTCTGACCTCTTTTTCCAGTGAGGTTCCAGGACCTCCCCAGCCCTGGGCTGGCCACAGGTATGGCTATCCTACAGGTGGTGCCTGGAGACCACCTCTCTGGGGGCTTCTGAAAGGTGTGCCTGGGTAAATCGACCTGCTTGGGGTCATTGACACATACTCTAAGTCCGGCTGAGGTGGATAGATGCCCGCTTAATAAAGTTTGCTGCCCCTCTAAAGTGATTAAATGGACCTAGAACTCAGAGGCCAGAGGAGAAACCAGAGGGGGCATATCCCAGCCCTCAAGGGACTTCAAACCTCACTCACATGTAATAACCCAATTTACAGAACAACTAAGTATTAAGTTGTGGGACTCTCCCTGGGTGCTCTGAGAATTTTAAATGGGGATTGAGACTCTTAGGTAGATTTCCTGGAGGAGGTAGACTCAGGTAGGTTCCAGTGGGGAGCCTGGAGGTGGGTCTGAGTGTGCGGTGGGAGTTCAGCATGAGTGCAGTGAGAAATGTGGTGATTGTATGATCCTTTAAAGTGGGATGGCCTTAAACCTCCGGTCTGGCACCCACAGGCCCGAACCACAGGGACAGTGCTCTGGTGTGGGTTTACCCCAAGTCAGGACCCCACAAGCACAGCCCCGTCCCTCTTAGCTTAATCCTCACGCCAACCCTGTGCTGATGGTAGCATTATTGTCCCATTTTACAGGTGAAGAGACTGAGGCTCTAACCGGCTCAGTCAATTGCCTGAAGCCATATGGATACAGAGGGGAGAGCGAACTGGATGTATGTGTCGGATATGATAGCCACAGCCTGTGTGCGGCTCCTGAGCACTTGAAGTGCGGCTAATCCCAAATGAGCTGTGCGTGAGTGGGAAAGAATACGCTAGATTTTAAAGACTTAGTATGACACAAACGAAAAAATACAAAGGATCTCAGTAACTCTTTTTAGTACTTACGATATTTCAGATACACTACATGAAATAAAATATATTATTAAAATTCATTTCATTTTTTTAATGTGTCTAGCAGAAAAAATTTTAATTACATGGCTAGCTTGTATCTTACTTCCACATCCTGCCACGTGGCTGTGGAACTCAGCACGAGCTCTTCCAGTGACGGTGTATTTGTGTCCTAGGGCAGCCGTAACAAAATGCTACCAATTCAGTGGCTTAAAGGACAGAAACTAATTGTTTCACAGTTCGAGGGGCTAGAAGTTTGAGATGAAGGTGCGGGCAGGACTGGTTCCTTCTGAGACGGGGAGGGAGAATCTGTCCCGGACCTCTCCCAGTGTCTGGGCTTGCTGGCCATCTTTGTGGTCTCCGGCTACTGCTGCATCGCCCCAGTCTCTGCCTTCATCTTCTCACGGTGTCCTCCCTGTACATGAGCCTGTGTCCAAACAGTCCTTTTCATAAGGACACAGTGATTGCATTTACGGCAGGCACATCTTACTCCACTATGACGTCATTTGCAAAGACCCTATTTCCCAATAAAGCCACATTCTGAGGCACTAGGGGTTGGAACTTCAATCTGTGAATTTTGGGGGCACACAATTCAACATATGGCACACGGGGAACACCTTCCCTCTCCTGGAGCCCATGGCATAGTACTTGGATCACCCTGGTGATCTTCCACTGGTGCCAGCCCACAGATCCGCTAAGGATTTCTCCTTCGAAGGACGTGCAAATGCCTGGTGTGCCTCCGTAAGGTGGCATTAGGCGCCAGGGCCACCCACATTTCTTTCTCTGGGGTCCAGGTGGGACTGGCCCCACCTTGGTTGAGACTGCATCTGATAATAACAACTGGAGAGCAGGAAGGAGAAACTGATAAGGGAGAGAAGGTTAAAAATAACCCAGGGGGGCAGCCCAGACGACCTTGCCCTTTGCAACTTTGGTTTGCCATCAGCACAACTGGGAGGTCACCTGGGTCTGTGCCGGCTGTAAAAACCTCATTGGCTGATGCGGCATCTGCTCAGTGGCCTGGGAATTTCCAGTCCCGGGGAAATGTGACCATAACACGGTAGGTCACTTCTCTTCTTTTGTTCTGGCAGCGCTTCAACACCTTTCTGAGCGTGGGAGGCGTTCTGGTGAGGGCTCTGTCTGCCACACTGACATCCCCTGTCCCCGTAAGAGGACGGGGTTGGCTGAGGAGAGCTCTGCAGTCCTTCAGAGCAGACGAGTGTCTGGGGCCCAGCTCCACTGCCACAGGTGTGACTGGGGAAAGTCACAGAATTTATCTGAGCCTCTGTCTTCTCACTGGCAAAATAGGAATAAGAAAGAAAGCTTGCCCCACCCACCTCACTGGGTGAGGGTGAATAGTAACATAAGAGGCACCGCTGAGCGTCAGGATGTAGGAAGGACAAAGGTGGGCACCAGGCCCAACAGCATCGTGGTTCTCCTCACCTGTTGCGTGCTAACACGGGTGCCCTTGCCACTCAGAGTGTGGGCCCCAGTGGGGCAGCTGCAGCATCCCCAGGGAGATTGTCAGAGCCCCCAGACCTGCTGACCAGAGTCTGCATTTTAACAAGATCCCCAAGAGATGTGTGTGCTCACGGAAGTTTGAAAAGCACTGTTTTCACGGACATGGTTTTTGCCTTTCCTGGGTCCATTCCCCCTTCTTCTGGTAAAAGGGATCTTATTTTGTTTGGGAGAATCATGCCCCGCCCCCTACTCTAGCTCTTTGGGCTTCACTGGGGTTTATCTACTGCCCAGGTCCTGAAGGGAGCAAGAGAGCTAGTCCTGGCAAATCAGAACCAGCCCAGGACTTTGGCTGGAGCTGTGGGCAAAGAGGACCTCTCTTTATGTAGCCTTTCTTCAGTTGTAGGTTGGAAGCCTGGAGCTGGGTGGGTGCCACCATCCCGGTCACCACTGCAGAGAATCTAAGAATGGAGTTCTCACGGAGAGGACAAGAAGAGTGTGTGTGTGTGTGTGTGTGTGTGTGTGTGTGTGTGTGTGTGTAACATACAGAGAGAGGAAGTGTCCTGATCACAGCTTTTGAGAGTCCAGCTTTGTAGACATTTTGGGCTTCTCAGTCCACATAAGCCAACCAGCCCCCCTTTACCTAAGCCAGTGTCTCACGAGTTTCTGGCACTTGCGAAGCAAGAGCCTTCCTTGTGAAGGTGACTCGGAACTGAGGGTCAGGCAAGACGGTGGCCTGGCGGTGCTCAGCCGGGGGAAGACAAGAAGGGGCCCTTGCGCAGGCGAGTGGGAAGGGGCCTGACGGCGGCCAGCACAGAGGTAAGGCACGGGGCAGGCTGGAGCTGCCCGCCTGTGCTCTCGTGTGGATGGACCTCTCGTGTGTGTTTGTGCGGGTGGCTGAGTGAGGGGAAGGAGCTGCTGTGACGCTGCTGCTGGGAGCAAACAGTGAGAGCTGTGAGAGTCCTCTGTCATGTCTCCGTGGGGCAGGTCCGGGTCCCACAGTGGTAGTGCACATGCGGGGGGGCGGGGCAGGGCAGGGGGTTATCTTTGCATCTGTGGATCTGCTGTGTGTTCATCTGGTGGGCGGAAGTGAAACTGGTGGGAGGTGTGAGCTGCCTTTGGGAGCTGTTTTTCTGTAAAAAAGCTCTGTCAGCTGTTAGGGGGTCAGCCAGTGGGGAATATTGTTATCTTTGTGAGTCTGTTTTGTGTGTAGCTGTTGGATGTAGGGGTGAGCAGGGATGAGCAGTGAGCCTGTGTAAGCAGGTGAGTTATCTGCTAGATGCGTGAGTCCACAGGTGTGTCATGCCCCGTAGGTTGGTGGGGCATGTCCCCACGGTGATGTGACAGGAGGGAGGGTGTCCACTGTGAGCCCATTGAATGGATGGGCAAAGTGTGGCCATCCAGGGTCAGGCCATGCATGCAGTCAGTGCTCATTACTGCCCCAGGGCAGGAGTTCAAACTGTCCTCAGTTAATTCCCTGGCAGTACCTCAGCCCGGAGGAGTTGACTGCACCCCTTTGGGCTTCCCCCCGACCCCAGCAAAGGAAGCTGCAGACTGCTAGGTGGCACAAAGCCCCTGGGTCACATCTACCACTTTTTTTTTAAAGAAGGAAAATTGCTGGTGACACTTGCATTTTCTGCTTCCAGAAAGTGGCTTCCAGATCAGACGTGCCTTTGCGCCAAGGCTTGTGCCTGGAGCACCCGACGATTCCCTTGGCGTTGTTGTCATGGATCTGGGGGATATTGGAGTAATAGAGCCCTGGCCCCATTGTGAAAGCAGGGGTCGGGGGGAATGCCTGGGCCTTTGGGGAGCCTGAGGGGAGGCAAGGCAGAGGGGAGGCAGGAGGGGACAGGGGAGGGAGGAAAGGGGAGGCTGGAGATCAAGGGGGCAAGCCAAGAGGGGCTTCCTGTCCAGAAACAGGGTGACCTGGCCAGTTATAAGGCCCAGGGAGCAGCTGACACCAGGAACTGGAAGGGGTGCACACTGGGTCTGGGGGAGGAAGGGAGGAACCGGAGGCTCTGGGTAGGGTCTCTACACTCTGTCACAGCCACTGCAGGAGAGCGCAGGGGAGGGGGCTTCCCCTGTCACCCACCTCCCTTACTTGTCTCCCAGATCTTCTCACCTGTGTGGGAATTGTGGTTCGAGAACTGGAAGTAACCTAGCTGGGCCTGACCAGGCTTCAGCCCCATCTCCTCACGATTCCTTCATCCTCAGCCAGAGAAGGACCCCAGCAGGGAAGGGTCCCCGCTTCCTGCCCATGCAGGGAGAGCTGGCTGACCCCTGGGGAGGGCGTGCTCCCTGGGTCTTACCTGGATTCCAGCCACACCTCTTAAAACACAAACCCCAACAATGGCAGACAGGGCTGCCTCCCGAGACGCAGGGGCAGAGCGGTGCCAAACGACTTTCTCCTCCTGAGTTCCGTTGAGGGAAGCTGTGAGGAAATAAATTTCCTCTCAATGTGCCGTGGATCGACTCCAGCAAGCTTCCCAATGGCCCATAAAATAATAGTAACATTTATTGGGTACTTGCTTTGTGCCAAGTGCTATTAAGAAGATCTTAAAGAGAGAAGCTATTAGCAGCTCCGTTCGTGAGCAAAGAGAGCGTAGGTGATTCTGCCAACCTCGTGGGCACCAGGAGATCCCAGCGCCCAGGACTGGAGCCCAGGAGGTTGACCACCGGGGCCCTGGTCCTTAACCACCAGATAACCTTGCTTCTTAAGAGCAGGTAAGTCGGTGAAATGCAACGAGGAGGGGACCGCAGAGCATGCCGAAGGCTTCGATGCCTGTCTTTTCCTCCCATGTGCACACTCATTCTCTCCTCAGGGTCTTTGCACAACTGCACCCTCTGCTAGAAAAGTCTTCCTCCTGATCTTCACACGCTGGCCCTTCTCATCCTCTGGCTGCAGCCCAGATGCCTTCCCCTCGGAGAGGATGCCTGAAGCTCTGGCGTGCCATTTCGGTTGAGTTCCATCACCCCCGTCACCTTTCGAACACCGGAAGCCTAACCCGCTTATCGACTTGTTCCCGTGTTCATGGTCTGTCCGGGGAAGGCTGGGGCTGTGCGTGTTGCTCACTTAGTCCCAGAGCCCGGCACAGTCCCTGGTGCCGAGAAGGCTGAGAAGATAAAGACCAGGAGGGTCCCCGAGGGCAGCGGGTGAGTGGAGGAGCAAGCAAGCCATCCTGTGTGTTGTAGAAACATACCCAGCAGGTGAGGCTGGGTTCTTCAGGAGGGCCTCGGGGAGCGGCCAGACCAGAGGAGGGGGCTTGGCAGTGCAGTTCTCAAAAGCCAGCATTCGGGGGCATCTCTGTCCTAGTCCGTCAAACCTCTGGGGCCTGCGGAGCCCTTTACACTCCTCACGAAATTTATAGGCTCATACAACAGCAAAGGAAGCACTTTTCAATATGTGGTTTTGGGTGTTCAATTATAAATGTATAAGTTTTAGCTTCTAGTCTGGAGACAAGACAAAGGAAGACATTCCCCTCCCGCCATGGGTCGCCCAGAGCCACAACGTATAATGGCCCTTTATTTCCCTTCTTTATCTCAGCCAGACATCTCTAGAGTCCTGTCCCCGGTGGCAGCAGGGTCGTTAACTGTGCAGTCTGTCGACCATGACATGACCCAGCTCTGTGCTTTACATCATAGTTAGTAAGGTCACAGGAGGTGCACGGGGTCTTGAGGGTCACGCATCTCAGACTTCCCTTCCCGTCTGCTGCTCCAGGTGGATATGGGCACGACCACTCCCCAGCCCTTCCTCAAGCACCGTAACACTCTCCCCAAGGCACACAGGGCCATTCCTCCCTCCCCTGGCGTGTTTATGTTCTATAGTCGGGTATAAGATAAGAAGGGTTGGTCCAAAGTACACGTCCAACAGTAAGGAGCAGGGTGAGCAAACCAGAAACCATCTGGACTAGGGTTTCTCAAGCTCAGCACGATTGACTTGTTGTGGGGGACAGTCCTATACTGCAGGGTTTTTAGCAGCATCGCTGGCCTCCACCCCCCAAATGCCAATAGCACCTCCCACCCCATCGTGACAACCAAAAATGTCTCCGGACATTGCGTATTACTTGTTAAGAACCAATTCCATTGGTCTATACAGTGGAATTCTATGCACAAATAATACTAATGACAAATAATACTATAATAAAAGTAATTGTAATGAACACTTATGAGGGAACACTATGTACCAAGCACAGTCCCAAGCTTTACACATAATCTCTTTAATCCTCACAGCACCCCCATTGTACAAATGAGGAAATTGAGGCACAGACAGTGTCGTTAACTTAACCAAGGTCACACAGCCTGTTAGAGGCTCATGACATATTATTAAGAGAAAAAAGATAAGAAAATAGTATATGTAGTATAATTTCTTTTTTGTTGTTGTTTAAAAACCCATGCATACACCCCTCCATACACACACACGTATATGTGCATCACAAAATATACGTGTTAACTGTGGTTCTTTCTAGGTCATGAGATTGCAGATGAATTTTATTTTCGTTCTGTATCTCTATAGTTTCAGATGTACAACTGTATTTATATATAAGTACTTTACATATTTACATATAAATAATATATAAATTTTATGTTAACATTTATATAAGTTATATATATAGTTACATATATAAATATATTTATTTAATATGTTATTTGTGTAACAAGACAGAAACATGATCTCATCCCCTGTCTTGGAGCTGAGGTACCTTCAGCCCGATTCAAGTTCAGGGCAACAGGTAGGGATGTCCATGCAGTACTCAGGGTTTGTGGTGTTTCTGGGGTCTTATCTGGAGTTTCCAGTAAGAATGGACTTCATTGGAGACCAGGGACAAACCTTCCCAGAAGCCACTGGGAAGGCTCTTTCCAGACGGTGGTGCGGTGAGGACCCTTTGCCTGATGATTGGTATTCGGGGTCTATGTCGCAGCACAAACCTGGCTGAGCTGCCCCCTCAAGACCTGTCATGCAGAGAGTGAAGAGGACCCTCGAGGCCCCAGCCGGACGGGGGTGGGGGCAGGGACGAGCAGACGGCCACACAATAACGTGAGCCTGGTCCTTTACAAAAGAATCTTAAATAGCACCCAGTGCAAACATTTATGAGTAAACGATGTTAAAAATAGCATATCTGATTATTTCTAACATACCCAAACCACATTTCTAAGGGGAGTCTTGAAATGTAAAACAGCTCTCTTTAAAGCAAGAAAAATCCAATCGCTACCAGCAGGACAGAGGCTAAAGCAGAAAACCTGAGCTGAGCCCACTCTAATCGCCCTAGCCCTTCCCTCGTGGCCCAGTTTCTCTGGCCCTAAAAGGAGGTCCATGCTGACGTGGGCGGTGGGAATGGTGCTGGAGGAGGGTGTGGGGGTGTCCGAAGCCCAGTTCCTGGCACAAAGCCTGCACTCAATGGCCGGTAACTGTCGTTACCGCAGGCCAGTGGCCTTGTGCTCAGTTGTTCCCCTTTGTGCTCTGGCCAGTTTACTACAGGCACATTAATTTTAGAATCAGAAAAAAGGGGGAAAAAAAGGCATGAAACAAAGAAAGGTGAGAACCGATAGGAGATGAGTGATCTCAGGGAGCAAAGGGCAGAGAGACAGATGCTCTTTAGATACACAGCTCTGGGGTCTGGAATTTAACCTGCAGTTAACGAGGCTGAGAGAGGCAGGTGGGCGCACCCACCGGTTTCCTTACCGAGAATTTCCTGCCTTTGAGCCCACCCACCTGTCCGAAGTTGACAGATGGAGGGAAACCCCAGGGTCACAAGCCCCTCCACACACACACGCCCACTCCTGGTGAGCAGAACTGCAGAGAGGACGGGTGCTGGGGTTTATGGGAGCTCATGCAGCAGCCTCCCCCTCACAGCTACTCTCAGGGGCTGTGCCCCGGGCTGGGGTGTCTGATACCCAGGTGATGTCGAGTAAGGAACAAAGGTCAGAGACCACAAATCTGTGTTTTGTTCCACGTGTCTCTGTTTCACCTCCCTGCTCTTTCTTTGCTTCTTTCTCTTTTTTCGATTGTAAATATTTTTAAAGTCATTCCTTTAGATAAACTGGGCTTCATCCAAACTTTAAACTTTGTGTATAATGAGACACTATCAACAGAGTCTAAAAGCAACCTACAGAAGTGGAGGAAATATTTACAATTTATATCTCTCATAAGGGGTTGATACACAATATATAAAGAACTCCTAAAACTCAACATCAACAAAACAAACAACCCAATTCAAAAATGGACAAAAGACTGGAACAGATACTTCTCCAAGAAAGATACACAAATGAGCAATAAGCACCGGGAAAGATGCTCAGCATCACTGTTCCTTGGGGAAATGCCAATCAAAACCACAATGAGATACCACCTCACACCCAGCACGACAGCTGTTATCAAAAAGGCAGGAGGCAACAAGTGTTGGCGGGTGTGTGGAGAAATTGGAACGCTGTGCATTGCCGGTGGGAAAGTAAGTTGGTGCAGCCTCTGTGGAAGACAGTATGGAGGGTTCTCCAAAAACTAAACATAGAAGTACCATATACTCCAGGACCTTCTATTTCTGAGAACGTACACAAGAGGTTTGAAAGCAGGCACTTGGGCAGACGGCTGTGCACTAGTGCTACGGCAGCGATATTCACAACAGGCAAGGCGGGAACAACTCAAGGGGCCACTGACAGACGACTAGAGAAACAAAGTCGCTCTATACATACAGTGCAACAATAATCTCCCTTTTGAAGAGATGAAATTGATGCACATGACAATACTGAGAAACCTGGAAGACAGAATGCTAAGTGAAATAAGTCAAACCAAAAGGGACGATCAGGATTCCATTTATAAGAGGTACCTGGAGTAGACAAGTTCTTAGAGACAGTAGAACAGTGGCTGCCAGTGGCTGGAGTGGGCAGGGGTGGGGCGTTATTGTTTAATGTGTATGGAGTTTCAGTTTGGGACGATGAGAAAGTTCTGCAGATGGATAGTAGTCATGGTTACACAACGATGTGAATGTACTTAATGCCACTGAACTGTACACTTAAAATGGGTAAGGTAACATAAGTAAATTTCATGTATATGTATTTTAGCACAATGCAAAATTTAATGCAAGGACCATTAACCATCTCCTGGTGCAGAGAATAGCTCCCTCATTCTGCATAGAAATAAAATGAGGGTCAGAGAGGTGGAGGGGAAAGTCGCTCCTTTAAAACCATTTTTGATAACAGAAGTATAACAAGTATTCTTGAACTTGAACATTACAGATAAAGTGAAACCCCCTTCAAGCCACCCTCCTTAACCACATCCCCTCCCAGGGGGTAACCCTGGCAACATCATTTGGTGTGAATTCTTCTAGATCTTTTTTTAGATTTATAGAAATGGAACCATTCTGTGTGAATTTTGCAACTTAGCCTTTACACTTACTTAATGCTGTTTCTTGGGGATCTTTTCATGTCAGTTCCCAGGAGCTGCCTCACCCTTCAAAGCTGCCGCGCATTAAGTCCCAGTGTGTGCTGCCGCGCATTAAGTCCCAGTGTGTGATAAACATTCCCCCACTGTTGGCCACTTTGGTTGTTTTCAGTTATTTGGATATTTACACCATTCAGCATAAATTCCTCTTTGTGCACATGGAGAAGTGTTTCTTTAGGGAGTAATTATTACCTATATTATTATATAATAATTACTACTTACTTATTAAGATTTCAAGCATACATAAATGAAAACCAATAAAATGGTTGACATTTATTGTTACTGAGGGAATGCTAAATATTTTCCATCATCATCTCACACATTGTTTCTCTCCCAACCAACCCTGTGAGAAAGTCCAGTCACTATCCTCACAAATGACAGGAAGACCCAAAAAACTCAAGTCACTTGCCCTGAATCACAGAGCTCATGAAAGAGCCCTGGTCTCACCAGGCACAACATCTTGGTGTGTGGTCTCCTCGAGACCAAGACTTGGGCCTTCCGTGCTGGGTCCCCTCATCTAACATAGGTCTGGAACGTCAGGGGCACTAGCAAATGCTCTCTGGATGCTGTGGAGCACCCGGGGGACCGGATGGGGGTGTGGAAGCTTACGGCAGCTCTTGGCACTCGGTGCCAGCATGTGCCCCGCCCTGTCCCTTCACCTGTGCCGATACACCTGCTACTCCCGCCCTGGGGCCCATCAGCAAGGGGAGTCGGATTCTACCAGTCTCTCCAATCTCATCTCAGCTGCCCCACGGCATGTCCCTCAACTTCACCCTCTGGAAGGGCGACCTCTTGACCGGACCCCCGATTCCCCTGCCTTGATACAGTCCCCCTGTCCCCAGACCCCCGACCAGGCACACTGGGCCTTTAACACTCAGCCTAGCCCAGGTACTCCCAGAGGTTTTGTCCTTCTCTATTATACACTTACTTTCTTTTAAAAAGTTTGAAAATGCTACCCTATAAGTGTTCAATACAGATGAAGAGGCCAAGGGCAAAGAGGTCGCATGCCTTGTCCAGGGCCCCAGCCAGGGAGATAGCAGGCATACCTGGGTGGGTCTTAGCGGCCTCCAAGGCTGATACACCGTTCCTGTTACACTCAGACAGCCTCCGAGATTAACCCAGAGGCTCGCTTGTTATCGAATGGAAGTTTCACAGGATCCTGAGGTGGGAGTAGCATTCATCTTCCGATACCAGCTCTGTCTCCAGAACCACACAGAATAAACCCCAACCCCCACTTAAGCACTGGGTTCAAGTGCCCGCACGGCCAAGACCACGGTTACTCAGCTTCAGTGGGCCCGCTCACCCCCGCTCCCCTGGGGCTCTGTCTTCTCCACCCTGAGAACATAAGAATCGTTCATTTTACTCTGACACTGTAGTGTCATTACATGAGGTTTATAACTATACTGAGAATTTATTATTTATTCTATTCCTTTGACAACTGAAGAGGGACAGCGGAAGTCCCCCATCTGATTAGGAAATGGAGTCCTTAAGAACAAAGTCTTTGAACTCTCCTTTTCCTGCCTTCTTCTATCATTTCAAAAAAAGATGGATACAGAACACATGGAAAATTGTAATGGTGAGCTAATATTTACAAAAACAAGAGCATGTGTTCAAAACAGATTCTGGTCTCTTCAGAATATATTTTGCAAATTCAAATTTTAATGCTTCTTCACAATTTTACCAATCTTTACACAATGGAAAAACTATATGAAAACTAATTGAATCATTGACTCATTAGAAAAAGATAAAAAAGTGCAAAATACATATAAAAAGTCATTTGAATGTGATACTTAATTGGTTCATAAAAATAAGATTGCTAAATAAATCAAGAGCAATCCATGTGGAATAAGAAACTTTTTCCTCTTGTGTAATAACTACCTTATCTTGAAAAATAACTCAGTCAAACAGTATATTGTTATCTTTAAAAAGAAAAAAATAGAAGCACTCGTACGTGTTACAACATAGGTGGACCTTGAACACACTACGCTAATTGAAAGAAGCCAGACACAGGAGGACAAATATAGTATGATTCCATTTATATGAATTGCCCACAACGGGCAAACCCATACACAGAGGAAGGGGTTGTCAGGCACTAGGGAGAGAGGAGAAAGGGAAGGCGCTGCTACTGGGTGTGGGCTTGATTTGGGGGGCGATAATAATGTTCTGGAATTAGAGAGTGGCACACAGTTTTGTGACTGTGCTAAAAATACTGCATTAGACACTCTGACAGTGTGAATGTAATGGCATGTGAATTAGATCTCAATACAAAGAAGGAAAGAGAAACATGTAATAGCACAGAAGTGACACACAGAAGGGGAAGCAGGGTTCGGACAAGTGTGCCTCTGTGGGGAGGTTATCCCGAGAGAAGGCACCACCCGAGCCTGGTTTTAAAGGACCAATGAGATTTATCAGACTGTGGGAAGGCGAGGCCTTTTAATCAGAGGGAACAGCATGCGCAAAGGCTGGGCACAAAGACGGAGAACAGCGTGGTGTCCTCTGGCAACTTCCAGTCCTGTGGTTGTTATGTGTATAAATCTTAGTGCACTAACTCAGCAGTCATGCTTTATTATTATTTCTCACTCTGAGCCCCATTCCTCTAGGCTGCACAAATGGTTTCTGAGATGTTCTGAGGTCCTATACCGCACCAAAACATGGCGTCAGCCACCGGTCCCCATGGCTTAGCCCAGAGATGCCACTGTGCCCACCCTTTCCCTGCCTCTGTGCTGTGCTGGAGTCCGTCAAGGTCAGGAACCTGTGCTGGTGGTTCCACATGCCTGGGGCACTGTGGGAGCCACTCCTCCCTGGGGACTGGCTGTCCCCACATACCCTGCTGGGAAGCAGGGCAGCGGCTCCTGCTGCCGAGGGCATCCCCATCTCCTGCCAGAATAATCATGTTCCGGACTCAGAGCAGGTGACATGGGGAACCTGCTCTCCACTGCAACCTGGGGACATTTGTCCATCCTAGCAAACCCTCTCTATTTAGCTTTTCTGCAAGCTCCCTGAATTATCCTCAGTGTGGAGCAGAGACCTAGCTAGACTGTCAAGCTACTCCTGCCTGAATGGGGGAAAGGAAAAGGAGACCCCATAGAGAGAAAAAAGAAAAATTAGTATTCTAAAGTACCCAGCTTTCTAAGTGACCATGGTGTTTGATGTGATGGGCTCAGTAAGGTCACAGGGTAAAGGTCCCTCTTGAGGGTCTCTCTCAGTAGGCGTGTTGTCCTCCCAAGCCCAAGAGCGCCAAGGGAACAGCCAGGAAGAGCAGGAGGCCGGCCTGTTACCTTTGCCCCTTGTCGGGTTGGGTGGTGGGAGCCATTTGAAGGGCCAGCGGAAGCAGGAGCTGTCAGCTTTGGAAACGACAGCCAGGGATTGCAGGTGGCAGGTGGGGGTGGGGGAGCTTCCTCAGGCGGAAGAGGGGGTCTAAAGGCTGTCTGTAGCCCAAGAAGAGTGAGGATTGATCTCCAAGCTGTTCCCACACACATGCCATGGGGGTGGGGAATGCAGAGGGAACCATACACAGAGGTGAAAACAGTTGCGGGGTCAGCTGGCCGGGTCAGCTGGCCGGGTCACCAACTTTACTTTGTGGGGAGGATGTTTATTTAAGGAAAATCACTATGTTTACTCAAAGCTTTGGGCTGCAGCTCTCAGGGGTGGACTTATCAGTGAAAGCTGGGCTATTAATCAATTTGAGTCCTGGTGACAGGCCTTCTTTGGGGAAGAATGGGAGGGACAGAGGAGAGAGGGAGGATGGGAGAGGAGTGGGTGGCCCGGCCCCAGCCCATGTGAGAATAACTCTGATCCCAGGCACAGGAAGGTCACATGGGAAGTGGCCTTGAGGTGGCATCAGGGGTGGGAGGGGATGGCGTTTCCATGGCACTGGAGTCATGGGACAAAGCTGGACGGAAATCACACTTTGAGATGCTCCCCGGCCAAGGCCAGGTTGCCTGAGGAGGAAGGATAAACTTCCTGGATGGACACCCAGACGCCGAGCCCTGGAGTTGAGGGCAAGGGTGGGGGCCATTGGGTCTCTCCAGGCCACTGCCAGGACCTTGGACAAAGCCTGAATGGAGCATGCACTCAGGGTCATGAGCTGGACGTGGGGCTGAGCCAGAGGCATGGCCCTCAGCAATTCCAATGCCCTCAACCCCATTCAACCAGCCTGGCTGGGTGAAGAGAGGGATGTGTGCCTAGCTCCACGGAGAGCAGGCTGGGCAGGTGGGGGAGGGGCAGCAGGGGTGCTGGGTGAGCCATGCCCAGGCTTGAGAACCTGCACGGGAGGCCATGAGAAGCCCCGAGGCTCGGAGGGCAGCTGGTGCAGAGAGAGGACAGATGGAGGAGTGAGACGCCCAGCATGTGTGCCTGGGGCCTCGGCCACATCCTCTGACCATGGCACAGCGGAAGTCTATACAGGGGACTCAGGACAGAGCAGGGCCACTCACACTGACCATCTGGTCCATAGTGTGGGACAACTACCCTGTAAGAACACAAGAAGTGACGAAGGAAAGAAGGAAGGAAGGAAGGAAGACAGGGAGGGGGTGGGGGAGAAAGGACCCCTCCCAAGGATGACATCAGTAGCACCCACCACATCGTGGTGTCGGTGAGACGGTACACACGTAAAGCACCAGGGCCAGGACACACAGAGTGCTCACTAAGTGCCCCTGGTGTTATGATTATGACAGTTCTTAACTCTAGGCTTCCCTCTCCCTTTGGCCACAGTCCACTCACACGAGCGCCTCCCCCTCCCTCCACTCAGGCCGTAGAACAACCAAGTACAGGAGCATTCAACTCGCTGTGACAGGTCCATAGGGCTGAAGGGCCCTTTTCTACCACTTGCTCGCTGTGTTACCTTGGGCTACCTGCTTAAACTCTCTGTGCCTCGGTTTCCTCTTTTGCAAACTGAAGATAATAAGGGAATCTTACAGTATTGTAAGGATGAAATGGACTAACACATGCAAAGTGTTTAGCATAGGGCCTTGGCCCAGAGCGACCCTAGATGGAGGTTACTATTGTGGTGGTGGAGGAGGAGGGGCGGGGGAGGGGCGGGGGACTGGCTCCAAGGTGAGGCTCGGGGTGAGTGGATCTGTCAGGCTGGGCAGTGGGGCCGCAGGCAGTGGGCAGACTCGTCTCTGTGGGATGTGGAATGGCGATAACATCAGCTCTCACTGAGCCTGAAGACAGAGCTGCGGGAGGATGCCCCTCGAGGTGGGTTTTCTGTCCCAGCTCTGGGTTGGCAAGGGAGGGAAGAAGAGGCCCCCAGCCCCCCCAACCCTCCATCCTTCCTGACCTCCTGGGCAGATCCCTCCTCTCATCCACCACAGGTCATGAAAGGTCAAGCCAGGCGACCTCTTCAGATAACCAGCCCCCTGAGGATGCTTCCTGCCCCATAAAGCAGTTTCTTTTACAAGAATACAGAAAGGCAATTTAAAAACCTACCTGGCCCCTCTGTGCTCTCTTAAAAACCATGCAAACACCGTGAAATGGGGTTAAGCATCCGGTCAGGTGTCCTTTGAGGGAAAAGAGAACTGGAGACTGTTCTTTTTAAGGGAAGGGGCACCTCTCAAGGAGTTTTCTGTGGTGGTGAGTTAGCAGGTGGCCGGTGGGGGAGGGTAGCCAATGGGGCCCATCTGGCTGGGGAGGGGAGGGGTGAAGGAATAGGCCTGAGCTGCCCTAGAGGCTTGCTGGGGAAGGGGGCCACGGGGTGATTTCCCAGGAAGGCTTTGCAGAATGAAGCTGCCCTCCCCTGCCCCCTCCATCGCTGCTGGAAGTGGGCGAGGCTGCCCTGTGCCCTTGCTACAAGATCCAGGGGTGGCCCGTGGGAGAGCTGCCGAGCCCCAGTCCACTGGCTTCTCCTCCTTCTCTTCCTTCCCCACACGTGGATGGAACCCTCTGTGCAGCTGGCTCCGGGGGCCCCGGCGGATTGGAAAGATCTGGGTGCGGACTCTCACACACCTGCGGCCACTACAGTTCCCATGGGCGTCTCTCGTCCACCACCACCTGCAACCTCACCACCACTCCACGCGTGGCCCCTTCCTAGCCTGGCCCACTCTCACCGGCACGCTGGACTCCAACAGGCAGAAATACTGGAAGAGTCCTCACTTTCTCTCCCACTTCTGTTGTCTCTCTCTGGTCTGATCCCAATCTTAGATTCCCCCAAACAGAGCCCGAATAGGACTCGGGGACAGGTAATCTACGTGGAAGGTCATTCTGGGAGGGAGGCATGGGGAAATCGAGATGGGAAAGGGGGAAAGCCCACAGAGGGGTGTGTTATCAGGTTGGCCTCTGTGGGAAGTGGGGCGCAGCTCCCCAGGAAGCCCCCGAGCAGTCTTCAGCAGGCGGGACAGAATTGTGAGCCCACTGGCTCCATCCCCACCAGTGGCGGGTTGCCCATGGGAAGGAACTTCCACCACCCACTGCTGGCCTAGGCTCCCTGAGGACCCCCAAGATACCTGCAGTGTGGCAGAGCCTCGGGGCAGGGACTGGAGAGGCTGCGTCAGGCTGGTGGGGCAGTGTCCGTGGCGGCTGTGGCTGGGAGCAGAACGGCCCAAGGCATGTGGGACAGGCACCAGCAACCCCCTGTAGAATCCCTGAAGGACACTGTGTTCTCACCTTGGTGTTCTTGGCAAGTGCGTAGTAAATGTGGAATGACTAGGACACCAGGGTACAGAGTCCCCAGGTGTAAATGTGGAATGACTAGGACACCAGGGTACAGGGTCCCCTCCCACCCCAAGTGACCCAGCAATGGCTGGGGCCTCCAGCTGAGAACTCTAGACTCCTGAATTTCCTTTCAGTGGGGCTGGGAGAGATTTCCTCCCTGTTACCCATCCTCTACCTACTTCTTAGCTTAGACCATCTTCAGAAACTGAATTCCACTGGCCGAAGGGACTGGAGACACCCTGGGGATCAGGCGCAAAGCGGAAGCAGAATTGCTGGAGCATATAGTAATCCCCAGCTGTTTTCAATTTCTGTGTGTCTCTATGCGAGATTCAGATTCTAGGGAGAGTGTCTGATTGGTCTTGCTCAAGTCATGTGAACACCCCATGGCCAGAAAAGGGTGAGGCACTTTGGTGGACGGTCCCACAACACAGTCCAGTGGGAGAGCGGTGTTCCTCAAAGCAAACTTGGGATGCTGTTACCAGCAGAAGTCTTGGTGGAGGAGGGCAGCCTAAAACCGCAGGCTGTAAAATTGGGAGTAATAGCTAACCTTTCTATGCCATGGAGTTGTGCAGCTCCCACAGAATCATGTGTGTGGCAGGACTTGGAAAAATATGAGATACCCTCAAATAGGTCTTCGTGAGACCAGAGAATGTCAACTGGAAAGAAAGGATCTGGCCATGGGGCCAGGACACAGCCAGATCTCCCTCTGAGCGCTTCACTAGCTAGCACGCCCTGGCCAGCACCCAGGAATTCTGTCCCCGCCCTTAAACAGGAGCCACCTCTCAGATGTGATAATTCATTGAGCCACATCCTCAGGACCAGTGTCTGCATCTTCAGAATAAGACCTCCTTGCCTTCAAGAAGCAAACAGTCTAGGAGCAGAGATAAGTGAGTCACTACCTCTGTAACAGTAAAGGGTAATGGCTTCTTGAACCCAGGCAAACAAAAGACATTCAGGTGCTGGAGAGGAGAAAGAAGGGGTCCGCTGACCCATTTATCCAGTAAGAATAATTCGGGGATGGGGACCACTGCAAGCTTGGCACTGAGTCGGGTGGGTGCGGGGTTTGCGGTGGACCGTGCAGCCTCTTCCCTCCTGGGCCAGGTAGTGCAATCTGTGCCGCCACCGCCCGAACCAGGATCTGCCTGGTCGGCTGCCTGCCCCCCGCCAGGAACGTCCAGGAAGTGCCACCTCCTCTTCCAGCCAGTTCTGACTCCCCTGGCCCAGAGTGAACACTTTAAACCTCTCGAACTGTGTTCATTCAGGTCTTCTGAGGCACAGATGCCAGCATAGGATTGGACACGCCAGGGTTTTACTTGGGAACACACCTATGCGAGAAAAAAAGAGAGGGAACCAGAAAGGTTGGGAGGGCCGTCCTACATCCATGCACCTGGGGGAGAAGAACAGACGGAGAGCAACTGGGCTGCCCGGCAGCTTCAGGAAGGCCTCAGCAGTCAGGGTCTCATCTGTGGCCCCAGGAACTGGCCTGACACCTTGCCCCTGTGACCCTGTCAGTGGCTGGGAGCAGCCCAAAGGACACGTGGCCTCAGCAGTGAAGGATTTCTGAACACGGCAGCAGGAAGGCATGGAGACAGGCAGTTGAATGCACTTCCCATAGCTGCAGGTCTGCGAGGCTCCTTCTCACTGGCACCCCCAAAGCACGGGGCTCTACAAATCACACCCTCAGTCTGATGCTTAAGCAAGGATTATTTTCCGCACCTGCAAATTGTTTTAGGTCTATCGACCTCTCCACAGGCCCGTGAGCTGCTCAGGCCAAGGGTGGCATCCTAACTGCCCCTTCGTGCATCTGTCTATTGACCCGTTTGTCTGTTTATGTTTTTCAATGTGTCTCTACCATTGCCCTGGCCGCCAAGGGTATAGGAGTGAACAAGGTGACCCTCGGGAGCCTAGGGAAGAGAGAGTCATTAAACACAGGGAGTTTCTGGATAAAGGTCAAGTGGGTTTCTATTTCTCCTTTCCTCGCGCCAGGAGGGGGTTTTCTCTGAAAGGGCAGCTGTCTCTGGGGCACATCTCCTGCCCTGGGGACATGAGTCAGCCCAGGTCAGGAAGGACACTCAGCCCCGTGGGATCAGTGATGACACAGCCCCTGGATTCTCCTGGGGAATCTGCTTCACACCACTTCCCTGGATCCCAGGGAGCGGGGGAATAAAAACACCAAAGGCAGCCTTTCTTCAAAGTGGAAAGGGGAACAGCCTGCTCCACCTCTTGAAAGTCTTTTGGGAGTGGTCTCTCTCCCTCCATAGAGGGATAAACAAAAAATATGCTGAATAAATGTTAAAGTGTAGACAGAAGAAAGGAAGCAATGAGCATTACAGGTTTTCTCCCCCAGGGTGGGCTCTGAGCTAAGTGCCTTCCATGCAGACCCTCAGGGAGCCCCAGCCCGGCCCAGCCGGGAGTCCCATTTTACAGAGGAGAAGCTGAGGCTCAGGGTGGCAGGAACTTGCCCAAGCTCACACCACTGATGTGAGCCTGTGCCCTTACCCACCTCCCACACTGCCCAGGGCATGCCTCCCTCTGTGGTTTCTCTCCCAACTTCGCAGACAGAGTATGACCTCAGCCAGTGACAGGAGTCAGGACTTGCCAGCAGAGCACGGAATGTGGACGGGGCCTCCCTGCCCCGTCATGCATAGTTGGTCTTCACACACAGCATCCCCTGAGCCCGTAGGCAGAATCGGGGTGCTGACACCGACAGAAGTTATGAATCACATCCCTTGCAGATATGTGTTGGGCAAATATGTTCCAAACCCGTAGAAAGCTATACCCTTGTTTTATCTTTAAAAAATTTTTTTAAGAGCTGGAAGACAAGAGAACCAGTGTAACTGCTATACCAAGAGGGGAACTGACGCACGGAACATTTGGCTGACCTGCCCAACTTAACAGGCTCTAAAAGGATTTTTAGGGAATCCTTCCTTCTCTCCTTCAGAAGCCCTGTGCTGTCTTCTTTTGCCTCTTTTTTATAAGTGTTCTTGGTGAAGAATTGGAAGTTCAGTGACACAAACGTGTTAAAGACAATTATCATAACTATCACTTACTGTTCCTGCTATTGGCGATCCACTATCACATGCTAACTGCGTGCCAGGCACAGGTGAGCGCATGCTCCATGTGAGAGTTTACAGGGTTATCATGCGGGGTTAATCGGGGCCCAAAGCCTGTGGGCGCCGGAGTGCTCCTGTAACAGTTTCAGGCATCAGATGGGGCAGGTGCTTTTCAGTCACGGATCATCACTTCCTGTAACTGCATCCAGGTCTTACAGCACAGATGCTCCCGGATAGACGTGCAGGAGAAACGTGCACCAGGCTTCTGAGAAAGCTTGGCAGGGTGTGGGGGCAAACAGTAGTTCTGTGCAGACTTTGTAAGCTACTCCGCCTTCCTGGGTTGCTTTGGCCCCTGCCTTGTCCGTGGCCTTGTTCATCACACACAGCATTCCCTGTGTCCATAGGCTTTGGAGCCCCTGGCAGAATCGGGGTGCTGACACCAACAGAACTTGCTATGAATCACATTTCTGATGCCCTGGTCCTTGGAGCCCTGGGCCTGCAGAGCCCTGCCTCTGGGCCTGGCGCCTAGCGCCTGGTGAATGAAGGCCCACGTGTCCCGGGGGTGCACACGCTGCTGCCTCTGACCCCTGGTTCATGACTATCAAAGTGTGAGCAGCCTAAGAGGACAAGAAGAGCCCAGAGGAGGGGTCCCTGAGGCCGGAGGCAAGGAGCAGCCGGAGAGGAGCAGGTAAGAACTCCGCTAATGGAGGGAGGCCTGGCCGAAAGGGGCCTGGGCTGTGCCCTGGTGGGTCCACTCACCTTGGGCTCAGCTGCCCGCAGCCTCTCTGCAGAGAACCTCACCCTCTTCCCAAGGTTCCTGCGTTAGCACTGCTCTGCCCGGCCCACGCCTGCTCCCCTAGGCTCCCTGTGTGGTGGTGGTGCTATTCACAAGCTGACTTCTGTTTTCTTTTCACAGCCAAAAAAGACATCACACTGTCAAACAGCCTTTTTTGACACTTGGGCTGGGTGTAGGTGCTAGGAGAGTCTTTCATCTCTTTGCTCCATGGGGAAATGGCCAAACACAGAATTTTAATTCATGCTTGGGGGAGGAAAAGGGGGTCCCCCTTTATAGCTCTGCAAACAGTGAACAGATCACCCCAAAGTCCCTGCATCATTTCCCCTAAAGAATAGGGCAGCTTTGAATCAGAGCCACCAACGTGTCCTGGTACACTGAGCACCTGCGTGTGTCGGGGGGTGCAGGGAAGAGTCAGGACACCACCAGTGACAAGAACTAACAATTATTAAGTACTTACTGCCCTCCGATCTTTGGGCCTTTACACCAATCGTATTATTTCATGCTCACGGCACGAGGATCCTCATTTTCATTGGGAAGTGTCATCATTCCCATTGCATGGACGGGGAAACCGAGGCACAGCGCTCCTACAGCTGGTAAGAGGCAAAGCGGTGATGTGAATTCTGGTCCGACCTCAGAGTCTGAGCTCGGCTATGGAACCAGGATTCTTACAGTGGCATCCAGAGGACACACACTTGGGCATTTCCCAGGATGCTCGATAAAAGGTCAGTGTCCTGGGTCCTACCCAGGTGTACTGAATCAGGATCTCGGGAATGGTGGCCAGAAGCTGCAATTTTGACAATCTTTCCAGGCTTCTGATGCATGTAAAGTCTGAAATCCCCTGTGCTGTGCTCCGCGGCCCACTTAGTGGGGAGAAGGGTGGGTGCTGTGGCGGGCGAGCATGAGGTGAGAAGGCCCCGATGGCAGGGGTGCCCCCATGATGCACTAAGGAGTCTGGGGGCCTTCACTGGGCAGAGGTATCCTTTGGAGAGCACCCCGGCCGCTGGCAGCTGTCCTTACACTCTGCCTGCATTAGTGGGAGCCTAAAACGGCACTGCCCCAGTCTCAGGCCAGTGTTGTCCAGGTCCCCAGGGGAGTCCTCAGGAGGCCTGGGGTGGAGAGCCTATTATTTTAGCCCAAGTTCTTGTCAGGATTAGGGCTAACTCATCCTGAGGACATCTTGGCCTCCAACTCCCCTACACCCCCATCAGCAAAAGCTGCCCCGAGAAGACTCCACTCTCTGCCTTTCTGTGAACCTAATCTTTACCTGTCCACAGTCTCGGCACTGCTTTTCTAACCAGGTCACTGACCCAGGATGATGCCTCACCCAAGTTAGTGACGGTGACTTCCTAGGTGCGGGGGCGGGGGGTGTTAGGTGGCACAGCCATCTCCTGAGGCAGAGTTAGAAATAGAGAAGGGAGGCATGTGGCGGGTGCCAGTGACACAGGAGAAGCCAGGCAGGCCTTCCTAACTCACTGAGGCAGTAACAAGTGACCTTTGGGACTCAGGAAAACAGAATGACCCCTTTTGGCAGGGAAATGCCAGCAGGAGGGGTAAGGGGAGGCTGCCGCTACTACCCAGGGCTCAGAGGCCCCTCCACAGACTTTATGACTTGCCCTTGCCCCCCAGCACCACCCCAGGAAATGTGTGGGGCCCACCTACCCTAAGCCCTCTGACTCAACTTGTATTCACAGAAGCCCCGGATGATGGTTCTATCCTGACTGCAGCTACATGCAGCAGGGCTGACATTTACCTGCACAGTTCCACTGATAGGGCTTGTCCCAAGCAGCAGGTAGGTGACAAACTCCCCTTTCCAGCACCTCGAAGCCTCTGTGCCCTGGACGCCTTCCCTCCCTCTGCCCCCCTCCCGCCCCCGCCCATGTGAACCTGCGAGAAAGAAGCTGGATCCGTGCAGGAAGTGAATGCCATGCAACCCATCTGCAAACTGATCTGCTTTTGCTTCCCCGTTTCCTGACTCATGTCCTGGCCATGGTTTGTCTTGGGATGGCTCCTGGCACCCCATGTGGCTGGCATCTCCAGGCCAGGAAAGAAGGCAGCCCCAGAAGCTGCAGAGTTGTCAGAGATGGAGGCTTCCAGGCAGCTGGAAGATCTCTTTCCATCCGCTAGCTGAGTCTTTTCCTCCCACCATGCCACCTCCTCCTCATGTCCTCCAGGAGAAGGGTAACACAGATGGACAAGCACTCTGTCTGTTTGGCGATGGCTGGTCCAGACAGCAAGTTCTGTTCCTTCTCCATCTGGCTCTTGGTGAACTTTCTGCTGAACTCCTTCCAATCCTGTCGGCGGCTCTCCTGCCAGGAGGAGCCGGCGCCAGGAAGAATGGAATAATTGCCTCTCGTGTTGTACATGCAGAGCCTTCATTAACACATCCCCGGAGTGGCATTTGCAGCCCTCTGTCACAGCAACCCGCCATTGAATAGCACGCGATTCATCACGCCCAGATTCTCCGCTGTCTTGAAAGAGCCAATGAGCCCGAGTCTCTGTGTGTTGCTTTGGCTCATTCAGAAAGTCACGTCATTGGCACTGTTGTTATTTACCAAGAGGAGGTTTCTCTGTGGCCTTGCTCACTCAGTGGCACATATAAGTGACCTAACCCAGGTACGCTCCATTTTTCTTCCTTTCTTGGTCACAAGAAAGGAATGCTTCTAATCCATGGAGGACATGAAAGGAAGAGCATGGGGTGGAGTGGGCATAGGCAGAAATCAGGAGGCCTGGGTTCTAGTAATGGCTCTGCCAATGGTTAGGTGTGTGACCTTGGCCAAAACAACGTTGCCGAATGTCACTTTCTTCACTTACAAAACAAAGGGGTTGGCATTGACACCGAGGCTCATGGAACCTTAGAGCTCAATGACTTACTGTCACTTTACAGGTAAGTAAACTGAGGTATAGAGTGGCCATTCAGTTTACCCAAGGTCATGTAGGTAGGTGATGTTAAGACTTGAGACCTCAGTCTAGGCTTCCTGCCTCCTGGATTGCGGTGGGACTGGATGAAAGAAGGAAGCATTTCAGGAGACCATGGAGGGAGCTAGGTGAGGATGACTTTTCCTTCACATCAAAGATTCCAGAGCTTCAGTAAAAACAGGAAAAAAAAAAAAAAAAGGTTCCAGCCCTGGCTGGTGTGGTTCAGTAGATTGAGCGCCAACCTGCGAACCAAAGTCGCTGGTTTGATTCCCCGTCAGGGCACATGCCTGGGTTGCGGGCCAGGACCCTAGTGGGAGGCGTGTGAGAGGCAACCGATGGCTGTTTCCCTCTCTTTTTCTGTCCCTTCCCCTTTCTCTAAAAATAAATCAATAAAATCTTTATAAAAAAAAAAATTCCAGGGCTTAAAGTAGCGGTTCTCACCGAGGGGCTATTTACCCCCCTCCCCCAGGGGACATTTGGCAATGTCTGGAGACAGTTTTGACTGTTGAGGCTGGGGCAGGGGATACGGGGCATTTAGCCAGTAGAGGCCAGGGCGCTGCAAGCACAGGACAGAGGGTGACCCAGCCCGGGAAGTCAGCAGTGCTGAGACCCAGACCCCAGATGGCCGCCAGCCCCCTCTACCGCCACCTTTCCTGGAGTTGTGAAAATTCTTGCTTCCTTACTTTCAGCCTCAAAGGAACTAACTACCTTTTTGCTGGTCTTGCTGTTGATGCTGACTTTGAAAATGACTTTTTTCCTAAACATAAAAATCACCCATGCTCATTTTAGAGAATTTAGAATATTCAGACATGCATAAAACATCAATCCCACTGCACAGAACTAACTAGTATGAATATTTTGGTATTTGGCTTTTTTTTTCAGATTACCTGAGAGTCACTGGGCACCCTCTGCTTTCTCGTGTTGCCCTTTCCCCCCACCCCCATCGCCACCTTCAACCCCTCTCGGAAGCATCACCGGTCACTCGGGACCTCACCTATCTCTCCTGTCTCTGTATTGGTATGGCGCATTGCACCTCACACATGTGTATTTTGACAATTTTTTAAATTTGTTTTTATTTCAGTTTGGCATAAATGCTTTGAAGATGGAGACTAACTTTTAGCCTATTGAATGTGTGTTCTCTTTCCGGTTGGTTCTCTCTCTCTCCAGTTCACATGCATGCGCGCACACACCCACACGCAGCACCTAAGATGGATCTGTCCTCTTTCCTCTTCTGACATCACCATACTCTTATTTCCAGACTAAATAACCATCTTTTCGTTCTTAGTCACAGAGAACATTTCAATCTGTGGCTTTTGGCTCCATCAAATGGGATTATTCTGGAGCTCTTCTTTCTGGCTGCATGCATCTTGAAGATACATAATTACATAATAAAAATTAAAAGCTTTAATTTAAAGATCCCCTAGTTTCTGACTCAACCAAAACTACAATAGAGGTATTATTGACACCTTTTTACCAACGTGAACACTGAGGCTTAGCAAGGCATGGCAACTTGCCCAGGGTAGGGGATGCGGTGCTGGGACTTCCCCCAGGACTGCCTGGCTCCATGGCTACCTGAACCTCCCTGAAGTTTCTCAAGCCCTGTGCAATCAGCCTGCTCCGCCCACCTCTGTTTCTACAGTGAGGGGCAGCAGGCAGGCGCATCAGAGCCTGTGGTCTGGGTGGCCCCAGGTAAAGCTTCTCCCTAGAGGGAAGTGACGGAGCCTGACCTGGCCGTGGGAACATCTGGTCCGCAGTGGGAAGACCTGCTGGGGCCCCGGTGGACAAGGAGTGTGCAGTCTGAGGTCCCAGGAGGAAGAGCATTCCTGGGCTGGATGACTGGCCTGTGGACAGTGGCATCTGGAAGTCATGCCTCTGGGTCTGGTGCTTCTCACTGCTTTGTGTTAAGTGTACTACGGAGGAGGCCAGTGACAGGTGGCTACCTCTGCAGACGCCAGTCTCCTGGAGGCCCACGGCCTCCCTCTCATGGCAGGGGGCTGGCTGATCAGCTGGCCTGAGCAAGAGAAGGTCAGGGGCTGACCTCACCGGAGGAGGGCACATCTCTCCTTCCCTGACCACCCGTTCCTTCCCAGTCAGGCCCAGCCCTGCTCTCCAAGCTTCTGACATCTTTCCAGCTACTTTCCAGAGGTTCTCTTCTTTCATGGTGTGGCAGCCGAAGTACAGGTTCTAGGTCAGGGTTGGCTTTGTCTCTAGCCCAGTTCTTCCAATGAAATGATCTTGAGCAAGCTGCTTGCCTTCTCGGAGACTCAGTTTCTCCATCGATAACATTGGAAGAATGACACCCCACCTCCCAGGGCTAGGATAAAGATCACATGGACGACAAAGGGAAACTAACATGTTGTAGGCGCTCAAAAAAATCTCTCTCCTGCTTTCCGGTAGACATCAGGAGACAGTGGGAGGGTGGTTGGAAAACTCGTGGGAAAAGGAAGTGGGCTGCAATGGGGAGGCCGGGAGGGGCGTGCAAGGAGTGGCCAGTCCCTCCTGTTTGTTTTTCCACCTGGAGCCCTGGCAGAGGGGAATCCCTTCGCTGGTGATTGGCAGCCTTGCTCAGACACGCTCAGTCACTCACGCTGATTAAACCTGCTGTTCTAAGCCTCTGTGTGGGCTCAGGATCAGCTTCACTGCACTTCCACGAGGCAGCGGAGTGCAGGGGCTAGAAAGGCTCTGGACTGCCCAGTGCACAGCTCCGCCACATAGTGGGCCAGTTGCTTGGTTTTAGAGCTTCAGTTTTCTCTTCTGTAAAATCGGGGATACTTACGTCTGATTGGGTTGTCTGGGGCGATTGGATTAGATCCCACATAGGTTGTGCTTGGCTCGGAGACTGGTATATTGGACGGGCTTTAATAGGCTAGCTACTATTGTTCATTTTTGTGGTTGTCGTCACCATTCCTAGCCGCAGACTGTGTCCATATCCCGAGCTGCCTGTCTTGGGGACACGCTCACTGGGAGAGGGCAGCTGGTGCACCAGAGATTCCATGGCCCACCCTGGGCAGCCACATCATTCCATGGGTCAGCCTCGTGGCGGAGGCCCAGCAGCCCAGGTGTCAGTGGAAGCTGCATTCCAGCGGTATTCCTTTTTGGCAGAAACTTCAAAACCAGAGGAAGACAATACTCAGGCAGATTCCGACGGCATGCCAGATGTCAAACCCGAGGCTTGTGGCGCAGACTTAACCTGATGATCGCATGGAGAGCGAAGAGAGAAGCCTCGACTGAACTCCAGGCCCTCTCAAGGTAGAGAGGGTGTAGGGCAGAGGGAGGGGCTGAGGGTGGAGGCTGACAGCGATCCCACCCCACCCCCAGTCTTACACAAAGCTCCTGAAGACAGAACTCTGGTTCTTTCCACTGGAACATCCCAGGAATAGGCCTCCAAAAGCTGTGCCTTCCTCCTCCTGCCCCTCCTCCTTCTTATGAGGAAGTCACCTGGGATGGGGGAGCAGGTGGAGGCCCAGCTGCCCTTTCGACTCCCGTTCTCTCCTGGAAAAATGAGAACTCCTGGAGCCTCTGTGCTGTGATGGGCAGGTGGTTGGAGGCTGATCCTTCGCTGGGGACTTCTAATGGTCCCTGCTGTGGGCCTGACCCCATGCCACGTTTACCGTCCCCAGCTGGGAAGGTCCCTACGGGAGTTCCCCGTGCAAGGGGAGGAGGGCGGGCATGCACACACAGTCCATGAGTTGGCAGAATAGCGTCCTGTTTAGGGGCACAGAGCCATCCTCAGATGGGGGGGGGCGGTTGCTGCAGCCCAGACCAGAGACAAGAGACCTGGCATAGAGGTGGGGTGGGGGAGGAACCGGGGAGCGGGATGCAGATGTAGGAGGATCCACCGGCCTCTGGACAGGGTGGGGAGGGACAGCGAGGCCTCCAGTGCTGGCAGGACCCCGAGATGAGTACCTTCACCTGGAGACTGCGGCCAGAGGAAGGGAAGCGGCCCAGAAAGAAGGGAAAGCGGAGGCGGGGTGAGGATACACACTGATAGGACTGCGTACCCGCACTAAGCCAAGTAGTGTTCCTTTCATCCTCCAAACACTTCTCTGATGTGGGCGTTAAAGTCGCGAAAAGCGAGGCCCCTGAGAGCGTCAGGGACTTGCCCAGTTCCTGCACTGTGACTTCTACTGCGGGTTCATCTTCCCTCATCTTCGGACAGAGCAGACTTGTGGGAGGAGACTTGCAGACTGTGCGGGGTGAGTTCGCCCCGCAGAACGCCCGCTTCATCATCAGAGGTTTCCGACCAATGCTGCCTCACGTGACTTCTATTTTCATTTACTTGTTTATTTTATTTAACTCAATAACCTTAAAGCAGCATCATTCCTGGAGGATTTGTTCATCCATATGTCATGGTCTCGCTGCCGAGTCTGCAAGCAGGAAGGAAATGGGCAGGTCCAGAGGCCAAAACATCTGTCCCCTGTGTGTCTTGTAAAGGTGCGGAGCTGGGACTCTGGTGACTCACTAGGAGACTGGGCTTCGCTTGGACTTGGAGGGAGTGGCCACTCCGGGAATGGCCGGAAGTTTGGGCCGTTGGCCCCACCCCGCATTTCGGGTGGGAGATGGTGCTGGACGGAGGTCGCCGGCAGGCCCGGGGCTGCACCATAACCCTGGCTACTTCTGGCCACCCCAGGAGGCGGTGCCTGCAGGGTACTGGTCACACAGCCCGGAAGGCGCTGACCTGCGGTTTGAACGGGTCTCAGGAGCGCACACCTTGGCACTCTCCAGTCCCGAGGGCCGCACCTGTGGCTGGTAAAAGTCTTTACTTATTGGCATCTCCTTTCAGATGTTACTTTTTTTTTTCCTGTTTCTTTTCCTTTTTAGGCCTGGGGGTGGGGGTGGGGTTGGGTTGGGGGAGACCAAAGGTGGAGCTGTGCTGTTTTGCGCAACCAGCTTGCTCGCGCGTCATCCAAATACCAAGTTCCGTTCGCAGAGGAAGTGAGAGGTGTCCCATTCGGTCACGCAGAACACAGCTGGGCTGCCTGAAACGAAACGCAGTGGCGACTCTGAAGGAGGTGTCACTGTCCCTGGGCCGGTGCAGGATTGAGTCACAGCACACGCCACTCCCACGTTGAAAATACCAGGCCATTGTCCCAGAGAGCTTGGGCCCTCATTCGGGTCCTTTGCAACACTCCCTGGAATCCACAAGTAAAGGGAAAAGGGAAGGGAAGAGAAGAGGAGGGAAGGGAAAGGTTCAGGATGGCTAAGTTGCCACGTGAGCAGAGAGCTGGCCAATGGGAGCAGCGCCTGAGTGTGGGACCCCCACCCCCAAACCCCAGGTGTCTGTCTGCCACCAGCCTGGCTAGTGGTTACGCCCGTGGGTCATCTTGGTTACTACATTCTAGACCCAAGAACAAATCCAAAGACTTGCAGTGTGGAGTTTTTCCTTAATAATAATTTTGAAAGTACAACGTTATGAAAACATGATTAAATACAAAGTGAATATTTAGACTAGGGGGAATCACAGCAATTTGCTGAGACCGGCAGTTCAGGTGTGTTTCTTCAGAGATCTCTTCAGCCAGTTTACCCAACATGCGCCCGTGGAAACGCTTCCTGTTTGTAACCTGGCTTCCCTCCCCGGCTTCCAACACTCCCAGCATCCCCTGCTTCGCAGGAGCCTGGAAGCTCATGCAGCTTCAGTTTTACAGTAACTGCACCTCTGGTGAGACTCCAGAGTCAACGGGCTGACAACTTGGGAGCCGTGGGCCCAGAGACAGCACCCGGGGTGGGTGTTCGTAACCCTTTTTGGGGTCCTGGTCCCATCTGAGAACTGAATGAGAGCCACGGACCCGCCCCAGAAAATGCATAAGCCTCACACCCACTAAATTTTATGTACAATTCTGAGGATCCTTGGGCCCTTTTATAACTTACTGATGGGTCCCAGGTAGGGACCCCTTGATTCATTGTGATCCATGTATTTCCCAGATGAGGCAACGAACACCTTGACAGTGAGTGACTCGCTCAAGATCAGCTGGGAGCAGAGTGGGGACTGGAACTGAGCCCCTGGCTCCCTCCCCTCCTGCATTATAACAGCCTTGTCTTCAGCACTGGACAGAGGGCGGGGTCTCCAGAGAGGGAGCCCCCAGTTAGGGCCCCTCAAGGGTCTCGTGTCTCCTGGTTCCCTCCCTAGACATGTATCTTTGCCAGTATAGCTAGAGAAAGCGAATGATGGCACTGAAGCAGAAAGACAGGAAAAAACGAAAGGCGGCAGGAGCTGGGTTTCAGTGTGATGAGAAATACGAAAGAGAAAGAGAGAGAAAGCAAAGAACCGGGGGCGCACTGTTTGGTATTGGAGACCTGAACTTCGGGGAAACCCAGTAAAAGTCACATCAGATTGGGCCATCACTGAGCTCCTGGCCTCCTCTCACGTCACTCTCTTTCGTACCCAAATTGGGTGATTGGTGGCCTCTTGGTGGCCTAAGCCACATGCTTGCAGGTGTGGTTTTTTCTGACTGCACAGCTTGCCCCTCCCCCAGCCTCAGCAGCCCACCCACTACAAAGCTGCACAGCTGCCTCCACAGTCCCTTTGAGTCCTCAACTAACTTGGGGCCCTGGTACCTCCCGTCTCAGCACCTGGTTCTTCTCTTTCGGAGCACATGGTGTCATTTACGGTTTTGTATTTAGCTGTTTTGGGTTCGTGTCCCTCAACTAGACATCAGTGCTGTGTGAGCAGGAACTGAGCCCTCGGTGCCTCTGAGTGGCATATGGAGACTCTCCATAGTCACTGGCTGATTTAAATAAATGGTGGCATCTGCTGGTTTGGACCAGGCACCTGGAACAAAAACAGCCTGCTGGCCAGCTCATTCCTGAAATCCTGGCCAGGCCTGCCTGCAGCTGGGAGCTTGCTTGAGCCTTTAGCTCTGGGCACAAAGGGCACGTGAGCAGGTGGCCGGTGGGGAGAGGCGCCTGGCTCTCAGAACAGGAACACCAGCCAAGCAGGCTCAGTGGTGCTGAGGAACAAGCCAGGCTCCGGGTGTCCTTGAAGTGGGTTCTGGTGCTCTGCCCTTTTCTCTAGGGCCCGCCTCTTTGAGCTATGAGGGTCTCCCAAACCCCCAGCTGGCCAGCTCACCAACAGTTGTGCCAGGGGCTGCCACCGGAGGTCACCTACAGAGGCAGATGGCACAGGTAGATGTCCCCAAAGGCTGCAGTGCTGGGAATAATGAAGCAGCTCAGGAACGGTTTCCTCTCCTGTTCTCTGGGCTGCTTGCCTGCAGACAATGGCGCTACCTAGAGAGGGCAGCCTGTTATTCAGACCCAAGTGCTTTTCCCTTTCATTCCATTAAATTTGGGGTAGAGTGTGTTGTTGTTGTTGTTGTTGTTGTTGTTTTTCTTCTTCTTCTTCTTCTTGAGCTTGACACCCACTACCCCATGACTGATGCTGTGTGCAATCCTCCCAAGAGGCAGGGAGCCTGCATCGATTCTTCTTTCTGCTTCTCTTCAGCATTGGGCTGGTGAGGTGGGAGGGGGAGGATTTATGTGGCTGAGAAGCACTGAGGTACAACCTGTTTTTCTCCTCCTAGACTTGCTGCCTGGGGATCAGCGGCTGTGGGTGGAGAGAGCTGATACCGACTGCAGGCAGTTTCTTTTCCCCCTCCCAGCCTCCCAGCAGCCGGGGGTGGAGTGGCAAGAGGCCAGGGGCTGGTGAATCCACATTCTCGAGTGGGTGCCTGCTCCAGTGGGCGCTCGTTTCCTCTTGGACATACTCCGGCAGAGTGGCCTCCTTGTTTCCCCCGACCTCAGATGTAATAATCAGCAGGAAATTTCTGTCTCCCGACAAGATGCCAGCTACTTATTTTCTTGCACCAATCACCTTTGCAGGGGATGAGAAATAAGCCACCCCAGGATGCTTGGGCTGCCGAACAAAGCTGATTGGTGCTGGCGGGGTGGGGGTGCAATGCCAGAGCTCGCGGACTGGCCCATCTTTCTTACCCTCTCCAGTTAATCATGCTGTGGCTTTCAGCAGAGTCCTGCAGCCTCAGTGGCTGTAAAACATCCTCAAGGCCAGAGTGAGAGGGCGTCACCACGGGGCCCCACGGCCTCCCTCCCTCCCTTACTCAGCTGGTGACTCTGTCTTTGATCACTGCCTCATGGCTGTAGCACTTTGTCTCAGTTCTGGCAAACCGCCTGCATTTGCTCTGTCACAGCTTCCCTAACCTCCCAAGGCCAGTGCATCAAAAGACAGTCACCATTCTGCACATAGTGTTTCTGCTCCCAGTGAGTGGCAGGGTGTGGGGGGGCTGTCAGGAAAATGCCTGAGCACAAACAGTTGGCTCTTAGTGTAGGATCTAGCACCGGGCCTGCCTCACAGCAGGGCTCCGTACATTCTTGTCACAGGAATTAATGAGAGCTCAGAATTCCTACGGGTGTGAGAAGCGGTGTGGAGGCAGCTTTGCACACAGCCTCAGGCGTGTGCCCAGCTCTGCCACTTGCTAGCTGTGCAAGCTTGGGCATGCTACTTGATCTCTCTGTTCCTGTTTCTCATCTATGAAATGGGGATGATGATAATCATAAACAGTTGCTACGTATAAAGCAGTTAAAATACTGCCTGGCACATAATAGGTACCAAATAAGTCTTTGCTATTATTAGTAAGACTAGAAGGATAGTTACTCCAAGGAGTTGAATGTTACTTTTTACCAGAAGCTGGATTTCCTTATATTGTAGGCATTTACCCTTTCACAAGCTCCTTCCACAAACATGGACCCATCCACTGCAGTAGTCAGCAAGCTTTTTCTGCAAAGGGTCAAATAGTAAAATATTTCAGACTTCACAGGTTACACAGTTCCTATCACACCCACTCAACTCTGCTGTGGTATGAGAACAGCCATAGTCAATATGACAGTGAATGAGCAAGAATTAAATAAGGTTCTAATAAAACATTATTTAATAACAGGAGGCTGGCCCTGGCTGGTGTGGCTCAGTGGATGGAGTGCTGGCCTGTGAACCAAAGGGTCACAGGTTTGATTCCCAGTCAGAGCACATGCCTGGGTTGCGGGAAAGGTCCCCGGTAGGGGCATGTGAGAGGGAACCACACATTGATGTTTCTCTCCCTCTCTTTCTCCTTCCCTTCCCCTCTCTCTAAAAATAAATAAATAAAATCTTAAAAAAAGAAAAAGAAACAGGAGGCTGGCGGGATTTAGGCCACCCCTAAGGCAGAACCTACAGAATGCTTGTCAACTTGAGTTGTAGGTTGGGCATATATGTTGAGAAATCCACAGTAGTTTCTTGGGGCTGATGCAACAAATCACCACAACCTTGTTGGCTTAAAGCAACAGAAATCTATTCGCACACGGCTCTGGAGTCCAGAAGGCGAAAAGCAAGGCATCGGTGGGGCTGTGCTCCCTGCAAGAGTCGTAGGGAGCAGACTGTTTCTCGCCTCTACTAGCTTCTCACGGTTGCTGGCATTCCTCGGCTTGTAGCGACATCACTCCAGTCTTTGCCTTTGTCTCCACCCTGTCTTTTGTGCTTCTTCATGCCTTGTCTTCTGTCTCTTATAAAGATGCCTGCCATTTGATGTAGAGCCTGCCTGGGTATTCCAGGATGATGTTATCTCAAGATCCTTAATTACTTCCACAAGAACCCTCTTTCCAAATAAGGTCACATTCACAGGCTCTAAGGATTTAGACACAGATGTATCTTTTAGGGGCTGCTATTAAATCCACTATAGTATCTTATTATTTTCACTTTATATCTAAAGTATTTCCTACGCCATTGAACAGATCTCCAAAAACATTATTTATTTTATTTTAATCATTGTTCAAGTACAGTTTTCTGTCCTAGACTCCCATCCCAGCCCACCCACCCATCCCTCCCCACCTCCCTCCCCCTAAACATTATTTTTATGGCTAATAGTAGTCAATATTGTGGATATAATTAACCACAGTGTCCTCTTGCCAGACATCTAGATTGTTCCACTGTCACAATAAGGATGCAGTGCATGGGTTTTAGAGTCTGACATTCCCAGTTCAAATTCTGGCTCTTCCGTTTACCAGGAATGTGACCATAGTCAAGTTTCATAAGCTTTTCTGAGCCTCCCTGTGAAAGGAGGATCACAACACTTATGGGATCCCTCGGAAGATCCTGGGAAAGAATGTGTGCAAACGGGCCAGCAGCAGAGAGTTTGGCACTGTAAGTGCTTAGTAATTTGTAGCGACTATTGTTTTATTGACAGTGATGACGTGTCAGTTACTTTCATTAGTTTGGATTTATAGAAGTACTATTCCCAAATCAGGGGATGGGGACAGTTTTAAGGTTCTCGATTTGTTTTGTCAAATTGCATTCCTGTAATAAAAGCATCAGCAAAGATACTCAATCTTACCCAGTCCTACACAGTGGCTACTCTCACTGGGCTCTGCTGTCCACCTTAATCAACAGACAAGACTTTTACAAATAGCTGTTATGGACCAGGGTTAAGTTTTAAGGATCTTGCAGTCCACTTGGGGCAACCCAATTGCGTACATGAAACAAGACAAACAATTCAAAAACTAGCATCCATTAAATCAGCTAATGTCCTGTGCTAGCTACTACCCTAGATGGTGGTGAGTATACATTGGCAAACAACACGGGAAGGGTCCTTGCCCTCAGACAGCGTGTAAGCCGGTGGATCAGAACTGGGTTCAGCACTTCATTTCCACAGCAGAACTCGGGGGCGGGGCAGGTAGTTAGGGGACGCTTCAGGAAGCAAGGACTAGAGGAGAAGGAGCGGGTGGGCTTGGAGTTTGTGCCTCACTGCCCCCCAGATGGCTTACGGAGCGGGGAGTGGAAAAGGGCTGGGGCGACTCCATCACAGAAGACCTGGACAGCCTTGAGCACTGCCCTGGCAGGGGAGGTCATCTTTGTCTTGCTTTAGAAAACAAGAGACTGATGAGATTTCCGGAGCAGGGAGAGGCCAATGAAAGGCATTTAGGAAGCGTGGAAGGGTCTGGATGGGTCAAGACTGGAACCAGACCAGCCACGCTCTGTGCTGTGAACCTCATCAGGCACGGCAGCAAGATCGGTGGCAGTGCTTACGGGACCTAGCGTATGGAGTCCTGAGCCCATCTCATGCCCTTGCCCCCCCCACCCTCCGCCCCTGCCCCACGTCTCCTCCTGGAGACCAAACTCGAGGGTTGCCATTGCTTCCTGGGGCCCTGAGATGAATGGATCCCGCTTGTTCCAGTCCTGGAATGAATGCACTAGCCTGGTGCTTTGTTATTAACTCTCCAGGCCATAAGTGTCCCCAGGCCAGTGACTCTTCCAGGAATTTCTTATGTTCCACCATGATGTGCTCCCCAGGAGAAGGCAAACACCTGATAATGGACCACCTCTGTGTTCAGCACATTCCAGTCAGTGGTGGCAAGACCTAGAGGAGGGGAAAGAATGTGGGGGACCCTGAAGGGACTATAGGGAAGCCCCCATGTGTGCGGAGAACCCCTGTCCCAACCCGACTGTGTTAGTTCAGGCTACTAAAACAAATTGCCAGAGGCTGGGTGACTTAAACAACACACATTTATTTCTCAAGTTCTGGAGGCTAGAACTCTGAAGTCAGGAAGCCAGCCCGGTCGGAGGCTGGTGAGGACCCTCTTCCAGACTGCAGATGACTGGCTTCCCCTTATATCCTCATGGGGCAGAAAGAGAATGAGCTGGCTCTCCAGGGCCCCTTTTATGAGGCCACTTAATCCCACTCATGAGGGCTCCACCCTCATGGCCTAATTACCTCCCCAAACCCCACCTCCTAAAACCATCATATGGAGGGGTAGAATTTCAACACGAATTTTCACAAACATGTAATCCACAACACCAACCATGAGGGCCAACTTCTGAGTCACGGGCCCAGTGGGTGGATTTGAGAGACTGGCTCATTTAGAGTATTCACAGGTCATAGAAAGAGGCACTTCTCCAATCTCCTTCCATTCCTGTAAATTGGGCCTCAAATGCACCCCCTGCGCAGACTGGAACCATGATTGTCCAGGGACACAGGCAAGCACCTGAGATGGCCACACGGTGACCCATGCTCTGGGGCTTTCCTGGGTTTCAGTGCTGGGAGAAAGCATGACATTCACTGGCCCCGACCTTGGGGACCCAGGTGAGTCATCAGGGTCAGAGAGGGACTTGAGAGCCAGACCCTGAGCAACCAACTCGGTCAGAGAGCAGAGAGGGCCAGTGCCGCACGGGGCCACATCGGGGCCTGGGGCCAGAGTAGGCTCAGCCCCGAGCTCCTGCACCCAGACTGCCCCCCTGCACTGCTTTAACAGGCCTCCAGAAGCTGCCTGTCCTTTTTAAAGGCGATTTTCACCAGTGGAGGAGGTTCTGGCTTCCTCTTTCTTGGCACGTCCCTTTTTTTATTTAACAGTAGCAACGTTGCTGAACAGATCAGAAAAACTGATGAATCCATTCAAACCTCAAATAAAAACAATTTAGGTAAAACCACAAGTTCAGAAAAACTTATCCTGGGAAGACTGCTCTCCCTGCCCCACTAAGTATAAGTGCTGCTGAGGGCCAGAGTTGAGATGGAAAAAAGAGAAACTAAGGAAGATGTTGGCAAATGACCTTTATTTCAAGAAGAAATGGAGTAAGGGGTTTAAACGGAGTGGGTAAGAAAAGCTTACCAAAGGGAGTACACAAAAGACTTTCTGGGAACAAGGAAAAGGACCCACAGGAGCTGGAAACCCTCTTCTGCCTACACATAGTGGCACTTGGGACACAGTGGCGAGGGAAAGAACGATGGAGTGACAGCCTCTGGTTCACTGAGATTCTCCGGGACACACAGCTCCCTTAGGAGGGCTGGAATTTATGAGCGAACTGGACTTAGCACGGTGCCGTCATAAGCTCCACGCTGTGGTATTTTGGGCCCTTTGTTCATGCTGTCCTTCCCCTGAAATTCTCCTCCCTGCCCTCTCATCGATGACACCCTCACCGTCCTCCCATCCACTTACTCACTCATCAATAAGTGATGAGCCCTCCGGGTGTGCCAGGAGCTGGAGACCCAGCTGTGACAAGGCAAACAGAGTACCTGCCTTCCTCGAGTTCACGTTTGGGAGATGGTGGGGGTCTCGGGTGGGAGGTGGGAGGAAGGCAGACATCAGTTAATAGCGAATTTCATAGGTGATTACTGCTGGGAAGCAGAAGTGTGGGGTGTTCTGAGCATGTGGAAGAATCCAGCCCAGTCTGGGGCAGTCAGGGAGGGCTTTCTTGAGGAAGTGCCATTGGGTGGAGCTCTGGAGGCTGAGTATGAATTAATGAGGTGGGGGCAGAGGTCATGGCATGAGGAGGGTCCTGAATGTGTGCAGAATGTGTGCTGGATGTCTAAGGGGGGATTGCCTGTGGGAAGACACGAAAGGCGGATGTGCAGGGTGGGACCCAGTGGGGCCCAGTGAAGCAGCGGAGGAGTGGGAGAGGGCATACAGTCAAGACTGAGAGTCATTCCTCGAGGCTATTTACTTCGGAGAAAGAGAAAGAAGGGAGGGAATCAGGTGGTCAAAGTGAACCCACCAGCTGAAGGTCAGAGTCAGATATGGTATAATGGACCAGGTATGTGAAAGCAATAGGGGGTAGTGGGGATTGTGGAAAACTAAAGGATATGTGTGTGTGTGTGTGTGTGTGTGTGTGTGTATGTATATATACTGTACCCAAAGATATTTAAAGTCTGTAAAAGGCAAAATTGGAGGGTCAACACAGTTTTTGGTACTTGATTGTCAGGGAACAATTTGGCTGGAAACAAAAAAATGTGGAGAAAGCTGGGAACTGCTTGACCCTAGAACCAGAAAAACAGCCAAGGAGCCCCTCGGGTCTTGTTTCCTCCCAGCGGTGGTCAGATGGCCTGCTCCCCACCGTGCCCCCGGGGCCCCCTCCAGCTTGCATATTGGAGCTCACCTGTCCTCAGAGCCACTCTGCTCTCTCCAAAAGCAGAGTCAAGGGCAGGGTGGCAACTGCTGGCTTACTGAATGGTGAGGTGGGAGAAGGGCCTGTCCACTGGTTGCCACCCCTGCTGGGTCCCCTCGGCTCAGTGAGACCGACAAGCTCCCACGACATGAAGATTTGAGGCTGGAGTGGAGCTGGGCAAATAATCAGAAGAAGCAGGCAGGAAGAAGCCAAGACAGATGCACGTGCTGAGAAAATAAGATCGGAGAATTGACCCGCTCATCAGTTCTTTCAGGGTGAATTTCCTAGCATAATTCTGGGTCATTTGCATCCACCACTGGCTCTCACAAAACTCGAAATTGAGGGAGCTTATTTGGGGGCCTCCTCCACTTTCCCTTTGTGACAGTAAATGCATGGTTGAGCTTAAGAGCAACCACACATTGGATCAAAAACCAATTGCTTTCTTCCTCCTCACTCCGATTTAAACATCCTTCCGCATGTGGAGGAGTTTCCCGCACATGATCTCTGCTCGGCCGTGCAGAAAAAGGATGCTCGCTCTTCATGTGTTTGCTTCCCCTGCAGCTCTGAACAAAAACTGAAATCATTTTGCTAGCGTTTTGAAGGGCAAACCTCTTTACCTAACAGGAGGGAGCATTTCCTTCTGTCTCATAGAGGAAGAGACATTCTTAAAGTCCATTTCAACATATAAACGTTTCTCTTGCCACAGCTTGCGTGGAATTACTTGTTTCTACCACCCCCTGAAACAGAAGGCGGAGCCATTCCTTGAAGGGAACTCAGCTGTCCGAGCCAGAATTTTGAAATGACAGGCTCATGGACAGCAAGTCCCCAGACGTAGTGAAAATGTCCATTTCACTGAATGCCCGATGAGCACTGGGTTTACGTTCATCTATCTACTCTTTTCCTCTCAGTCCACAGGATTCCATGGAGTTGACTTTGCCTGGAGCCCCAGAAAAGGTTGGGACAACCAGAAAATCACTTTCTCCAGCTGGTTCAGGGATGATCACCTGACGGAAGACTGGCCAATTAGAGTCAAGGACCCTTAATATGGGACGTGGGTTTCAGTTCCTAGGGGAGAAGATTCTTTCCCTTTCCTGCTGTACAAAAAAGCCCGAGGGCCCATGGAGCTTGGACTGTTATGGCCATTTTGTCCCCACAAGCTGGAGACAAATGAGAATACAGCCAATACAGTAGTCCTCCCTCACCCGTGGTTTCGCTTTCCACAGTTTCAGTTTTCCGTGGCTGACTGTGGTCTGAAAATATTACATGGAAAGTTCCAGAAATAAACAATCCATAAGTTTTA
Source organism: Trachops cirrhosus (assembly GCA_028533065.1). NCBI lineage: Eukaryota > Metazoa > Chordata > Mammalia > Chiroptera > Phyllostomidae > Trachops > Trachops cirrhosus. Next base: position 143,256,381 of record CM052542.1, on the reverse strand, counting down.
AACTGCATGCCATTCTGAGTCATGTGATGACATCTCGGGCCTCCCCACACTGTCCTGCTTAGAACATGAACCACCGCTTTAGCCGGTGTGTCCCAGCTGCAAACACTACCTTTCCGTTAGCCACTCGGTGGCTGTCCCGGTTGTCAGACCGTTTATCAGAGAGAGACCACATCCACACAACGTTTACTACAGTCTGGTGTTGTCGTTGTTATCTTCCATTATTAGTTAGTGCTGCTCATCTCTTAGTGTGCCTAACTTATAAATTAAACTATCACAGGTAGGCACGTACAGGAAAAAACATAGTAAACGGAGGGTTTGGTTCAGTCTGCAGGTTCAGGCGTCATGGAGCGTACTGCCCACGGATAGGAGGTGACCATTGTACGTGACAAAATGGAGCCAAGATAAGAAACTGAATCATGATGACATCATTTGTGCCTTTGAATCTGGTGTTGCCTAAAGCCAGCCCTACTCCACGAGCTTCTAGAACAGAAAATAAATTTCCAGTTCTTCCCCAAGTCCGTCTAAATTAGGTGTTCTCGATATTCTGGACAAACATAAAGCAATGGGACTGGTTCCAGCATATGATTCCAGTTGTATCTACTCTATTAGTTTATAGTGATACCTTATTGTATCTGTATAATGTTTGCAGCTTTTTTTTCATTTTAGTTTATTCAGTTCAGTTTCTATCCTTTATTCCCATTCCAGCCTGTTTGCAGCTTCTTAAAGCACCTTGACCAACGTGTTACTGCATTTCACCCAGACCGTTCTCAGGAGACTCTTCCCACGCCATCTCCTTGTGTGGGGCGGCTCTCCCGAGCTGATGTGCTGGTTGGTACACAGCGGGGCCCTGACTTCCCAGCAGGCCCACAGAAGACCCCTCCCTTCCCACATCCTCTTTTTTAGAAATGAAATATTAAACATTTTAATAACTACTCACGGAAACTCAGTCTAGAGAAGGACATCAAAACACAGAGGTTCTTACTCATCTGCAATAGACAAAAATTAGGGGAAAAATCCCAGTGTCCAGCCATTGGAACCTCTGCGTAGTGGAGGGGTATGAAGCCTTTAACAAGGCAGAGCTAAATGTGCAATTCCCAAAAAATATCAAGTGGCAAGGCAAACATTGTGTGTAGTGTGCTATTGGGTGAGGTTTTAAAAAAACAGCAAAGCCATATATACCTGTGCCATTACATGTGCATAAACTGTCTCCAGCAGGAACGGTGAGTGTTGCCTCTGGGGAAGGGGCCTGGGAGGCTGGAAATGGGGGCAGAGCAAAAGGGACATTTTTTGCACCATGTATCCCCCTTTTTACCTTATGTATTTTGTGCAATGTGCATTTTAACCCATTTTATATTTTTAAATGAGACTGATAAAAAAAGAAATACAAGAAGCAACTATAAAAAATATACCCATGTCAATGTGGAGCCTCCATGCAGGGCTCTGAGCTAATCTTGCAACTCCCTTAACCATTAACGTGCTGCAAACGTTCCCCGCTGCCCCATCCTGTGGCTGGCTTCTTCATCCTTTGTGAGCCTTCCCATGAATAGAATGTCTTGATCTTTAATGTTGTGTATGTATATGTGTATGTATGTGTATATATCTATATCTATGTCTATATCTATATATCTATACCTATATATCATTGTTTCTCAAATGACCTGTGGGTAAGGAAGCATTTCCTCACCCCATTTTCTATCAGTGGCATACCAATATGTTCTAAAATAAGATTATTACTATAAATTAGAAATAAAAAATCAAAAAAGTGCTAAGACAGTGGTCAAGGAAATCTCTGAGACTTTGACTTTTAATTCTCTACTAGGTTTCCTTCGAGTGAAGCACCTGTATGGAGCCAGACACATTTAGACACTCGACAGATGCTGCAGAATCTAAAGTGGGCAGGATAAAGATATCGACTGGCCCGGGATGCTGAAAATGGAGCATGACCGAAAAAAATTTCAAGCTACCAGACATGAAAAAGAGGAACAAAAACTAGTGTAATGACAAAATGTCCTCAAGCAGAAAAGCCTGAAAACAACCAGATTACGAATGGAATACATCCTTCTCTAGCAGATTTGCCATATGAACGGTCTACCAGAATCAAAAACGGGGAACAAAGTGATCTTCCTCATTTACATGCCATCTATCAGAACGCACTATGGGTTTGTCATTTTGAGGAAGAAGTCTGCTAGCATCAGAGCTGAGAAATGAAAGCAAATTAATTTTAGATGTGACAAGATAATCTGTTCCGCATGTTCATGGCATTCTCCACTAAAGTTTTGGTTTCATATCATCCAATGTCAATTAATTTGCCTATATGGTAACTGGACTATTCGCTAAACTTTCAAGCTTTGGGGAAATAAATTCAGTGTGGCGTATTTTAAATAGTTCTCCTTGAAAGGCCACAGTGCACATTAACTTTCTGTCGAGCTCAGTTCTAAATGGCTCACTCTTCTGGGCCCACTTTTCCATGATTAGAGACAGAGACAAGGACAGAGACAGACAGGCAGAGACAGGAAGAGCGAACGCACTATGCCAGTTGTGTCTGCACGTGCAAGAATTACGTGCTCGTTTTCCCTGATCTCTCCTCCCAACTCTGATCTGGCCGACAAGTGGCATAAAATTATGGTCGAAAGTGCTGAATCTTTCCTGACTCACTTCAGTTTTCCACACTGTCCCACTTTCAGTTTGCAGGGCAAAAAAGGCAAGGAAATGGGAAGTACCTCCTAGTCCACTCGCATCATGAATATTCAGGTTGTGCGTAAATGTTGGCGTGAGTGTTGAATGTGTGGGTGCTCGGTGTGGGTGTGTTGAGTGAGTGTGTGTGTATTGCCCATGTGTATCTGTTGGGTAGTATGTTGAGTATGTGTGGGGATTGAGGTTGTGTGTGTGCTGAGTACATATTACGTGTGTTGGGGGTGTTTGTAGGTTCCAAATGTTGACTGTGTTGAATGCCTGTGTGTATTAAATGTCTTTGTGTTGAGTGTGTATGTGCATTGAGTGTGCATGTTAAGTATGTATATATGTTGGGAGTGTGTGTGCACACATGCCTGCAGGTGTGCCCGTGATAGGGATGTGAGTGGCAAAAAGAATAAAAACACACCCACGTTAGGTCATAGTATTGCGTCCGGAATCCAAAGGGCTGCCCCCGAACTCTGCCTTTTTGTGTGTGACGTGCAGCTCAGCACAAGTGAGACAGCAGAGGCCAGCTATTGTTTATTTGGAAGAGGTTACTTTGAGTAATCTGGAAAAGCAGAGAGGACACCAGGGCTGGTCTCCGTCCCCAGCCCACACTGTGATCTCATGGTTGGTATCTTCTTAGTCATCTCTTCCCTCACCGGGACTCACAGCCCACTTTTGCTCCCTTTCCAGTGAGGAACTAACCCTTCAACACCCAGAGAGAATCATGGGATGGGGCACATTTCACCAAGAAAGTGTGCGGGGGTGGGGGAAGGGCAATGGCAACGAACTGACCATCAAGGCATCAGCTCACAGGCTCTTGTTCAGTTCCCTAGGTAATGGACGTAAGACCCTCAACTCGAAGGAAAGCTCTCCAAGGCCTGGCATTTTCTCAGCCCCCTTCCCGCCTCTCTCGCACTTGGCACTCCTAAGCTCTTCACCATCGCAATGATAATAGCTAACACCGGGCACCTGTTCTGTTCCAGGCCCACTGCTGAGGCTTCACTCCAGGCAACAGGGTGTCATGTGATCAGGCCCCTGAAGCCCTCGGCCTTCTCAGCCCATACCCCTCCTTCTTTGTGCTGTAGCCACACCAGCCTTTTCTTCTGTTTCTTGAACCCACTAAGCATATACCTACCTCAGGGCCTTTGCGCTTGCCATTCCTTCTGCCTTTGGCATGGTCAGCGCTGTCAGATGCTGCCGAAAGGCCAACTAAGTTCAGAACAGGGCAGGAATCACTGGACTGGGCCAATGCAGACATTGGTCTTCTGGACAAGTGTGGTCTCAGTGGCTTAGGGACAACGGAAGCCCAACTGCAGAGCAGAGGAAACAATGTGAATAAGAAGAGACGGTAATGACAAAATCTTTTCCATGAAAGGAAGCAGAAAAATGAGGCAATGGCAAGAGAGAGGTGTGGGGTCATGGGGGGTGGGGGGGGGGATTTCGTTTGTTTGCTCGTTTCCTTTAAAGGTGAGAGATAAGGACCTCTGTCTCTATGGATGGAAATGACACGGGCCCTGGAGCAGGGCCCAGATGTGGGGGGCGAGGGGATAATTTCTGGGAAGAGCTGTTTCAGAGAAGAGCAGAGTGAAAATAGAATTTAATAGGAAAATTGTACATTGCCAGGTAACACTGAATTTTCTCAATAAATCTAATGCTCACAAAATCCTATGAGGTAGATGTTATTCTTTTTATTTTACAGGTGAGAACTCTAAGGGCCAGAGGTAAAAAGTAACTCCGCCCATCACTCTACAGGAAAGTGGAGGAGTTGGGTTTGAAGCGGAAGTTCCAACTCCTGGTGAATTACCAGATCCAAGTGCAAGGTTTTGAAGCATGAAAAGGTAGCTCCTTAAGTCAGAAAAGAGCCAGAGAGTGTGAGAGGAACACCTAAACCCAAGGCTCACAATGCAGATGCTAGAGAAACGGAATAGCTCCAATGACTTATAAATAGGGACATTTTCAAGATTTTGTTTAGCTGTGAAAAAATGCATTTGTTGGCAATTTTCTATTTCTCAGCTGGGAGGCGGACGCTGGAGTTGCTCCGTGTGCTTTTCTGTAGGTGCGGTGCATTCCACAGCGAAGTGCGCCGGACCGCCTTCCTGACGGCAGATGACGCGCGGTCATTTCCCCTCCAAACGCGGCCCAGCTTTGTAGTTCCCAATCCAGATCAGTCATCAGAACCACCTGGGGGACTTCTTAAATGAAGAGTCCCACTCAAAGCCAGGGACTCGGAATTCCCTGGCGCAGAGCCCAGAACGTGTATCACCAGAAAGCTCCCTATGACCCTAACACTCAGCCAAAACTGGGAACTGCAGGCCTCAAGCACGCCAATCCCGTTAAGGATCAATGTTTTCTGCAATGTTGTTTCCTATGGCCTTTGGAGATGCTCAAGACATGACTCATGCCAGACTGAAGACTGGTTAATTCATCAGTGTCTTACGTTCTGCCCTATATCCTGAACTTGACCCTATTCCTTACCTTCCTTCTGATTGTTCCCTTGCTGTGAACCATGGAAATAAGAAAATATATGCAAGTACAATATCTTATAAGAAAAATCCTTTAGCTTAAACACCAAATGATCATAAAAATGATTGCATTCCTTCCTTCTCTTTAGCATTCCTCCCTCGTGACACCTCCTGGGGAAAGACCCCCGCCACCCTGAGAGGAGAGCAGGGCTGGGAGGTCAGGGTCACAGGTGGAGGCACTTGCCCGTCCGTGGGAGTTGACCAGCCTGCTAGCTGAAATGAACACAGCAGCAGTTAGATGCTGCCCCTGCTGAGAAGACCAGAGCAGTGTGCTGGTCAGGTGAAGGAGGACCTCTTCACGGTCATCTTTAATCTAGAGCCGGCTGAGAAACCATTGTGATCGGGGCCACTCCTGGAAGACAAGGGCAGAAAAGTGAGGGCCGAGGCAGCGAGAGCCGGCCTGTGTTCATGATCACGACTCCCCGAAGCCCTAAAGAAGCCAGTTCTGAGAGTATCCCTTTCCCTCATTCTCTAGCCTGAAAGAATACAACCACGACACAGTTCCACTTGCCACCCTTCCCACAAAAGGAAGAGGAAAGGAGTGTGAGTTCAGGACTTGCTTTGCAATTTGAATCTCAGGAATGCATAAGAAACAGCAGTACCTTCTGAGCAAAGAGGCTCTATTGAAACTTGACTCATCCTTGGCAGTTCATTGTTTCCCCCCCTCCCCTTCCTTGTGACACAGAGGAGTGAGGTGAGTAATGCTCTGCCTGCGAGAGAAAAATAGATCCCCAAATGCCTTCCATTATGCTAAAAGCCTGTGTCACCAGCTGTGGCGGCAGGGGGTGTGGTCACCATCTATTACAGGGGAAGAGTCAGAACTTCTGACTCCCTCTCTAGGGCTATTTGTAGTTCTAAAATCGCAACAAGCAGGGACTAAAAACTGATAAGCACAGAGAAGTCTAAAAGCCCTGCTGGGGGTCTTATGAACCCCAGTGGTCCAAAGCCCTTGCGTGCAGGAGCTCCCAAGGTCACACAAAAGGAAAACAGATCCACTTTCTGCTGCCTCGAATCGCTTTCCCCCACTGGCCTAAGAACTACCTTTTCTTCCCAGAGTAAAAACAGCTAATAGTGAGTGCCTGTTACCTGTCAGGCCCTGAGCAAAGCACTTTCTGTGGATCATGTTAACTAATTCGTGTGTGTGTGTGTGTATGTGCACACATGTACCCCCTGCCCCAGGTGGGTACTAACAGCATCCTTCCACAGATAAGGAAACAAAGGCTCAGAGTATTTCAGTAACTGGCCCAGAGTTCCCGGCTAGTGCAGGACAGACCCAGGTAGCTCTCTTCAGAAGAGAACGCTAAACAAACACTCGCATATTGTATTACCTGCTTAGCTAAACAGAGTCATCTGAACAGTGAACAAGAGAAGTTCAGGGAAAAATTTCTGTTGCTTCATTGACTTGTTTCATAGGCTTTCCAGGTCTTATTCTCCAGATAGGAACAAAGATCCATGACCCCAGGTGTCCTAGAAGCATTTTTGTTACCAAAGGCCTTCTAAAAGGAGGAAATGATTCAGTCATTGCCAGAGCGAGAGGCTTGCTAATAAGGCAGCAGCGGGCACCAAATCACAGGTAATTATGTGAAGCTTTTTTCTCCCTTCCAAAAACTTTTTTTTAAAAATTAAAAGCCTCTAGCTTTCCCTATGCAGGTTTAAAACACACATTAAGTTCCAGTACATCAGAAACACATTTTCCCCTTCTGGATCTGACCACCGTATCCTCTCACCCAGCTGGAACCAAGCTAGGGAGAAAAATGAATGTTTGTCTCAGTGGCATTGTCTTATTCAGCTAATTGATTTTTTAAAATAACAGTAATGCTTGAACATCCAGCCGCCTAATTACTAGCGCTTTTTATTTGCACTATCATTAACTTCACAGCTGCCTTGCCAGAGACAAGTGGCACCACAGAGACGTCAGCGGCAACGGTTAGTTTTTGAAAGGAGGAAGACGTAAAAAGGCCTGACTCCCCATCTGCCAAGGTCAGCAAAGGCTTCCGGCGATTTCCGTAGCACAGGTGTCCGACTTCAGATGGAGGAAGCCTCATGTGGGCTATATTGCGTGGAAGGGACCTTGGAGGGCCTCTGGCTCAATCCCCTCTGTGGACGGGTGAGGGAACTTGATGTCCAGAGAGGGTAAGTGGTTTGTGTATGATCACACAGCTTCAGTACTGGAACTGAAGCCCAGACCTCCTAATTCCTAGATATTTAAAAAAAATTTAATTGAAATATATATACACATAATTGTACATATCAAAAACGTACAGCTTGAATAATTATCTTTAAGTGAACACATTTATGTAAACATCACGCAGGTCAAGAAACAGAGCATCTGTAGCATCCCGGAAGGCCCCCTCCGTTCACTACAAAGTCTCCTCTCTTCAAGGGCAACCACGACTCTGACTTCTAACACATAGACTGCGCTGGCTTGGCTCATGTTCTTTCACTAAAGAGCTGTTTTCTGTGGAGTTTAGCTATTTGGACCTAAAAAATAAATCTTCTATTCTCTTGGAGTATATTAGATAGTATATTAAGAAAGCATATAATACACCTTCACCCAAAAAGCCCCACACCCATTGAAGAGTATAGGGTCTCTCTTGGGAGTTATGAAAATGTTTGGACAATGATTGTACAGCATTGTGAATACAGTAAGTTGTTCACTTGTAAATGGTTAATTGTACATTATGTAAATTTTACCTCAATAAAAAACTCATCACTTAAGATAAGTGCATTTCATTAGATGTAAATTTAAACTAAAAAATAAACTAAAAATATTCAACTAAAAAATAAAAAGAGCATCTCCATAACAAGGTTCGATACATTCCACACGTCTAGCCCTAAGTACCTGGCCAGCAAGCCTGGCACTGATTGCCACTTGGGGGTTTTTCTCTGGCTCTCTTCTCATTGCTCTGTCACAGGGCTTGGTCCTTGCCCCTCCACGGAAAGGTCCCTTATCAGGGCTGTCTTGCCAAAGTCAATAGTTGGTTCTCTGTCCTCATCTAATTCAACCTCTGGGCAGCACTCACCCTAGATGATGACCCTCTTGTTCTTGCAGCACTTGTCTAGGCTTCCATGACGTCATGTGTGTCTGGTTTTCTTCTTACCTCACTGGCCCTTCCTCATTCTCCTTTGCTCCTTCTCGCTGTCTCTGAACGGTACAGAGCCCAGGACTCTGTTTTTGACCATCCTCTTCTCTAGCTGAGTGACCTCATCCAGTCCATCCCTATGTCTGTGACTTGCAAATGAGTATATGCAGCCTAAAGGTCCCCCCTGAGCTCCAGGTGTGGCGAACCGTCTGCCCACCTGACATCTCTACTGGGATGTCTCACACAGCTGAGACAGAAATGCACATTCTTTCCTACCCTGACTGCTCCCCAGCTCGGCTTCCTCAGGTCTGTAAATGGCACCATCAGCCGTCTAGCTGCTCAAGCTCCAACTCGGTCATCAGTGCACCACATCGGCTCTGCCTCCGAAATGTATCCTAAATCCAACCCCCCTTCCTCCACTCCCATCTCTACTGCCTCAGCTGTGGTCGAGTCCCTCCATCATCTCTTGTCTGGACTATTCATTATTTCCTAATAGGTCTTTCTTTCTTCCCCCTTGTCTTCTTTAGTCCAACCTTCACCCAACAATGGGAATACTGTTTTTACTCATAAAAGGTAAGTCAGGACCTGTTAACACTCCAGTGAGTGCCCATTGCATTCAGAATAAAACTCACACTCTCACAAGGCCAAGGGGCCTGCCCAGCTTGCCTGTCCTGTGTCATTTCTCTCCACTGCCCCCTAACTCAGCACACTCCAGCCATACTCACCTTATTTCTGTCTCCCGAACAGGCCAGTCTCGTTCCTGGCTCAGGGCCTTTACATTTGCTCTTTCTGCCGAGAGCCTTCTTCCCTAGGCTGTAAACAGCTGCCTCTCCTTACCATCTTGACCTCAACTCAAATATCTATCACCTCCTCCTTGAGAGACCATTCCGTGGCTACCCTCACTAAAAACAGCCTCTCCTTCCCGAGATCCTATTTAATCTTCATGATATCTCTTATCTACAGCTAAACTTATGTATTTACTGTTGACTTAATGGCTGACTCATCCTTCTAGAATGTAAATTCTTTGAAAGCAAGGACCCTATTTTATTCATGGCTGTATCCCCAGTGCTTACAGTTATAGCTGGCAATAGATAACATGGCATAAATACAAGCTGACTGGCTGGATCTCATCAATGTGTCTGAGAAGACGGGAAAGCAAAGTTATTTATCATAATATGGTCTCCATTATTTATCATTTCAGGGTGCCAAGTTGCAAGTATTAGAAACCTAGTCCAGGTTGTGCTTAGCAATGGTAACCAAAGACCAGGAGTGGGCCTGTCTTCAGTCACAGCTGGTATGAGAAACTCAAATTATATCACCAGAATTGTCTTTCAATTTCTACTTTTCTCTCTCTCTCTGTTTTGCTTCCCACTGGATTGGCTCCACTTGCTGGCAAGCCCTCTCCATGCAGTGGCTTCTGCCAGCTCTGTGCTCACATTCTACATTGTACAGTTCAGCAATGCCAGCAGAAGATGTGTTGCTTCTTCCTAGTGGTTCCAGCAAAATCTCAGAATTGGCTTTCATTGGACCACCCTGGATTATATGCCCATCCCTGAAGCAACCACTGTGTCTAGAAGGATGGGATATGCTCATCGGTCAAGCACAGTCACCCATTCCTAGATGGGAGAGTGTGACTGGGAGGGAGTTGGCATCACCTGAGTCGCATGGTTTGGGAACAGAGGGGAGTCTTCCAAAGAAAACTGCAACGCTATCGCCAGGGAAAGAGACGAAAGTCGTTGGGGGAAAACAATGTCTGCCATGATTGTCTTTTTGTTTCAGGGAACTGAAGTTTTTGTCAGTGCCAGAAGAACCTGTAATTTTAGAGCTTAAGAATGAAGAACTGATTGCTGCCATCTCACAGGGCAGCGTGAGACGCTTACTGAACACTTACGCGTATTGGCCACGCACCTTGGCTCACAAGCCTCTGAAAACGCTGCCCTAGAAGGTGTCATGCCTGTCCGTCTCCTGTCTCTCAGCTGGTGCCGAGTGTTATTACTAAGACCCGACCTCAGCACCTTACGGTCAATGTCCTTGACTCCTGTTCCTCTGGTGTCAGGCTTCCAAGCTCCTGCGCCCTGCTCCGTGAGGCCCCATCTCTCTGGGTCCAGAGGGTTTACCTTTGTTTCGCAGCACAGTTAATCTTCCTGACTTTGCTCCTCATGTCATCTGGCTGGACTGCTCCGTCCTACCTCACCTGCCGAATTTGCTTTCTGACCACCTGGGCTGAATCACTAGGCCTATTACTACCCAAATCTGTCATTTCCCTCACCAGGTGATTCCTTCCTTAATCTTCAGGGGTGGGTCTACTCACTCTTACTAGTGTTCGCTTCCCCAGGAAAGTAATGAGACCACCCCATCACGTGCACAAAGAATACATCTAAGGCAGTCTTACATGAGAGTCTATATCCTACACTAAAATATCTCTAAGGAAGGCCATCTTCCAGTTTAAGTTGGCAAGTTGGCACCGGGCAATCTTTAAAGAAATACTTTCACGCAGAGGGAAGACCTGGACATAAGCGATCGCCACCTCTTGTTGATTCCCTTTCACATCGTCACAGATTGACATTCAGTGTGTCGTCGGTTTTCACTTCTCCAAATTCCATTCATTTATTAAAACCAGGTTTTCCTAACTCTTTCAGATTGTTACTCCCCATTTGGTCCTCTGCAATACCTGCCTTAGGCTCTGGGCCTGAGAAATGGTAACGAGAGCCCTGTAGTATACCCTTCAAGTCCTAAACTTGGAGACAAGTATTCTTCGTGATCTCACTTGTTTCCTTTTCCTTTAACTGCAGAAAGTCACTCTGGTGATCAGCCGAATTTCTGAGCAGTGGTCCTTTGGAACAGATGTTCCCATTCCACCTACTTATGTTGGTTGAACCCACTTCCTTTCTGCAAAAGGAGAAAATAAAGCTTATTTCTCTAGAGAAGCCGCTAAACTGACCCACAAGTGCCGTGTCATGCAGTGTTATTCCCACCAGAATATAAAACCCAAGATGATGGGGACTTTGTTTAGTTACTTGACATATATAGTCCTCAATGACTACAAGTTCATTTATTCATTCATTCATTCAACTAATGCTTATACTAAACATTCTAGTAAAACATTTTACTAAACATTCTTTAGTACATGTTCTATATTAAGAACATGTACTCAAGAGAGCAAATGCCAGTTGATACTTGGGATTGAAGAAATAAAAACAAGTGTATCTGGGAGGATATTTCAGCCACAAGTAATAAAACTGTCTTAAACAATTAGGCATTTATTAGTATTCATAAGAGGAAGTCCAGCCTTAGGTTAACTCAGGTTTGCTTGATCCACCATTAAGGACCCAGATTTTTTTCTCCACAGGTTCTTCCTAAGACTTGTTCCTTCTGGGGAAGGCAGAGAGGGGAGGGAGATCATCGGTGGGTGACAGTGACAACTAGGGTAACAGCAAGAGAAAGAGTAGAACTTCCTATAAGAGGAAGACCCTCCCCAGAAGTCTTCAGCACTCTTCTGGCTTCTCAAAGGCCAGCTTCAATCCTGGACCATGGATTTAACCTCGGACCACTCAGTCCCTCACCTCATACTGCGGGCGGGTGAGCTGCCCCTGAAGCTAGGGGACTATGTTGAGGAAGGGTGGTCCTCTGAACACATGGCGGTTCTGTTAGAAAGAAAGGGAGTAGGAGCTAGGGGACTAGGGGTGGGCTTAGGGGGCAGCATTAGCATTCATTACACACCATAATTAACATTTATAATTAAAGTCTATACTTTTAGAAAGTGGCTGTTTATATATCAGCTCATGTAATCCTTACCATGATGGTAAAGTTGTAGTTCTCAACCTGGGTTAAGTCAGATTTATCCAAGCAGTGATTCTGATTCGGAAGGTCTGTTCTGGGGCCTGGATAGGGGTGATTCTGATGCCCAGCCTGCACTGCACACCAGTGCTGTAAGCTAAGTACCACCACCCCATGGGTGTGCCGATAAGATTTCAGCTTGGTCCCTACCCTGGAAAGCTTCCACTAAATGTCAATGAAGAAATTTAACATATGTGCCAGAGGAGTTCAGGGGAGGAAAAGCTCCCTCTAAGCCAGTGAGTTGGGAATGGCTACTGGGAGAGAGTGGGACCTCCAAAGACAAGTAAGACTTGAATAGGGAACCCTAGGGAGCAACGTGGCCAGAAGGGCACAGCATGAGCCGGTTAGGATAAGACGGAACACTTGTCAAATTCATGTGTCGTGACTGCCAGAGGACAAACTGCTCTCTGGTTTGTTGCCATATTAGTGTGGGAGAATGGGAAGTTTTCTCATCTTTAGTGTTTTCTCATCTCGAACCATTGACTGGAGAAACTGAGGTTTGTTTCCAGGACTCAGTGAATCAGGCTATCTGATATTCCTGACACTTTGCTGGAACCATTTGCCAAGCTTCCTCTTTGAGCACAAAGGGGATTTTAACGGACAATGATTGGGGCTTTCACATATTTATGTTTTAAAAATTAGCATCATTGGATGGAAAAACCCTATGAGCTCACCTCTCTGCTCTACTCAACCTGTGTGAAGTAATCTTTGAGAAGGAGGCATTTACTTCCTCCTCAAAGGAAACTAAAATAAACCTGATCAAATCTAGCCAGGCTGCAACAGTGATTAGGAGAAGGTTAGAAACAACCAGGAGAACTCGGAGGAGGTTTGTAAACTGGCTGGCAGTTGGATTACATTTAAAGATTCAATTAGTGATCGATTCAGAATCGAGTTTCCTTCAGTGAGTCTGTTAGCTCCCCGGCGGGAGGCTGGCAGTTTGTTGACAGCACAGAAAGTGAGTCACGCAGCACTGGCTCAGCCAGGCTGGGACGCATGTCGCCCACTCACCTTGATGGATGCACCCCATGCATAGAAATGTGTGGACAGATATTGATTTTTTAAAAAAAACTCTACCATTACTCATTGTTCTTGACAACTTATTTTCCTTCTTTGGTATACCTTCTTTGTTACTACTCCTGCTGCATCTAAATTGTGAACTCTTAAGGGGTCTCCCTCATGCCAAAGGAGTGTCTCAGAGATGGAAAGAGAATCGGCAGCAGACTTGCCGTGTGTGGCCTTGGCTGGACACTCTGGGGGAATATTGCCTCTCCCAGGTTTCAAGAGCTCTCCCTACGTTATGTATTAAGTGGGCTCTGGGTAGATCAAGAGGTATCTATAGAAAGTACGTATGTAGTGGTTAGGTTCAGCAGTAAAAAATTATGTGCATACTTTTAAAGTAGGGGGTCAGACTATAAACTTTGGAAGAGACTGGTTATTGCCTGGGAGCCCCTGGAAAGACAGCTTCAGGCCACAGAGAAGAGGACTAGCATAAGCCAGTGAGGGCAGAGGTAAGAGCTGGCTCACTTGGTTCCCAGCCCTGTACCCAACCAGCTTTGGAAGATGGCAGATGACGCAGAACCAAGAGTGGCCCTGTGCTAGAGGGCAGCTGACATGTGGGTGATGCTATGGCAGAGGCCTCCCTACAAAGTTAAAGGTGACTCTCGCCTGTTCAGCTGGGAGAGCCAAACCTTTCTCTGGTACCATCTTTCTTGGTCTGAGCTGGTCTCTAAGTCAGAGAGAATCATTTCCCTAGTGTCAACTCTGCAGTCTTCTCTTCATAGTGGATTAGACAAGCTGACAAGGTGAAAATGATTGAAAATGAAAGACAGTATTTAGAAAAAATTTGGGCCTTGATTTGGCGAGTGAGTTACTTAAATCCGTTGTACAAAAAATCACAAGGGGGCCTACTGAATATAGGTTAGAGGCAAAGACCCCAGGAGTGTGAATGATGGGCATGAGACTATTCCATAAAAGGTGGTATGAAAAGCAAATAAAGGTAGTCTATCACATATAGCCAGGAAGAGTACAAAAAAAAATTTCACTGAAAAAGAGTGCTCTCCCAGTTTAAGCCAGCTGGTCTACCCATGTGCTGATGATCGTAGGAGATGATCACCTAAGGAGGTGAATTATTTATTCCTCTTGGTGAGAAAGTAAGCTCAGTACATCTCACTACTCAGGTCTCCTTGCCTAAGCATGCGTACAAAATTCCTCTCCTTGAGCCATTGTCTCAGGTTATTTTCTACTTTTCTCACCTAGATATTTATATCTTGGAAAGTTTATCAAGATCTTAGTGACTATGAAATGGATAGGATCCATATAGGTAATCAATGTTTCATTCAGGCACTCACTCATTCAATGAACACCAAGCACCTACTGTATGGCATATTCTGGAGACCTACAGATAAATCAGACCTGACCTGAAAGGAAAACCAATGATGAGAGTACAGTGGAACACGGGGTATAATAGAGGTGAGTAAGCACAGGCTGCCATGACATCACAAAGGAGGAGCGTGGGGACATCTGATTCCAGCTGGAGAAAGGGGTCAGGCAACTTTTCTAAGAAAAGGTGATCCTTCAGCTGAGGAGTCAAGGATGAGTACAGATTAGCCAAGGAAATGAGAGAAGAATCTTACACACACACACACACACACACACACACACACACACACACAAGTTCAAGACTGGTTCAAGACCTAGGTCAAACTAAAAAGTTTTTGCATAGCAAAGGAAACCATCAATGAAATGAAAAGACAACCCATTGAATGAGAGTACATATTTGCCCATGATACATCTGATAAGAGGTTAATATCCAAAATTTATTAAGAACTTATATAACTCAACACCAAAAAATCAGCCAATCCAATTAAAAAATGGGCAAAGTACCCCCATAGACATTTCTCCAAAGAGGACACACAGATGGCCAAAAGACATATAAAAAGATGGTCAACGTCATTAATCATCAGAGAAATGCAAATTAAAACCACAATGAGATATCAGCTCACACCTGACAGAATGGCCACCGTAACAAAATCAACAAACAACATTAGTGAGGATGTGGAGAAAAGGGAGCCCTTGTGCATTGTTGGTGGGAATGCAGCCTGGCCCAGCTGCTATGGAAAGAAGTATGGACTGACTTCAAAAAATTAAAAATGGAACTGCCGTATGACCCAGCAATGCCACTTCTGGGAATATATCTGAAGAAACCTGAAACACTGGTTTGAAGGAATATATGCATCCCTATGTTCACTGCAGCATTATTTACAATCACTAAGATCTGGAAACAGTGTAAGTGCCTATCAGTAAATGAGAGGATAAAAAGCTGTGGTAATACATTTACACAATGGAGTACTATTCAGCCATAAAAAAGGAAATCGTTTCCTTTGTGACAGCATGAATGGACCTGGAGAGCATTACGTTAAGTGACGTAAGCCAGTCAGAGAAAGACAAGTACCATATGATTTTAATCATATATGGAATCTAATGAACAAGATAAACTAACAAAATAGAAACGGGCTCATAGATGGAGAACAGACTGACCACTATCAGAGGGGAGGGGGATTGTACAGCTGGGTGAAGAAGATGAAGGGACTAAGCAAAAAATAAACAAACAAAAAACAAACTCACAGACACAGACAACAGAATGGTGGTTACCAGAAGGGGGTGGGAAAGGTAGAAGGGGATGAAGGGGGTTTAAATGGTGACTCAACTTGAGGTGGTGAACATACAATACAGTGTATAGATGATGTATTACAGAATCGTACACCTGACACCTATGTAATTTGACTAACCAATGTCATGCCAATAAATTCAATAAAAAAGAAAAAATTATATATAGATGATGTATTACAGAAATGTACACTTAAAACCTATATAATTTTATTAACCAATGTTACCCCAATAAATTCATTTTCTTTTTTACTTATAGAAACTATTCTCTGTTAACCTTATTCCCATCCTATGAAGAATTTGGGGAAGAACAGCGTAAGACCCCTCAGTGGTTGTCCCTGCCCATTCCGCGGCCTGAGCAGTGGCAGCTGCAGACCAGTCTTCAGCAGGAAACTGCTGAGCAGGCCCAGAGGGCACCTGCACCTCAGACCAGCCAGTGACCTCAGGCTGAGCAGCACCGAACTTGGGAGCCAGAGCAGTCCATTCACCCTGAAATTCCTCCTTGGTCAGCCTTTTCAGCAGTGGCCTGCTCTTCCTTCTCAGTCTCTTCAGGATCTCCGTGGAAGTACAGACCAGGCCTGACCTCCCATGGGTGTTCACAGGAGATGGTGCCGCACATGTGCAGAGCTTCCCAGGCCAGCATCCAGCACATCAGACCCGCTGAGTGAGCCCCCTTGTTGTTGCAAGGGATGGCAATGTCCACGTAGTGCAGAGGAGTGTGTTACACAGAGCGGTGGGAGGCAGGCTGACATAAGACACCTCGGTGAGAGGCTAGTGGTCAGCCCTGGGATCGGTAACCACCAGAAGTCTTGGCTCCAGGAAGGCAACCTGGATCTGGTTAGTGAAGGTTCCAGGAGCGAAGCGGCTGGCAATAGGAGTGGTTCCAGAGCAAACTTCAGCACTGCTCGCTGGCCAGTATTCTTGGACCATTCAATGGCAACAATGGCACAAGCTGCCAGCAGAAGCTTCTCTCAGGTTCTCGTCAGATTTATGGTGTAGATGCTGTCACTTTTCCTTTTGTAGATGTACCGTTCCATTTGGAAGTCAAGGTTGGTGCCCCCTAAGTGGATTCCTGCTGCAAGGAATTGGAGGACATCCTCCTCCTTCATCTGCAGGGCGTCAAGGGCTCTGGACATTGTGAAAGTTTCCCTGTAAGTTACATGGGAATTGAGACCAACACCGTGTAGGCCCTTCTCTGGGTAGTGCGGAAATTTTTTTTAAAAAGAAAAAGGAGCCTTCAGGACATTTGGTGGTATGATTTTTGGCTTTTACCTTTTAGTGTAGGATTCAATTTTCTTTGATCTAATAAGTTATTACTTTAAAAAAAAGATTGGCAAAGCCAGAGGTATGATACCATGGCTCATTCAGAAAGCTGCAAGTGATTTGGTATGACTAAGCCTGCAGATTTTAGCACGACCCAGACCTTGAATGACCTTCTAGGTCATGCTAAGCTACAGAAACTATTTCCAAAGGGACGGAAAACCACTGGAAAACTAAGAACTGGAAAGTGACTTGGCAAAATAATGATTCTGGCAGCTGAGGGAGCAAGATAACAATTTAGGAGGCTTCCAGACTATAAATGATAAAACACTAAACTAAGATAGCATCTGTGCGGGGGGGAAAGGGTTTGAGCTATGTAATGATGTAATGGATAAAGTGGATGCCCCAGGGAGGCAGAGAAGGAAGGAGAGGATGAGCCCAGGACTCTAGGCTTCCCTCTTGTAGGAGAATGGCAGGTGGCATAATTTCTTGAAAAAGGCAATATGATGATCACTTTGTAAGGTGCATAAATGTGAACTATGTTATCACTATGTTATATCATCACCATGTTATACACCTGAAACTATTACATTGTATGTCAACTATAAAGAGCTTTATATTCCAGAATGAAAAAAGAAAAAGGAGCAACTTTGGATAAAAGAATATAAATTCCATTTCAGACATGTGTATGAGAGGTAGTGCATCCAGGTAATTGTCAGTTGATATTTAAAAATATAAGAAATGTATTGGCTGTGAGTAAAGGGACTACACCATCTTGTGCATTTTTTTTTATTCCAGTGGCCAAAAATGTAACTTGCACATAGTGCTCCCTATGTATTTTTTTTAATTAATTTATTTTTAGAGAGAGGGGAAGGAAGGAGAAAGAGAGGGAGAGAAACATCAATGTGTGGTTGCCTCCTGCATGCTCCCTACTGGGGACCTGGCCCACAAACCAGGCATGTGCCCTGACAGGGAATCGAACTGGTAACCCTTTGGTTCACAGGCAGCACTCAATCCTCTGAGCCACACCAGCCAGGGTTCCCTAAGTACTTTTAAGAATCTTTTGGCTCTTAGCAGTTTGAGTATGATGTGCCTAGCTTTAGTTTGTTTGTTTTATTTAATTTACTTATCCTGATTGGGGTTTGCTAAGCTTCTTGAAAGTATAATTTCAAGTCTTATCAAATTTGGAAGAATTTCAGCCATTATTTTCTAAAATTTTTTCTGAATTATTTTATCTTTCATCTTTGGGGATTACAATTATACCTATGTTATAACTTTTGATATTGACCCAGAGGTTGAGTAGTTTCAACACTCGATTAAATATTTATTGAACACCTACTCCATGCCAGGGCTGTGGATGCAGCAATGACAAGACCGTGTCCTCATGGAGCTTGTATTCTAGAGCTGGGAAATAGAGATAGACAGATATAGCTATATAGGGATATTCAATGGACGTGTTGGCATTTCCATCTGCATGGATAACAGGCCTTTCAAACGCAACATGTCCCAAACTGGAACACTCCTAACTCAGAGCCTTTGCACTTGCCATTCCCTCTGCATGGGATGGTCTTGTACGAGACAGCCACATGGTTCACAGTTCTCACTCCCTTTGGGGCTCAGCCCCGGAGTCGATTTTTTGAGTGAGGTTTTCCTGCCCATGTAAAATGAATACAACCCAGCCCTTCCTTCTGCACTACCTCTTCCCTTACTCTCGTTTTTCTCCATAGAACTTAGCACCATGTAGTATTACATCTGCCTTTTCACTTGCTGTCAGCCTCCTCTCACTAGAATATAAGCTCATGAGGGCAAGGCCTTGCCCCCGCTGCATCCCTAGGACTGGGAAAACAGCCTGGCATGGAGTAAGTGTTCAATAAATAATTGTTAAGTAACTGTGGAAGCCACTTGAGTAGAAGAAAGTAAAGAGAAAATACGAACGAGGAAGGAATACTAGCATTCACAGGCTGAGTGGTAAAACAAGAGCCTATAAAAGAGACCACGGTCCTGGCAGCCAAAGGGAGGAAACTCAAGAGAGAGAAATGGGACAGAAGTCACAAGAGGAGTTTTTATAAGGATGGTGTTCAACCTTGCAAAGGTCAGGTGAGGTGAGAACTGCAGAGTGGACCCCTGACTTTGAGAGTTAGAGGGCCTCGGGGACTCTGGATGACGGACACTTCGGTGACGTGGTGGAAGAGAAAAGCAGACCACAGTGGGAAGGAGTGGCAGCGACTGGAAACTACGGTCAGAGACTGGGGCAGCAGTGGGGAAGCAAGGTGGAAGCTGCAGGAACGACGGGACAAGGTCAGAAGAGGGGGAGTTGAGCTCAGCCCTGCTGCAGAGGTCTGCTGTGGGTGGGAAGGTGGAGACCTCACTCTGACTCTGAGCTCTGAGGGACGTGAGTGGTCTCGTCTGATGTACAGAGTCAAGTGGGATACACAGTCAGGGCCGCTACAGATGGTTGTGTAGGTTTTGTCCCATATGCAGAGAGGGCCATTCTGCCCTCCAAGTCCTAAGTCCTGAGGTGGGGTTGTGTTGGCACCTTTTACTAATAATGTCATTGTCCAAGCCATGCTTCTGCAGTACGGGTACCTTTTCCCAAGGTGTAAAAAAGAGGCCGCGTATAGAAATTACGTTTTTAAATAAAGACATAGTAAACATTACATATTA
The DNA here is from genome assembly GCA_028533065.1 of Trachops cirrhosus. Classification (NCBI taxonomy): domain Eukaryota; kingdom Metazoa; phylum Chordata; class Mammalia; order Chiroptera; family Phyllostomidae; genus Trachops; species Trachops cirrhosus. Next base: position 143,236,670 of record CM052542.1, on the reverse strand, counting down.
AAAATGAAACATTACACAGGTAGTGGAAAGCCTCCTGCACACTAACCTCTGATGCCGATCCCCCTCCTTCTCCAAAGACAACACCATGGTGCTTTTTATCCCCTGCCTGGTCTTGTGCCTCTACTACTCGTGGCTTCCCCCAAATAACATGCTTTTGCATGACTTTAAAGTTTGTGTGAGTGGTCTCCTACTGTACACATCATCCTACAATTTGTTTTTGGCTGAATATCACTGAGATTTATCCATGTTCATACATGTACCTCTAGTTCATTCACTTATTAATTTCACGAATACCTATTCATCTGTGGACTGAAATGTACCACATTTTTTTCTCCATTTTTCTGTTGGTGGACATTCAGGTTGATTTTTAAGTTTTTTTGTTTTTTAAAATCAAAGCTGTAATAAATTTAATGTGTTTCCTTATTTCACACGCGAGAGCTTCTCTCAGAGAAGTGCCGGTGCCCACTTTCTACTTACTAGATAAGGCCAACTTGCTCTCCGTTGGGTTATGTTTCCTTACCGATATATAGGATTCTTAAAAATCCTCACCTGAGGGCATTTTTTTCATTGTTTTTTAGAGAGAGGGGGAGGGAGAGAGAGAAATATCAGTGTGAGAGAGACACATCAATTGGCTCCCCCCATATATGCCTAGACTCGGATCATACGTTGTACGTGCTCAGACTGGGGATCGAACCCATAACCCAGGTATGTGCCCTGAGTGGGAGTCCAACCCACAACCCTTTCGGTTACGGGACAATGCTCTAACCAACGGAGCCACACCAGCCAGGACTGACACATAGGATGTTAAAAAATATTCCGGTTACTAATTCTTTATGCAAATATCTTCTCATGGTCTATGGCTTGTTTTTATTTTTTTAATGGTGCTTTGATTGTATACATGACTTAAATTTTAATGTAGTCATCTAAAAATCTTTTCAAGGATGAATCAGCACAAATAATTTTTAGCCACATGTGCTGGAGGGGGAAATTATCAAAGGAAGTTGTTGCCAAATGACCTTTCCTTTCTCTGTAAAGTAAAAGGAGAAGTCAACAAGGTATAGAGAAGGTATAGAGTCCGCGAGCTTCCTCCTTTGGCTGACATGTATTGAGTCTACAACAGATGCCTAGGTCTGAGAGCTGGCTGGGGTGGGGTGGCGGGCGGGGCATGCGCTGTTATTTCATACATGGAAATCCCTTATTAGAGCTTAGCATCAAAGGGCTAATATTGGCTAGAAAATGGAGCCCTGATATACCTCAGCAGAAATTCACAGGAAGGGCAGATGGGGGTAGGATCGAGTAATTATCTATGTACAGTTAATTAGGGAAAACTGTATGTCACCTTTCATGACTTCCTATAAATCTAAGAATCAGAGTCTCAGGGCCACAAGGAAACACAGATTAGGAAACGGGGCCCACTGAAGTTAAGATCTTCCTCCTGCAGGCCCCACAGCTAGTGAGGGGCAGGATCCGCACTGGAACTACAGATCGCAGGTCCGCTGCGCTGTTTCAAGGGCCAGTCAAGCGTGCTGACTTGCCTTCCTTTGAGCATAAAACAGATCTGGGAGCAAGGCAAAAGGAAAACAGTGAGACGAACAGAATGTCAACTGCAACCAAAAAACCCCATGACCATTACTCTAGATTCACAAACTGTTAGAAGCAGCTATTATATTCACATTAATTTGTTTAAGAGAATACAAGGAAATATTCTGATTTTTCTTTCAGATGAGACAAAAAAAATTCACATGACTACCATGTTATGACTTTAACATGGGCGCTTTTACCAGTCATAGCAAAAGAGAGTAAGTAAACGTGGGCTGTGTTCAATACTTCCCATCAACCACAAGACAAATGGCCACACAAATCTAAACTGTGGCCACTTTCTTGTCTCAGCTGCATGAGTGTTGCACTCCCACTGACTATTGAGTTAATTGGTTCTACTTCACTCTGCTGTGGACAAATCATCAAATTAGGCAGCTAATCAGTAACACTGAAAACAATGACCAGAAATACATTGATTAAATTGTTTATAATCAAGCTATTACAATCCTGTTTTTCCTATCTATATATCTTTACCAGTAAACACAAATGTAAAAACCACTTTTAACTGCTTGCAAAGAGACACACCATTAATTAGGATCAATCAAAAGTTCTCTCCAAGTCCTGGCTGGTGCGACTCAGTGGATGGAGCACTGGCTTGAGAACCAAAGGATTGCCAGTTAGATCCCCAGTCAGGGCACATGCCTGGGTGGCGGGCCAGGTCACGGGTGGGGGGGTATGTGGGAGGCAACCACAGGTGATGTTTCTCCCCCTCTTTCTCCCTCCCCTCTCTCTAAAAATAAATAAATAAAGTCTTAAAAAAATAAAAAGTTCTCTCCAAGAAAATGCTTCAAAATATTCTTTGTATGAAGAAACTGATATCATGTGCCCACATGTCAGAGAAATATAACACTAACTACAAGACATCTTTAGAATATTTTCCAAAGTCAAATACAGTGTTCACTGCTATCAAAAGTTTACTTCTTCCAAGTTTTCTAGTTTACTAGTGGCAGGCACACCTTGCCAAGTGTTAAAGATGCAAAGAAGAACAAGATGCCATCACTGCCTTTAGGATAGCATGCCTAGAGGGGCTCTGTTCTAAACACCAATGGTCCAGGGTGCGCTGACTAGATGTGGACATACTAAGGGAGAAGAGAGAAGCAAGGTGCTCTATCTGTGAAAGCTGGTGGGCAGCCATCAATGATCCATAGGAACTGGGCCTTTAAAGATATTCTTCCAGGCAGGAAAGTGGGAAAAAGCATGAGAGGCTAACCAGTGAGGCAACAGAGAGCACGGAGGGTTTGTATAGGAGCACGTGCACGTGGTCAGCGCTCAGGCCGAGAGGCAGACTGTGGCCCCATCGTCCATGGCCTTATATGGTGGGCTAACAAGTTGAGATTTTAACAGGTACATGTAGGCATGTTTAGATTAGTGTTCCCAGAAGATCAATCTGGTACCCATGCGTGGAAGATGCATCTCAGAGAAGGAATCCCATTCTGAGTCTCCTGCACCAAGCTGGCCAAGAAATGATGACAGCCTGGCCTGCAGCACGAAGAGGGGGAATACGCCCAAAAGACTGAGGCAGTGGAGTTTGTCCAGCGACTGCTGCATAAGGGGGAAATGATTCCTTCAGCTGAAACTGAAAAAAGGTTAGGAAGAGCCTGTGTCACAGAATACAAAAGGATGCAAAGTCAGGCAAAAATATAAATTTAAAAACTTCTTTACAAATAGTTGATGATGTATTTTTCTACCTGCAAAGAGGCTCTTTTCAGAAAATTTTATTCCTTTTTAAAAAAAAAATAAAATTCACCCTAAAGGCTTTTGATGTGTTGGAATAAATAATCACCAATTGTGCCAAAAATTTCTGGAGCATTCTTCAAAAGAGAAAATGCTTAGTCTTTGTACCTGAGCTGCCCGGGCCTCAGCAAGCTCTGCTACAGCAATATACACGTATCAGAAATCAACTTGAAACAACCGTGGTATCTGCAGGAAATACTGAGACTTTTTCCACTAGCTTTTAATGCAAGGAAACAATATTGAGAAGGTGACAGTTTCACAGTTTCTAGTATGAGTAACTTCTGTAAGCAAGACAGCATCAGAGAGCCAAAAATAGGGGATGCCGTGGTGGGCTGCCCAGATTCCCCCTTGAGGACCAAGGTTCCCATCGTCCCAGACGTAGGGAGAGCGGGTGGCTGGCAGTTTTCCGTTGAATTGCTCTTAGCCCCTTCACAAAGGCAGCCTGCATCTGCTGGCTGATCATTTGGGGCTCAGCAGAAAGCCCTGGCTCCCTTAACTTAAGCGGGGAGAGGGTGCGGAGCATCTCTGAAGGGCCTTCCCAGCTCCACAGCCCGGAGAGGATTGGGCTGAGGCCTCTGCTGCAACTGCATCACAGCAACTTCCCCCTCTGCCCAGCGCTGTTCTGTCACCTCTCACAGGTGACGTTCCCAAGGGCATTCCCCAACAAACCTCCTGCACAGAAATCTCAGAGCACTTTTCCCTGGAAACACAACCTCTGCCACCTACCAGGTCCACAAACAGCCTTTCATGAGCACTAATTACAGAGAATGAGGACGCCTTAAACACAATAAGCCACACTTCTGGCTTATTTTCTAAAACTGACAACACAGAGATGCTGTAAACAACACACAGATGATGATCTAAAGGACTCTGGATGTAAAGTTAGTTTATTAAAATAATCATAGCAAGGGCAAAAAACCCCATGTACATTAAAACCAAGAGCGGGAGTACAGAGGACTGTCAGTTCTTCATTACTTGGACAATTTAAGCCACAGTTTTTTGGCTGTTTGTTTTTCCCTGTCACACTGCCCCGCAAAGCTGTTTGGCAATGTGCCTTCACTAAGGCTTCATCACTGGGCAGAAAACAATTCGACGTCACAAGATGCCTGTGTCCCCACTGCCACCTAATGGGTTCTTTGAGCATTAAGGTCTCCATTTTGCAATTGTCCCCCCCACCCACAACCATTGAAACTGTATCAATAAAATGGCTAAATGTGACTATATCAAACTATGGGCCAATAGTCTTAATGGGGCAAATCTCTGGGTCTCATTTTGGCTTCTGCAAAGTCATGTTAGTTGTCTTTTTCCTCTTTACATTTGTAAACCTATGTATGTCCCCTACCACCTGTTGCTGGATGTTAAGTATCCTTAAAAAAGAAGATTATTCTATTATCCACTGTGCATAAAGGTGATGTGAAATGTTCCAACATTTTTCTGCCATAAACTTTTTCTAGATAAGTAAAATGGTAACTGCACTTGCGGGTGGGAAACACCCCAATCAATAATCAGGGGGGTGCTTTCAGGGACTGTGCTGATGAGTCCAGTTAACTCTGGTTTGAAAGACCATTTTAAGACTACCACTGGAGGCTATTAATGAGAAAGCCAAAAAAAAAATGAAAAAAGCCCGTCACCACATCAGACAGCAAGACCCACTGGAATCTCTCCTGTATGTGGGGAAGTCGAAGTAATTCTCTCTCATGCTTTCCTTCCTGGCCTTCAAAGAGATCCTGTGACTGCTTCGGCCTCCACTGCCCACATCTTCCTGCTAGGCCCTGACCCATCTGGCTTTTTACAGCCTTTTGTTCCTGACAACCACAGAGGTTTTTGTAATATTCAATATTACTTCTCAGTTGTTAAGCTACTGCTAGCTCCTAGAGTTCTGCTCATCTGCTGCTTCCCCCTGCCATTCTCCAAACATAAAACACCCCTCAAAACTATTCTAAACTAGCCTATGAACAATTCTTTCCTTTCTATTTTGAAAAACCTGGAACACACAGAAAAGTATAAAGACTAGTACAATGAACACATATGTCCTTCTATAATGACATTCAACCTTTTGCCACATTTTAATTCTTTCTCTATATATAATGTACACACACAAATACATACATATTCATACACACACGAATACTGTACAACCTAATTTTTTGGCTGAACCATTTGAAGCTATGTCACAGGTGTCATGGCACTTCATCCCTAAATACCTGAATAGGATATTTTCCTAAGTAACCTAGGTAAGTTTCACACCTAATAAAATTAACAATAATTCAATTATCATCCAAAATCCAGTCCATATTCAAATTTCCTAAAGTGTCCTCAAAGTTTCTTTTACATTATTTTTCCAAACCAAGACTCAATCAAGATTTACCCAATTGCATGTAATTGATTTGTCCTTTGTCCCAGTCTAGAACAGTCTTCCACAATTTCTAATGACCCTGACTTCTGAATAATTTAGGCCAGTTTTTAGGCAATACATCTGGGACGGTATTTTTCTGTTGTTGTTCTTTTTGCCCTCAGAATACATCCCACAGAGAATGTATGTAAAAGTACTATTAAACACCACTTTCAAATAGGTCTAAAGAACTGTGAATGACTCTACCATTTCTGATCTTGGTATAGCCTCTGATTATAATTTTTTCCAAACTGAAAGAACCCTTGCTTTCTGTTTTTAGTGGCACATTTTCCTGTTCTTCAGTGGCACACATAAAACAGAACAGATGAAAATGCACATGCCGAGACGGGCAAGGCAGTGCAGACTTACGTGTACAAAATCAGGAAGGCTACGACTGATGCGCCCCTGCACTGGTCAGCATCTATTTAAGGTTGTTTCTCCATCAACCTTAAATGAACGAGGCCTTGTAAGGGTCATCCCAGGGTATGTTTTCAATGCACTGTACCTGAAAATACTTAGTAAGTACCAAAAGCCAGTAGCTTGCCCTGCAGCATATCTGCAAGCAAACATTCAAAATACTTATTCTGACTAAAGAGGACAAAGGATACAAGCAGTTATCATGACCATGTACATATCACTAATTCCTCTCCTTAGGCATTTGTCAAGAGCAAACAATGTGGGCAAATCTGGGGCCACTCTTGGTTAGGAAGAAATACTATAAAAGCTAAATTAAAGAACGCAATCTCTCATTTAACAACACGTATCAGTTTATTGTGCCCTGCAGTGGATTGGCACATTTCCAAAGGCAGCTGCTATACTTTAATTTTCTTTAGCAGTTTAAAATTTTCTTTGAAAAGGGAAGTGAAAGTGAAATAGCTGAGTATTCTAATGATAATTTGGAGTCTTTAAATTTCATTTACTACTGGGTTTCAATTAAATACATACCAGGCTTAAAGACTAGAGATGTTAAATACTGTTCTTTTTGAAGAACATGATTAAACCAGAATGACAATGTTTTAAAAATCAGACACTTGAAAGTATATTTTGACACTTCAGAGGAGGTGGGAAGTCAGAATACCTATTTGAAGTAACACTCTTAAGTCAGAGCTCATATTTGCTCCAGTTTTGTCTTTAACTGCACACAGAATCATCGTGAAAATTTAATGAATACATGTAAAAATGGTACCTGGTGTACAACTGTTACCATCACAATCTCTCTGTGAGGAACTAATATTCAATATAGCTTTTCTTTCCAAGTATAATCTATGTTGCACAGAGGGAGAGATTAAAAGCAATCCTGAAAGCAAAAACTATCAAGATGATAAAAAAACAATCCTATACTGGAGCTTATAACAAATATTTCCCTATTTTCTGATCTGGGGGGGTTCATGAAGAGTTCTTATTTGAGAGACTTTTACACAACTGTAAATTTCATTTGATATTCAAGAAAGATCCTCCTGGCGTTAATTTTATAAATACAATCAGAATGAGAGCAGTTGTCAAAAACATTATATTTTAAACAAATTTCTACTATATATTAAGGAAAAAAGTTCATCTTTCTGGTTTGTCTTCCCCCTTTAGCTACACACTGCTGCCCTCTGCAGCATTTTCAATTCCTGCAAATCCGGTCATCACAAACCTGGCTTCCATCTTGCAGGTTACCTGCCTCAATAGGAGGGGTATGTGTGTGTTAAAGGGAAAGCCCCTTCAAGGAAAAACCAACCAACCAACCAAGAAGGCACTAAAGCAAGATGTTGTCACAGTCCAAAAGTTTGTCCATTTGAGAAGGGGCCTTCTTAAGACCCCTTCTCCTGGTATTCATATAGTAGCCTGTGTCACAAGTCTGTATTTTTCTTTATAACTAGTTTCTAGTATTTATGTAGTAGCCTTTTTGGCATTCATATAGTAGCCTCTTTGTGTCACGGGTCTGTATCTTTTTTTGTAACTAGTTTAATTGGGGGAAAATGTACGTATAAAAATGGTAAATAGTAAAAAGGGTCATCAGTGAAAACACCTGGTTTCCACTTCAAATCTCTAGCTAGGTTTGTGAACTTATCCGTTCATAAATAATATATCATTGGAAACATACAAACTTAACGGACATTTCTTTTAAACATAAACGTAAGTATTTACACCACTGTTTATCACTCAGGACTATAACTTCGTGATTGTTCCCTATCGAGAGAGATCAACATATATAATTAATTTAAACCAAATAGCTTCTAGCAAGATAGGTTTGAAACAAATCACTCCAGTAGGTTCTGCCACAATTTAGTTTTTTGTTGCTATTACTGAGATTATTATAAAAAGCGGTGGTTCTCAAACTTGAGCGGACACCGGGTTTACCTGTTCACCTGGAATGCTTGTTAAAACAGGTTGGGGAGCCCATCCCCAGCGTTTCTGATTCCTGCCGGGGTGGGGGGGGGGGTGGTGCTAAAAATCTGCATTTGTAATATATTACCAGGCGATGCTGATACTGCTGGTAAAGGGACCACACTTTGAGGACCAACAACTGGTACGAATGCTGCATTAAACCCCATAATTCCCATCTTCCAGCACTGCTCGCCTAAGGAGATACACACGATTACTCCCCGGGAACCTCAAGAAAGGACCGACAGCCCCCCTAGCAGAAGAACAAACCCACGACACTCCCCCTCCCCAGCCGGAACTAGTAAAACAAACCTACACCCAGAGCCGGGCGCTGCCCACCTACGCCATTTCCTTCCTGCTAAACCCCGCCCACTCTGCGTCTTCAACGCGAATAAGGGAAGGCGGCCCACTGGGCGCCAAGAGTCACGTGAGTCTAGCGAGGTCTCGCGAGGGCTCTTAACATCTCGCGAAACTTCACCCGCCTCCGTCCTCCCCTCCCCCCCACCGCCGGCCGAGTTCTTCCCAGACGAGTCGCCTTGTTGTCGTCGCGGAGATTTTTCCTGCTGCTGCTGCCGCCGCCTCTGTCGCCGCTGCTACCCCCGGGCTCATTTGCCCCGACCCCTTCCCGCCGCCCCGCCCCCAACCCCACGCAAGGTAACGAACTCGGTGAGGGAGAGAGTAAGGCCTCGCCGGGCGCGGCCTCTCCCCAGTCGTAGGAGGCCCGAGGCGGAGTTGCCGGCCGCGCTGGAAAGGCCTGGGCTCCGGCAAGAGTGTTGGGAGCCCCGGCCTCCTCTCCCACCCCCGGTTGGAGCCTCCGGGCCGTGGCGGAGAACCCGGCTAACCCGGGGAAGCCGTCGGGTGGGGTTGGGACGCGGGAGGCCCCTGAAGGACAACCTCGACAGTTTCGGGCGGAGCCTGTTTGGGGCTGTGGGGTCCCGGCCCCGCGGGCGTCCGATCGCTTCGTGCGTTCGGTTTCAGTGGGAGGTGATGTGTGGATTTGGAGGTCTGAAATAATCGGCCAAGTTGTGGCGGGCTTCGAGGTCTTGCGTGGATGGGGGAGCAGCCCGACTTCCTCTCGCCGCCTTGGAGCCCTTCCAGATTCCAGGCTGTCGTTGGACGGGAACTGTAAGACAGGGAAGGGTCCTCTGAAACCCTGTGCGTTTGTTACTCATCGAGAAAGGATTCGCTGACATCTTATTCTCAGGAGGAGGAGGATCCGGATTTGGTGAAAGGCACGTCCTTAGGGTACCTAAATGGGAGCGGACTTGGGCTGTTGCTTTTATTGCAGGAAATACATCTGCTCGGAGAAGAGCACCGAAACACACTCATTAATTGAATAGTGCGTGTAGAGAGTTATTTGTGTAGTTAATCTAAAAGCCACTTATATTTGGCTTTGGAAGTATTCTTTAGTGCTTGCATGTGTATTTTTGGAGTCTCGACTCTTCCAACAGATTAGTGCTTTAGTGCTTTGGTGGGGGGGGGGGGCGGTGAATGACAGCCCTATTAATTGAGGCTAACACAGTGCCTTCCTTATTACAGGAGTTTTAAGAAAATTAGAAATTATCTCTTCCCCCTCATCACTAAGTGTTTTCTGTTTCTCTTTCTGTATAGAATTTATCTGACATGTCTATAATATTCAGAATCCATTCCCTTGAAGTTTGTGGTTTGGCTCAGAGAGATAGCTTTTCTCTGAACTAACCAGTAGAGGTGGTGGCGATACACTAAGTTGCAGAGAATTGTGAGTTGGGAGCAAAATTGGTAAGGTTAATTCAGGCAGACAGGGAATTATTTTATGTTATTTTTGTTTTGCTTGGTTCAGTTTTCATGGCCTTACCCTTTTTTCCCTCCAGATGTCAGAGGATCTAGCAAAACAGCTGGCAAGCTACAAAGCCCAACTCCAGCAAGTTGAAGCTGCATTGTCTGGAAATGGAGAAAATGAAGACTTACTAAAGTTAAAGAAAGATTTACAAGTAAGTATGAGGGGACACTAATAGTTACATTATTCAAAAAGAGTAGTTCTGTGTTTTTCAAATGACTTATATTGCTTATCCTCGGGATATCCAAAGCATCCCTTGGAAGGTGCTATTTACCCCTCCTTTTGTGTATATTCCCATAGGAATATATGGCTTGTAGAAGTAGGGTTGCTTCCTCAGTTTGCATACATCAAAATGAGTGGAGCATTGTCCTTTGTTATGTAAGTCTTGTATTTTTTATTTTTATTTTCTTGTATCTTATAATTTTTAAAAATAAGTTTATTTTGGAAGTCTGTCAAACTTATTAGAGAAGAGATACATATAGCTTTACAGTGGGGAGTGCTTTTACATATAATCACCTGGCAAAGGATTTAGTTCAAAGAGTAACGAAAATTGAAGGAGAAAAATAAAACCTGATTAAGACTCTTTTTAATGCCACAAGATTCTTTGGAAACGAGCGTGTGTGTCAAAGCTGGTGGGTAACACCTTGTATTGAAAACACATTATAAAAATATCTGAAAGATGTTTGTTTTTTGTATAAACATTACATAATATTTGAACTTAAGTATAGGTTTTACAGTATTGTTGTTGACACTTGTTGAAGTTAAATTGAATCTGTGTGAAAGGGATCTTGTTTTGTTTGTCACAGAGGAATTCAGGAGGTGTGACACCTACTTTTAAAAACCTGTGCTGGTTTGGGGAGGGGTGCGGGGTTCAAGACAAATAAAGGCATAATAGTAAATATCTGTTATTTCCCAGAATACTAAGTTGACTAATAAAAACATCACACAATAAGATTTGTAAATATATATGACTTTTCATCTTAACAAATTTGAGAACTTAAAATTTTGAACGTGATGTTTTGGAAAGTTTTAAAAGGTGTTTTGATTAGATGATCTTCCTTTATGAGTCAGTACAGAACTTTGATCATCTATCTCTTAAGTAATCCTTTTTCTCTCTTTTATTATCTTTTGCCCATTAAAATTATTAATATTTTAGGGATAATAGGACTTCAAACACATGAAAATTATTTGGCATGGGGGTCCAGATTCAGGATTCTGGAAGAGCTTATCTGGGCATGATTAAGATGTTGAATATTTTCAGGTTCAAATTCTAGATGTAGGATAAAGTTACATGAAGTTATGATGGTACGTTATTTTTAAAAACACAGTAAACAGGACCCCTTTTCAATAAATGGAAGTCAGGCCAGTGGATTTCAGGGTGGTAGTCAATAAGGAAGAGATATCTGGGGAAAACTTTTTCCCACTCCTAGGCCAACTTTCTTCTTGTCTCAAAGATGTGGGCATGCCCGTGTTATCTTTTACCATTTTAAAAGCAGTTCTTTTGTTTTTTTCTTTGAAGAAAATGAAAGATTGTGTATATTGGGAGAAAGGGTCTGTGCGGCACTGGTCAAGGCAAAGTTGCGAGTGAAAGTTGAAACAGCATCATGATTATGAGGTCTTTTTAATGCGTCTAAAATAGATTGTCAGGGCCTGGGCAGAATTGCCATATAATGACATGACCTGTAGTGGAAGTTCTGTAGAGAGAGACCGATGTGGTAGGCCTTGTCGTAAGCACATAAATGGCTTACTTAGGACTGAGTTACTAATGCCCTGGGGGTCATTTATCTATAAAACATTCTCTTTCTATAACCGTTTAGAACAGCACTGTACAATAGAACTTTCTGTAATGAAGGAAATGTTCTATGTCTGCTGTGCAGTGCTATAGCCACTAGGTACATGTGGCTATTGAATATTTGAAATATGGCTAAGGTAACTAAAAACCTGAATTTTTAATTTTATTTAATTTAATAGCCACATATGGCTGGCTACCTTACTAAATGGCACAGGTTTAGAAGCTTAAGTTCTAAACACTTCAAGTACTAATAATACAGAATGTTTTCCTGACCAAACTTGATCACATTTTCTTTTCCTTGTAACCTACCATGAAAAAATTTTCATTTTGGTTACTAGATTCAGGTCTGTTTTGAACTAAAAACGACAAAAACGAAAGGCAACATTTAAGATTAGATAAAATGCTGAACAGTGTTTGGATATCTGCTTCTACCTAGTAATTGTTGTCTCCAGTTACAGCTTCTATTTAAAATGGGTTTTTAATTGTTCGTTTTTTTCTTCTCTGCTTCCTGTGCTGTACCTCAGGTCACTGATATTTAATTCTGGCTTTTATACTTGCTAAAAAGTCTGTTCAGACTCACTGAGTTTGTGGCCTCCTTTGTTTTTTTGTGTTCCTCCTATGGAACATACTTAATTCTGGTTATGAATTTGTTTGGCCTCTCATTTATGACAAGTACTCTTTTTGCACTTTTTTCAGTGACTTCCATTTTGCCAGTAAGGCTTCCATTTTTCTCTCTTATATACTGTTTTTCCTGTAGAATAAATTTACTCAGCAGGCAACAAATTGATCTACTGAAGTTCTCATTGCCTTTCTTTTTTTACTTAAAAGAATGGGTATAGTAAAATCCAGGCTAGCTAGCTAAGCTCCCCAGGCGCAGTCTACGATAATCACAAAAATAATCAATTTATTAAGCTGTTTTGCTGAATAAAACTGGTTCTAAAGGAGGCAGGGGTCAAGTCACTTGTCTCATATATTACAGTGGCTCTCTGCATCCCCGAAACGCCTTCCTTCAGTAAGCAGAGTGCTTGAGTGCATCCCTTTTGACCTGCTGATATGTAGATCACAACATCTGATGCTTCCTGGAATTGCCGATTACTGTAACTGCTGCCCATCTGTCAATGAAGGAGCAGTTTCAGAACTCAGACTTGGGGGAGGAAAAGTAATTAATGGTATGTACCTTTAAGAACCCCCTCATACATAAAATAGTTTCTCTGATACTTTGGTCCATATGCACATGTGAAGAAGAAAACTCAGAAGGGTCTTCATAGTTGTTGGGAGGGATATGTAAAATATGGCAAAGGACAACTAGGGATGAATGTTGTGGATTTTTTAAAAAGTCATTTCAGTCCAGGGCTCTGAAAATGTTTTATAACATGTATAACATTTCAGGAGATTGTATGGGTTCTTGAGTCAGGCTTACATTAGATTACATTCCTGGCCCTAAAAGTGGTTAATTAAAAACAAGACTAGATAATTTACTCTTTGTATAGTACCTGATACATTTATTTGGAAGTTCTTTGCTTTATTTGCAAAGGAACATCAAATTAAAAGTTATTTGAATGGCTACTTGGCACCTAATAAAACTTTACATTAAAGATACTACTCTGCTAAATTTTCAATTCAAATCTGAGTCTTCTGTTTGTTTTTTCCACAAAATTTTTTAATCAACCAAACTGACCTTTCTCCAAGGGTTTAACATCCCTCCCTTTCTAGGCTCAAATATTAGTTTTTCAGAAATAGCCAGGAAGATTTACACTCTTAGGCAAGAGGTAATTAATGTTCTTGGCTACTGAACCAGAACTACTATTTATAAAACTTCAATGAGAGCTAGAAAAAACTCAGTACAGAGTTCATTTTTCTCCCCCAACATACAAGATGATGTTTTAAGGTATTTTATATGCAGTAGTGGGAAATATGTATGTAGATTCTTGAATAGGATGATGCATAATAGTCTTCATTAGCGTAAAAATATAACAGATAGGTAGCAGATCTATCATTTGTACTATTTACGGTTTCTTTTTAACTAGCACTGCCAAATACCTTTTAATGAAGCCAATAAATGTAAGCCTGGATTACTAAAAATATTTGCCACACAGAAAGATATCGCTTGCCTGTGTGTGTGAACATTTATTTTTCCTTTTAAATGAAACTATGTTAATGTGCTTATTAACATTAAGGTATTGATATACTTTAAATATAATCTGGTAACTTGCTTACCCAGATGAGGTAAGCTTTATAGTAAATGAATAGGAAGACTAATGGCTTTTTATATATGCCTACAGTATTTTAGTAGACATGTGTATGAGCAGGAACATTTTTATTAATAAGGCTACTTCAAATGTTTTGGGGGCTGTGGGACATGTTGACTAGGCAGTTACTAGTAGTGTAATGTTCTATAAAACAGTAGTTTCATGAAATATGTGACAATGACATGAGATTAAAGTGATCTTGCTTCTAGCTCAGTCCTTCATGATTGACTATTGCTCATCTTTACAGAGATCTGTTTAGACAGAATTGATGCTTAGAAAAAAAAATGCACGGTATAAGCTCGAGTCTGTCCTATTTCTATTAGTATTTGAAGTTAATTGAGTTGAAAGGTAGCTGTCTGGGTTTAAATCCCAAGTCCGCCTCTGTATAAAATAACTGTATCTCAGTTTCTATGTGGGGATAATCACAGTACCTACATTATAATATTGTTACAAACTGCAAATAAAAGTGTAGAGTACTTAATAAGTGCTATATGGTGAGAGAGCTGTCATCAAAAAATGAAAGAACTTGCTTGTTGAAAATAGGTGACGATGTGAATTATAAAAATAGTGTTACGGTTTTTGTTTTTCCTTTTTAGGAAGTTATAGAACTAACCAAAGATCTTCTGTCAACTCAACCTTCAGAAACTCTTGCAAGTTCAGACTGTTTTGCTTCTGCTCAGCCTACTCATTCATGGAAAGTAGGGGACAAGTGTATGGCAGTCTGGAGTGAAGATGGACAGTAAGTGTAGAAAAAAACTAACTATAACATGAAATAATAAAATACAATGGTAAGATGTTTTTATTCAGTTTAAACTACCCTATTTTAATCTTTCTATATAGCCAATATGGTTAATAGAGCCAATTTGATTCTTGGGTGGTTAAGATTAATACAGTTTTATTTTTTAGCTTTGGATTACGTTTTGAGGCAAAAGAATGGCTAGGATTCTAGAGAAAAGGAAATCTAAAAGCAGAGGAAAATTAATGGATATTTTAAAAAATAGTCTAGATTCTTTTTTCCTGAACTTGAAAATTGAGTGAATGGTTGGCTGTCTTAGATGTCTATGAAGTACATGCACTGAAATTATTTCTATAAGAAATATCTTTTGTCAAAGAGATTGACTAAAGCACATTTAGTAGACATGCAGGAGACTTCCCTGGCAGCATTGATTAGGACTTCCTTTTAGGATAGCAGATGGCTACCTCCAGCCACTCTTCTGCATTAGCTTTGTCTAAGGACTGTTTGATGTAGAGCTTTCGTTTTAGACACATGTAATTGTTGAATCACTGCAGTATAAGTCTTGTAGGCTGAGTATTAAACCTTTACTCACCTGCTTACAGCCATGATATCTTTGCAGGTGTTACGAAGCGGAGATTGAGGAGATAGATGAAGAAAACGGCACCGCTGCAATCACCTTTGCTGGCTATGGCAATGCTGAAGTGACTCCACTGTTGAACCTCAAGCCTGTAGAAGAAGGAAGGAAGGCAAAGGAGGACAGTGGCAGCAAACCCATGTCAAAGTAAGTAACTTTTTAGCATTTCCAGTGTAATCTTCCCCAATTAGGTATTTGAGGTGGCTGCAGAATCTGTGCAGCTTAGTTTAGGGTAAGAAGATTATAATACTGTGTACCATTATTTTGAAAATTATCAATACAAGGTCATTCATTCTCTATGTTTGTATGCTTAGGTAAGGTAAGGACGTTGGGGTTCCCACTTAGGCATTTAATAAATACTTCTTAAGCAGATACTATGTATACTATCACTACCCCAGATGCTGGGGTTTCACCATAGTGAAGACCATCTTGGGCTTTGTCTTGAGTTTATTTTTTTTTATTTTATTTTTTAAGATTTTATTTATTGTTAGAGAGAGGGGAAGGGAGGGAGAAAGAGAAGGAAAGAAAACACATCAGTGTGTGGTTGCCTCTCACGTGGCCCCCACTGAGGACCCGGCCTGCAACCCAGGTATGTGGTATTCCCCGACTGGGAATCGAACCAGTGACCCTTTGGTTCACAGCCCGAACTCAATACATTAAGCTATACCAGCCAGGACCTGACTGAGTTGATAGTCTAGACAACAAAATACCTAAAGAAGAACAATAGTAAAGTATAGAAGTTATGAAGGAAACACAGTGGTTACTTTAAGGAAATAAAACAGACAAGGTCCCTAAACTGCACCTAGTCGTTAGAAAAGGAGTTGGCAACTAAAGACTTAAAAGATACAATTTTGAGCAAGCTGCTTATCTTGTTTACTTATCTGTACACAGAGACAATAGTATCTACATGATGGGCTTGTGAAGATTAAATAGCATTAGTAAAGCATGCAGCATTATTCTCGACAAGTAGTAAGATCTCAGTAATGTTTACTTTTAAAAAGGAAAATAAGGTGGGAACACAGAGGCAACAGAGACATTCCTATGGTGAAAACTTGGGGCTTGAGGGTGGGTGGTTTGACAAGAGAGGTGGTTAGAGAGGTAGCGGCCAAATGATAAAGAGCTTGAAAGCCACTGATGTGCTTTGGGCAGGGGAGATACGATGTGACCAGATTGGAGCTTTCCATTGATCACTGGTTGCAGAGAACACTGCTACTGCTGTAATCCCCAGGTGTAGAACCCGGGGAGTAGTAGAGTGAAGGTGGCAAAGTGTACAGTATCACAGGTATTCAAGAGGCAGAATTAACAATATTTTGGTTAAATTCTGCATATATGCCACAATTGGCTGTCTTTTGGATTTGTCAAGAGATTTCAAAACTTAAGTTGCTACATAAATATATTTGAATTTATGAAAATTGTCACCTATTAGAATAACGATTAAGCATCCCAGTAAGAAAATCAGATTTTAGAACAACGTAACATCTCTATGTTTAGTTTTTGATATCTGTAAAAAGTCACACTTAGCTTCATAGTGGTGATTATATGATTCAAAGGAATCTAGACCTTACTGCCTTTTTTAAAAAAAGATTTTATTTTTAGAGAGAGGGGAAGGGAATGAGAAAGGAAGGGAGAGAAGCATCCATGTGTTGCCTCTTGCATACCCCCTACTGGGGACCTGGCCAGCAACCCAAGCATGTGCCCTGACTGAGAATCAAACTGGTGACCCTTTGTTTTGCAGGCCAGCACTCAGTCCACTGAGCCACACCAGCCAGGGCTTATTGCCTATTTTTACAGACCTCTTTCTTCATCCTTTTTTGTTGAGAAGTCAGTTGACTGAGCAGACTTATTGTGAGAGCTTTAGGTTCTGATCTTATTTACTGTTTTTGGAAAACCCCAGTTGTTTTTAAGAATTGTTAGCTGTGATTTCCCTTTGTGCTGCTGTGCTCTTCCAATCTAAGTGAAATTAGTTTTATGTTCATCTGATCTCTTCATACACTTTTTCCAGATGCAGCATTATTGCTAATTGTCCATTTAGAAATTGATAGAAGTTTTAGACATCTGTTGACACTCAATTGTAAAACAACTGGCCAAAGCTGTGTGGCCATCAGATAAAAAGTGGTAATTGAAATACCTGTAGTGGGTAATAGATCACAGTTATTATATTTCAGAGTTTCCAAGGATGCTGTGTATTTCAAAAAACATTTGCTAGCACTGGGTGATTGGCACTGATGTTAGTGCTTTTTTTCATGGGGAGAAGAGTGTGTAAGTTCATTAGTTTTATTTTTTGTACTTCTAAATATACCCAAGGAAGTCATCTTTTAAATCTTAAGAGTTAACGTTTAGTTATTTCCACACAGAAAAGAAATGATTGCCCAGCAGCGTGAATATAAAAAGAAGAAAGCTTTGAAAAAAGCACAGAGAATAAAAGAACTTGAGCAGGAGAGAGAGGACCAGAAAGTGAAATGGCAACAGTTTAACAACAGAGCCTATTCTAAAAACAAAAAAGGCCAGGTTAGTAAATCCTTTCATCATACTTTATAAATTTGAAAAGTACAACTGTTATTAAGATAACTTTAAAATGAAAAAGGAGGTACATAGATTTTAAAAAATATATAACTGGATCTTAAATTCAGAATCCTCTTCAATCTTCAGTTTGGCTCATTGAAAAAAATCTTCATTAGCCACTGTCTGCAGTAGAAACACTATGAATGAGAGTTTATATCAAGAATTACAAAAGATCTAGTTTTTTTAAAATCTGTACACTAAAATTTGAAAAATTATTTGCTGTCTTACCACTTAGAAGAGAGTGTGTTGAACCATACCTGTTCTGTTAATATGCCTTATGCTGGACATCACTGGTAGATTTTATTTAAAAGAGCACTCAGTTTCCCTTGATATACTTTTCCTTCTAAGTGTATTTTGCAGTTTTTATTGTTTCCAAAACTAATCAAGAATGATTTCTATTTTGTTTCTCCTAGGTAAAGCGGAGTATTTTTGCTTCACCTGAGAGTGTAACTGGCAAAGTCGGAGTAGGAACTTGTGGAATTGCTGATAAACCTATGACACAGTATCAAGATACCTCTAAATATAATGTCAGGCATTTGATGCCTCAATAATCAGAAAAACTGTTGGATTTCATCTCTGCAGGGCTTTACATTTACCTTTTTATCCTTATATTTTTCTAAAGGTAAATTATTTGTTAGATGAGTAAGGAAGATACCTTGTCATTGTTTGACTTCAATAGAATGAAACTTGAAGAAATTGCGTATTTGATAACTGCTATTCATTTAACTTTCTTCATTACTACTACCACCACCACAGTTTCCTCAAAGTTTGTTGGGTAGAGCAACTCTTCTAGACAGATGCTGCTTAAATAAAGCACTTAAATGAATTGTTGATCTTCCTGATCTCACCCCCACTTACCTGATGGCGTATGCTTTTTGTAAAGTCCTAACCTGGAATTTTCAGAACCTTTGAACTTGCCACATATTCTAGCAATTCAGTGGAACATCAAGGCAAAACACCAAACTTCTACAGAGATCTTTTTATTTTTTTTTTCCTTAAACTTAGCTGTTGGCGAGTTAAACCTAAAAATAGATTAATTTGTAAATGGCAAAGTCTGTTTTGAGGCTTTTCCTTCTATAACTTGTTTCCCAAGCCATCTCTAAAATTGATCCAGCTCTTTTATCCTTTTCATTGAGTTTTAGTTTTATGTAAGAAACCACATTTAGGACGAGCTGCATTTTCTAATGTCTTTCTCTTTCTCTCCCTCTCTCCCCCCCCATCTATCCCCTCCCCCTCTCCCTTCCCCCTCTCCCCTCTCTCTCCTCTTTCCCCCCTCTCTTACCTCCTCTCCCCCCTGCCCCTCCCTCACCCCCTGCCCCCCACCCCCTCTTTTTTGTACGTTTGCTCTTTTCCTGTGTTGGTTTTTCACTTATGGTAGTGGTACCATTTTTTTGGATGTGAAATGTTTATATGAGAAAACAAAAAGCTGATGTATAGCCCTGTATACAGTGTAGATACTATTTTTGTAAAAAAACAAAAAAACATAAACCAAGGCTAAATTAATGAACAAGAGTACTGAATGTTTCATCATTAAAAATTTACTGTATTTCTTGTGCATTAATCTGACCATAATTTCCCCTGTACATTATGTTCATGTTAGCTGAATTTGGAATTTTTGTTAACCTAGATCAAGTTGTCAGCATTTGCTGGTATAAGTGAACATCACAATTATCCCAAGTTGAGTTTAAGCCAAATATATGCGTAGAAAAGGATCTTCCTATTAATGGAAGATGGTGATTTTTTAGGATGTGTTAATTTCAGTTTTTGTATGTTTAACTTTTATTAAATAAAATGTTTTCAAAATCTCCAGGGTGTGTGCTCAGAAAGGTTAAGGCTTAGCTGCCAGCATTGATAATGATTAAGCCTCAATGTACTTGCGTACATCATTTCCACAGAAGAGAATGAGTATGATAAAGATTTCAACAAGTCCTTTTGTACTCCTCTTCCATTAGACATAAGAAATTGGATTCTAAAGGTTAAACCAGTTTTATTTCAAGGATTTGAGCTTTGTATAGAGACTTGGTAAGTTTTTAGTAAAAGGGGAAGAATTTTTTTATTTCACGAATTTTAATTTTTTGGTAAATCGAAACTTTCAGGGGGATAGTGGTGAGAGGTAGAATTTCTCATTGTGCTCCTTCACCCCCCCCCCCCCCACCAACCCAGGAGATTACTTTTACTTCCTTTAACTTATGGTCACAGGGATAGAATAAAAGGTGAAGTGTGCTTTAAATACAAGGTACAAATTACAGTAAAAAATAGGCCACTTAGTGTGAAAAACTTATTCAATATACTAATGTTCTTATTACTAGTTGTAATATGCTAATAATAATATCCTTGAAGGAGTGCAGTGGAACCCTTTTAATTTAAAAGCACAGGACAGACATTTGGTATAATTGACCACACAAAATGGGTTTTGGTGAGATCACTTTAGTATGCTTGTCATTCACCTGGTGCTTGTATGTTGAGACTTGTACCTTGTTTGACCCTATGAACTTTTTCTGCATATTAATTTTTTTGGAGGGCTTTGCAGTAGGACAGGGAGTAAAGGTGATCATATTCTGTGATACTTTTTTAAAATAGGCATATACACATTGAGATCAGAAGCCTTTGTGTCACAAGACTTACGTGTCAGGATGATAGTATAGTGTCTCTGGACTAAAAAGTTAGGATGCCTGGGTGATAGAGTACCTGTCTTGTGTTAAAGTTGAGAAGATGCTTAATGAGAAGCATCTCATACCAATAGTATCTTACAAATGAAGGTGGTTAAGCTTTCACTGATCTGAAACCAAGTATGACACTTGGTCTTACGAAGTTTAGAGTTCTGTTAAGAAAGGAAACTAGACAAGCTTGGAAACTAGACAAGCTTGGTAACTGACAGATACAATGGTTAGTCACTTAGGCCCCCCAAGTAGCTACGATTGCATGCATCTTTTCAAAACTGGACATTAGATTTTGTTATTGAAAATGAGTTCAAGGAAAGAACTCTACAATAGCAAATTCTAACAACTCTTCTAAAAAATGTAAAATTGTATTAATCACAGATAACATGCTTTTAAAATTAACATGTAGAAGGGCCGTATTAGCAAGGATTTGAACCAGACTGCTGTGTTTGAATCCTGGCTCCCTTGTTATCTTGTGTGCCTAACTCCTCGCTGCTTCAGTTTTCTCAGCTGTAAAATGAATAATTAGTTCCCATTTCATTACGTTGTAAGGATGAGTGAGTTTTAATATGTGTTAAGTGCTTAGTAGAGTACCTGGCATATGGTAAGCACTATAGAAGTGTTGGCTGTTATTGTGCAGAGTGGTAATGGTGAACTTCTGATCTTTTTTCCTTAATTTGAACAGTAATTCGTATTAAAATGAGTAATACCCATTGTTTACAATTTGTGGCCCCTAATTATAAATATTACTGAAGTGTCAAATTACCAAACTTGTAAGTAGTATATCCTAGTAAAGTTTAAAAATTTTATATTAGAATAACTTATAGGGCACAATTCTTAATGGGAAGGGTGTACAGGTTATATACTTGTTTAAAAATAGGGATTCCTAGTTTCTACCCCAGACCTGTCTAAGCTAAGGTATAGCAGTCACTCCACATGTGATTCTGATGTGCATTCCTGGCTGAGATCCCTGTTTTGGTGTAAATACAAGTGTGGTCAAAAGTAAGCTATTGTAATCATAATTTGGATGTCTTTTTCCATACACACTAAACCTACTTTTGCCCACCCCATATAAAAGCAGTTTAATTTTTGAAATGAAGGAAAAATTACCTTAAGTGGTAGTCTTCTTAGCCCAATTATGAAGACTAGGCATTAAATTAAAATGAAATGCATCTATTTATTGTAACTCATTTAAAAAAAAACTTGTTTTTCACACAAGGGTGTCCATGTTTCCATCACAATGCAGTTTTAACTTGAGTGTTCGCCTTTAATAAAGCAAAGGAAAACCATCAGGTAACAAAGGAAAATCATCATAGTTTTTTGTAAATTGTGTGTCTATAGATTGTAATTATAAAAAGTGACAAATAATCATTTGCAAATTCAGCCAAAAAATAATTTTAAAGCTTTGATTTGACTCTGCCTTAATTTGGATATTAAAATTAATTAAAACCAAGGTTTTACAGTTAAAATCTTTAGAGTTCAATAAATACCTGACCAATTTGTGTTAAATACACTATGAAACAACCAATTACTATAAATGATAATTTACAAGTAAATGTGAACATTCTTTAGGATTTTTTTGAGTTGCAAGCTAAACTGAATTTTTACTGCAATGGAGAAGAGCATAGCAGGCAAAATAACAGGTAATACAGTAGTTGAAATAAACAGAAACCCAAGTAATTGAATCTCCTTATACTATATTCAAAAAGCATATCTGTGTATACATATGTTCTTAGGTTCAGAAACCAATATTGACATGCTAAGAATTTGTTTTGGCCTGGCTGAAAATAAATAGTAAAAGAAAATATAAGATGGAAAGTGTTAGGTTTCTGTTAAGTTCTTCAATATGCCTTTCTGCCTTTCAGCTTATATATACAGAGGTGGTTCTTTTGTGGCCTTTGAGTGGAGTAAAACAGCTCTGAGAGTAACACCAGGCTTGTGAAGTAGGTGACAGCTCAACTAGCTAAAAATATCTAATTATAGATATTTATCTTTCAGTTCCCAGGAAATAAAAACTGGTAATTTACTTCCACCAAACACCTCACCAGTTCATTTTTATGAAACCAGAGCAGACTTAAGTTACTGGATATATTAAAATTATAATTTGTATCCTCAGTCTTTTTTAAGAGCACAGCTGAAGCCATGGTTATACTCATTATGAGAAAAGGTTTGCCTTTTGTTTGAAGAGCTCTTTTTCAGCTTGAGGCCAAAAGTCAATTGCTGGTTCATGATTTCCCTTTCTTGGTGAAACTGATGCGCTTTTTGTTTTTTCCCCTCATTTCAAGCCCTGTACTCATTTTAGCAAGATGCAGTGAATTTCTGACCAGAGAAACAAAAGAATTTAGGCTTGGAGGAAAAGCTGGACTCTTAAGTCCTTGGAAAACTAAGTGTTGAAGCCTGAGAGCTGCAGCTAGGCTAGTCTTTAATAGATGGTAATTGTCCAATTGTTCATTGCTCAAAAGCATGCAGGAAGCAGGAGTAAGTATCCCTTTGGTTCCTTTTACCCAGTTTTGCCCTCCTAAAGTAGTCAGGTTTAGTCGGCCTAGCTTTCAAAGTGATGAAGCTGGTAATTTAGAAGAAACCAATGACTTAAATTTGTAGTATTTATATACACTTTATAGACATTTTATTTATGGTTTTGTTTTCACAGTGCTATTCTGTGCCTTGGTTTGAAAATCTAAAATAAATGCCCCAGATACTGGGTTGGCCAAAAAGTTTTAGTTTTTCAGTACAATGGCTGTGTAAGTGCTTAGTTGTCTTTAACTTCGAAACAATTTTGTTAGAATGTATTGATAGCTGTCCTATGTGTTTTAAAAAAACATGTCAAAATTGGTGAATTTTTCTGCAGCCATTTTAATATTTAAGATGGAAGAAAATACACAACTTTTTGGTGTATTATGCTTAATTATTTCAAGAACGGTAAAAACGTTAACTGAAATGGGAAAAAAGACTTGTGCACTGTATGGGGAAGGTGCTGTGACTAATGGAACATGGCAGAAGTGGTTTGCGAAGTTTCTTGGTACTATTGACATTTTGGCCAAATAATTCTTTGCTGTGGGGCTGTCTTAGGCATTAGAAGACGTTCAGAGCACCAATGGCCTCTACACAACTAGGAGCTAATAGTGGGAGACAGCCAACACACAATACCCAAATCAGTCAAGTTATTGGTGAAAATTTAAAAAAATGTGTCTATTTTATAGAAAAAGGACTTTTTGCTAACCCAATATTGCCCTATCAGTACAGACTTTAAGCATTCTTCCATAGCTCAGAGATTGAGGAAATAAAAAACATTGCAAAATTCTAGGAAATCAGCTGGTTATTTTAAAAGAGCTTCATTTAAAGCCATTTCCCTTGATAAGGTATGATTCTACAGGTAAAACAGAACCAAGAAGTAAGTTGTCAGCCAGTACATATATTTTGAATTGTACTGATTAAAAGAATCAGATGTATTCCACAAGAAAACTGGTTTCCTGTTAGATCTGGTACATGAGCCAGGAAGACTTTTACCCCTTTGGCAAGGTGAGCACTAAATACTAACTGGGGCATTCAATTATTATGCAGTGGTTACTATCAGTGAATGACATGCTCAAGCTCAGGTTAGTCCCCCCTCCCCTCTTTTAGAAAGCCCAGGTAATCACTAACACCGGTGATACATCAATCTTATAAAGGCTTTATTTAAAAAATTCTATACGACATTAAACTTGACTTCTTACAAAGTATAACCTGCCATGGAATTTCGTGAAAACGAACCATTATATTTAATAGAAAGTCGTCTTCTGCAAGACCTACAGTCAGTAACTAAAATTCATGATCAAGGATGGGGAGATTAGAAGATTGCATTCAGAGAAAGTAGAGAAGTACATACCTCTTAAGATCATTTTGGTGCTACAAACTCCTAGATTGAAGAGGGGGCAGTAATTTACATATATTGATTTTAATCCTTACAACCTTTTGAGATAGAGGTAGTATTTATCACAACTTTTCAGGAAGAAACAGTCTCCATGAAGAAATTAAGTAACTTGCCCAGGGTCCTTAGCAAATACTAGAACTGGGAATTAAAGTGACCAAAACCTTGTTCTTACCATATTATGCTGTTTTTGGTAGAGAGTATGAAATTTTTTAGGTGGAAGGTAAAAGAAAAAGGCAGCTAGTTGCTCTAAGTAGAAGAAAAACTTAGCAGAAAACCTCTCCTAGGGGGCTAAACAATTTTCTCATTAGAAATGACCCAGGAAGCTGTGTGGAGCTTTGCCTCAATAATCATCACAAAATGCCTTCATAATCCTAAAAGCTATCATTGTCACTGGGAAAGTTAATAGCTTTTCTAATCAGAAAGTAACAATGACATCATCTGCATCTTTGGTCATATGTGCTGAGATAGGATTTACCTGTACCATCACTCAGGTGTTTTACATACAGGATACCTTAGGTCAGGTCAGTTGGGACTAAACAGGAACTTCAGACTTGTTTTCAATGTGAATATATGCTACCAAAGGGATCCCTTAAAAAAGGTATTTGGAGAACAGATAAGAATGACAAATGGCTTTGTGTCCTACCTGAAGCAGTTAAAGATTACCACATACAGTAAACCATGTGCAGTTATGTTAGGAAGTTATCAAGGAAGCACCTGTTTCAGTCCTAGAACTGGTAAAGATTCAAGTTGCCATTAATTCTGCACTACAGAAGTAGTATCAACACAGACATGTAGGTGACAGTTGCCTCTCAAAGTGTGGATGCTTGTTTGTATTTTTTCCTTCATAGAGAAGGGTGGTACAAAAAGCACTCAGGTATTCTTCGTTCACAATTTTTATTTCTTGCGATTAACTTTTGTATCTTCAAAGTCGATCTATCTTTTAAAAAATTAATACTTCTTACTCATACAATCCACCTCCCCTCCCCCAAGTAAAACAAACCCAGGGAAAGAGTAATTTAGGGGACAGTTGAAATAGGTACTCTAGGGGTGTGACAAAGGCTTCTCAGCCCACCATCCAATACATACACAACAGAATGGCAGCACCTCAAGTTCACCTGAATGAAGTCCCAATTCCAGCCCGAGGCAAGTGATGCAAGTGAATGCCAAGGGAATAACAAAATGGAAGCTTAGTCACTGGCTTCTGTTTACTTTCCATGGTAGTTAGCAGCGTCTTCAAACTGTCTTACACTTGGGAAAGTCAAAGTAAGCAACTACAAAATATAGAGCAATATTTTGACCCAACCAAGAGCAAGTTTAAATGAAACCAGAAATAATTTACCTGGGCCACAGAAATGAATTTATGTTTTTCCTTAAGTCTCCAGCACCTGAAGTTGCAAGTTCTAATAATGGGCTTCTAAAGGCATGCAGTTTTTCACATATCTACTTCAAAGAATTTCTTCCACTCAAACACAGCACAATCAAGGATAAAATTTCTGGAGGCACAGGAAGAGCACAAGAACAAGTAAGATATGCTGAGGCATTGTGTATGACCAAAATGGTACACTTCATATATAGAAGCAGTGAAAGATGTCAAAGTGCTACTTACAAAAGATAGTCTGACATTACACACACAACTCAACTGCACTGCTAAATAAGGTTGTCTTTATTTTCTTTTTCCTTGCCCAGCCCTATCTAAACAAAATAAAACTACAGGACTGAAATTAACAACCCATTAAAATCAGCAATAAGTTATGAAAATCATAAAGCTTTTTTTTTAATTAAGGGTAGTTAAATTATTTAAAGTATACAAAGTTCAAAGAGCCAGGGGTAAGGTCTCCAAGAAGGCTTCCTGGGGTAAGGGAGAAAGGAGAGGGCAAGGGGAAAACTTGGGAATTTGAAAGACAAAGGGAATACATGACATCAAAGTGCAGGCTAGAAATTCTGCTTAAAATAACATTTATGAAAATATTAATAAGAGCAACCATAGCACCTGCACAGTGGTACTGTGAGGAAGGAGAGAGACTGCCTATAGAAAAACGGAAGCAAATCTTTACATTAAAATGAGACAAGTGCGGAACTTAACTATGTTAACTATGATAGTGTGTCTACTATAGATATGAAATGGTTAAAAGCTGGTAAAAGATAATGATTATAAAAGAAAACAAAAACAGCATTGACCTTTTTTCTACCTAGCCCAAACCTCATTCATTTTGTGCACTATAAAGAGTGAGGTGTGAGGTGTTTTATCATTATCAAATGCTGCATCAAAATAGATGATTTTTTCCCACGTTTTTCCACTACAAAAGACATCTATGTTTTTTATGGACAAGCTTTAAAAAGATGTCATTTTGGTTTTCAACACATACAAACAGTTATCAAAATCTGAAATAAAAATGCTGCCGTGGCTCAGACCTTGGCCTGCTAATCTGCGTGCACAACTCTTCTGGCCCACGCAGACAAAGAGGCACGTGGAACTTTCCCTTCTGGCCCCTCGATCCGAATGCACAGGCCCTGTGTGGTAGAGGCTGTCATGCATGGACTGCCCCCATGCTGCCCAAGGACCTAAAGGGTGGCTAACTGTGGAGCTGGCGGTTGGGTTGGTGCCCTAGTGCTAACAAGGCAGGATAAGGTTAGCTTGCTTAGCATGGAATCCAACAGAAAGCTGAGCTGCATGATGATCCCTTTCAAAAGGCTTCATGGGAGTCTCTCCTTTTGCAGAGCGTGAAATGAGCTTTTATTTATTTTTTTAATTGAAGAATTGATCATCCACAGGCTTCATGATAAGCTGGCCCAGGCTGAGTATTAATAGCTCTTTAGCTATACAAGATTAATGCCTGATTATCTTTCTTGTCATCACTAGAGATTTGATTTTGTTTTTAGGACCATAAAGCTCAGGAGGGGTTCATAATCCCATCCTTAAATATGTCTACACAATATACTAGGAGCAAACTAGAAAAGAAAAAAAGGATGGAATTTCCAATTTTAAATCAAATCAAATCAAAATTACACACAAGTTTTCTGCTGCCATTAGAAATTGTGATTTTCAAAAATAAATATTATGAATATTTGTTCTGCTGGGGAGGCTCTACCCCGCTTTTTGCTAAGTATTTGCTTAAAAAGAGGTCTTCTAACCTTTTTGTTCAAGTATGATTTTGTTTAGTTTAGTTTTAAAGAGGAGACTGCATCATGAACCCAATTTAAGAGATTGTTTGGATTGAATTGGCCCAGTGAATGTTTTGCCCTGCACTGTTATATCATGCTGGGTTCTAGGAAGTGAACGAAAGTTTGACACTGGCACTGGAGTAACCCTCGTCACTCCCAATACTCTGCAGGCTGCTGTGGTCATCAATGTCACTGATGCTGGTGGTACTGATATTGTCCACTTCTCCATGGGAGAACTCTGTGCTTTCAACATCCACTTCAATCTCCTCTGCCAAAGGGGAAAAAGAAAGAACATTAGTAATCTCGTATATAGGCACTTTAAAAAACTAACAGAGGAAAAATGATTACTTTTTATAGTATAAAATAATTATACTTTTTGAACAAACTTATTATCAGTGATGTCTAGAGAACAGAAGGAACCAAAGGTGAAGAGACACAGGGATAATTTTGCAAAAGGGAATGTCTGGTATACAGTGGTGGTCTCAATTTAGGCAGCAAGTTTACTAAAGCCTTTGACGCCAGTCTGTCTGGACCTCCCACCAAAAGCACTTGGCCTATTTGGGAATTAGTCCTTAATATTAAAAGATCCCAACCCCAAGTGGTTTAACAACATCTGTTTTGCATTAAACTAGAAACTAATTCTTAGTGCTGTTTATTAATCAGAGTTGCCTTTAAGGGGGAGAAAAGCATAAACTTAATATAGGCAAACTAGAAAATTCAAACATCCAGGCCTTTGGTGGTATCATTCCACAGACAGCTCTTCAGACTTCAAGGATTCATTAAAATGATCTTTGACTATTCAATAACCAAAATAAGCCAGTCACTATAAAGTGGACTCTATGCGCTTGTCTTCGATTTAATTTTCTCGCAATCAAATATAGCTTGAAATGATGGCCTGATGCTTAAGTTTCTGGTTTGTAGTGAGTTCTATAGTAAAGATTATAGTAAAGGGATTTATTTCAGTGGTGGTATTTAACTTTACTTTGAAAATCAAACATGATGAAAATAATCCTAAATACACATGACCCAACTATCAATAGATATCTTGTTAAATAGTACATACACAATCACCAATAATAAATAAAAGTCAATATGCAATTAAAAAATAAAAGGCAGCTGGAAAACTGTTTTCCCCCATAACAGCTAGAATGAATTCAAGGTTCTTCAATTCTCTTAAAACAAACTCAATGCCTGATGTTTCACAGTTGGCACTGACTTTAAGGGTTCACACTGATCACAATTGCTTTAGGAAAAGTGAATTCTTGCTGAGCCCAAGAAGACAGAGTAGGTTAGTTCAAAGAGTATAATTTTCAAAAGGGCTTGTTGTTTCAAAAAGTTTTAGAAATCTGTTTTTAAAATGCAGGCAGCTGTCCAAACAAGCTGTACAAATAATCCTATGAATTCATAACTATTTGTTTCATACCCATAATGCTTCACAGGCTATTTAGTGTTTCCCAGTATCAGAGAACACTTATCCAAACTATAATTGAGAAATAAAATGAAGACAGCCTATCTAATAGAGCATGCTGAACTCAATCAAAACAAACTAAAATGAGAGACTGCTCTAGCCAAATGGATTAGAGATGTTACTGAAAGTTACTGGGAAAGAAAGCTGCCAGATAAGAACAAGAACAGTACTAGATAAGGTACTAGCATACTGGGAATACTAAAACAAAAAACAAAACAAATGAACAACAACAAAAAACTATAGTGATGAAGATACACCCTCTCTAAAATTTGGAGGTGGGTAGGTACAAAGAGGAGATAACAGCAGGAAGAGCAGTTAATTCCTAAAGACCTGACAGGATACGTAGCTAGTAAGCAGTAGAAAAAAGACTAGGATCAAAGACAGCCCCCTAATTCAGGGGTATTTCTGCTATACCTAACTGTCACTCATAAATGTAGCATGTCCTAGAGGTTCTTGCTGTTGCCCCTGATAAAGTTCTATTCTTCAAAACTGAGTGCCACATAAAAATAAACTTTCATATAAGCAAAACAACAACAAAACTAATAAACCCAAGAACGCCCAATGTGTGTCAAAAGGGATCAAAAACCAATTTGAAAGGCTCCTACAGAATATAGGAAATTTGAGTATTAAAAAGAAAAGACTACAATGGATTTGAACACATTCAATACATGAAAACATGAGTTCATAAGATAATCACAAAGAAACTGCAAAACAAAAAGCCCTATTACCTCTGGAGGTTGCCAAGGCACCAACTTATTCAGAAAACTGATAAAGCAAAAATAAGCATTTATCCCATCTTCTCTGTATCGACTTTATTTCAGAGTAACCAAAAACTTGAGGAAATGCTCTTCTTTATAGAAGAAAAAGTTAAATGTAAGAATAATGGAATTAGAAAATCACTATTTTGTAATACCTAATGAAATAATGATCAGGGCGATAATCACCAATGATTGCTAAAACTATTAAGTGAAAGGTTGATATATTTTCATAAAAGTGCCCAGATGACAACACCTGAACCTACTAACCAGTGTTTTCACTAGAGCAGGAAAACTAGACATACTATTGATACACCAGGAAGTATACAGCACCACCTATGAAGTATTCTTGCCTCAAAAAACAAAAAACAAAACAAAAACCACCCTGAATTTAATCAAGCAACTAGATCTACCAAACAGTTTACAGGAAATATGAGGTACTGTTAAATGATACCATGAAGACGGAATCATCCAAATCTGAAATGTGAGAAATTCTTTAAGAAAAATGAGTGAGTTCTTCAGTTTCTACAATAAATAAATGGTACTGGAAAAAAAAGTGGGGAGGGAAAATTTTATAGATTAAAAAGTACTTAAAAGGCACAAATTCAATGTGGACTTTGGATTAAACACACCATTGGTAAAATGCCATTTTTGAGAAGATCTGTCATGACATTAAATAAGATCATCTGATTTTATTAATTTTGTGGGATATGATAATAATCTGATTATGTTTTTTAAAGTTCTATTTAAGATACATATTGAAGTATTTAGGGAAAACATATGATACTGTTTCTGGGATTTGATTTAAAACATTCCAAAAACAATCGTGAGGGTGAAGGTAGTGAAAAACAGATGAAATAAAAATGACAGAATTGTTGACAGCTGTCCAAACTGAATGATGGGTACATGAGAGTTCATTATTCTTTTCCACTTTTGTGGATGTATGAAGTCTTCCATAATAAAAAGTCAAAATAAATTGTGCAAAATTTTTTTTTGTTTTAGAATTCTCAAGAATCTCATGAGCCTGACTTTCCCAAATGTAAAATTTAAAATCACCAGAGTTTACCTCTGGGATCTTTTATTGTGGTATGAGGCCTGATGTAGAAGCTACAGATGAATAGATTAGTAAAATTCAAACAATTTCTTTTTGGTTGGCTTTTCTCAAATTCTGCCAAAGGTAAGTGTTCTAGGACAGATGGAAAGAGAAATGAAGCATATGGCACTTTAAAATATAGTAAAAAATTAATATCACCAGTAATAAGACATATCAACATCATGTATCTTCCTGATACAATAAATTGAGAAGGGCACAATATCACTTCCATGATATTTCTTCCCCCAAATATATAACCTCAACCTAAAAATAAGAAAACATCAGCCCTGGCTGGTGTGGCTCAGTGGACTGAGCCAAGGCCTGCGAACCAAAGTCACTGGCTCAGTTGCCGGTCAGAGCACATGTTTGAGTTGTGGGCTAGGTATTCAGTTAGGGGCGCATGAGAGGCAACCAACTGATGTATCCCTTGCACATTGATGTTTATCTCCCTCTCTCTCTCCCTCCCTTACCCTCTCTCTAAAAGTAAATAAATAAAATCTTAAAAAAAAAAAGAAAACATCAGACAAACCCAAACTGAGCAACACTATATCAAATAATGAGCCAATGTTCTTCAAAAATATGGTCATGAAAGAACTGTCTAATGCAACATGAAATCCTGCCTTGGATCCTGTATCAGACCAATGATATTAATAGAAAAACTGGTGAAATTGAGTAAGATCTATAGATTAATAGTATTGTATGAATATTAATTTCCTGGATTTAATCATTGCATTATGGTTATATAAGATGTTAACATAAGGGAGACCTAGGTGAAAGGTATATGCACATGAGAACTCTAATTTTCTGCAGAAAACTTACAACTTTTCTCTAAGTCTAAAACTCTTTCAAAGTAGAAAGTTAAAAAAATATATATATAATCAATAAAAAAGTTCTATAGTTCATACAGGCATTACTAGACAATGTTGTGATTGCATAAAACCTAGAATGTTACAGTGTTGGCCGAAGAGAAAAAAGCAAATACAGTGCCTCCAAACCTACCCTCCCTAAAGCCAGACACAGGGACTCTTAGTATTTCATTAGGTAAGAAGCACACAGCCTACCTCGCTCTGAATCAGAGCGATCTGAAGAAATAGTTGATCCAATGCTGTCCATTCGTATTCGTTCCATCTCCTGAGGACCCTGGAGCTGTTCCAGTCGCCGCTTTAAAAATCTCTGTTCTCTTTCCAAGTTCTCTAGCTGGTGCTGGCTCTTCCTTTCAGCTTCTTCAAGTTTCTAAAATGAGATTTAGGTTTGTGTATAGTCCAGTACAAACAGTAAAACTGATTTTTACCTAACATCTCAAAAGATTTCTTTGGCAGAAATGAATGAATATACAAGTATGAGGAGGGACCCAAAAAACCCTGGAATTTATTTATAAAAAATTGTGTATTTATTCTTACATGTTTAAACTTCAGTCACCTTAAAGTACTCTCCATTTGATGCAATACAGTTTTTGAACTCATTGATTTTGATGCCTTTTAGTGTTTCTACTGTATTTTTGTTTTACCTCTTCAACATAAGCAAAATGTTTCCCAATGAGGACTTTTGCCATCCAGGGAAACAAAAAAAAGTCGCTGGGGACCAGATCAGGTGGATAGAGAGGGTGGGGCATGAGGTCATGCCTTTTGGGGTCAAAAACTGCTAAACACTCAGCACAGTGTGGGAAGGTACACTCCCATCACCCATCATGAAACGGGCAAATTCACTGGAAGAGTCTTCCCCCAAAAAATTCACTGAGGTCGAACGCAGCCTCTTACAACAATGCCAGCTGGTACAGTGATACAGATGGGTTCCTAGAACACTCACCTAGTGGGGGTACCCTGTTAGTACAAAGGGTCTGCCCTCCAAAAGATAACCTGTTTTTTGGAGGGTACCCCCCACGTATATATGTGTATGTGCATATAAAACATATATAAATACATATTTTTAAACATCAAAAATAGTTTTTCTTCACTTTTTTTGTGTATAATGAATGCCACATTACTAGAACAGTATGGAATTCCCGAAGTCTGTAAAGTTATCTCCACGAAAGAGTACTTGCTCTGCAGTGTAGTTTAATGGAAAAACACTAAGGGACACAGCCAAATGAAGTCATCTCCACCAGAGGGCACAACTGCCTTGTCTCTGGGTATCATCAGAGTAATTGTTATTTTTATATTCTTCCCAGCTCTTCAAATGACCATGCTGTCAAAACAATTTAGTTTGATCAGGCTATGTTGCTCCCTCCCATCAGATTAGCTGACAAGTTTTTGGATTTCTCTTCAGTTAGTTTTTAAGGAGGGCCCTGGTGAGCTAGTTGATGTACATGAACAGGAATCATTGCTTCTAATGAAACCAAGACTGAAAGAATCGTGGGCAAACATGAAAGTTAAAATTCTCACCTTGATGTGTGCTTTGGCTTTGTTGAGCAAACCAAGTGTTGTGTGCCTGGTACAGTCTGGTCCTAGTGGAATCAAAACTTTTAAGCGTTCTAAACACAGGCGCAGATGAGCTCGTCTAAGACAAAAAAAGTCAAATCAGTCTGAATAGTCCACTAGAAACATCCTAAAACCTATTATAAGACAAATAATAATTTGCACATTATTTAGTCTATTACCATGTTACATCCCTACTTCTTCCTTATCTGCAAGTGCAGGCATGCCTACTGATTTTCAGTCTGCCATTTCTGTGCGCCCTACAGCTACTGATCACTTCAGATTATTATCGCCGGTGGTAATCTCTGTCAGAGATGATTTAATTTGAACCCACCCCATAAACTATCTCAAATGGAAGTAGGAAAGCATACTAGGGCAATTGTATTTGATTCTGAATGCCTAAAACTGCAGGCTAGAATAGGGGTTTTCAGCTAGGGTACCCCAAGTAGAGTTACTGAACTCAAGATTTCCATTTTTCCCTTCCATCTTTTACACACACACACACAGAGCCTTCCTACAGTGTTACATGTTATTATGTATCAGGTTGAACCATATGAAATTTATGATATTCAACCATTTCTCACTTATAAAAATGGCAACTTCATGACAGCCAACACAATAAAAACAGCAAAATTCTGCAACCAGCTAGGAAAATAGGATTAAGCAAAATACATGGGCCTGTGGTCAATTCTAGCCACTGAAACCACAACCTATAAAACAGCCCCTTGCTTCCTAATATCTAAGTGTACCAGCTCATTGGTTTTTAATTTTTATTCGTCTCTCTCCCTCTCCACTCTCTTACTACCCACTTGCAATTTTCTACATATGGGAAAAAGCCAGGTGAAAAATTCTTTACTGAAAGTCATTGCATTCTTTAATCTACCTATCCTGTGGGCAAGTTAGGGGAAATTTCTCCTGGACATGCTAGCAGGCAGCCTTATGGATTTACCTTCCCTGTACCCTAAAGGAACTATGATCACCATGATGAGAGTTCTAGGTACATAATTCAACCATAAAACAGTATTAGTCCACATCTTTGGACCTGTGTTTCATAAGGCATAACATAATTCAGCAGTTAACAATATACCTGAAAACAATGTTCACAAATATGTTCATAGTTTACCCCTACTTCTAAAGAGCCATAATTGAACACTTAACAACTGTCTCAAATGTACCAGGAACAAACACATCTTCCACTTTTTCCTCAAAGAGGGCCAAAATGGTTTCATCAGCTTACTCACCAAACTATGCTTTCTCTGTCTTAATACACATAAAATAATGTCAAGTGAAATTCTCAAATGCTAGCATTCTAAAAGTGGGGTACACAAGCAAGGATGATAAAAGGTAGTAAAATCAGAGATTTGGCTAATGAATCATTAAGATTCTTCCAGTAACCACTAGCCTAGCTATAAAGGTCTGTTAGTATTTCCACTCCAAATCTACTGAGTTCAATAATTCAACTCTAATAATTAGCTCCAGGCTGAAACCTGACATACCTGATGTGGATAAAAGAGTTTTTATTTTCCCTAAATCAACAGATTCCCCTTAATGTGATTTAGTAATTAAAAAGTTGCTTGCCTCCCCTGCTGTGCCACCTCAAATCACAGACCCTTTAACAAAATATTCATTTTTAACTGGAAAACCTCTTAGGTGAGGTCTCTCATGTGATCACAGAGTGAGTGCTCTTGCTGAGCAGACTAAAAACAAAAGAAAACCCACAGTAAAAAATGCCTTTAAACTCTTCATTAGGATTATTATAGCACATGCCTAACAACTGCACTGATGACAAGACTGGGGGTTGGAGAGAGTTACTGCTGCCTTGGGAGCTTACTAATAATTAGAGGCCCCCAAGGGGCTCTGAGTTAAGTCATCTAAAAAAGTTAACAAAGCAACTAACTGGCAAAGTTAACAAGTATGTTGCCACAATAACAACTTGCCAATTTTGTTTAAATTGCTCTAAACAAAAAATTCAGTGTACATATAGGAAATACCTTTTAGTTTAAGAAACTTCACAATGATATCTTTACATCATGGAAAACAATGGGTGGGTCAAATTTTCTGTTTTGTGAGACATAAGTTAAAGTCATTAAAATCTGGGCAGAAATCGACTAACACAATATTAAAATGTCTACATTCTCTCTCTTTCTCTCTTTTAATCATTCCGTTGTATACTTATTAGGTGACTTTTGTATACTCAGCAATGTACCAGATGCTTGCTTGAGTGGGAGATGTAAAAAAAAAAAAAGAAAAAGTAAACTTTAAGACTGTATAATCTAGACTGGAGAACAGAATATACTGTTTTGTTTCATTTGGTTCATAATGAAATGAGTCATACAGATAGCAAGGGCAACAGAATCTAAATAAAAAAGAAGAGATTGTAATTGGAGGAGGTAGACATAAAAGGTTGAAACCTGACTTTGGACTTCGGGGATATTGAATTTGTCTATGAAAAAGCAAGGCTCTTCAAGGTAATTAAAAGAAGAGTAAAGAATTCAAGTTCATATTTGGGACCAAGTATAAACCTAAAATTAAAAATACCTTAGTTTTTTCATTCAAGGGAAAGCAACTGAGTTGAAATTCTATAAAAAATATATAAGCCAAGTTTAGCAATCCGGTGATCTGCAGCAGCACGGTCAAACCAGGAGATACACAGGCCAAGGGAGTGAGGTGTAAGAATGAACAAGGAAGGCACACTGTCCTCCAAAATATTTTTTATTAGCTATTGCCAAACATTTCTTCATTCAAATAATTGTAAGTGTGCTCCAAGAAACAGCTTACACCAATAAAACATATCCTGAGATATCACATCTCACAAAGGCCAATGATGCCATTTTCTGTTTTATAAATCCAGTCCTTAAAATAGGTAACAGTATAAAGGATAAGTGGTGAATGATGTCCTCTGCCTTCCTGTGGGAAGAGGTGTGTCTGCGGGAGCCAAATGTCTTTTCTTGCAGTTTTTGTACTTGTAGCTGAATCAGGTATTTTGGTAGTAGAATGACAAAGGGTTAATGGCAGGTAAAGGATAGCAGCTAACCAAGGGGACGCCACCCATACTTTTCAAAGGTGCCACCCAAATGCTGCACACAGTTTTCCATATGTGCTTAATGCACTTAGGTACACACTTTTGAGAGCAATGGACACCCTGTGACTGTAAACTGTATGGCAAAAGTCTTCCCTTACAATGGCACTTTGCTATTCTCCACCCCTTCTCCCATAGTCTCCCTGCTGGTAACCAGATTGCAAGCTTAACCACCAACGACCTAGAAAGGCATATCTTTTGATGCCATCTGGTCCTTTCTTTTCTTGCCTTCATTATCACGTGACTGGTGGCTCAGGAGACTCTTGTACGTGTTTGACAAATCTTAGGCTGTAAGATACTGGTGGAAGAAAAGAAGACAAGAGACAGAGAAGAAAAAAGCTTGGTTTGATTTGAAAATCATTATGCCCTGAGGAAAAAAAATTGCTAGTATCATATACATGATGTTTTTCAAATCTCCAAGGAGTAGAAGAGCTGACAGACAACATGGATTCTTAGGCATGACCTACACCTTTACAAAGTAGGGTAAGAAGGTTGGGGAAAGTTAAGGCTGCTGTGCTGATGAACACTAGGCTAGCAACCAAAAGAAAATACCTGACATCGTAAAATCTATGGAACTAGATCGAAAATGAGAAAAAAATTTAGCTCCCTGGTTAGCATTTACTTAACCTTTCACAACACATGAATAGCACGATAAAAATGATAAAACTAAAATCTTTCCTAATTTAGCATGAGTGACTGTAAAGTTAGGATTAGACACTGCATCAGGAAGTGCCCTATGAGAAAACTCAGTTTCTTTGCTGAAAGACAAGGAGCAAAAGAATGGAGAGATACCAAAGTACTTTTATTTTCAAAGACACTTTGAGGTCTATTTTAAAATAAGATTTAAAAGTGGGTTTTACCCAGGGGAAGAGGCAATTCCCAGTGACTAAAGCCTGTCAGAGAGAAGGTCCTATCAAAATTACCCATACCTTCAAAAAGGGCAAGCCCCTTCTGGGAAAAGGAACAATTAGAGTCTGTTTGGCTTTCATTTTGGTAGACTAGGATCATTTTCCTCTGAAGGAACCAAAGCTGCTTTTGATTTCAAACCTTGTAAACTCTACTGCCAAATGAAATATCACAGAACATGAGGGGAAATGATTTTGCTATTAAATGGCCCCTCCTAGTAGCTGTGACATTTTAAAGCACAGGTATATCAACTACAAGAAGCACATAGTGCTGAAGGAGAAGAAAGAACTCCCTTTCAGAAAAAAACTGCAAGTAGCACACGATGATGTTTTTCAAATCATCTATGGAAACTCTAATCCCGCTGCCCAACAATAAGAAATTTAACGCGCCTGCCCAGTCTCACAAACCATCCACTGGCTGATGCCCTTGACGGCATGGTCCTTCACTGGAACTTGTCTTTCATTCCTTCACTAAAAGATACCAAGACTTTGCCAAGTAACTAAATCAAAATGGAAAACAAGTCAAGTGATAGGGACAGTACTTGCATTTTGCATTTTCCTCTCTACTAAACGTTATGCAATGGGCTTTGAGTCCTCCCTTGAGCCACATTCTTCAAAGCTGCAGTGGCTTGTGGCCAGGTTTCCCAACTCGTTACACAACACTTTTGCACATGACAGCAACTAGCTGCTTATCCTACACATTTTATATTCCAACGTTTCTCTAACATTCAATGTGTTGAGAATCTTCCGAAAATCTCTCCCCAAAACCTGCCTTCCTGCTTTTATGAAAAATGACATTAAAAATAAATCCAAATATCAAACACATTTGTGCTGCTAGTGAATTTTACTTACAAAAACAAATACCATCACATTCTGCCATTCAGCTTATTTTGTTTGTGAAATAAGAAAGCTTAAGCCCTGGCTGGTGTGGCTCAGTGGATTGAGTGCCAGCCTGAGAACAAAAGGGTCACAGGTTCTTTCCCAGTCAGGGTACATGCCTGGGTTGCGTGCAAGGTCCCCAGAAGGCACATGACAGGCACCACACACATTGATGTTTCCCTCTCTTTCTCCCTCCCTTCCCCTCTGTCTAAAAAGAAAATAAATTTTTAAAAATTTAAAAAAGAAAGCTTAGACAAGTGGTTCCCATAAAATAGCATATGATATTATGTTTCACTTACAACTTACATATTAATTCTTTCACAAAAAATAAATGGGACTATTAACTCCCAGGTAGTAACTTGGTAAAGGGCATTTCCCTCACATCAGAACTGATTGAGGTGTAATGGGGCTTAATGACAACAACATAAAAACTCAGGAGAATAGCTAGGACCCTCTTCTCAATTTTCAAAGAAAGATGCTTTCATTAATATTCCTCTTAATTCAATTGGTATCTTGTAAAATAACAAAATAGGAATATCACCAAGTATTATAATGAAGTTTCAAATTATAAATACAATTTATATAAATTATTCTATTGTCACATTGTCCACTGAAGTACTAAAGGGCTCATTTATATACAAATAAGAAATAAAATCAGTAAGGCTGAGATACATGCTACTTACTCTTGGAAAACTTTTAAAAATCACTTTCTCCTAATAAAATCTAAGTAGTTCTTAGAGGAGGGAGCCAGAGAGTATTTAAAGCCAGAAGGTTAAATACAGTGTGCCTTCCCAAAGGCATAGTTTTTTCCTCTAAGATTTGGAAGAAAAACACTATTTTATAAAAAAATGAGCATAGGTCTTAACAATACAGTTTTATGACGAAAAAGACTTCAAATAAATCTCAGACCGCATCCCATGATCTCCAGGAATCTATGTTGAAACTACCAGAGCATATTACAGCAGATCACTATCACTGCTTTTGGACCTCAGAACATCAGTCTGAATCATGACTGAAATTATGTCTTTCAAAGGTTTAGACAGAGAGGAAGAGTGGAGGAGTAGTGGGGAGGTGGGGTGAAAAGAGAAGCAATGTGAGTACTCAGTAAATTAATGATGAGAAAATAGTGATATACTCTTTCTCAAACTATACAGAATCCATGTTGGCTAAAGTTTATTTAGTCTTAACATCTTAGAGCTATGAAGAAGATGAAGTGCCATCCAGGCAATAAAAATGATCAACAGTAAACAATGAGCTCCACCCTATTATATCACTGAACTAGATGTAAAGGTTTTTTTTTTTTTTTGAAAGATGCCAGCAGTAATTAATCTTCATTCGTTTTAGCCTTCTGCATACCACCTTTCCAGCCCCACTTCCTATTACCTCCTGA
This sequence comes from Trachops cirrhosus, assembly GCA_028533065.1. Lineage (NCBI taxonomy): Eukaryota > Metazoa > Chordata > Mammalia > Chiroptera > Phyllostomidae > Trachops > Trachops cirrhosus. The sequence goes on along the minus strand of CM052542.1, from coordinate 143,197,071 downwards.
AAACCTCTTCCACAAACCCAATGTGCTTTTGTATTCACTGATTTCTCCATGTGGAATGTCCTCTGCACTGTCCAACCAGTGAGCATCTAACTCATCTGCCAGCCCATTGCCCAAGTGTTCTTTCTCCCACGAGGCCTTCCTTGCCATGCCCCTCCCTCACATAACTAATACTTGATTTTCCACACTAATCACACTGTATTTTACTTATCTTCTAGATAAGACTGAATCCATACCTTTAGTCATTTCAGTTCGTCAACTACCAAACAAAAACACTGACCCACAATGGGGAGGAAGAATGTAACGTAATTTCCAGTGGCTTTATCTGGGACTCGGTAACTCACCAAAGTTGAGGTAACAATACTGGGGCCTCTAAACAGTATAATCAGATGCTAGGCCAACATTCATTAGCGATCTGCTTACGGATGCCAGAATTCTACACTGGGTTTTTTTGTGTGCAGCTGAGGTCACCACAAAAGATGACTACATGTAGCGTAACCAACAATCTTCAACTTAACTCTTGATTAGAGTCGGCATCTCTTTTAATAGTGACGTATAGCGTTAAGAATTGCAGGTATTACAGCGAAGTGACTTATCAAAGGATTTATAGTGATGACGACAATGTCTAATGAAATTCAAAAATAATTTTTTCAAGTCTGCAATTTTGGGGGGCACCAATTTTGACTTTTAGATGTTACTAACAGGCTTTCTAGCAAATAGAAAAGCTGACTGATATTTAAGTTTGGCCTCTGTTCCAGCTGTTGTTACAGAAATAGTGATAATAACAAGTATAATGAAGGCAGTTACTAAGGAGAAAATGGAAAAGAAACAGCTAAGAAAACCCAAGTATGAAAGGGAAAAGTCTAAAAAGAAGTAGTCTACAATGCACAGGGAAAAATTAAATGAACAGTTTTTATCCCATCTGATAATATGAGAAATTAGTGTTTGCAAAATTTTACAAGATCCCAGAACTGCTGATCAGATGAAGCTTACAATGCAGAACACATGAACAAATTATTTTTTCCACTGTCATGCAGTCATCTCTAAGGAAAACTTGACTTTTGACAGCCTCATTTGAAAAAAAATAATTAAAATCTGGTTCCAGAGGCATATATTCTTCACTGAAACTCCCACAAGGAACCCAATCTCCAAAGTGATTTAACAGAAATTGTTCACTTGATGTCCACTCTGAGCTAAATTTAGATTCATCCCCTCTATGTTTATGAGGATTTGGTTTAAAAAACAAAACAACAACAACAAAAAAAACTTATTCATTCACCATATTTCTTCTTTGGTCACACAAGAACTTTCTGTATTCCAAGTTTCAAAGTCTGGGAAATAGGGCTACATCACTGGAGAAAACAGTGGCAATTTGTTCTAAATACAAAATAGCTTATTTTCCTTTGGCAACTCTCCAGGGGTTTTGGTGGACGGAAAGGATACTCTTCTCTGGAGAGATCAGTAGAGCTCAGGCTCTGAACCTGGCCTACTGTCAAAACTTGGCTGTGAGTGGAAGAGAAATTTTAAAAAATTATTTACCTTTCACATGTATTTGGAAACTGATTAAAGATTTTTGGCATTATTAGCAGTTTTTCTACTCTTCAGCCTTTTGTTGGTGTTCACCCTATTCTGGCAGCCCCCACTGGCTGATTTAATGGTACCAAGGGGCTGAGAAGTATTGCTGCCCAAAAGAAAAAGCATTCTCACAGGGACTGGGAAGGCAATCTGCAATCACAACAGTAGCTACTTGTTAATTTTCTATTTGAAACACAGTGATGTCAATAGTATTGTACCCTGCCAGCCACCATGGGGTAAAGTACATTTTGAAACCAAAACAAACTTCCTACGTGCTGGCAAGTCAGATCTGAGACACAGTGATAAGGTTCTGTAAGACACTGCCCTAGTTTCATACGCAAAATGCACATAGCAAGCACTAGTCTACCCTACTATAAAAGTTTGTTTTTTAAGTTTAAGCCTAACTCTCAAAGTCCATTCCCATCCACAGACCAGTGGAATTATTTTATTATATCAAATTATAGTTCAGAATGGCAGGGGGAAATGAAAAATTATTGTTACTGATCTCTAACAAAATGGTGACCCTACATAGCACAAATGGCACACTCAAAGAATGCTTTGTAATGTAAATGTTTATTTAGAAGCATAAAATGAAAATAGCACAATGCCTTTTAAAAATGGCCCTGCTAATAAGATGATTAGTATAATAGTTCATTTTAAGGGGGTGTATCCACTTGGGAGGAAAGACATGTTTTATTAACAGAACACTCTGGCCTAAGAATTGCTGCGTCCCTGGAAGATGAATATTCACAATGTGTACTGAATGTGAGTAACCTGAAATAGGGAGTGAAATGATTAGAAGTGGTGACCATGCTCACTACTGGCAGACGGTAAATGGTTTAGCATAGCTGGATATCTGCCAACTCAGTCAAGTCAGCCAGGGATTATTTTTAATGTCCCATTTTAGTACAATTTCCCCCAAATCAAATTGCAGGGAGTTTTGTTTATTTCTTATTTTGTTTTACTTTTTTTTGTGGAGGGGTATAAAATTTGGGGCAGGAAAAAGTAACCAGGAGCAACTGTTTGGCCAATCTGTAATTAAAATCCACTGGGCATTTGGAACCCCTGGAAAAGTAAGATTCAGAGAATTTTAAGCATCATAGTTCTGACAATGACAGATAAATCATGTTTTGGTATATCGCCTTATTTCAAAGTTACTTAACTCTTCTGATCTTTCTCTTTCATTATACTGTATCTCATTTTTTTTCTGACCACAAAGGACCCAACTGAAGAGTAGTTTTTGAGTTACTTTTGGAGGCAGCCTCACATAACACCTGGCATCAATCCTGAGCATGCTGTTCTCTGATAAAGCAACATTTTTTTCAATATCAATATTGTATTTGGGCAATGACGAATTAACATTTTTTAAGCAGGTAGAAAGTGAACATACCTTAAGAACTACTTCACTTTTTAAAACCCTTCTGAATAGGAAACAGTATTAAGGTATTCAATGGATTAACAACAAATACGATAGTCTCCTAAAAGACAAACTCTTACCAGAAAAAATACTGGGTTCAAAATTATGACTGGGTTGCAACACTACAAGTTTTGACTTATTTCTGAATTTTACTTTGGTTCGCCTCTGAATCAGTCCAGGAAAAAACTAACTAAGAGAATCAGAGATCTAATATTTATTTTGTGTGATTTTACTCTCAACTCAATACCATTATAGTATTCTATCCAAGAAGGACTGCTACACAAGTACCATTACACTTTGATTCCAGGAGAATGGTCCTGAAAAAAAATCTATATTGTTCTGTGGCTTTCAGAAGAAGGAAAATCCAGGATGAGGGAACATGTTCATTTTGTTACCACTGCCAATCAAAATCCTGGCTGTTCATCAGGGCAGGCTATGTGGCTCTCTTGTCTAAGTATATCGCAACAAGAAGAACACAAAAGCTATTGCTCCAACCAAAGAAGTTAGTAGATTTTGGAGGATAAGTTTGCTCAACTTGGCTACATTTCCTTTCAAATATTAGAGATATTACAGGACAAAAGTCCTAAAACAGCTTTCAGGATTACCATCATCTCTAATATCAGGGAACAAATGATCTTTTAAAATGATGAAAAATAAGACCCAAAATCTAGGCATTATTTTCTTTTAAACACATCAATATTTCCTGAACATTCAAGCCAGTAAATACAGTTCATGCTTCCTCCTCCTATGACCCAATACACGCAGCAGTCAAGTCCAACTGCTTTCAAGGGAGTTCTCAGAGACCAGTATCCAAATTGCTCTTTAGGAAAGCCTCCCCCATTACAAAAACAGCAACTCTTGAAAAGTTGTTCGGCTCTATCTAAATCGTATTATGTTTACAAATGTTTTAACTACAAAGATGGAATTTCCAATTGAAAAAGAACCTTATTTAGAAGAGACTGGGTTTTTTTTTTATAGTTATGCCAAAGACAAGCTGTTCTATAATTTGTGAATCAGGCTGGAATAAAGTGAATCAAGAGAGAAAAACATACAGACGTTACAATCCTAGAGAAAAATGCTGTAATTGGTCACACCAAGAATCCAAATGCCAGAGTATGTTTTTGTCAGTGACACCAACAGATGGCTCGGGGAAACTATGATGGCTGCCCTCCATGACAATCCATATATGTTACAAAAACATACCCTTGACATCTTTATAATAAAGCACAACTGTGATATTTTAAAGAACAGATCTAAATTGCTTTGATTTTATTTTCATTTTTTATTAGGGTAATTAGCCCCTATATAGTTAGCATTCACTGTGTAAAGTAAGACTCTTCTTTTTCTTCTTTTTTAATTAAAAAATTCCTCCTTCAAGCTTCAAGAGAGTATACTCTCTAATTCTAATTATTATAATTTTGATGAAAAAAAATCTTAGTGTACCTTTTCTTAATTTCCAGAATTCTCCCTTATTCTAATTTATCTATTGCATTTCCAGATTAGCCCATATTTTTCTCATTTAATTTTAGATTATTTTAAAGGGTCAGCTTTGCTCTAATTACTTTTGAATAAATGTGTTAAAAAATAAAGCATTCTATGAAAAAGCAGATTTTTAATGGCATAAAATCTTATTATCAACTTCTCATATCAGTTTTTAGGCAAGCTATATTGAAATGTTTATAAGTCAATAATCTAACGCTGATTTAGTAGAGCAGGCAGAAAGTTTATAGAGGCAAACGATTTCCCACAGAAACATCTTATTCAGGGTTCTCTATTAAAGGATATACTGAGAAACACTCAGATGAAATGTAAGTTACAAGGGCAAATTAAATAAATGACCCCAAAAGTTTCTTCATCACATAAGAGTTATTAGAATAAAATGAATGTCTTCAACAGTACTCCTAAACAAAATAACATCTAAGAGATTCTGGAGAGCTATGGATATTGGGCTTTTAGTTATCCCTTTTCACCTGAAGCGATAGCAGATTTCTCTGTCCCCATTGAAGCTTTTGGCTGTTTTCACAAGACACCTGGGCATTCACCAACATTGCTGCTATAAATGGGGGAGAACCATAGTAGGCATTCTTTCATAGGGAAAACACAGTCATTAAAAATTACACTATATTTTAGCTGTCACTGAAGACATAGCAGAAAAGCAACCAGAGATTAAGAGAATAAGAAGTTTTGTCATACTCTCTAAATGTAGACAGTCCCAGGCCCATGTGTATCTTATCCAGGCTGAAAAGCTGAAAGTTCACTTTCACCTCAAAATAAGTGACAATTTATGATTAAGACAGAGCAAAAAAGTTTCAGAGGCAGCATTTCTCCTGAAAGCCCTTTCAAACATACTAAAAATGTGATAAAAACCAATTTTGGCAAACTCTTAGAACCATGCAAGTCACAGGAATAATCACTCATAACTAAGTCATTCATACTAACTTCAGCCTGTGATAACCCCCTAACATGATTTTATATCAACTCCCATTGGGAGCACACACAACTTAACACTTAATTATATATATTGCTTATAGGGGCTTTATAATAATATCTTTTGTATTCCACCCAGTTAAACTATAAATCCTCAAGAGCAAGGCCCAGGACTACTTCTTTTGTCCTATCCCCAGCACCCAGCACACAGTCAATGCCTAGTAAGTGCTTGTCATTTGATTTGTAATTATCATTAGGGGTCCTTTGTCAGTGCCAGGAACTAATAACCCACTTCAAATGAAGTCTCACTACCACTGAAGATTTTAAACCATAAAACATCATCTTGGGGTTAATGGTATATAAAACTGTTAAGAGACATTAGCATAGACAACTGACAATTACCCATTGCTTATAAGTCATCCTACATTGCTTTTCAAAGGAAATTTAAAACAAATCCTAAATTTTCAAAATCAAGGTACTTTGGAATAAATCTAAAATTTCGACATATTTCCTAGTTATCACAAATAAATGTGAAAAAGTGGGAAAGGGGACAGAGTTAGAGAGAAGGGTCAAATTGCACTTTAATGAAAATAGTAAAACTGCTGCTAAAACATAATTCTTAGTTATTGTTTACTCCTAATCACTGTCAGTTGCACTTGTACTAGCATCTAACTCCTCTGTACTAACATACTCAAAGCTCTATCACAACTGTTGAGAAACCTCTAATTAACCTTCACTCGCCAAGAAAGATAGGGCCATTTTACAAAATGAAGCTGCCAAGTACAAACATGTGTTTGAGCTCCAGCTTTGCTATGTCTAAACTAAGAAATCCTAGATAGACATAGGATATAGTTCTTCACAGTTTCCTAAAAGGTTTCTCCATTGAGGACAACCAACTGAAAAAAATTTTTTTAATTAAAACACTAAACCAGAAAATGCCCCAAAGCTAATGTTTAAAAATCCACTCTTTTCTATTTCATTCAAATAAATATTATAAAACTAAGCATTACTGACTATAATTTTAAAATAAAAAGATTTTTACTGTAGCAAATTCTAAGGCAAATTAAACATTTAGAAAATGACAGGCAAATGTTTATTAATTTTACCACAAGTAAATTAATCTATGTCTTTATCTGCATGAAAATTAAAAAAATCTATGATCTCAAAAATAGTGAAAAACTAATCACAAATATATTTCTTCCAAGCACAGCAGATCAAACTGTGTCAAACATAGTTTTTAAAAATTTCTGCCCTGACTGGTGCGGCACAGTGGATTGAGCACCAGCCTGCGAAGTAAAGGGTCACTGGTTTGATTCCTAGTCACAGGGTACATGCCTGGGTTGTGGGCCAGGTTGCCAGGAGGAGGCACACAAGAGGCAACCACACGTTGATCTTTCTCTCCCTGTCTTTCTCCTTCCCTTCCCCTCTCTCTAAAAATAATAAAATATTTTTAAAAATTCCTAATAGAATGTTCAACAGGGAAAGAACAAGTTTTAATATACCATATTTAAAATATACTGAAGTAGAATCGCTTCTCGGCCTTTTGGCTAAGATCAAGTGTAGTATCTGTTCTTATCAGTTTAAAATATACTGAAGTAGTCACAGATCATTTCCTATATAATAAACACTTGTTATCTCTATTTTAATTACTTCACAGATTTCAAAAGAGCCAAACTCATAACTGTTTTTAAACAAATATATAGATAATATTCATATATACATATATATACACACATACATATATATTTTTTAATTCTGGCATAATAAATGGCTCTAGATGAATACCTATGAGATCCAATTGGCCATTTCAATACAATCTCTTTGGCTAGAAGCATTTATGGAAATTCCCAGCATTCTATGATATTTTCCTAAAGCTATTAATTCTACACTAAGAAAGACATTAACTTTCCAAAAAAGAATAAATCTTCCTAAGGCTCCACCCAAGAACAATCTCAGCTGTTATGGTAACTTCCATGAAAGAATCTGTTTAAATAATTACACAGGCTTTTAATGATGTCAGATTAAACAGCTATCAAAATAAACCAAGGTACAAAAAAATTAGAAGCAAAACAGTATTAACACAACTGCAGATAAAAATCATAGAGAAGAGTCTGTATCTCAAAAAGCAAGCTGAAATTTAATGAGATCTAATATCAAGTAATAGAGCTCTGTAGACAAATCAGGATGGTAACACATAAAGGACTAGACATATATACATTCCAAACACCTTGAAGAAATGTTTACACAATAAAAAAAGATCTGTCACAGATTCTATGTTACAGTAAAACTTTAAGTCACAATTGTGTTTCTTGGTCAGCTGTACAAATTCAAATACAGAAAGAAATGTACTTTCATCTGTGTAACCAGCACACTCAAGAGGCATTTTCCTATGGTACACAACTTTAGTAGAGATCCCATTATGAAGCACAATCACCACATATTTCCTAAGTGGGTCATATTACCTAGAATATCCTATGAGGACAAACTGTTCTCTCTGAAGCAGGAGTGGAGGACAAAATTATTTTTCTTGGAAAGGGAAGATATTTGCTGGGTAGCAAATATCTCACTATGTGCCTTCCTAAAATATTTTCTATCTCCAAGTGGTCTTATACACACATACGACAAACCAAAACAAAGCACACAAAAAAACACAGCTATTTATTTGACTTCTCATTTAGCTTTTTTCTCTTAATCCAACGCAAGGGACATAGACTACTATAAAAATCAAACAAACAAAAATGTTAATTACTAACTCACTAAGCACCTGTAATGTGTAAGACACCGTGTCAGGAGTAAGTTACAGTCCACTGTCGTCTCATAGACTACATATGATCTAGAAAGGGAGTACATTACAGTGTAAGGTAGTGTGGGTTAAAATTCATATAAATGACACAAACAGTGAACAGGTAGGAATTTAGAAAAGATACCACTCTAGATAATCAAGAAAGACTTCATGAAAAACCTACATATCAGCTGTTTAAGAAGGCAATGTGAAAAAGTCCTGGTTTGGGAATCAGAAAATCTAGGTTCTCATCCTGTCTTTGTCATTAATCAGCTCGGTGGAACACGTAACTTGGAGGGACTTAGGTTTCCTTATCCATAAAATAACAATGGTTTTCTAAGATCCCCTCCAGCTTTATTATCTATGGAAACATATGGGTAAGATTACCCATACATTATTGCCTTTTTAAAACCTTTAAGTTCACAAGTAACATAATTTTTCTACAAAAACTCTAGCAATAAAATCAACATGGTAGTTTCTCCTCGATTCTCTCTCCCTTTCCCAGAGGTTTTCATATCAGTTTGACATGTATCTTTCCAGGACTTCCAATGTATTTACATATAAGATTGTGGTATTTTTTAACATAAATGTAATCATACTGGAAATACTATTTTGCCATTGGCTTTTTTCACTGAGTTATGTCTTAGAAATCTCTTCACATATACACAGAGGTCTATATCATTCTTTTTACCTACTCCAAGTTTATGGATGTATTATCATTTATTTAGCCATTCCCCTATTGACAGGAATTCATATTATTTTTAATTTTTGGTTATTATAAATACTTTTGTTATTCTTGCTCATGCTTCTATGTGCATTAGAAGTTCACGAGGGAAGTGGGGAGAAAAAGAGTAAAGGAATTTGAGCCAAAAGTATAAAGGCAGAAAATATAGGGGAAGATAAAGAAGTTCAAACCAAGTCCATATTTTCAGCAAAAGAGGAAACAGGAGTCATAACAACATATAGGAAAATACTGTTTGACCAGGAGTTGAAAGATATGGGTTCTGGCCCTTGGTTCAAAAACTAGTTCTGAGAATAAAAAGTAGGATTTGGTACTTAAAATCTCAGAATGTTTTTCAGACTAGAAGAGATCTTAAAGATCATTCAATTCTACCACCTAATTTTAGAGAAACTAAAGTCCTACCCTAAAACTACAGTGTGATACAGATAATGCCTAGCTTTTTGCTTTACCTCCCACTCTGCTAAAGGGATTTTTTTTAAAAGTTTGAATAATTACCATGATAAACACTATAGGAAAACAGTAAGTAGAATGGCTGATCCATAAGGAGGTTGCAATTAAAGACAACATAAATTTCAAGTTGATCCAGTCAGCATAGCTGATTTCCAGCAACCCTTAGCAACTTGGAGGAAAAAAAATAAACAGTGGAGATGTCCTAAAATTAGAGATGGAATTGCAAACTATCAAAGCAGTGAGGATATTATTGAAAAGCTACTTTTTAAAAAAAGATTTTATTTATTTATTTTTAGAGAATGCCAAATGGAAGGAGAGAAATATTAATCAGCTGCCTCTCACATACCCCTAAACGGAGCCCTATCTGGAATCAAACCTGCAACCTTTCAGGTTGCAGGACGATACCCAACCCACTCAGCCACACCAGCTCAGGCGGAAAGCTACTTTGATTGTCCAAATAGTAAGGAAGAAAAACTCCAATATGCTGACCTGCAGTTTTCTTTTCAGATTGTTTATAGACCAACATTTTAAATAAGCTAAGTTGTCCTTCCTCGGAGTTTTGTGTAACATCAGTGTGCTTCTCCCTCCTGGTATGACACACCCTCATCTAGTGATCACTGGCACCTATTAAAATGACTAATTCAATACAGCAGTATCACAAAACAACCACCACAAGACTGGATTTCTAGAGCCTGAGCAAATATAAACTTGTCGGAGAATAGAAAAAAAAAAAATGTGACCAGGATTTAGCACAATGATGTTTACTTGTTACATTTCCTTAGGTCTATGCTTCTTAGGGCTTTATATTCTATAATATATAGGAATTCTATAGCTTTATACTAGTATTTACTATTTATCATTATAAAATAATTACTTATTATAAAATAACCTTTTATCCTTGTAGCTATAGTGCCATGTGTTATAATAATATTTATAAATTTTATAAAGTTCCAAAGTTTTAATGAGATAAGGTTCTAAGCTCATTTTTCCAGCTGCTCTCTCATTTTGTATGTTTCTGGGGGGGGGTGTTACATATATACATGTGTATGTGTGTATTTATATCAAGGAAAATGCTTTGGAGACAAAAGAATAAAAAAGTTTCTAATATGCCTACAATTACCGAACTTAAAACATTCAGGATCTACTCCCTGTGCTTGAGCAAGCAATAGTCAACACGTCACGGTGGGCGTCTTATTACAACAAAAACAAGGATGATGAGGAAGAACAAGAGAAGGTCCTTGAAGCAGAGGGAGAATATAAATATTCAGCAAGAGATAGTTTAATTTTTTGGTTGATGATTCTAGGGCAGTATTTAAATCTCAGGGTGAAGATGAATTGACTCAATTTGACATGAGCATCCAGTGTATCCACAGTGTGTATGTACACCAGTAAGATTATAAGCAGTGATCAAGAGCTCTTGGCCTTGGTGTTCTATGGTACCAAGAAGGACAAAACCTCAGTGAATTTCAAAAATATTTACATTGTACAGGAGCTGAATAATCCAGGAGTTAAACAAATGCTAGAGCTAGCCCAGTTTAAGGGGCAGCAGGGAAAAAAACATTCCCAAGACCTGATTGGCCATGGATGTGACTACATGGAGTGCTGTGGGTTCAAGATGACCATACAAGTACCATGCTGCTCACCAACACAGATGGCAATGACAATGCCAAAGCCAGCAGGGCCAGGGATTTCCATGACTCAGGTATCTTCCTTGACATTATGCACTGAAGAAACATAGGGGCTTTGACGTATCCTTATTTTAAAGATATCATCAACATAGCAGAAGATGAGGACCAAGGGGTTCACTTTTAGAAATCAAGCAGGCTAGATCGTCGAGGAAGGTTTGTGCCAACGACATCAGAAAGTGAGCATTCAGCAGGTTCAAGTTTAAGCTCAACAAAGATAATGCTCAATGTCGGCATTAAAATATGGTCCAGAAAGCTCTCAAACCTCCTCCAATCAGGCTTTATGAGGAAACAAATGAACCAGTAAAAACCAGGCTGTGGACATTTAATGTAAATACAGGCAGTTTGCTTCTGTCTAGAGCCACCAAGCGATCTCAGATCTACGAGTCATCAGATTGTACTAGAGAAAGAGGAATGAAACAGCTCTCATCAGTTTCAAGTTCTTGAAAATGCTGAAGAAGCACCATTACCTGAGACCCTCCCTGTTCGGTGTACCCTGAGGAGTCCGTGGTTAATGGGAGCTCAACCTTGTTCAATGTTCTACTCATGAAGTGTCTGGAGAAGGAGGTCATGGTAATGTGCAGATACACCCTTTGCCAGAACGTCCCCCCTTAATTTGTGGCTTTGATGCCAGAGGAAGAGGAACTGGATGATCAGAAAATTCAGGTGGCTTTCCCCAGGCTTTCAGCTCGTCTTCTTACCTTATGCTGATGATAAATGGAAGGTGCCCTTTACTAAAAAAGTCATGGCAAACCCAGAGCAGGGAGACAAGATGAAGGCTATTGTTCAGAAGCTCTGCTTTAAATATAGAAGTGACAGCTTTGAGAACCCAGTGCTGCGGCAGCACTTCAGGAACCTAGAGGCCTTGGCTTTGAATTTGACAGAGCCTGAACAAGCAGTAGATCTGACATTGCCCAAGGTTGACGCAGTGGATAAAAGACGGGGTTACCTCATGGATGAGCTTAAGGAACTTGTGTACCTACCACGTTAACAATCCCGAGGAGAAAGTTCTCAAGCAAAATTAAGATGATGAAGGTTCTGAAGGCCCACGGTGGACATATCTGAAGAGGAACTGAAGGCCCATGTCAGCAAGGACGTGCTGGATAAGCTCACCGTGCCCATGCTGAAGGAAGCCTGCAAGATGTATGGGCTGAAGGGCAGGATGAGGAAGCAGGAGCTGCTGGACATGCTCACCAAGCACTTCCAACACTGACCAGACACTGTACACCCAGCCGCCTTTCCACTCTGTCGCCAGGCTGCCCAGTTTTGCTCTCATGTTGAAAGTGTTTTTCCTGAGCCAGAAGAGTCTGCCTGACAGAAGCCAGGACTTTACATTTATGAGACTTTCTGTTGTCATGGAGACAGCATAACCCTCCCACTTCGCTGAGCTTTATTCTCCTGTCTGAATAAAAAGCCCTAATTTTGTACTATTTAAAAAAAAAGAAACATTCACAGAACTATAAAACTTTTCACATAGGGAAGGAATTCAGAGGTCATCTAGGTCTCCTTCTTTTATAGCCAAGGAAAGCAAGGCCCCCGGAGTTGAGATAACTTATTTGACACCCAGAGTCTACCAGTAGCAGAGATGAAAAGAAAAATTATCTTCTGATTTCTGGTACAATTCTCACATCAATGTATCCTCAAAGAAGTCATCTGTGTTGGATTCTAGGTATCTTTTTGACAACTTAGCTCCTAAACCATGTATAGTATTAAAACTACCTTTCTCCATTTGCTTTTCCCAAAATAACAACAAAAGTCAATTTACTTATGAGTTCATTAAGTTTCAACTTTTCTTGATTTAGAAGATATGAATATAAGCAATATGTTACACATCTGTCCCAGGGCTGAATTAATTATTTTGTAAGTAAATATGTTTTTAGGAACTGGTTAGCAGGTAACCGTATTAGGAGATTCTATTCCTATTACTGAATCCTCCTTTATAGACCTGTGGTTTTTCACTAGTAACACCCATGGGACTTTCGAATGGCAGTATCTACTAGAATACAGGAAAATATAAGAAGTTCAAAATATTATCTTCTCTGCAAAGGTAAAATATATCAAAAGGATCTGAATCTCTTCATTTTTAAAAGATAAATAAATGCAAACACTGAAGAAGTCACTCAGTTAATAAGATTTCTGAATGATATACCTCTTGGCATGCCTGAATTGACAAAATTTATACCAAAACAGAAATGTCTTCAAATGAAGATGCTAGTTTAAGAAAAAGTGTTTGAATTGAATTTACTATTAAACCAATGTTTATCAGAACATTTATACTGCAGTGATTATTATATGCAGCAAAGGAATTTAATAAAATACCATATTATCTTAAAGTCTAGTAGAAATCTGCTCCTGTGAGCACCAATATAAAAGGTATAGTCAGTTTTATGTATCAAATACAGTCCTCAAAATAAATTTTTATATACAGCATCATACAAAATGTATCAAGAAAATCTATTAATTAAACTATTCCTTTTTTAAATTACAAATTCATAGTTTGAGAGGAAGTATTTTCTTAAGCAAGTTATAGCTGCACTGAGACATACACTTTGCAATTACTTGGATAAAAAGCTACTATATCTTCACTACAATATTTTGAAGTCTGACTTATTTGTTAATTCCAGACATAATTTTAGAATCTAAGTGTCACGTTATAATATTTCTGGGTTATTTTTAAGACTAATGATCTCATCTCTTCCCATGTATCAGCTGTAAAATTGATTTAAACTTTAGGAACTGGATAGCTGAACTTCTGAGAATACTTGGTTTCTAGAATGCAATCCTTGTCTGAGTCAGCCTCTGTCACCTTGCAGCCTGGGTCAGGAAGTGGAAAGCTTAGCCTTAATGAGCTATTTCTGACAAAGGTCAATATAGAGACTGTGAATCTATCTAGATACTACTGCAATGACTTCATTGCATAGGCTGCATTTTAGATGTGTAATTTCATCCTGGCTATGCTTCTTCTATTAACCATAAATTTTATCTCCAAAACCCACCCATTATTTCATCTCTATCTCATATAACATTCAATTCTAATACTAACAGGTGCCTATTTCTGTACTCTAACAGCTATTTTTAGTTTGTCTACAGTTTTCAGAATTCCTACTCATATAAAAATAGTTAAAATATTCACTGATTTGCATACAAAAATTAATGCACCAATTACATGTCTCTCTAACAAATGATAGTACTCTGCATACTGTTTAGTAATATTATTTTCTATATTTATCTAGTTCTATAGCTTCATAAATAGTCAAATTCTTTTAAAGAAGTGTCCTATACTTCCTAATGTTTAGTTACTTTTTTTAGTGTTTTGTAGTTACACTTGAAAACTCAGTACTATAACTGGACTCATACTGTTCAAAAAGTACAAAGAATAATTTTTTCTTCTTTAAGATTTTTACATAAATTAAAAATAATGGTGTCAGTTTTCCATCTTTAGACTAAAAAAGGAAAGTAGCCATTAATTTTATTTGCCAATTCAGTAGTTATTTGCCAAACCAGATCAGTAGTTATTTCCTGGTCTCTGGACAATGCTGTTTCCCCATCCCTACACAATTGCACTTCTAAATTTTGTTGTTCAAGATCTAACAAATACAATCAAGCTATATTTTATTTTATCTTAAGAAAAACTGGTACAATTACCACATTTGTTCAACATATGGTCTTAATTTTGTTAGATTTCACTATACATTAGAGGCTCTTAAAAACCTTTAACTATGCCCTTTTTATACACAGAGCTCAATCTTTCCTCATTATCAAGTAAACTACATTAGGTAGCAAGCACCATATAGTACATTGTAAACTCATCTTTGATTAACTGCGTGTATTAAGTAATTGTAAAAAGTTGAGTCATTTGTGCAGTGCCATCAGATGATGATGATATCAGCACTTTTTAAGGGCCAAATTATAAAGTTAGTGGACTTTTCAGGGCCTTTCCTTCAATCAGTGGTGGCCGCTACAACAAACAGATGACCACAAAGTTGGTGAGCAACACTAGTTAGCCATTTTAGTAAGTATGAAGTGATATCCTGTAGTTTTGATTTGCATTTTCCTAATGACTACTGATGTTGAGCATCTTTTCATGTGCTTTTTAATACATGTGCCTTTTGTGTATTTTCTTTGGAAAAACATCTATTCAAATCCTTTGTCTGTTTTTATATTGTATTATCTTAGGGATCCAACTTCATTATTTTGCATGTAGACATCTAGTTGTGTCAGCACCATGTGTTGAAAATACATTGCACATCTTAGCACCTTGCCAAAAATTAGTTGACCCTAAATATGAGGGAGTATCTCTGGATTCTATTCCATGAATTTATGTAAGTCTATTCTTAGGCCAATATCACTCTGTCTTGATTACAAAGCTTTGTAGTAAGCTTTGAAATTGGGAAGTATGAGTATTCCAACTTTGTTCTTTTCAAGACTGTTTGGGCTATTTTGGGTACCTTGCATTTTCATATAAACATTAGGATCAAGCATTAATTGCTGCTAAAATTGGAAGCTGGGGTTTTGATTTGGCTTGCATCGAATCTGTACATCAGTTGGGGGGTACTACCATCTTAACAATATTAATGCTTCCAATCCATAAACAGAGATGTCTTCTTCAATTTCTTTAAACAGTGTTTTATGATTTTCAATACACAAATCTTTCATCTCCTTGGTTAAATTTATCCCTATGTATTTTTATTCTTTTGGATGTATTGTAAATAGAACTATATTCTTAAATTCATTTTCAGATTGTTCATTGCTGGTATATAGAAACACAACTGTTTTTGTGTCAGTCCTGAACCCTGCAACTTGCTAAATTCATATATAAATTCTAATAGTTTGTTGTGCGTTCCTTAGGACTTTCTATATACAAGACTGGTATCTGCAAACAGACAGTTTTACTTATTCCCTTCAAATCTGGATGCCTTTTATTTCTTCCTCTTGCCTAACTGCCCTGGCTAAAACCTCCCATAGAACATTGAGGAGAAAGCATGAGAGGAGGCATCCTTGTTTTGTTCCTCATCTTAAGGGAAAAGCATTCAGTCTTTTACCACTGAATATGATGTTAGCTGTGTGTTTTTCATAAATGCCATTTATCAGGCTAAGGAAGTTACTATAAGGCATTTTCATACTGAGATTTGTATCTTAGTAATAAACTAAGGCTAATAAATGCATTTGACTAAACTTTTCTGAATTCCATAATTCAAATCCAACACTAGAGACTTCTGATCCAGCTACAGTTATACATATCAAACCTACACTAAAGGTTCAACCTCATAACTTGTTTTTAATACAAGTTCTGCCAAATCACTCTTGCACTGTTTTTCACTCCTAATAAAACAAATGTACATTTTTCTAGAATGTGCATATTGTATATAAAAGTTTATGTTCTTTTAAAATAAATATCATATAAGTACCCAAAATATACAGCTAAAACCAGTTAAGATATGTTCCTCCTGCCTAGGAATCACAGTCAGGTGATGTACTAAGAAACCACTGCCTTACCTACGGTCACAAAGATTTACTCTTATACATTGTTATAAGATAAAGTAGACTAAAACAGTCACTTTGTCAAAATTTCCATGTCAACTGGGGACATGTAGATAATCTAGAAAAAAATATTATATTCATTATCATGTCCAAACCATTGGGATAAGTATAACTAATACATTAAAAATTCTAACATCAAAAAAATTGAAATTATTTTGATATTCTAGTCTCCAAGTGTATATAAATCTTTACCTCATAAAATGCTTACCATTTTCAACTTATGCAATGAGAAATGAATAAAGACTTCACAAGTGGAGCATAAACTCCATCAGGTAAACTATTCCCCTTTACAAAACCACCTGTCTTTATACTAACTACATAATATCCTAATGAACTGAAAGAATCAATTAGCCTCTTTAAAAAGGTTACTGACTTTTTTTATAAGCAGGAATAAGTTCTGCATAGTAAAAATCCTTTAAGATGTTCCCACTTAACAAGTTTTTTCATATAATTTACATTTTAAGAATTCATTAAATTTTCCATTTACTTCATATGAAATTATTTTATTATAATGTCTGTTACACTCTCAAGAGTATTTTATATATTTGTCATTTTTCACTTAAGTCATTATAATTCAATAATATATTATTGGTTATAAATATACTCAATAGTATATAGAATCAGTTTGTCACTCAATGAATATTTACTAAATGACTGCTATATGCTAAGGGTAAATAAGACAAAATCCCTGCCCTCCTGAAACTTACAGTCAAGTGAAAGAAGTCAGATAATTCAAACAAATAATTCAGAAATAAATGTTAAGGTGACAGAAAAGACAATGGGATAGAAGAATGACTGGAGGGCAACTAGTATACTCTAAAGAGATGACCTGAGAACTAAATAATGATGAAGAGTTACAGCAGGGACTTTCTAAGCAAAAGAAAGAGCAAGTTCAAAAGCACAAGATGAAAATGAATGTGGTGTGTTTGAGGGAGGGTGGGGAAAGAAAGCAGTGCTAACTGGGCCAAAGGAGATGAGGGATAGAGTGACAGAACTTTGTTAGACCACAGATTTTATCTAATTGCAATGGGAAGCCAGTGGAAGATTATAAACAAAAATGACAGGATATAATATATCCTTTGAGAACATCACTGTTGCTGCTATGTGAAGATGAAACATGAGGATGAATAAATAGTAGCCGTTGATGGAGAATCATGTTCTTTCTTTATATGGTTTCTTAGTCCTCTCTCTTCCTTTCTGTTCCCATTTCCATCACCTAACTGCTGATTCTTATATCCTTCTCCCACATGGGCTACTTCAATAATATCCAAACTAGAATCTCTGCTTCTATAGCTAGACTGTACAAGTTCTGTCCAGAAAAAGTAAAGAAAGCCATTGTTAATATAATAAGAACGGTTTGCATGACGATGTAATCTGGCAGCCAAGAAGAGTGGGCTGGAATGCACATGCGTGAACAATGATGACTTCACTATACCAGTCAGTGGGGGTGGTAGATATCACTGAGTGAGCATGTGCATTGTATGGCCCTTCACATTCAAAGTGACTGAGTAGAGCAACAAATCTGCATCAAAGTTTGCATTAAGTTTGAACATTCCTCCGCGGAAACTATTTGAATGGTTCAGAAGGCTTTTGGGGATGATGCAATGAGTGCAACACAAATAAAAGAATAACACAAAGACTTCAAAGATGGTTAAGATTCTGTTGAAAGTGATCCATGTTCTGTTAGGCCTGCAACAAGCAGAACACATAAGAATGCTGAAAGTGGGCGGTGGTCAACAAAGATCGGCAACTGACAGTGTGAGAACTAGAAGCTGATCTGGGGATTCCAAAAACTACTGCGTCCAAGATTTTGACACACTGTCTGGGCATGAAACATGTGACAAAATTCATTCCACAGCTTCTGCTACCAGAACAGAAGGAACATTGTGCTGCAGTTGCTGATGACTTGATTCAAACCTCTACAAATGAACCAGATTTCCTCAAGTAGACCTAACCAAAGACGAATCATGGGTCTACAGCTATGATCTGGAAATGAAGGTCCAGTTGTCCCAATGGATGTCACCTGGTTCTCCAGGTCCAAAGAAGGCGTGGCAAAGTTGCAGCAAGATCAAGACCATCTTAATTGTGTTTTTTGATTGGGAAGGTGTTGTGCATCACGAGTATGCCCCTTCAGGCCAAACAATTAATAAGGTGTTCTACTTCAATGTTCTTCACCAGTTGAGAGATGCATACAACAAAAATGGCCACAGCAATGAGCAACTGGTGACTGGCAGTTTCATCATGACAATGTGCCTACTCATGCATCAGGTCTGGTGCAGTTTTCTTTGGTGAAACATCAAATCGCTCAGCTGATTCAGTCCCCCTACAGCCCAGATTTGGTGCCCTGCGACTTCTGGCTTTTACCAAAACTAAAATCACCTTTGAAAGGGAAAAGATTTCAGATGATGAGATTCAGGAAAATACACATATAACAGGGTAGCTGATGGAGATTCCAACAAAGGATTTTGCAGAGTCATTTGAACAGAGAAGAGATAGATACTGGGAGAACTGTGTAAAGAGGTCCCAAGGTGCCTACTTTGAAGGAGACTGAGGTGTCATTGTCCTATGTATAGTGTTTCTTGTATCTTCTATTTTCTTCAATAAATGTCTCTATTTTTCATAGTATATGGTGGGTACTTTCTGGAGAGACCTTGTACTTTTTTTGAAAACGCTTTGTCCATGCCTATCTTTTTGCTTCTGAAGCCTCAAGAACTCACTACTGCCAACCAAGTAAAATAAAAATTCCTTGACATTCAATAACACTCCACACTTTATTTCTAAACCACCTTTCCAGCCTCATTTCCCACTATTAATTTGATAGACTCTGTTCTGCATCTCAGAATGATCTACTCACTCCTTCCTAAACACAGCTTCTGATGCCACCTTCCTGCTTTCCATGACTGCCCCTTTCCCTTATTCTTTGCTTAGATTCAAAATCTATTTCTTCATCATAGCTCAGCATACATTTTCCTTGATTCTCCAGAGCAGTGATTCTTTGACTATGACCAGTGTTTTACATCATCTATATACAAGTTTCACAATTCTACATTTAACTTTACTTCAAGCAATACACTTTGACATTTTCTATGCTATTCCTTTTTCAAAATGACTACACAGACCACAACTGGGTTTCAACCTTCAGTTTGAAACCAACTTTAGCCACCTTTCTAGAATTCACTGGTAACTTAACTAGGTCCTGGTATTGAAAGATGAAACCTATAATTACCAAACTATAATGACCTTATTAACCTTAAGAAAAGGATGTGGTCAGTCTCTTATACTCCATTTTATCTACCATCATGCCAATCATAATATTTATTAATCATTACAAAAGGAAAAGACTAATAATAGACACAACTATCATATTGATGATCCCACAGGATTATGAATAGGTCTGTTTTGTGTTCCTATAGTATTGTTTCAAACTGTAGCTATGCTGGTCAAAATGGCTAGTTTGTTTTTTTAAAATATATTTTATCGATTATGCTATTACAGTTGTCCCATTTCCCCCCTTTTTTCCCTTGGCCCTGCATACCCCCTCCCACCTGCATTCCCCCCTTCAGTTCAAGACCATGGGTCATACATGTAAGTTCTTTGGCTTCTACATTTCCCATACTATTCTTAAGCGCCCCCTATCTATTTTCTACCTACCATTTATGCTGCTTATTCTCTGTACCTTCCCCCCGCCTCCTACTCCCACGCTGATAACCCTCTATGCAATCTCCATTTCTGTGATTCTCTTCCTGTTCTAGTTGTTTGCTTAGTTTGTTTTTGTTTTAGGTTCAGATGTTAATAGCTGTGAGTTTGTTGTCATTTTACTGTTCATATTTTTTATCTTCTTTTTCTTAGATTTAACATTTCATATAAAAAGGGCTTGGTGATGACGAACTCCTTTAACTTGACCTATCTGGGAAGCACTTTATCTGCCCTTCCACAAAATTACTAGTTTTTAATAACTCTTTGCCCTACACTTTCTGGGTCCCTATTTTATATGATTATAATATTATTGCATAGTGGGGAAACAGAGTAAGTACTCCATAAATGCTTATTTCATCTATGCCTCAGAAGTATGAGAAAGTCTCAGCATGGAGATAGCAATTACTACCATTCATTAGACATGCTTTTCTTTTAGGAAAAATACTCAGGCACTTCTGCTATGCCTAGGAAGGCACTGTTAATCCACTATCATCTACTGGGCCTTCTAGAGCTTTGCCAAAACTGCAACAAGGGTGAGCCTTTTGTTTCAATGGAATGGCAGCTATTAAGGTTGGATGGCCTCTTCTGTCATCAGCATTAAGGTTCTTGACCATTAAACTCCTCTTAAAGTTGTTTTCTTTTAAAAACGTCATCAGTAATTTTAATTAATAAAATAAAAAACAATGAAGCAATCTAAAATCTGTACTGATTTCTACTCTAGCAAAGGATCCAACACGTAAGATAAGCTAATGTAAATTCTTAATTCTTAAATCTCAAAGATTTGTTCATTTTCCTCTACCTCCTGAGTCTGTTATAGGTCTAAGGAGATAGGGTAAGTACCCAAATAACAAATGCTCTAAACCATCTAAACTAGGCTCAGTGTAACTATCAGGACTGTAGGCAGAAATAAGCCCCTCAGGATCTATCCAAAAAAGAATCTGAATTTCTTTATCAGTCCTGAATCTACTTAAAGCTCTCTAATGGGTTGTAGGCATTTTAGGGTAATTGTGGGCCAAAACAAACTACCCTGGGCCTGCCAGACCCCAAATCTCCACCATCAGGTTTCTCTCTAAGATCTGGGAGTATGAACCTCAATATTTTGTCTCCTCAAGGACAAACCCAGGGCAGGCTTCAACAATCTTGGGGTTTTGTTTAAGATAGCCATCTAGAATTACTCTTGTCATTAACTAACAGTTTAAAATCATCTACTCTAACGCTCACTGCATTGCCCCAGCAGAAAACACTAACTCAAAGCAGCTTTATATGCAAGATTTTAGAACTGAGCAAAAAAGAAAACAACAAAAAACTTCTAATATCAACATATATGTAGAGTGAGAAAACTTCAAATATGAATTACTTCAGGAAAACATTTTTCAGAATGAAGACAAAACCAAATTGTCCTTTTGACAGTGAATTACTTTTATCACATAGGCTCACACTCAAAAGTAAATGAAAGGTAAAACCAAAACTTTACTTATTTTAAAGGATGCTAAAGCAAGGTTAACATATTTTCTTTAAAATGTCAAATAAAAATGGTACCTTGGGAACAAAGAACTATTAAATAGAACTATGAGGGGGCTTAAAAAGGTAGTAATAATACAGGCCTAAATTTTTAAAATATTTTTCATATTTAGCTTCTTGCAAGTTTGGCCGAAACCCACCCTCCTTAAATTATCCTATATCTACCAATATATATATTTCTTGCTGGATCATAAGCCACTAACTTTCCAGAAGTGAAATACAGGTTATTAAACTGGAGTCTTCTTTGGCACTCAGTCTCTGACACATTCTAAATAAGATTTATTTATGTTGACAAATAGCCCTTTTAAAAACAAATTCATCTTGCAAAGGTTAATTCGATTAAGCCTCAAGAAAGGGAGGGAGGAGGGAGTGATAAAGGAAAGAAAGGAGAAGAAGTAATTTGAGAAATAAAGGCTATCTAGGACTATAACAGGACAGAAGATGATGAGGAAACCATGCTGTAAGTGAGGTAGGAAATCAACCGGAAAGTCTCAGACATAAGTAAATAAAATTAGAACAAAAGCCTTCACTGGAGACACTGGAGATTATGTACAGTTCAGGCGATAAAAGCCATGCATGTTCTACCTGTACCACAGACACTAGATTAAACAACTTATAGGGTATATCAGAATTGATATGCAGAATGCATTAAACAAACTTTACTCAAGATTTAAAGAGCTCCATTCCAAACAGTTTACTGAAGTCTCTTTACTCCAGTGTTTTAAAAAAAGCTTGTTGCCAAGTTTCCAATAAGGGTCTCCCAAGGACCACATTCAGGTGGCTGAGATAATTATAAAATCCACGTTTATCAGTATTTAAAATGTGTGGCCCAAAATACACTCTAATTTAAAGTTCAATGTAAGGTTTTATTTATTTGTCAAATCCTCAGAGTCATTATTTCTTGGTCTTTTTGCCATGTTTTAACTAGCTATAATATAAGGCAGAAAAGAGATTCTTTAAAAATGAAAGATTTCCTGCCAAACTGCTTTGCCATGAAGTAGGAAACAACTTCGACTAAAACACAGAACTTTTCTCCACTTTTATCCTTCACTCAGTATTGAAACTATCATCTACTATACATCAAACGCTAGGAACCAAGGATGAAAAACTGAACAAAACAAAACAAAACAAAAAATTGAACAAAACAGAATCCCTGCCTTTGAGGAAATCATAGTCATTTGACAGAAAGAGACATATGAACAGATACTATTACCTGATTAAGTTTTAGAGTAAGAGATACGAGTGGAACATAGCACAAATGAAGTGGTAAAAGCCACTAAGTCAACCTGGAGGACTATACTAAGCTTGTTCAAGAGAATTTGACGTTTAAATTCATCTGCAGTGAGGCAGTTAGGCTATTCAATCTGTAAGGTCCTTTCTATTTAAAAAAGGGAGGGCAGAAAGTTTAAAGTCACAGAGACCTTTTTTGTTCAAAAATGACTGGTGCAGGCAATTCCAGTTTGTTGGTTATTAATTTAATCTCTATCGGAAAAAGAATATTTATATAATCTTCATCTTCTCTCCCAAACTTATCCTCTTCCTATATTCCTTTTCTCAGTAAACAGTAATACCACCTAAAACTTAACCTTCCAAAGCAAACTAATCACCAATTTCTATTGATTTTACTCCATACTATCTCTTTATTCTGTGTACTTTTCTCTCTCTGATGGCCCCCATCACCTCTTACCATAGAGGCTTCCAATAGCCTCCAAGAGCATTTTTGTCTCTCAGATCCCTTCTCCCAATCAACCAATTCTTCACATTGCAGCCAAACTGCTTTCCAAAACACAAATCTGATCATGTGACAGCCCACATTAAAATCATTCAACTGCCCCCTACTGCTCTCAGAGAAAAGTCCAAACTTGCCCTGACTGGTGTGGCTCAGTTGGTTGGGTGTCATACAGGAAAGCAAACGGTCACTAGTATGATTCCCAGTGAGGGCACACGCCTGGGTTGTGGGTTCAGTCCCTGGTTGCGGCACATGGCTAGGTTGTGGGTATGTCCCTAGTCGAGAGCATTCGAGCATGAGTGGCAACTGATCAACATTTCTCCTTCACATCAATGTTTCTCTCCCTCTCTTCCTCCCTTTCTTCCCCCTTCTCTCAAAATAAATAAAATCTTTAAAAAAAAAAAAGTCCAAACTCTTCAGCATAGCTGTCAACCTCTGGCCTGGTTTGCCTCGTGCTACAATCTGTTATGCTCATATTGAAGCTCTCAGAGTTTCTTCAATATACAGTGTCTACTCACCATCCTCCGTAGAGCCTTCCAAGACTCCCTCAGAAAAGAATCAGGGGACACTGCAAAATAATCTCGCAGCACTCTCTGCCTCTCCATTTCCATACTCATCACACTATATAATATTTTAATTACCTGTCTCCCCTAGGAAGCTGTAAGTTCCTTAAGGACAGAAACTATCTTATACATTCTTGTATTTCCTATGTAAAGTATTATGTCTGCCTGGCACTGACATATAGTTCATGCTTGATAAAGATTTGTTGAATGCATGAATAAATGAACAAACTGCAAAGAAGGAGAAATTCAATGTTCTACAATTTGTCATAATATATATTAGCTATACTACAGACACCTAATCCTTTAGGCAAGACCATATTTAAGCCATAAGCCTATTACAATAAACATGTTTTCAGAGACAGAAGTAAGGAAGGCTAAACCATAAACTCATAATTCAAATGAAGTTAAAAATGTATTTCAAGTTTGGATAGTGTAAGCTTACTATTTAAGTCATTTTTCTGAGAGAATACATATATATCAGAATCATGATATGCTATGCATTTCTTAAAAAATATAACTACATATGCATTATTACGTTATTTTCAGAGGTAAAATGTTGAGTTTTCTTTTTAAACATAAATGAAAGCTGCACTTCATTACTGACTCACCGATTCTTTTCCAGCTCATTGTGTGTAGACCTAAAAGGGAAAAAAAGAGCATTAGCCATGTTTTGTTGCTAGGTCTATAGAAAGGGGGATTGGTTTAGTTACTGCTATACCACATTCAGTGAATTCATTTAACAATGCAATATATGACCAGACTTCTATAATATTACTCATCAAGAATAGTCTACATTCATTAGGACTGTTCATCCAGATATAGTGTTTTCAGTTACCGTATTTTTTGGACTATAAAAGATGCACTTCCCCCTTAAATTTGGGAAGAAAATGGGGGTGCATCTTACAGTCCAAATGTAGCTTAGCTGGCTTGCTGTGGCGGGGGGGGGGCGGGGGGAGAATGGCGGTGGAACAGGGTCACAGGTTATTAAATATTTTACCCCATTTTTCGCTTCAAAGTTTTTTTTCCTATTTTCCTCCTCTAAAACCTAGGTGTGTCTTATGGTCCAGTGTGTCTTATAGTCCTAAAAATACAGTAATAACTCTAAATATTCTGAAACTGGAGTTCCATTGTTCTTTTACTAAAATTAATATTAACACATGTTCTTTTGCCTGTTTCTAGTATCTCACATTTTGGTGATTTGCAGATATCATATCAAAAATCTTAATTCAAATATAATCTCATTCTTGTTTAAAAACATAAAAAAAAGTATGTGCTTCTATGTCCTCTTCCATCTCCACTTACTACTAAACACAGGGAGGAAAAAGTTTTAGCTAGCATAGAAGCTGAAACAGCCTTGCCTTACTGCTAAGTAAATACAGAAAAAGTCAAGTCTTTCTGCCTTTTGTGTAAAATATAAACAAGAGAAAGTTATAAAAGAAATGAAAACAACATAAATATAAGATATTAATAAAATCAAGGAACACATATTTTAAAAGACTGGGAGGATATACTTCAAAATACTAACAATGATTATTTTCTTTTCATGACTTTTTTCCTTTTGCTTTGTCAATATTTGTTATAATAATACCACCTATTGAGGAAGCAAAGTGTCTGCTAAAGAATGTACCAAGCAGTTAACATACATTATCTCATTTTATCCCCCAAACAGCCCTTGTTTGATAAACAAGATTACTGAGGCTCAGAGAGGTCAAGAGAGATGCTCTTGTCCCAAGAGTATAAGTAGCAGCCAAAGCCCAAGCTCTTAAACCACCTGCTGACAAGCCAATACTGAAGAGAGGTTAAGGGCACAGATTCTAAGGCCAGACTGCCTGGGTTCAAATACTGTGTGGCCTCATTAAAGTCCCTTCATTTCTCTGTGCTCAGTTTCCTCATCTATGAACTAGGAAAAATAATATTACTTCATATTACCATTACAGGAATAAACAAGCCTACATCAAACAGTAAAATACAACAAACTCTAAAGTTAGGTACTATTAGAATTGTTATACTAGTTCTCTTGAATGAACATGTATTACTTTTACAATAATTTAACATTAACAATACAGGAATTTTATAAAGAAAAATTTAAGATCTTGTCAGCAGAACTAAAACTTTAACCATTTAATACAGTGTATCCTGGTTAATGTCAAAGGCCTTTAGAATATTACATTACTGATGACTTTAATCTGATTTATAATCCCAATGGATGTTTAAGAATCAAATTTCTAAATTTCAATAGTGTTTTTATCAATATCATGATTTTGTGGAAATTTTACCCACTGTGTTAGTTCAAGAGCCAAAAGGCTTCTCTGAGTTACTGTCTCCTATCCACCATTTGTTTTTTTGGCAATATCATAAGGTCCAAGTAACACAGGATGAAAAAGACTGATGTTCAAGAGATTATCTTAATAGAAGGACTTCTCCCTCAAAGAAGGTAAAAAAAAAAAAAAAAAAAAGAATTTTATGATGCTTCTAGAGATCAGCCAAATTAAAGACAAGTATATAATTCAGATGGAAGAAACTATAAAATCATAGAACTTTTAGTCTTACAGAGACTGATGAGGTCAAAACCCAATAAATAAATCTTATTACAACTAAATCTCTATTACCATATGTGTTTATAAAAAGTTTTCAGTTTTTTATTTTACTGAAATGTCAAAGTAAATCAATAAGTTAAAAGAGGAAAACAAAAAATGTCATTCAAAATTTGAATGGGTAATCGATAATAAAATTCTCCACTCACTCTTATAAGTTTTGGTTTAACTGCCATTATCTGAGAAGAAAACTTAGAACAAGTAAAACAAAAGCAATGAAATACAAGAGTAAGTAATAAATGGAAATAATTTATTTAGCGAGAAGGAGACTATGTGCTATAAACCTATTCTAAACAGTCTGGCAGTCCAATATATGGCCGTAAATACAAAAGATAATACACCCAAAGAAAACCGACTGTTGAATTCCAATATTATATTGAGCCTATTATCAAAGGAGCACCAAAAGAACATAATCTGACCCCGTTATTAACAAAATTAAAACAGCAAGTTCTTCTAACCTCTCAGACTTCATTATTTATCTTCTTTCTAAAAAAATATAAAATAACTAAGAATATGAACTTTTTCACCAAACCAGGAAATGCATGCCCTTTCTATTACACCACTAGTTAAGTTTAACAAGATTTCCATATACCAAGAAGCAAAAATGATTATACATACGAATCTTTATCATACTGCCATGCTCTTCAAACTTTCAGAAAAAGCACCAATAGTATTTACTTATATTTTGATGGCTGTTTTTTGTCTGTAATCTCAAGTCAACAAATACTGAGTATCTTAAATGTTCAAGTCTGTCTTAGGCTGTGGGGAACAAAGAGAATCTCTAGTTGGTAAATTAAGGCAGAATTTACTTCCAAATGGGGTTACCCAGGTAAACTTTAGAAAAAGGTGGCATTTAGTATGGGGCTTAAGTGATGAGTACATGTGCGACTAGTAGAGGCTGGATCTGGTAGAATTTGGACATTCCAAGTAGAAAGAATAGCATAAGCAAGGCCCATGGTGTTAGAAGGAAAAATCCTCTAATGAGTTTAAATATTAACTCTCTTACAATAACTGTGTAACTCTGGACAAATTCTAACTTCTCTGATTAACAGTTTCTTCATTTGTAAAACTGGAATAAAATCACAGGCCTTGGCTGGGTTACTGTGAGAATTAAGAGAAAAATATGTAAAAGCATCCAGCATGTAATAAGTACTTGGTAAATGGTAGCCACTGCAAATATTCTTATTATTTTAAATAAGTATTATTAAGTATCCTACATGGGACAAATTGAGACGTTCTGAATAATAGTTGGAATTAGCCTGGAAATAAATGAACAACCATAATGATGAAAAATGAAACTGAAAGAGAAGATTGGTATTTTCATCATTTAGCCAGCTATGAGGGCAGTACAAGATTTAGGGTATGACAGAAAGATGTTTAACTGTATGTACACAGAGAAAATAATAATCCACATAGTGCTGGCACCACATGAGTAATTGAACTGATCACGTACTAGCACACTCAGAAACAACTTTGCTCTTCTGAGCCTATGTGTCCAACCAAGCCCTTCCAATAATGTGCCATTGAAATATACAATTATGATCATTTCCCTGTAAGATTGTGATGTTCTGAACAATCCATCTAGTTAACCCACTCTTCTTCCACAAATAAAATACACCTCTGAGAGCAAACACTAATGAACTATCTTTCTTTCAGACACTCAGTCTTTCTTTCCTTACTGTGAATGCTCGACAGCTTCAAAGGACAGAGAGAAGGACATTTCTACCATTTTATCATGGAATCACAGGTGATCGTTTTCACCAATAACATCCCTCTAAGAGAGACATGCTAGCGCATTCCCTATTTGACTGGGAGTCATTAATCTCAATCTGATCCATGACTTTTCATTGACTACAACACAGCTATAATACATAAACTTATAATTCTTTCAGATGCAGTTTGATGGCAGCCAATGTAAAGAAGCATGGAGTTGAAACTGCACAAAGTAGTTAAGAGTAGTGCCACCATGGAAGGAAAATAAAAGCTCCCATTTCTGGAATTAACATTGACTTCTAGAAAAAGAAAAGACCTCTATTTTCATTGAATTAATGAGTCAACTCCCAATTCATTAACATTTTTGTTTCACTTACTTCCTAATCCTAAAGTGCCTAATGGATATAGTCCTCCACACAATGAAAATCACACATTCAGTAAAGCTAAATGAATATCTCCTAACTGTGTTCTAAAGCTTTTACTTCAGATATATATATACTCAAAAAGCAAGGAAAGCAGAAAACTTCACCTACATTAGAGAAAGGGTCTGTGAAGTATATACCTGAAGGTTAAAAATAATTAGGAGAATAGTAAAACTTCTATTTAAATTTATTATTTTTCCAAAACTTTATCATGTATTTATAAAATATTAGTACAGTAATATACGTATATAATTATAAATATATACAATATATTGGAAATACAAAATATTTTTAACTGCTAGTGGTATAATAAAGTAGTCAATAAAGTTTGAAGAACACTGTAACAAGAAAATCACACTTATTGCCAGTAAAGTAATTCCTTCAAAAAGGTAGTTTTGTACATATTTCTACCAAAGGTACATATTTTTAAACTGAATTTATTGGAGTGACATTGGTACACAAAACCATACAGGTTTCAAGTACACAACTCAATAAAAAAAATATATGCACACTGCATTGTGAGCCCATTGCCCCAAACAAGGTCTCTTTCTGCCCCCAATCCCCCTCTTTGTCCACCTCCACCTAGCCCCAACACCCCTTTCCCTCTGGCTATCACCAAAAGGTATACATTTTTTAAAAAATCATCAAAGACAGTAAAACTTGAACATTTCAGACTTTTAGGAAAAAATGCATCATAAGAAATTTATTGATTCTTTTTAAAAAATGTTTACTGATTAACACTGACTTCTAGAAAAAGAAAAGACCTCTATTTTCATTGAATTAATGAGCCAACTCCCAATTCATTAATTGAAGAAGGGAGAGAAAGAAGGGAAGAAAAAGAAGAAGGGAGAGAAAGAAACACCAATGTGAGAGATGAATATCGATTAGCTGCCTCCCACACATGCCCTGACAGGGGTATCAAACCCACAACCTAGGTATGTGTCCTGACTGGGAATCCAAACCTCACCTTTTGCGTATGTAACGACTCTCCAACCAAGTCTGACAGGCCAGGGTGAAATTTATTGCTTCTCCTTTAACAATGACAAAAACACATCACCACCACAATAACTAAGACCCCCCTCAAAAAACAAGTGTCTAATAGGATGCATAACAAAAACTATAATCAATACATTTTTCCTTAAAACTTACATATCAAAGCTCCTTACATATGCATACCTTACAACTAAGCATTTCCACTTACAGGCATATACCAAACTAATATATGCATATATGTTCACCAAATGACATGCAAAGAATGCTCACTTTTTTCACTAGCCCAAACTGAAATAACTCAATATCCAAAAACAGTAGAATGAACTGTGAAATATTTATATGATGTAATACTGTAGAGCACTGAGAATGAATTATAATGCAGTACCATGGACAAATCTTCATAATTTCAAAGTAATGTTGACTGAAAGGCAGGCACAAAAATACATACTGTGTAACTATATTCATATAAAGTTCAAAACTGACAAAATTAATTTATGGTATCAAAAGTCAGAATAGTGGTTACCTCAGGGAGGGGGAGGCAGTGACTGAAAAGAGTCAAGAGAAGGATTTCTAAAAAAAGTCTGTAATATTTTATTTCTTCACCTTTGTGAAAACTCATCAAGCTATACACTTAAGATTTGTGCACTTTTCCATATGTACATTTTCAATAAACAGAAAAAAGTGAAATTACATACAAACTGAATTCTGTAAAAATCAATTCATTTTCAATTATAGCAAACACCCTAATTTAAGACTCTGACAAGTCCTTTGGTAAACTACATAAATATCCCTAAGTTACGCACTTCGTAAAGTACAATTTTCAATAAATTTCTAAGTATAAAAGTCATACAGAGTAAGTTTTCTAAGCACAATGGAATTAAATTAGGAATCAATAACAATAACATAACTAGAAAAAATCACTATTTGGAAGATGTGTCACAAATCAAAACATGAATTGCAGAGAAATTAGAAAATATCCTGAACTGAAAAATAATAAAAACACAACATATCAAAATTTATTGGATATAGCTAAATCAGTGCTTACAGAAAAATATTTAGCTTTAAATCCTTATGTTAATGGAGGGGGGGCCCAAAACCAATCAATTATCAGAGATTCCACCTTTAGAAGCTAGAAAAACAAACTGAACCAAAATAAGAGGAGCAACAATTCTCAACTATGGGCTACTTTGCGCACCAGAATACATTTGGTTATGTCTAGAGACATTTTTGGTTAGCACAACTAGGTAGATACTGCTGGCATTTTGTAAGGAGAAGCCAGCAACACTTGTAAACATCTTATGATCAAAACAAAATTATATGGCCCAAAATGTCAATACTGCTGAGGATGAAAAACTCTGAAGTAGAGGAAAGAAATAGTAACACCAAGAACAGAAGTGAACAAAACAGATAACAGGAAACAGAGAATACCAATAAACCTACAAGCTGATTTTAAAAACATCAGTAAAAATGGATAAACTTCTTCTAAGACTGATGAAGAAAAAAAATAATATGTACAAAAAATAACTAGTATCAAGAGCAAAAGGGCACATCACTACAGACCCTACACACATTAAAAAGATGATTAGAGAATATTACAAACAACTTTATTCCAATAAATTCAACAACTTTTATGAAATGGGCAAATTCTTTAAAAATACAAGTTGTTAAAACTGACTCAAGAAGAAATAAAAACCTTTATTAGGTTTTCATCTATTAAAGAAATTAAATTCAAATCAAAAACCTTCCCATAAAGAAAACTCCAGATCCAGAATTCTTCATTAGTAAATTTTACCAAGCATTTAGGAATAAATAATACCAATCTTACAGAAAATCTTTCAAAAAAATAAAGAGGGAACATTTCCCAGCTCATTTTGAGGCCAGTATTATTACCCTGATACCAAAAACTTGACAAAGAAATTACATTGGAAACACACACACACACACACACACACACACGCACACACAGAGAATACTATCTTTCATGAACATAGACATAAAAATTCTTAACAAAGCCCTGGCCAGGTAGCTCAGTTGGTTATAGCATTGTCTCGATACTCCAAGGTTGTGGATTCAATCCCCGGTCAGGACACATACAAGAAACCAACAAATGCATAAATAAGTGGAAGAACAAATCAATGTTTCTCTCTCCCTTCCTCTCTTGCTATAAAATCAATTGATAAATTTAAAAAAGAGAGAGAGCAAGCAGGAGCCTTGTCAAGGGAAGTACATCACACAGAAAAGTGATTCTCAAAGGGAGGCAAGGTTGGCAGGATAGCTGAATTTCCTTGCTCTGGGACCTGCAAGAAAGTGGAGATGCCTTCTTTCAACTGGCTACACTCCCCACCTATTAATTTATTTCAAGTGTTAAAGGAATCATTGCTTAATATTCATTCATTACACCTTTAGTTCTTTTTAGCATTAGTCATATGTTTAAGACTCTTCATTATCTTACTGCAATAAATAAAAACAGTCAAGATTTTCTTTTAAACAATTTTACTAAGATATAATTTAAATACTGTAAAATTCACCCATTTTAAGTGTACGGTTCAATGAGCTTCAGTAAATTCACACAGTTGTGTAGCCTTTACAACAATCCAGTTTTAGAACACTTCTGTCATCCCAAAAGTTCCTCATATGCATCTGCAGTCAATTTCCACTCTCACTCCCTAGCCCACCACTGGTCTGCTTTCTATCTCTACGGTTTTGCCTTTTTTATAAATCTCATATAATGAAGTCATATAATATGTACTCTTATGTATCTGACTTTGTTTACATAATGTTTTTGTGATTCATACATTTTGTTATATGTATGAGTAGTTTGTTTCTTTTTATTGCTAGGTAGTATTCCACTGTATAAAATATACAGTACTATATTTTATTTATCCATTCATTAGCTGATGGACATTTCAATTTCAAAAGCTGTTTCCAGCTTTTGGTGATTATGAATAATGCTATGACCATTCACATTCAAGTTTTTTTGTGGGCATTCTAATTTTTCATGTTTATCCCAAGGATCTAGGTGGACAAACAGACATCTGTACAAAGATGTTCACAGTAGCCCTGTTTGGAGCCAAAAAAAAAATCTAAAAATAATTTAAATGGCATCAGTGGATGAATGACTTAACAAATTATGGCACATACGTGAAATAAAATATCACACTATAATTTAAAATTAACAGATGTGTATGAACAGGAAAACTGTTCACGATAAATAAAAGCAAGATTGCAAAATGTTCAACCCTAAGATCCCTCATAGGATCCTCTATTTTCCCTGTATTAAGCTGATCACAATTTGAAATATCTTTATGTTTATTTGATAACATGTGTTTCCTTTATTAGATGGTAATAAAAGTAATGCACATATACACATATATGCAGAGGAAGAAAAATAGTATGCTAATATTTTAAAATGTAGGAAGCCAAAATGAAAAATAAAAATGATCTAGCAAAAAAAAACCTGCGAGCTCAAATTACATCGCACTATTGACCTAAAATGGGGCCTAGACATATCATTTTGTCAAATAATACCATCAAACCTCTTTGATTATATTAATATCTGGAAAAGTATCTTCACTTAGGAAATGACAAAGAATCATGCTATATTCAAAAGGAGGCAATGCTATTTCATTTGTAAAGGGAAATTTAGAAGAGAATGCTTTCTTCAGGTCAACAGTCTTGCCTAGTTAGAATGGAGCATATACTGTTTAAAATCCAGCTTGTAAATGGTGGTTTATATCACCTCAACCACCACCTACAGCTATCATGCTTGGGCAAATCACTTACCATCTCCAGGCCACATGTGTTTTAACCATAAAACGAGTATAATATCTTACATTCATAAAGCAGAGAACTATACCAGATGAAATCCTGAGTTCCCTTTCTATGTTTGTGATCTTCCACATCATATATTTAGTATTCTGGCAAAAGGCCTCTCATCAAATAGGAACAGAAGCAGTTATCCTACTGACTTATAAGGCA
Organism: Trachops cirrhosus; assembly: GCA_028533065.1. Lineage (NCBI taxonomy): Eukaryota > Metazoa > Chordata > Mammalia > Chiroptera > Phyllostomidae > Trachops > Trachops cirrhosus. The sequence continues at coordinate 143,163,246 of CM052542.1, read as the reverse complement.
TGATCATTTAAGTCTCCTTCAAAAGATACTCCCACAGAGGAATATTATCCTTAAGAACCCCAGCAACAGCAAACTTATGCTTCAAAGAAGCATTTAATGGAAAGTGTATGTTTAGAGTGAGGTGTCTATATACAATTCATGAGAACTTTTAATTTAAGCTCAATTTTAGTGAAGGACAGAGTATCACAGAACATATCACACAGTATGTTTTAATCACTCAACATTTGGAAAATATTGAAGAACAACAGTAACATCATTAAGAGCTTAACTGCTACTAATCTTCACATTTGTCCTAAAACTGTGGGAGTTTTCTGTTGGACAAAGACCCAGAAACTATTTCTTAATATATAGAAAATTTGAAAAAACATACAATAGTAAAAAGAAACTTCACAAAAATAAGTCTTTATCTAATTATTCTGTGAATAGGTACAACATGTTTAGAAATAAAAACAAGATACTGCAACAAATTAAATGCAGAAGCAGATACAAAATTCAATGATCTTCTATTAAGACAAACATTAAAGGTATTTATAAAAATGCAAAAAAAGAGAGAATAAAAGCAGAAGATATAACATATCTCAAGTTACTTTCAGTGGGAAAAAAATCCTCTGCAACTATCCTAGAAAAAGAATTCACTGCCATCCCCCCTAAAAAATTAATAATCCATAAATAAGACAGCCAAAAAAGATATAAAGCTACAAATATAATACATTCATTTCCTGTAAGACTAACACATTTCATTCATTATTCTGTAGCTGAAGAACAGTTAAATTAATGCCGCAAAAGGAAAGTTGTTTTGCTTTGTTTTTTAGTGTCCTCAAGCTTAGCAGGTAGAACTAAAATACTGCTGCTATTATGTAGCACCCAAAAGATACTAAGGAGAAGGAATTTTCATCAACTTGAAATTCAAACATAAATTGGTACTATTTTCTAAATCACTTTAAAATAATGCAATCATTATGTATATTTCACAGGCACATACCAGCATTTACTGCCAATATTTGACAGACATATGTTCTTTGCATACACAAATTTTGACATTTTATTTTCATGACATAGGATGACAGTAAGAGTTCTTTAAAATTAATTGTGGCATTCTACAGAACTGGTGGTTTGAAGATTTTTATTCTTTAAATATCACATATTGTTTTCCTTTCCAAATCTATTATCATTAACATCTTTTAGATTACAAAGTAATCAATGAGTTTGCCAAAGTCAGTATTGCATATTCTTCCATCATTTCTCCTTCAAATCTAATACGGTACTCAGCACGAAAGAGAAAGTCAGTTCCAACTTAGAACAGTCTACCTGGAATTTTAAAACCTTCCATTTTTAAGAAACATCTACTATATACAGTGCACAGTGATAGATCCTGGGAATAAAGCTTTAAGAAGAGGTTCAAATTCCTGCTTTCATGGAGTTTTAAGTTCAATAAATGAGATAAGAATTAATCAAACAATCAGATAATTGTATTTCTGCAAGCTATAAGAAGAAAAAATAAGGGTGCCGTGAGGTATGTAAACATCTGATTTACTTGATTTCTTTTGGCAGATAAAGAAAAGCTGTCCTGATGAAGTTATAGTTGAGCTTAAGAGAGTTATTAGGCAGAGATAGCCTGGCAAAAAGGGAAGAAAAACAATTCCCAGCAGAGAACAGAGTATATGCAAAGATATAGGAGGAAACATGGTATATTGAAATTGAAAAAAGATTAGCCAATATAATTCATTAGAATTATATTAGGGATAAGAGTGGTTGCAGGGATACTGGTTAGGTTATGGCAGTTGTCCAGGTGAGAGATGATGGTATCATAGATTAGAAGAGTAGCCATGTAGATAGAAGGCAAACTGAAGAGATACTTAGGAGGAAATCAGTGTTACACACTGAAGACACATACAGTAGAGTCAGTAGAGTTTTAAAGATGACAGATCTTGAGATTTTGTTTTCAGTTGTGAGACAAAACAGTCAAGCAGCTAGGAATTTCAGATTACCTGATGCTCCAAAACAAGCCAGATAGCGTTTGTAGCCAGGTTCTCTAATGGCAGTAATATTTTTGCAAGGGTAATTTTAGGAAGAGTGCCAGAAGGCCATAACCAAAAATTCAGTGAAGTAGACCATGTATTTAAAAGTAATTATATGAGGTCTGTCCAGAAGGTATCCAGCCATGTAGTATGAAAAATAGAGACATTTATTGAAGAAAATACAAGAAACATTGTATACAGGACAATGACTCCTCCAGTCCCCTTCAAAGGAGACACCTAGGGACCTCACACAGTTCTCTCAATCACCATCAGCTGCCCCACTGTATTTTCCTGAATCTCTTACCTTTCAAAGGTAATTTGAGTTTTGGGACAAGCCAGAAGTTGCAGGGCACCAAATCTGGGCTACAGGGAGTCTGAGTCACCTGGGTGATTCAATATTTTGCCAAAAAACTCTGCACCAGATGTGATGCATGGGCGGCCAGGCACATTGTTGTGATAAAGCTGCCAATCACCAGCTGCCCATACCTGCAGCCTTCTGAATCATCAGAATAGCTCCCGTGGAAGAATGTTCAAGCTTAATGCAAAATCTGATGCAGATTCGTTGCTCTACTCCCTCAGGCATTTTGAATGTGATGGTCACACAGCACACATGCTCACTCAATGGCATCTACTGCCCCCACTGACTAGTACAGTGAAGTCATCATTGTTCACACATGCACATTCCAGCCCACTCTCCTTGGCTGCCAGGTTACATCAATATCAAGCAACCCATTCTTGTTATATCAACAATGGTTGGACTTTTTCTGGACAGACCTCGTATATTGTTATATATTCCAAATGTCAGTTAGAAGGATCCCAAATGATAAAATTACTGGGATTTCAAGGTACAAGCTTGTAACATCATGCTATATCACTTATTTTCTCTCCTTTCCATTTGTGTGAAAATAATATTTCAAGACTTGGGGAAAAGGAAGAATAGGAATTTATAGTATTATCAGTCAAATAGCAACATAAATTTATAAAATAACATTTTATATTAGGAATGTATTATTACACCTGAGAATATTAGGAAAAAAGTCAACCAACATTATGTCTTAAAGATTCTACCATGTCAAAGAAACAAATGTTATTTTATGACATACAAGATCAATATTCAAAATGCATAACAGGAACAGCAACTTCCACATAGGTAGCTTTTCAATCAGGAAAATAAGATATATGTGCTCATCAAGTCTATTCCTTTTCTTATTTCTGATGACTAATAAATGAAAAATTTTTACAAGTCATCTTTTTCTGCTTTACATAACCAGTATAATAAAAATCTCTAATAAATCCAGTAATAGGCTTAAAGCTCACAGAAAGTCTACAGCTTCCCCTTACAAATGGACTAACAACACTATTTTCCAAATATCCCAGTATTGGAATTTGATCCTTGGTTCCCCAACTTCATGAAGTAGATGTTTTTTAAAAATAGTAAGGAGGAATAATTTCTAGTGTTTCACCTTAACACACTAGTTTTTATCTATAGGCCGCAGCCTAAATCCCACACATGAGTAAACCTTGAGCCAATAAATTCTAAAATCTCCCTTTCTACTTATATCCCCACGAAAATTTACCTTCCTTAGTCTTAAATGGTCCAATGTACATGTAGTTATTTTCCCTTGGGTACTATAAGAAAATGGCATGCTTGTAGTTCTACAAATTTTCTGACATGCTATGTTAAAACATACAATAACTAGCACTGTGGTCCCACATACAATAGTAGAATCCTAACAGGGATGCTAGAATGAAAGAGAAACAGCACTTAGTCAAAACCCCAAGCTGAGCAAAGTATGGGTCAAAAGATCTCAAAGACTCATTAATGACCTATAACATAATTGGTAAAGTCTAGAAATTCACATTTATTTATGTCCTTATAATCTTTGAGTTGTTAATAAAAATGTCACCTCTGCAATGATGGAGTGGTATAGTGAATCACCAATATAGTAACTGACCTCTAAAACTGTCAATAAATCACTGTCATAAAACTTCAGGGAAGAAAGGACCTGGGGAAGTATGTAGTCTCTATTCCTTCATTTTACAAATAAGAATGGTAAGGAACAGAGAGAAAACGCAATCATATACCTGATTTCAAGAAGATAAAAAGACAATAAATACATATAGCATGACAGAACCTAGGTCTGGTGTCCTGTCTGATATTCTTCCCAAGTCTCCAAATTAAAAAAAAAGCTTTTTTTAAATCTACACATGGCTTGAAAAGCCCATAAATTCCTGGATATACTGTAGGTCTTAATTGCTCATACCTTAACCAGAAAAAACTATAAAGAGCAAGAAAGTTTATACTTATATTTTTTAAATGCTATGTAACATACTATATAATTTTCATCCCAAACCTACCATACCACAACAAACCCTCTAGGCCCACATATACACATAAATATGGTATACTAAGCTTACAGCTAATTATTTTTTAAAAAATACAGTCTTGAAGAATAAAAGAAGCCCATAGAGAAAACATACAGCTTTAAAGATGAGTCAAAGAGAAAGGGTGAATCCTAGTTTTGCTTCAGTGCAGAATAAATGCAAAATAGAAATATCTAGCCCTGGCTAGTGTGGCTCAGTGGACTGAGTGCTGTCCTGTGAACCCAAGGGTCACAGGTTCAATTCCCAGATCTGGGCACATGCCTGGGTTTCAGGCCAGGTCCCCTGAGGGGTGCTCACTCGAGAGACAACCACACGTTGATGTTTTCCTCTCTCTTTCTCCCTCCCTTCCCCTGTTTAAAAATAAAATCTTTAAAAACAATAAAAAAGGTCTAACCTTTTGAGCTCTAAATGTGATCTATAGGAGCTTCAGGTTTTCTGCATCAATTAGTAAGAGCCCCTAGTCCTGCTGCCTTCCTAGGTGACTACCCAACCAACTGTCTGGAGTTCCCCAAAGCTTTCAAGCAAATTTAGTTACCCAGAGATTGTTCTATGCCCCTCCAAAATGAATGTTTATATTCACTACACAACACTTTGGGAATCAGGAAAAAAGGTCTCAATTCCTTTTATCAATGGAAAAGGCAGCATCTGTTGATCTTCTTTTAAAACAAACTTTTGAAAACCTCATGAGATGACTCCTTAGATTTCACTGAACAGCCAGACACTACCAAAAAAAATTTTAAAATAGAAATCAACTGTATCTTGAGTATATCCAGATACACATTTTCTAGGTATCTGTTCTGACTAAAATATAAGCATCTATCCTTTTTCTCTATATTTTATTATTATTTTTTAAGATTTTATTTATTCATTTTTAGAGAGACCGTTAGGGAGGCAGGGAGACAGAGAGGGACAGAAACATAAATGTGTGGTTGCCTCTCACGTGCCCCTACTGGGGACCTGGCCCACAACCCAGGCATGTGCCCTGACTGGGGATCAAACCAGTGGCCCTTTGGTTCACAGGCCTGCGCTCAGTCCACTGAGCTACACCAGCCAAGGGTCTTCACTTGTTTTAAAAGCTCCCTTACTACCCTGGCTCATGTGGCTCAGTGGATTGAGTACTGGCCTATGAGCTGAAGGGCTGCTGATTCAATTCCCCACCCAGACACATCCCTAGGTTGGGGGCCAGGTCCCCAGTTGGGGCATGCCAGAAGAAGCCGATTGATGTTTCTCCCAGATATCAATGTTTTTCCTCTTCTTCCCTTTCCCCTCTCTCTAAAAATAAATAAAATGTTGGGGGGAAAAAAGGCTCCCTTAGCAATTCATTCTTATTATTCAATAAAAGGCAAAACTTTCATAGCAGTCTTCCCCTTCATCCTTAAACAACAAACAGACCATGCCCACTAACTTCCTGCTCAACCTAATAGTATTTCTGTTTCTTTAACAAAACCCTTCATTCTGCTTTGTATACTTCCTGAGATATTTCTGAATTTTAAAAATCCTTGGATCATCCAAGTTTAAAAGTGGACCAAATTACTTTTAGCATGTAGTTGCAGGCACAGACACACACTGCAAAGCCTCTCAACTTACCGTCCCTCTAAATCACAGACCTCCCCACTTAAGAATCCCAGCAAGAACTTCTTTGGTTGTCTTTCCAGATTCTATTCTTTCCCTTCCACACAAATTACTCCTAGGCTTTATTCCTTTAAAAGGGCCATTCCCCAGAGGTGGTGGTAAAGGAACCCATTTGGCTTTCAGTGCTGCTCCAGACTTGGTATTAGCGGCAAGTCTGCCCAAGCGTGTTCTCCCTCCCCCACCGTCCTTCCTAAACCTCCCCAGCTCGCTACCTGTTGGCAGTGCTGGTGTTGCTGCTCCCACTGCTGTGTTTCTGTGCCCGGCTCAACCTCCGTGGGGGCTTTGAATGCTGCAGCCGGGGGCTCGGCATGGAGGGAAACGTTGAGGCGTAGCCATGTTCACACTCTAAAGAGACAGCAAGAAAAAAAGATACGGTAAGAGGAATATACCTAAATCCATGGATCCACAAATCTGAAGTCCTTAGAGTAACAGGCTGTTAAACCAGAAGAAAAAGAGGTAATATTTTTCCACTCGTTTCGGTTGAAAGATAAAATCGTCTCCAGCCCTTACCTGGACATCAATCCTGTGACATTACATGCACACCCAACCAAGCGCCTGAAAGGTGTATGGGTACTTCCTCTAAATCAAGTAATTCATCCCTCTACAAAATCCTCTTCTCCAAGAAGTCTTGACTTACACGCCCTAATTCCTGAGCCTAATTACCATTCGCCTCGATTGTTTCACTTACTTCAAAATTCCCCTTTCCCTTTAACGCTTTGTATTCCAGAAAGTGTCACGCCAAGCCCCACGACGTGTACTTAATTCAATCCCCCCAGTCTTCGGAGGACGTTTCCCCTCCTCACACCGCCATGCCCAGAGTTCCTCCCCTTCGAAGCCCATCTCTTCGCGCCTCCCCTAGGACCCGTCCCTAAAGGGGTCCCGAGCCACCGCACCCAGGCGCCCGAAGGTGCCCTTCCCCACGGGGTGCGCGCCCTCCCCGCCTCTCAGCAGGCACTCCCTCCCCCGCTCAGTTCCCGGGTCTCCCTGTCCCCCTCCGCTCGTCCGCCTGCCCCCTCCCACAGCCCGGCCCTCGCCTCCCGCTTCCTCCCGGCTCCTCACCCCCGCCCCGCCCCGCCCCTCCCCTCCAGCTCCCACACAACCCGGCCCCGCACGCACCTCCCCTCAACACGTGCAGCCTCTCGCACAGCCCACCCCTCACACACACACACACACACACACACACACACACACACACACGCGGCCACCCTTACACGTGCACCCCTATTCGCCCGTGCGCCTCCCTCGCACGCACGTCCCCTCACACCCGCGCATTCCGCCTCACAGGTGCACCCCCACTCCCGGGAGCAACCCTCCTCGCACTCGCACACCCCGCACAAACGCCTCCTCACGTGCACACGTTCCTCACACACATTTCCCCTCACCCGCGCACACCCCTCCTCACGGGTGCGCCCTGCCTTACACGAGCATCTCCCCTCACGCGTGCACCCTCCTCATGCACGCACCCCTCCCTGTCACACACGCGCACCCCTCACAGGTGCACACCCTTACACAGACATCTCCCCTCACACGCGCACACCCCTCTTCAGGCGCGCAACACTCCTCACACGCGCACCTCCCCTCACGCGCACTCTCCTCAGGCGCGCATCTCCCCTCACGCGCGCACACTCCTCACAGGTGCACCCTCCTCAAGCGCGCACCTCCCCTCACAAGCGCAAACACCTCACGCACACAGGCGTCCTCACACAAGCATCTCCCCTCTCACGAGCACACCCCTCCCCTCACAAGCGCACCTCCCCTTACATGCGCACACCCCTTTCTCACACGCGCACCCTTCACACGCCGCACCGCAATCCCCACGCGGAACAGATTCGGGGTCCGGCGGTGGTGCCCAGCCGTTACCTCGGTCCCGACGCTCCAAAAACTCCGCCGCCTCCAGCAGACGCTGCACGTTGATCATCCGCACTCGCTCCATGGGCACCGCGGCGGCTACCAGGGCCTCTCCGCGCTCCCTTCCCCGGCCGACAGGAGGCGCCGCGGCCAGTACAGTCCAGCACCGCCCCGGGACATGCGCGGCGGGCGGGCGGGCCAGCCCGGCCGCAGCTAGGCGCGCTGTCCACCGCCCCCCGTGTCCAGTCGCGCCTGTCGCCCTCTGCACTGGTCTTGCAGCCGGCAGCCCGCGCGCGTGGTTTGTTTACCTCTCCGCGCGAACACGGGGGAGGGGCGGGAGCAGCGCCGCGGCCCGCCCCCTCCCGCCCCCCTCCCCTGCCTCCTGGGAAATGTAGTCCCGCCCCCGCCTATTGCACGCCGGGAATTGTAGTATGCACACAGCTTCAGTAGTCTTGCGCCCCACCGAATTCCGTAAGGGCCACTGGGACGTGTAGTCCTGCTTGGCTTCTCTACCCAGGGTTTTCACTAAGAAGTTCTCTGGACTTTGCGTCTGTCAGGAAGGATTTGACCTAGCTGAGTGTCTACTCCCAAAAAGCCCTTTTGTCAACGACTCCCAGCGGGTGCCCAAGAGCTGGAGCATTCTTTTTCCGAAGTCCCAAGTCATCTGTCATCTACTACTTTCTCACGGAACCTCTGTGCCTCAGTTTCTCCCTCTGCGAAGTGTGCTGCTCGGACAGCACAAACAGAAACACTTGAAAAGCCAAAGTTCACTGTTCAGAAACGAAGGAAGGTCCTATCACAACCAAGGATGGCTTCATAAGGCCCTTCTTCCACTTCAGTTTCCACGCAGAGATGGATGTTTTCTTTTAAATTTTATTTTATTAACCTCCTTTCTTCTCTCCCGCCTCACTAGTGGTTTTAAAGGCTACAAAACCTCTCCGGTGCTTCAAGTGAAGGATATAATTCAGTGGGGAAGCGACTTGGTGAAGTCACACAGGGTCAGTTCAAATCCTGACTCTGCTACTTACATTAGCTGTGTGGACCTTCAGGCCTCATTTTTCTCATGTGTAAAATAGATATCCAGACGCTGAAGGCCTGCCATGTGCCAGGCACTGTACTAGACATAAAGTGTACTGTAATGACAGAAACAGACATGGACCCTGCTTTCAAGGAGTGTATAGTTGGTAGGGTTTATTTTGAAGATTAAATGAAAATAATTCCAACACTTAGTACATGACACTCAATAAATGGAAGATATGATGATTGTTTCCCCTCATGTTTTGCATAGACACAGAACTGAAAGCAGTGGTTAACGACTCCTGGGACCACATTAAAAGACTGTCCTCACCATCACCCTCTTTCCAAGTCCTCAATCTAACAAGTCTTCAAAGTCTAGACCAGAGTTTCTCAGATTCAGCATTACTGGCATTTTTGGGTGAGTAATTCCTTCAGGAGGTGGGAAAGGGCTATCTGTGCATTGTGGTAGGTTCAGCAGCATCCCTGGCTTCTATCAACTAGATGCCGTTAGCACACCACCAACCCTCACGTGTGACATCCAAAAATGTCTCTAGACATTGCCAAATGTCTTCTGAGGCACCAAATCACTCCTCTTTGAGAACTACTGATCTAAGGAGAGGAAAAGGCAAGAAGGTCATAAATGTGGAATGCTCTAGGGCCAAGCTGGGAATTTTGTAAACATCTATAACTTTCCCCCACCCTGAGTATTTTAACCTGCTGGTAGATATCCAAAACAACAGGAAGCTCTTGGTGAGGGGAGAAATTCCAGTGGCTACTGCAGAAAATACCATCTCAGGATGAAAATCTTACTCTCAAAAATGTCATGGGCCTCATAGTGCATTTTAATACCGTCTCTCTTTTTTTTTTCAAAGTGAGCAAGATTTCTAATGAGGTCAAAAACTGTAATATTCTGCCAGCCCTTTTAAATATTACACTTGGCACCACATTTAAGAACCAAAGAGATGTTCCATCAAAGTGCAGGGAGACACAAAATGAGAAGTGTTCACAAGCCACAGGAGAATTAAATTTTTTTCTAAAGACTTTAAAGCAGGGACTATGCTTTTCCAGCTGTTGGCTAAGTTACTTCAGATCTGGGCTCTCCCATCGGGTGTTGGTAACAACCAACCTCCACCCTCAAAAGGGACATGTTGGGTAGGGGAAGAATAGAATAATTTAAAAGAAAATATCTATTTGCTCAGAACATCTGTTAGTTGAGGATAGAAATTATTAGGTTGAGAGTTAAGTTTCTGCCACTTGTAGAACCCCTTTAAGTTTCAGATCCCAAATTACTAAGGGCTACCTGAATTACCTAAAAGATGCACCGTAGTTTTATGACAAATAAAAGTTTACCCAGTGGGAGGTAAACCATGTGAAATACAATCAAGACAAAAAGTACAAGTGAAAACACACAGAGGTTCAAGATGGGTTTAAATCTATAGATCATAAACCCTACCAGGTTATTAAGAGAAAGTGGGATGCTTGGTGTACATGCCTGGCCTTTCTCAGTTGACTTCCAGATGAATTAACCAATCCTTCTTTTTTGTCTTTCTGAAAATTTTAAGATTTTGTTTATCTTTTAGAGAGAGGGGAAAGGAGGGAGAAAGAGAGGGAGATAAACACCAATGTGCAAGAGAAACATTGATTGGTTGCCTCTTGTATGCCCCCAACCATGGGCATGACCTGCCACCCAAGCATGTGCCCAGACTGGGAATCAAACCTGAGACCTTTTGGGTTTGCAGGCCAGCGCTCAATCCATTGAGCCACACCAGGCAGGGCTCTTTCTGAAATTTTTATTGTTCATATCGGGGAAAAAATCATCAGTTTTTTTTTTTTAGTTGAAACATACTGGAAATTTCATTCAGCCTAGAAAGAATAATTATTACTGGAAATCGTATAAAGTAGATACATATGGATTAAGCTGGATTCAACATTTCTGTAATGATTTTTAACAATAAATCCTTAAGTGAATTTATATAAAAAGTATGAAATAAGAGAAACATGCAGATAAACTAAAAAGTCGTAACTCTATGTTCTTGTCTTTTAGTATATATTTCAAAATAGGTGAGTATATATAAACCAGATAAACTGTTGCTTTTTCCTTTTTTAAAGATTTTATTTTTATTTATTTTTAGACAAAGGGGAAGGGAGGGAGAAAGAGAGGGAGAGAAACAATGTGTGGCTGCCTCTCATGCGCCCCCAACTGGGGACTTGGCCTGCAAACCAGGCACATGCCCTGAATGGGAATCAAACCAGCCACCTTTTGGCTCACAGGCTGGTGTTCAATCCACTGAGCCACACCAGCCAGGGTAAACTGTTGCTTTGAACCAGTCCTTTTTTTAAGAGCCATAGCCAAGAGGGAGATTAGAAGATGGAAAGTTAGGATGAGAGCCACCAAAAGGCCACCTACAGACATTGAAGAGATGAGATGATGGTGATGGTGGGAAGTAGACAGTGTTATGGACTAGTTTATATATAGAAATATCTAACCCTTTCTAATAGCAACTGAAGGTGCCATTCCCTTCTCCCTGCTCTGGGTGACTCTGAAATTCTTGCTTGGACGTTGGCCATAAGGGCCTCCGACAAAGCACAAAGCTTGAGGCTCTAGCCTCAAGAGAGTGATGCCAGCCACAAGCCATCCCGCAGCATCAGTCCCAGTCTAGAAGAACCCACAGGCAGCCATGGCCTTTCTTTTATTCGCATGAATCCATCTTGTACTGCAAATACAGATGGGGAAGCTGAGGAAAAAGCATGGCTTCCAAAGTCTACTCACAAAAGAACCTGGAATCTTACCTACAGTCTCTGGTTCTGTCCTATCCTTAAAGTAGCTCTCTCAGAAGTCTCACTAAAGATGGGAAAAGTCCCCCAGAGTACCCCAGGCCTATAACAAACATAGCCTGATGTGAACAATCTGCCTTCTGGAGGAATCAGGCAAAACTCTCTGTTCTTAGGGGTCCCTTCCCTGCACAGTTTACCCAATGCAAATTTTCAGATGACTTATTGCATATTCATGAACAATGGAGGAGGCTGGTCTGTGTTGTATCTTTTACGCAGATGGAAAGAGATCAAAAAAAGTGAAGGGACCGTGAGGTGAAAGTCACTGTGTTGGTGACACCTGGGGTTTAAGAGAACTTCCCCGAAACTGCGAAGTGCTTACTGTGCAGGGCACTGTTTTGTGCAATTACCTTTAAGGAAGGGGGTTTCAAATAATCAAGATTGGGGACGGGGAAGTGGGTGAGTCCTGAGCTCCTAAATGAGAACCGTAACAGTTATACATCTTTTCATCTCCCCACCCCGAAATGACAAATGCAGCCTCCTCTTCTCCCCTCCCCTTAAAGCCCAGAAACGTGAAGAGCAGCAGAAAACCTTTCCCTCCGCCCAGTGAGTCAGCCTTGCCTAACTTCATGCGTAAGCTCTCCTCAAGTCAGCAGCAGCTCAGAGCTGTGGGTCTGTGTGCAGCCGAGATAAATTTGGGTCTAGAAGGGATGACGTAATGCTAAACCCGAGAGGTAGCTGCTGCCTCCCAGAGCTCCAGTCGCCAGGGCTGTCGGCTGACATCCCAACCACAGGGAAAAGCACCAATCGACCCAGGTGCCTGAGGTGGGGAGAAAGGGAAAGAAAGGACGAGGGGGTGGGAGGAAACAGCAGAGGAAGGCAGTCTCAATCTGAGCTCTCCGAATCTGGAAGTTTGTTTTTTAACTTCAGTTTTCTGGTGAGATCAGGCCACTGGCAGAGGCTCAAACAGCTGCACTTGACGTGCATCCTGACCTATCTCTTTCCCAGTAAAGAAAAGGGCTTCTTTTCTTTTTTCTTTTTAAATACACTGATGAGAGAGAGAGAGAGAGAGAGAGAGAGAGAGAGAAACATTGATCCATCACTCCACCCACCCATGCATTCACTGGTTGACTCCTGTGTGTGCCCCAACTGGGGATGATAGAACCTACAACCCTGACATATCAGGATGCTCCAATGACCCGAGCTGCCTGGCCAGGGTGAAAAGGGCTTCTTACATTTTATTAAATGGCCCCTATATAATAAGCAACTGATTTCGGTGATTTGTTATTTGTTAATCTCTCAAATGGCCCTTTCCTTCTTGTTTTTTTTCAAATGGGGGACAGGGCTTTCTGGAGTCTCTCTTATTTTTTTTTAAGATTTTATTTATTAATTTTTAGAGAGAGAGGAAGGAAAGGAGAGAACGAGAGACAGTCGCCTCTCATGTGCCCCCCACTGGGGACCTGGCGTGCAACTCAGGCATGTGCCCTCACTGGGAATCAAACCGGAGACCCTTTGGCTTGCAGGCCATACTCAATCCACCGAGCCACACCAGCCAGGGCACTTTCCTTCTTTTTTTGCATTAACTTTCATCCAAGAAGAAATCTGCATTTCAGGACTCGATTATTATTCACATCTAAGAAGCTTGCTTACTCTGGAACATCCTACTTGGGGGTACAATGGATAAGGTATTTGGGAGTATTTTGCTAGGTCCATGCTAAATTAATGTTCCCCCAAATAGTATTTCATGGTTTATTTCAAAGAAGTTTATATTATTAAGCTTATTGCTCAATCCAGTCTTCATTTTTCAGATGGGAAAACTGAGGCTCAGAGAGGTATAGTAACTTACCCAAGGCCACAGAGCTATCAAACAAGGGTTAGGCTTCAGGCCTATAGACTTTTGCCTTGTGCTCTCTATCCATTTTCATTCTTCTTTTTCTAGTTGACTTCATGTTTTTAAAAATACATAAATAAAATGGAGTGAGTTTTCTGGTCTTTTAAATTTGTGGAGCCCCACTTCTTGAAATAGCAAGATCAAGTTACATTCCAAAGGGATCCAAGGCCTGTGCTTTTGTTTTCTGTTCAGGGTTCATTCTTCCCTAAGGAAAGGACGGCCTCAGAATCAACTCCTCTGCTGGCGATGACCACAAGCCATGGGCTCAACCTCACACTATACACCACTTTATTTAAAAGACCACCACAGGTAAATAATCTTTATTGAATGGAAGTACATAGTTTCCTTCATTACAAATGCCTGCCAAACACTTTTTTCAAATGACATTTCATTATCTGTTTGTTGCTGTAGTCACATATTACTCTCCTTTAATTTTTGGTTATAATCATTTATAGTAGTAGATTTTGTGACTTTCAGCCATCTCTGGCATATAGCCTGGTCAGCCATGGTATGTTATTCTTCTGAAACATTGGTCATTCCATGAGTTAATATTTTGTTTAGAATGTTTGCATCTATATTCAAAAGTAAGATTATACTACACATTTTTGGTGGCATTCATTGGATTTTGGATGCAATGACCTATTCAGAGTTAGATGCAACTTGATTTTAAAACCTTAAAAAAAATAAAAAACATTGCCAGAGGCCTTCCACTGCTGCTAAGAGGATGCCCCACATTCTTGCCACAGCCCTGGGTAAGCCTCCACCCCCTGCCAGGAGCCTGCCTGGAGTTGCCCTGCCCCCACCTCTTGGCATCACCACTCCCTTCCAGGCAGCAAAAACTGGTAGAGGTCACTCTTAAGCCCAGCCAGGCAGGCCCTGGACATTAAATCACACACCCAGCCCTGCTGCCTTATGGCTGAGTTCTCAGCCTCAGGTGTACCATTTAGAATAAAAACACCAGGTCCTTGGCTGCTCAAGGACATCGGTGATCTTGTCATCTCTTCTAACTCCAGCATTCTGATTCTAGGACTCTGGGATTCCCCAGAGATCCTAGAATAATATGCCTCCATTTGCCTACTAGTTGTCATGTAATGAGAGCCAACTATGAACGTGGTGCTGCTCCTAGAGTCGGTTCATGTTATCCTCAGCATGCCTTTGAGATTCCTGTTTCACAGATGAGGCCCAGAAAGGTTAAGTGATTTGCCCCAAGGTCACATGGATAGTGAATGGATTCAAACCTGGAGTTTCTAACTGTTGGACCCCACAGCATACATCAGGGCATGTTCAATTGCACAGGGTCAAACAAAAGTAATTAGGGCAGTGGTCTCCAGCAGGGGTAATACCATTCCCCCTAGAAGGCTTTGGAAATGTGCAGGAGTGTCTTCCTTGAGTGTCACAATGACTTGGGAGTTCCACTGGGATTTAGTGAGTGGGACGCAAAGATGTTAAATCCTAAAGTGTTCTGGATAAATCTGCACAAGAACTCTCTCACCAATAGCCCCCTTGTTGAAAGACACTAGGTCAGAATGTTAAAGGCCAGGAACTCATCATTCATTCAACAAATACTGCTTAAGCATCTAATATGTGCCGGGCACTAACCTAGATGCTGAAGATAGAATAATGGACAAATTACATATGGTCCCTGTCATCAAGGTTCTTGTATTCTAGTCTGACAGACTGATTATATGCAAGTAAAAGCATTGTAAGTTGTTATAAGTTGGATAAGGGATAAATGAGGTTAGGGGGTAGCTTTAGGTGGGTGGAAGGATTAGGGAAATGACAAGGGCTGTCTAAGCCAGTTTCTCAAACTTTAATGAACACACAAATCACCAGGAAATTGTGGTAAAATGCAGATTTGGATTCAGCAGATCTGGGCTGGGACCTGGGAGTCTCATTTCTGACAAGCTTCCAGGGGATGCCAAGTCTCCCCATCTGCAGACAGCACTTACTCTAAACAGTAAGGTGAAGGCCACACAAAGAATGTGAATTTTATTCTAAGGGAGCCAGGAAGGAAACTATTGAAGGGCTTTAAACAAGTAAGCGACATGAACCCAGTTACATTTAAGATTACTGTGGTTTCCTAGATCTTGATTGAGGAAAGGAAGAGGTTGGACCTACGCCGTCTGACCGGAACCAGCTGGCCCACGCTGTCACGGTGGCAGCCAGGGCCTCAAGCTCATCCCTGCAGCTCACACTTGCCTCTCCCCTCTGGCTTCTCTGGCAGAAGCCCTTGGCTCCAAGCACGGGCCAGACCAGTTGTCTATGATCTTGGGCGCCCTAAGGACACCTGACAGAGTATGGATTCACACCTCTGACACCCTAACATGCAGAGCCACAGGAGCTCTATTGGTTGGGTGAGCTCCCGAGGGGGTGCTGGGCAAGGTAGTGCGCATGTGCAAGTAGCAATACCCTAGACCCCTGCCCTCTAGAAAAAAGGGCCCTGTCCGGCTGCACCCAAAGAGCTCGGGAAGATTTTGGTTGCCTTCTTTCTGCCCTAGGATGAGTGGGAAATAAAGGAAGTCACTCCTGGGAGACATTCCCAGGGGGCACTCTCAGCCTAAACTTCAAACATTCTAGATTCCATGTCTTGCCTTTGGCTTCCTGAGGCTTCTCCCAGAGCCCTAGGTTCTCCTAGAAAGAAAGAAACCTGAGTTTGAGTCTCAGCTCCACTCTTTGTTAGCGTGTGGCCTTGGGAAAGTCAGTCAGCCTTGCTAAGGCTCAGGCTTTCCTCATCTGTAAAATGAGGATAATTATAGCACCCTCCTATTGGATGGCTGTGAGGATTTATTATCAAGCACTTAGCCTTGTGTGGGCACATAGTACTGCGCAGTAAAAGGGGGTATCATTATCAGTATTCCTTTAGAAAACAGAGACTTTTCAGCAGCTCCTTGGACACAGGTTATCGGACTCCCAGGAGACAGACAAGAATTTATTGGTCTCTATTTGTCTACCACATGCATTGGAATATAGAACTGGACACAACACATACTGCTTTTGGGGTCATCAAGCACAGTGCTTAGCTCCTGGCAGGTTATAGACATTATTTGTGGATTTGAGCTAAATTTTACAGCTGGTGGGAAGAAAGAAAGAAAGTTGTATGCAAGACACTCAGAGTCCTGGGAGTCATGGAATAGGGTAAAGCCCTAGTCAGGTAGCTCAGTTGGTTAGAGCATTGTCACGATACACCAACATCACAGGTTCTATCCCTGGTTAGGCACATACAAGGATCAACCAGTGAATTCATAATTTAACTGGAACAACAAATTGATGTTTTCCCCCTTCTCTCTCCCTCCCTGTCTCTCTCCAATACCAAATTTTAAAGAAAGAAAGATGGTAAAGATGGTCAGGTGTGGTGAAGATAAGAAGGAGATAACACAGGGACACCATAGGGTAGTTCTGGGTCCCTGTAGAAATAAAAATAAAGGTCACACAAGCTCCTACTTGCCACCCATGGTCAGATACTCAGCAGCCCTGGGCATGCCCTCTCTTTTAATACTGTTGTATTATCTTTATTCAAGTATCCTTGCTAATGGCACTAAAATACAACAATGGCAACAAAATATCTCAAATAGTAGGTAATCCAAGTCCCCTTTTATTGGGTTTAGTTTGAATTTCCCAAACTCCCTCACCCGTAGTACACTGTTTATCTTTCTAATTTTGCAGTGTTTAAAATTTCCTTAGCAGACACTGGAGCTGGACATTAGAGGTATGTGGCCAAGGGCATGTTGTATGAAAGAGCAGGCTTTGGTGGGAACACTGGCAGGGACAGTCCTCCAAGCACAGACTGCACCAATCTGTAAAGAACTAAGAGTGGAATGTGTTTATTTACAAGGCTGCTTACATGATACTTAGTTTCCTAAGCTCAGGCAGTTTTCTTTTTAAAGTCAGATCCATAAAAACTACAAGGATAAACACAAAGGATTTTAAACACTGGAGGAGCATGTATGGGGGCAGAAACGATTCCATTTGGAAGCGCAAGATATGTTTTTGTTTTCTCTGTAATGATGGTTAGAACCAAAGACACAAAACCCAAGTCAGATGCAATCCTACCTTGCTCAGGTTCGCTTTCAGACAACTGGTGCTGGAATAGGGCATGCACTCCATGAGGAAGGGGACTGTACACAGTGCCTGACCCAAGCAATATGTGTCCTTAAATACCAATTGAAAGAATGAATGAATAAACTCACAGAATAAATTAGGGAGAGTTCCTGGCACGTAACGTAATTCCACATTTTATAAAAGTATTTGCCACAAGGGCCTTTTAAGGAGAGGTTCTCTAAAATTTTTCTTAAAGGGATCCTATTTACATATGTTTCATGGAGATTTATTGCTCAAAGCAAGAGGCACCTGTACTTTCAAAATATTTCATAAGTGAGGGGCCCAGCACAGCATTCTGCCAAGATGAGGAAGTAAAGGAGGAACCTCTAGCTCAGGGGGATGGTGGCAAAGGCCCCATTATTTTTGGCCAGAGAGATCCAGTCAGCTGTTGACAGCTTTAACACCTCCAGCCAGGACACTCAGGGACAATGATATCATATCAGAGATAATTACTTCCCTTTAGTTTAGCAGAAGAGCCAGAGAGAGCAGGTGTCTGTCCCTGCAGAACTGAAGCCTCTCTCCAGTGTGAGCCCAGAGCTCCACCCTCCACCCCCAGAAAGAGGCCCCTCTGGGAAGACTTGAATTCCTTTTCCTCAGTTGAGACTTGGGTAGCCATCCTGTCACTGCCACGGCTTTCCCAGGCCCCATCCCCAACCCCAATATAAAAAAAATATTTTCTTCTAAATGGCAAATGCAAATTAGCTTCATTTTGAAAGACTATTGAGAATGTTGCAATGACCTTTGCAATAACCGGACACACCCTAGAATCCGTAAACCAGGTTTGAGAATTGCTGACACTACGAGCACCTGACCTGTAAAACAGAAGCCCAGTTTGGTGCCCTGCCCGGGACCCATTCTCATGTCAGGAAGGAGAGAGCACAGCCTACAAGGACCTGGTTCGGCCTCTGCTGTGTCCTCTTGAGCGAGCCACTGTCCCTCTCTGGGCCTCAGCCACCCCATCTGTATAGTGAGGATGATGGATGCTCTGTGACCTCTGGGGCTCCTTCTGGCTCTGAAGCTCTGTCTTACCACCTGCCTCCTTTCTAAACAAAATCCACAATGAAGTGGAAGGAAGAATGGGGAAGGGAAGAGAATAGTTCAGAAGGCCAGACGGCAATACAACTCCCTCCATTTCTGCCTTTCTTCCTGGGCTGTTGCTTTTCTTCCCTTCCTTTCCTGTCTTCTTTCTTTCTTTTTCTCTCTTTCTTTCTTTTCTCTTTCTTTCTTTCTTTTTTTTCTTTCTTTCTCTCTCTTTCCCTCTCTCTACACCCTCTTTCCCTCTCTCTCTGAACCCAAAAGCCACAAAACCACAACTCACCTCCCCCAAACGGGTCATTTGGAAGCCAGAGCTGTCAGGGGTTAGGTGTGTCAGGCCTGGCATACTGGTGGTATCTAGGACCAGGCCAGGGCAACCATGTGTTCCTCCTCTAGAAACCCAGTTTAAGTCAATATTTATCTAACTGTATTTATAGAAAGTAGTGGTGGTAGGGCAGAGGGGGTGGGATGAAGAGGCAGGGGGATCTAAAACAGAGTAAGCCACAAAGGCTGATGCAAATCTTTGTGGCCAATTTGTTTCTGCAGGGCCAGGCTTTTTTAAAGGCAAAAGACCCAGCTTTTGATGAACCTGCTGTTGGCTCCAGCACCATAGCAACAGCCCCAAGTCCTCTAATATGTCCCGAGGACAGACTTGGGAAAGACAGCATGGTGGGGGTGTTGTTTCCTAGGAGCATAAACTCGAGTTTGGGCCAGGAGCGTTGAACAACTGTGAAAAACAAGAAAACCTCTCTGGTTGGTTATTCTGACTCCATCCTCACTTCTCAACCTTCTTTGAGCAGGGTGTGTGCAGGAAGACCTTGATAATCAACAGGGTGTTTCAAATACCAGCTCTGTTCCAGGTTGCTGGGTGACCTTGAACAAGTCATTTCACCTCTCTGGACTTCATTCCTTGGCTGTAAAATCCATACCTGCATAAATGGTTAAGACCTCAGGCTCATTCTGGAACCAGAGGCCTAGGTTCCAATCTCAGCTCTACCACTTACTAACCATGCGACCTTTGGGTAAGTTACCCAGCATCCCAGCTCCTCTGTAAATGGGTGTAATAAAAGTGCTTGTATCAAGGGGTTGTTGTAGAGATTGGAGGAGATGATGCATGTGTTTAGCCCCATACTTGGTATATAATCAGTGCTTAATAAATGGTAGCCAGTATTGATACTATGCAATGCAATTAGTTGCTGCTGCTGCATGCTGGCACCATCTTCATTTCCTTCATTCTTACCCCCAGACTTTTGTTCAGCCATCTTCAGGTGAAAATGCCCATTTCTGGGTATGTCAGTGGGAGCGTGTTTTGGTCAAAGAGGGGAAAGTAGGTGAGCAGCAGTTGTTTTGCCTTGTTGCTGATGGAGCATCCTTGCCCCCCACATCAGAAATGTCTCAATTCACCTTCAACTTCCTCAGGCCCTACTCCCTTTCCCTGGGTCCCCTCCACAGAGTACCTAGTCCCTCGGAATTCTGGGACTCTAAAAGCCACAACGATATCCTTGAAAACCTACTTCTAGCACTTAACCAGTGTGGGCAGAGATCATATTTAAAACTAGAAAAAAAATTGAATCCAGGGAACATAATTTAGAATGCAGAGAAAATAGGAGCTTCATTTAAGAATGTTATTTATACAACTCCACCAAAAACAAGTATCTCACTTCACCCTCAGCATAAATCAATCCAGAGAATTTTCAGAAAAAAAAAAAAAAAAAAAAAGCAATTGCATATAGTAGGTGCTCAATGCATATTTGTGGAATGAATGAATCATAACACACCTGCCACATAGAAGTATGACCTGCTTGAACATTAGTTGCCATCAAAGCCCTCAAATTCAGCGTAAGTTGCCCTAGTTACCTGCTCTCTAAGCCAGTAACTGATTCATTTTCAGCCACAGCTGATCTCAGCATGTGCTTGCAGCTCTCCAGGCCTTACCTACTACCTCCTTGCTGGCCCTGGTCTCTACAGCCCAAGGGCATTCTGTGTAGATTATGGGAGACATCCTCCTCCCTCGAAAGAGAGATAAGCATTTCAAACTTTTCTCCAAGTCTTCAGAAAGTCTGTAATATGCTTCCTGGCCTGCAAACCTGATTGCTGTGCCATAGCTAATAAATGACACATCCAACCAATCAAAGAATGTATATTAAGTATCTACTGTATGCCCAGTGATATGCTATATGCAACAGTGACATATACTGAAGAGCTCTAGGCGATCTTTTCCTTTAAGATACTAACACAGGAAGCCAGCTAGGTCAAGTCCAGTCAGAGGAAAGCAGAGAATTGCACAGTACTGATTATCAAAGCACAGAAAGGTGACTATTTATTGGGCACCTATTATATTCCAGGTCCTTTAAATGTTTAAAGGGAGTTTCTCATTTAGTCGTTCAGCAATGATGTGAGGCTGGTGCTATTGTTATCCCCATTTAAAAAAAAAAAGAAATGGGACTTCAGAGAAGTTAGGTAACTTGTGCCTAAGATCACACAGCCAGTAAGCAGGGAAGGAGGGATTTGTTTCCCATTCTTGTGACTGTGAAGTTTTCATTTTCTCAACTACCCCAACTTAAGAAATAGCCAGGGGAGGCTTCCTGGAGGAGGTGGGAACTGACCTAGGTCTTGAAAAGTGGGTAAGATGCAACTAAACCCAAGGAAATAAGAGAATGAGGGCATTCTAGACAGAGGGAAGAGTCTGAGTTGAGCACAGAGGCATGACTGTGAACCTGCTTGCTGGTGGGCCTGCTGGACAGGAGCAGAAAAGATTAAGTCAGGAGGGCAGGGTGGGGCTGAATGATACCAGGCAGCAGCAGCTCCCTCCATGAGGAAAAGGCTGCTCCTTTGCCAGTTTATGCCCCTGGGAAAGTACCTCACCCTCAAACCCAGGTGGTCCATTACAGAGAGCCACCCATGCCCTCTACTCCAATTTAGTCATTTTTCTCTGTCTTCCCAAAAGTCACCTTCCCCACACACTGAGAAGCCCATTTCTGCCCTCTAGACCTCTACTTGTTACAGTGGTTTCCACTTACCTACCGAACAGCTTTTATGCACAACACCACCCCTTTGTGAATCTTTCTTTTTCTCTCAGTTTTAACCTTTTCCAAAACAGGAAGCAAATATTTGTTTATCAGTCTATCTTAAATTGCCACCCCTCCACTGGACCCCAAACCGAAATAGGTGTTGATGCTCGAGATTATTTATATATAAATTCTGAGTTTGTGAAAACAGGGTCACAGTCTCCATGATTAATGTTTTTGGAGGGCTCTGAAATTCTTAAGGATTCACATCAATTGGAACTTGGGGAGAATGTACATGCATAGACTATGGAATCTTTGCCTTGCACAGAGCAGTGAATACTAGGTGATTTAACTTGGATCCCTTCCCCCCAAGAAAACGCACCATATCTACTGGAAATAATTCAGCACTGTGGCCACAACTTGGTGAGCATTCTTAGTTCGGAAAGCTCAACTAGTCAATGAAAAGCAGTTCTGGTGACAATGGAAAATAAGGCAAGCTCCTGCCAAGTTAAGTACTTTGCAAACAACAGTAAAAACGGAACATGTGGACTTATGACCGGGGTCTATCGGTGCATTTCGGGAACGCCTTACAGAACCCGAAATGAAGAATGGAATAGAGACTCAACAGCCATCTCCAGGGAGAAGAGCGTCCCTTTAAGAAGGGATTGTACCAGCTGGCCGCACTACAGCTCCCAGAGATTTCCTGGCTTGCCTCCTGGCCCCACCCCCTGTCTCTGGGCTCAGCAACGCGTGACGTCATAGGAAGCTGCAGCTGCCGATTGGCTGAACGACGCAGCTAGGTCAAGTCCAGTCAGAGGAAAGAAGTTTGTCTCCATGTGGAAACCATGTGTCTCTAGCGGGGAGGGGGAGGAGGAGGCGGAGAAACTAAGATCAAGTGATTACAGGGGAACTGGCTGAAATGAAGGCGGGGAGGTTGTGCACCTGAGTCGGCCAGCAATGCCCTTTGCAGTAGTGACCTAAAATAAAAAACCCAAAACTTGCCCAACAAACAAAACTTGAGCCTTCCCCTCATAAAATTATTAAAAAGCCAGGATCCCTACTTCCTCCCAAAAAACAGGGACCTGGAAAATGCTGGAATCCTATCGGAACGCCCAGATCCCCATCCCTCCTCCCAACAACTGAATGATGTAAGCTTTTCGGAAAGCCGGGCTCAGAAGCAAAACAAGCCCCGCGCGCGCGGAGCGACCCGCAGTGCCCGAGCCGGGAGCACGCACGACCCGCCCCCAGACTCGCGTTATTGCTGTGCACACGCGGAGCGCCGTGACGCGCGGGCATTGTGTGCAGCGAGCAGAAAACAACGGGGAGCGCCGCCAGCGCGAAGAAGCGCCCCCAATAAAATAAGGCAGATGTAGGGTCCGCGGTTTTCCATACCCACACTGGGAGGGGGGCCGGGGGTGTGGAGTGGATAAAGTGGCCACCGTGGGTCGCTCCAGTTTGCAAGGGGGATCATAAAGGCCCGGCAAAGGGTCGCCGGTAGTTTGCTGGAGGTCGCCCTCGACTGCGTGAGCTGTTGGGGAGGGGAGCGAAGGCCTGGAGTAGGATCCCCGTAACCGAGTAGGTCACGGCGCAGCGTCCCACGCTCTCGGGGAAATCTGGGGGCCGTTGACATCACGTCATGCAGAGCCAAACAGCAGCGGCGAAAAGAGGCAAGAGAGCTAAAAATACTCCCACGGGGAGCTGGTTGGAGGTGGGGGCAGCGAGGCCGAGGGACTGATTACGTACTCGAAGTTGACTTTGGAGCGTTGAGGTTCCGAGCCCCTCTCGGGGGCAAGCGAACGCCTCGGGAGAGGGACCACGAGGAAGCCCCTAGGCTCTCTCAGCCTCGGGAGCCCAGTTCTGCTGCTGCTGTCCCGCCCCGTGCGGGGCAGCCGGCCCGGCGCGCCCGGCCCTCTGCTTACGTGACTGGTGGCCACGCCGGAGCCCCGGCACGGGGTAAACAAGAAGGTGGCGGCGGCCAGGGAGGCCGGGGTGGGGGGAGGAGGTGGCAAACGTCTCCGATTGTCTGCCGTTGAGAAAGGGTGGTGGGACGCGGTGGAAGCTCCAGCAACCTCGTTGGTACACCTCGCTGGGGGAGGAGGTCAAACCAGGTTTGCCACACACTTCCAAGGTGCCCTGTTAGGGTGCACCCCCAGCAGGAGCCAGCGCTACGGGACAGACTCTAGAGAACCGGGGACCCGGGGCGCGCCCCCCCCCCGCCCCGCTAAAAAAAAAAATATCACCCCTCCCCCCTCCAACAAAAGCAAACACCAAACAAAACCGTGTCTTTACCCAGATCCCCACAGGCTCTGGCTTTTCATAAACTACTCTCCTGGCTAATGCACAACCGACACGACCACCGGCCCGCGAATAATCACAATCTGATTCGGCTACACAGCCGGCGATGCGCCTATCTCGAAACCGAGGCAAGCATTCCGAGAAAACAAGAGAGAAGAGAAAGAAAAGAACGCACCACCGACCTCCCAACACAAATCCTTGCTTTTTTCCGTACGGCTTCTGCACAATTGCGCTGCCAAAACACGCTTACTTTATCCCGGGAGAACTGGCGTGTCGGTCTGCTAAGGTGTTTTTGTGTTTGAGGGTTGTTGTTGTTGGGTGGGGGGGATATCACAAGATCTGACACGTTGCAATCGGACCATTTTTTTTTCTCCCCTCTCTTCTCATTTATCTTCCTACTTGTTCGGACAGATTAAACAGACTGCTTTTCTCTAGCCTGTCGTTCTATCTGCCCGGGCCCCTTCCCCCTTCTCGCAGCTATTATTTGTGAGGACCATGCTGGAGACACCGCACACGCGTGCCCCCGTTAGGATGCAGAGTCAACTGCCTGGGGAGGGCTGGGAGACCCGGCTGGCAGAGGCAAAAATGAAACAAATACGAAAAAGGAGACCAGGCCGGGGTGGGGCTCCCAGCCCCTCCCCCCCACCGCATAACTCTCCACCTGAGTGGGGGGGGGGAGTTTGCGGGGGTGAGGGTGGACGGAGAAATCGATCAGAAAGACGTTTGCCTTCCTAGCACTGAGCGCTCACTAGGAAAATAAAGAAACTGCACACAACAGCCCACACCTTCTTCCCCAACTATTGTTTCCTGCAAGATCCCAAAGTTTCCTTCTAGCTGCGTCCCCCTCGCCAAGTTTCCCCGTAGGACGACGGGTCTCGGGCGACCTGCTGGCGCTGCATGGCCCAGCCGGCCAGTTGAGGGGGGGGCGGAGCGGTGGCACCCCAGGGCAACAGAGGCGCAGGGGCACTGTATCGGAGGACGCGATGGCCTGAGCCCAGCCCTGCTGCGAGGGGAGGAAAAAGCAAAGTAGACAGAAGGGATAAGCATAGCCGAGCCAGCCCGAGCCCACGCCGTGTGAGGCTTTTGGTGGCTGTTGTTATTGTTGTCGTGTGTGTCTTGCGTTTTCTTTCTGAAACCTCTGAGCACTGCCTACGGTTTCCAACTTTCGGCTTCTAATCCTCCCCACCCCACCCAGGAACGAGCGACAGAAAAACAACACTTGTCTGCCCGAGAAGGCTCCGGAAAAAAAAAAAAAAAAAAAAAGGAAGAAAGGCGACCTCGAAGAGATGAGCTCTCGGCTCAGTTGTCAGAAAACAACAACACTCCCCTGCTTCTCGGCTGGGCGATCCTCCCAGCCTCCAGGAAACGAACAGACAGACGCACGGACAGACCCCCCTTCCACCCGCCCCCCCCGCTCGTCTTTGTTACATCTTTAGCAGCTTTGTGCGTGCGTGTCCTTTCTCCCGTGTCATCGGCTTTACTGCCTAGTGCTGGATGTGTTGGGGGGAGGGGGACGCGGGCCGAGCAGGCGACAGGAGTCGCCCAAGTGGGCGAAGAAGAAAGAGCCGGGCGCCGAGGAGGAGCGGGGGACCCAAACTTACTTTTGTTTTCTTTCTCGATCTGCTCCAGGTAGCTGGCGGCCTCAAGCAGAATCTGCACGTTCTGCAGAAAAGTGTTGATATGCTTCTCCATCGAGTTCTCGCTGGTGTTGAAAATGTCCGAGAAGGGGCACCTGAGCTTGGCCCCGGCGGGCTCCTCGGGCTGGGCAGGGGGCTGAGGCGCGGCCACAGCCGGGGGCGCGGTGGGGGCCAGCCCTGCGCCCTCGCAGCGCGCCTCCTTGCGCGGCCGCCCGCGTTTGCCCATGGAGGGACCGGGGTCTGCCGAGCTCGTCCTCTTCTAGGGCTGCGCGGCCCGGCGGAGCTCCGGGCCCCAGAGGAGACCCGGCTGGCTGGAGCGGAGGAGGCGCCGAGGCGAGGAGACGATCTGACTTCCCGAGCCTCACTGAGTGCAGTTGCGTGCCTGACTGCGAGTGAGTGTGTGTCGGTCTCGCAGTGGGTCTGTGTGTATGGGAGATTGAATGAACCTACAGGACAGACGGAGGCGCTCTGGCGCCTGGGTCCTAGTGCGAGCCTGTCGCCCTCGGACGGGTCAAAATAAAAGGTGGAGACAAGCGAGGCAGGGACCGCCCACTGCCCGTCCCTGCACCCTTCCCCGCGTCTCCCCAAATCTCATCACAGTGTAGAGGAATGTATTTTAACATGAAGGGAAAAAATACTCGATGTCTCTGATTGTACCTGCATGAAAACAATACACTAAGCTATTTTTTCTTCACATAAAAATAATACCTCTAAAGCGTCCAGCACGATGCTTGGCACATAATAGGTCCCCCGTAAATGGTAGCAGCCATGACGTTCATTTATTTCAAATAAAAGTCCAATTTAAAAAATCATATGTAATCTTCCCTCCCCCCGCCCCAACACACACACACACACACACACACACACACACACACACCCACCCACCCAAGGCCTTGTGCTTTTAAAGGGCCAAATGAAATCCCCAGGCCAACAAATCCTGGTTACAGATTTACTCATTCTTTCTTTCTCCCTTCAAATGCAAAGTTATTTTTCCAGGAAGGGGAGGAGATGTAAGCATCTCCTTCCACACACCTCTTCCTAGCCTAGGTCCAGCTGTGCAAAGCTCACACTGGGGTGCCATCACACCTGGCCCCCTTTAATTTGACAGAGGCAGAAGTGGCAGCCCAGGACCACCCCACCCCAACTGAATTCCACCTTTTGTCTCTGAAGACCCCTACCCCAGTTGGCATTGTTTTCACTGCTGCTGCTGTCACCTAGTCAGGTTCTGCAGGAGCCCTGGACGCTTTCCAGGCCTAGGAAGTGCTGTGGGAGTGGAGAATATTTGAAGGCCTCTGTGAAGTGCCATAGAGAAGGAATCAGTTCCCACCCACCTCTGCTGCATGCAGACTGTGTGAGCTTGAGCAAGTCCCCTAATCTCTCTGGCCTGAGTTTCCCCACCTGTGAAACCTCCAGTAAGAGTCTTGTCCTGATTAAATTATATCTGTTCTGAGCACACTGCCTGGCCCATAGTAAGATATTTTTCTTCCAATCTAGACCCAGACAAGAGCCTAGGTCCCCAACTTGCATCCAAGAGAAAATATGTTGAGGAAATAAGGCTCTTCTGCACTTTGTTGGAAAATGTCTCTGCAACAAGTCCATCTAAATATCATCACCTTGCAAGGCCACCTGGAGTTTCCCTCCAGAGGAACTATTTTCATAGAAGATACACAAATGCTGCCCATTTATATATAATTGATAT
Source organism: Trachops cirrhosus (assembly GCA_028533065.1). NCBI lineage: Eukaryota > Metazoa > Chordata > Mammalia > Chiroptera > Phyllostomidae > Trachops > Trachops cirrhosus. Next base: position 143,135,911 of record CM052542.1, on the reverse strand, counting down.
AAACAAGATATAAAAAGATATAATTCTGTTTATATCAATTAGCCAATGAAAATTTTGGTTTTGTTATATGTCATTTTGCTTAAAGTCACAGAACCTATTAACAACTTAGGTGAGGACTTACTCTATACTAATAACAAGCTTCTGGTATGACAGGAACCATCAGTCATTGAAATTTTGAAGCCAGTGTACTCCTAAGAGCTGTGAGATAAAAGTTTGTCTTCCAATATCACGACAGTTACCTTTTTCATATTCATGTTTAAAAGTCTACAAATGTCTAAGGGCTTTAGGAAGGTACAGTTTCAAACAGGTTTTATCCAACACCATTTTGCAAAAACTGGCACTTGTGTGAAACAGCCCTGATCTCCCTGGCCCTACGTGAAAAATGACAGTGAGACGATGAACCAGGGGAGCCCAGACCCCAAACACCTTGGTCTCTCTAATTCCCAGGTAGAAGCCTGGGCCAAGGTACATACATATGCATCCTGTGACCGATATATATGTACACACACATGCACACACACATGTGAGATCGGCACACCCCACACATGAGTGCAGGGGTGGGAGTAGGGTGTTGTGTAATTATTTATTTATCTTTATTTCATCTCTCATAGGTCTCTGAGCTTCAGAAAGCCCAGTGGGAATCTTCAAGCTGGGCCGTGCATCTGACTAAAGCCAAAGTAAACAATGGCTTGAAGAAAATCTACAAAAAAGTGCTGATTTGCACTATTCCCACAGCCAGCCACGGCCCCCACCATCATTCCCATGGAAAACACCACTGCTGGTGCCAAAGCAAGTTTTCCCCCCCGTCATAGGGGCATTGTTTTTTGTTATTATGTGAGTTCTTAGCATCAGACAATGGCACCACAAGAGACACAGTGGAGGCAGGAGAAATGCCTTTTTGTTTCACAAAGTCTGTGCTGTTGTGCCCCACAGTCTCACATACAGTTTAGTTGCATACATTCATTTTGGTAACACGTATGTGGAACGATGAATGTGCCAAGCTAAAGCTCAAAGCCCCTTTCTTATTTTTTCAGAGCCCATCAAGTGTTAAATCATGTTAGCATCATATTGCTCTCCCCCTTCTTCCCCACTACCCCCAATTAACAGATTTCTCCAATAAAGTTGGTCTCAACAGAAAGAGTGGTGTTTCAGAGGTTATATCATGGGACAGGCATCCAGGATGCTGGGTTACAAGCTCAGCTCCATTCCTGATTTGCTTTGCTTCCCAGGAGAAGCCATTCAAAGCCTTTGCACCTCACTTTCTCCAGGGCTTTGACTCCATAAATAACCAGGCCTCTTTGGAAACTGGTTAAGAATTTCTGCAGAGAACAGGTAGGGGAAGAGAAGGCAGGCAGCCAGCCTGATAAGAACATGTCAACTCTTTGAAAGGAAAGCCCTGACTTTTTGCAGTGCCCAGGAAGGCCAGCCATGATGCTCCTAATGACCCAAGGCATCTCTGGAGTCTGCTCAGCATGAATCTTATCTTCCCAACCTTCTTTTTCTTTGTTTGGTCTACTTGCCTGTTTGGTAATATTTTTTCCATCAGCCTTGTTTGCATATTAAAGCAACGTCACTCTCTCTTTTATTTGCCCCTCTTTCCCCCCAGACATTCTGTATACTCTTACATCAAAGGAGTTGTTCTGTCTGTAATTGTCTTCAGGTGCACAGAAGCTGGTTAATTACCAAGATGGCGCTAGGAGAGTTGCCCCCAGACATCCCCATCCTGCAATTGGATGCGATGCCCTTCCCACCCTGGACCATTCTGGCTCTCCTGTGCTCCTTATTTCTGCTTTTTCCTCCTTACCTGTTCTCCCCTCACTAGTGTTTTTTGGGGTTTGGTTTTTTTTTTTGTTGTTGTTGTTGTTGTTTTGTTTTTTGGGGTTTTTTTGTGTGTGTGCCTAAATCTCTCCCTCCAATGTCTAGCTTTTCTTTGGACCTTGCCAGCATGGCCAATTCAGGTTCTTCCCTGCTCTGTGACCTGTGGTCTTTGTACTCAGGCTTAGTAAATAACATCAATAAATCTTCCAGCCTTGCAGGGGTGGCTAGGCTGGTTAGAGTATCGACTGTGCACCAAAAGTTTGTGGGTTTGATCCCCAGTCAGGGCACACATGAGAGGCAATTGATTGATGTTTCTCACATTGGTGTTCTCTCTCCCTCTTGCTCTAAAACCAACAAATATGTCCTCAGGTGAGGATAAGAGAGAGAGAGAGACAGAGAGAGAGAGAGAGAGAGAGAGAGAGAGAGAGATCTGTCTTCTGCATTGTCACTGGAGTCCTAATCCCCAGATCTTTCCCAGCCAAGTTTTTCCCAGACACCTTTCTCTCTGGAAAGAGATCATCCAGCAGCAAGCTGAGGAGCTAGCTCAGGGCAATTTCTCTCCTTAGAAGTCTTCATCTTGTCCTCATCTATTAAAAGGGAGAAGTGGCTTTAAGGCAAGCCTAGGACTCGAGAGTCAGGGGCTGGAAGACACAGGTAGCATGGCAGGAACAAGGAAAACTGTGAGACTGCCTATCCCGATGGCTCCTGGAACTACATTAAAAGTGCTGACCAGGCCTCCTTCAACCACTCCCCAGGCCCCCACCCCCACCCACACACTCATCAGCCGGTGTAGACATGGGCAGAGGATAAATAGCCTCCACCCTACATTGGAGCTAGCCTGGGTGTCACCTGGTCCTGAGGCATTATCTCTGCTCTTCTGGACTCTGCCCTCCCTCCTCCTGGACCTCTCAGGTTGGCAGGCCCTTCCTGTCTCAACCAACTCCTGGGCTTCTCCTATACAACACCCAGTACTTACAGGGTTCATTAGACTATGAGCTCATCAAGGACAGGAAACACGCCTCGCTTCCCTGGCGTTCCCAGCCCCTGGCACTTGGCACAGTTCATGCATGACACCAAACGGGGGCTGAGGCCATGAGGGTCGTAGGCACGAGTGCCCTTTCCTGCTTGGCTGGAAACCTCGTGCTGGACCTCCGTGGCTTCCTGGCTGCAGCATGGCAAGAGGAGGCATTTGACACTGTCTGCAAAACTATTTCTGAGTCACTCACATTAAAGTTTAAATATCAAGATGTTGTTTGTCTCCGTGGAGAAGCCAGAAACCCATTGAGCCAGACGATTGAAGTTCCCGTCCCAAAAAGTACAGAGGCTCAGCCATACTCTCCTCTGTCCTTACTGCTCTGCAGATCTGGTGACATGATGGGTTTCCTCTGTAATAAGATGCCTCTACTGGAGAATTTTCAAAAATTACCAGGCAACAAAGGCCGTGGCTGGAGATCAAGGTGGGAGTCACACACAGCTCATTTTTTTACATCTTCTCACTCTGGGGTGTGTTCTAGATGGATCTTTTCGGGCCCCTACTTTCTATAATATCTCCATATTTTTAAAGGGAATTCATCAAACATTCTAACTTCATGTACATTAAGGTACCAGTGAATGACATGAGCTGAAATACGACCATTCCCAGAGGCATCTGGCATGAAAAGGTGGCCAATGCTTTAAGTTAAATGAATTATTTTCAATTCTCACCTAAGGACATGTTTCTATTGACTTTCAGAGAAAACAGGGTGGGGGGGAGAGAGGGAGAGAGAGGAGAGAGAGCACGAGTGTGTGAGATGTGAAAGAAAACATTGCCCTGGCTGGTGTAGCTTAGTGGATTAAGCGCGGGCCTGTGAACCAACAGATCGCGGTTCGATTCCCAGTCAGGGCACATGCCTGGGTTGCAGGCCAGTTCCCAGCAGGGAATGCACCGGAAGCAACCATATATTGATATTTCTCTCCCTCTCTCCTTCCCTTCCCCTCTGAAGATAAATAAATAAAATCTTTAAAAAAAAAACCATCAAACCTGCAACCCAGGCACGTGCAACCCAGGAATCGAACTGGCAACCTTTCGGTGCACGAACCCATGCTCTAACCAACTAAGCCACACGGCCAGGGCTAAAAGAATAAAGTTTTAGTGATGAAATATGAGGTGTCAGGTGATGGAAGGGAAAGGTATCTGCAGGTGGCAAAAGATCTTCCTCCTGATTGTTAGTTGGATGAACTTGTGTAAGTTGCTTAACCTCTCAGAGCCTCAGCATTCTCATCTGCAAGGTGGGGAGAACAAGGTTTCCCTTGCTGAAGGTGTCCATATAAAGGGCCTTTGGAAACCGTAAAGTGTTGTGCACACGTCAGGATAGTATTAGGCTGGGAGAGTCCTGGAAGATTTTCAGGAAAAACAAAAACAATGACAAAATGACGGGAGCGAGAGTTGGAAGCCCAGAGTTTTGGGCCAGCTCTTCCACCGTGCTACTGTGTCATCCTGATAAATAACCTGGCCATCTTCAGCATCAGGATCCTCATGAATGCAGGGAGAGTTCCATCGGCACGGTCTACCTCTCCCCCATTCCAAAAAGCATCGGTAACTTATTTCCCCCATGTTCATTAATCACAGGCTGGGATGTGACTGCCCATTGAGGCTTTGGATTAGCCTGGGAGAACCAACACGACCACACTGAGCTGGTAAAATTCTAGCCCAAAGCAAAGCAACTGGCATTTTAAGTCACCCAATTTGCCTTTCCTCTGGGAAAAGCCTGCTTCCCATTTGTTCTTTTTTGGAAAACAAAAGGTCAGAGGAGCCCCTTTCCTGCCTTCAAGGAGGTCTGGGGGCGCAGGACCCCAGTCCATGAACCACTGAATCAATATTCTTGCAGGCAGTCCCCACAGCGGGCGGTATGCAAAATCTACAAGTTAGTTTCTGACTTTCTATAAGCCGGGACACCTGTGCACCACCCCCATCCTCTCCTCCCCTGAAGCCTCTTTTCTCTGTTTCCAGTTCTCCCACCTGAGCCCCATGAGTGGCCCCCCCTCCCTTTCCTAACCCAGATCTCAGTTCTCATGGGTAAGAAGGCTGCTGAGCACTGAAGTGGGTTCATTTATCAGGGGTAACGCGCATGAGTGATAACACTCCACATAGATTTATTCATTCCATCAGAAGACAGAATCTTATATACGGCAGGCTCGTCCTAGGTATGGGGACGCAGCAGTAAGCAAAGAGCCAAAACCCCCATTCTCATGGGACCTAGCTCTTACCCAGGTATGCATGTAGACATAGGACCAGGTCTATGCATGCAGATCTGCATGTGGGCACATACATGCACTCAAAGACAGTTTTCTTTACTCCTGTTTCTTCCAGAGAATGAAATTAAACTCCAAGTTGGAGACAGAGTAGTAGGGATTCATCCAGAGGGACTGTTACATCCTTTTATACACACAGAAATAGTCGTAAAAGAGAGTGAGGGTTTGCCTCCATGTTCCCCTTTCCTTCTTCTTGTTACATAAGGAATTATTTTTCTTTGCATTCAACTGGCCCTTTGCATGTTTCCACAGTAGGAAGGCATACCACATTATGTATCAGAATAGTTAAATTTTTAATAATTTCACGTCACTCTAATGGACAGAGTTCTAATGATCTCACAGACATGTGTGGCCTGCCAAGGAGTCACGTCAAAACAACTGTCTGAAATTATAACCTACCTGAAAAAGTCAGAAACGTAATCAAAGGCTATTTTCATATAACTACACCCTGAGAACACCCATCCCAGACAGGCAGGCACATGAGAATAACATGTTGGCATACAGTTGCAAGAATCTGCCTTAGACTCTTGATACTTAATTGTGTCATTGTTAAAATAGAGTTGAGTAAAAACATCCCAGACACAGAGGCTGGAGTTGGGATGTTCTTCTTCATTTCCTGTCCATGTTTCAAAGTTGTAGAGGAACTGGCTTCTATCAAATCTCTGGCTGAACAAATGTTCGAAGAAATGTCTTCTCATCTTGTTAATTTTATTTCCTTTGGACATGAACACTTCTGAGGGCCTTACACACATACGTGTAATGTGGTCCCCGATTGCCCTAGAGATACTGTTTACTATAAGATCTACTATTCATCAAACGCTTATAATATTCCTGGTTTTGTTTTCCAAGCCCAATTTTATTTCATCCCCATAATCATTCCATGAGGCATTATCATCACCCCCCATTTTACAGATGAAGAAATGAAGGTTGGGGAAAAATAAGTGCCTTACCCCAGATGGCACAGCTAGCAAGTGACAGAGCTGGGATGCTCCCTGGTCCCAGGCTGGCAGAGCAGAACGTTCCTCCTTCTTGTTTACAGCTCACTTAGCTTCGTTTGGTTCTGTTCAGCCACACATGCGCTGGGTGTAAGCTTATACTGTCTGGCTAACTGGGTTTCTGTGCATGACAAGGGTGCTTGTTCCAAATCCTCATTAGATTATAGACTGAAAATCTCTCCAGTAAAGGAAATGTGGATTTCCCCTTCCCAGGCTGTGGTTGTTCCAGAGCTTCCACACCATCTCCTGAGTACCTAACAAGCACCCTGTATAACTTGCATGCAAGAGACGTTGTTCAATTACTAGGAACTCAGCACGGGACTGACACAGGGAACAGGCAGCGCCTTCAGTGGGACATATCAGACATAGCCAGTCTCCCACCGGCGCCCCGGCCAGCCTCTCACAATGTGTCCTCCCCTTCACGCAGTCAGCTCTGCTGCAGAGTGGAAGGCCAGGCGCGGTGGCACAGAAGGCTCTAAGAAAACACACAGCTTTGCTGCCTGGGCCAGAGGTGGTGAAGCTGAGAGCAACACGTGAGTGCACGTGGAAGGGCTGTCAGCTTGTGCCTGTGCTTTAGGGTGACCCGGGACAGGAGTACCAGATTCATCAAACGAAAACGCAGGATGCCCAGTTTAATTTGAATTTCAGGTAAATAACAAATGATGTTTTAGTATAAGTATAACCCATGTAATATCTGCGACATAAGTATGTCCCAGATACTTTTGTTTGTTCATCTGAAATTCAAATATAACTGAGTGTTTTGTATTTGAAGTGGCAACTTTAATTGGGGAGCTTAGCCTAGTGCAATTAAATTAGAATCCCTGGAAATGGACTTCAGATACTAGTAACTTTAATAGGCTTCCTAGGTGCTTCTCATGTGTACCTATACTTGAGAATCATTGGCAGAGAGGATCTAAGGGCTGGGGGAACAACGGGGCTTGGCCCAAGGTAGGAAACCACCAAGCAGGAAGTAGTGGAAACGTGGCAAACTTCACTTACCCAGGGTTCTGCCTCTGCAGAGCTCTGCGGGGCCATATCCCAGGGATCAGGCAAGGCGGAGTCAGAGTGGAGCTGTACTGTGCAGCCAGCTTCGCATCCTCAGGTGCTCAGCACCTGAGCACCTGGGTGCTCAGCACCATCTCTGTGGGTCTTGGTGCCCTCCAGAGACACCAGTCCTCCCTCTACCATCTCCATCCTAAAGCAGCGAGGCTAGCATGTATCAAATGTCATTTCCTTTGTGCATCTGAGTTAAGCAGGCACCCAAATTCTTACTGTGACTTGGGGAGCTCAGAGTGCAGTCTCTGCCTTGGAGAAGTGATAGAACACAGGGGTTGAAAACCTGGACTTTGGAGCCAGACAGAGATGGATTCAAATTCTGTTTCTGGCATTTACTTAAGTATATCAGCTCAGGCAAGTTACATTACCTCTCTGACCCTCAGGTTTTTATCTGCCAAATGGGAATAATAATGAGACTTATCTCACAAGGCTATTGTGAGAATCAAATGAGGAAATGCCTATAAAGTGTTTAGCACAGGGCCTAACATGACAATACAGGATGCCCAGTTTAATTTGAATTTCAGATAAACAACAAATAATGTTTTAGTATAAGTATAACCCATCTAGTGTCTGTGATATAGTTATGCTAAAATTTTAATAAATACTGCTATTATTATTGCATTCAATAAGTAGCTTGTATTATTATTTCATTCGCTACCTTTCCCAGATGCCCCCTCAGATCTTCCTGCCCCAAGGCCTGGCAGCAACAGAACCATCTGGAGCTCCCCAAGGAGTCCCTTTGCTGGACAGAGCTCCGGCTCAGCCTCTCTTGTTCTCACCTTTCTGGCTTGGAGCCCTTGACCAAGCCTTGTAAGATAGGGTTACTCACAGCATAAAGAAAATGGCTTCGACTGCACAATGGGGACTTGACTCCCTGAATTCCAGTGACTTTGTCACGAACTGGACCTGATCTTGGGCAGGTCATTGCCCCTCTCAGGGAGGTTTCTTCATCTGGAAGATGAATACAGGCCAGGCGATCATGTCCATCCACAGAGCTCTATGATCGGCTTCCTCGTCGAAACTCTGACTCGACTGCACAGCCCCTCTCTCTCCCCAGAGAATTGAGATTCTTTTTCTACCTATTCCCAGGGTCCTGGAATTGAACATCGGGGTCCTGTAGGGCAGAGGGCTTTGAGAGTTGTGGGTTTCCTGTCTTCTCTTCAGGTACCTAGATACTTCTGTTGTGCTAAAAAATACAACATGGCTTCTCCCTTTGAGTTGTGCTTTCCCTTTAAAGAACAAGAGGAAACTTCTGTGCCCGTTCTACCTTTTGCCCTTCTTTAAGATGGCCCCCAACTCACCAACACTGGCCGTTGCCAAAGTTCATGGGTACAAATATAACTGAAATGGGAAGGGGCTATTTTGAGGGTGTCATTCAAAAGCTGAAGTCCACCCCCCACACTGGAGCCCCCCAGATACACCTGTTCTTTTTCTCTTAAGTAATCCTTTCCTAATCCTTTTCCAAATTTCACCTGTCATTAGAGTCCACTGTTGTTGTCATTTTTGAAGGACAAACCTGTTTTTCAAGTGGTAATTGTGTGGCCCATCTGTCACCATCAGCCATCCTCCATCCCCCCATCTCTCTCTGAACCCCGAAATGACTGAACTAAGAGTGCAATGAAAGACTCTGGTGTCAGCAGACAGCGTTTTGTCCACGTGTGTTCAATATGAGGATGGACCCAGGAGCAAACCAGGTAACAGAAGGGAAATTCCTCTTTGGGTTTCCAGAATTTTTCTTGCCACAGGGCTCAGAGTTGGAGAAACAACCAACTCTCACCTCTGATAAAGAAAATCATTTCATTAGTGGGGATTGGGAGGGGTTGTGTTGCTTTTTTTACAAGGGAACATAACTGGCTAATGTTCATGCTGACGGATATTCAGAGAACACGCCTGTCTTCACCAGGGCTTGAGATAAAGTCCGAATCAGAATGGCAGAGACTCCTTCTCCCACTCAAGTTCGAGTTTCCCGACGGTGAGATGACTCCACATGCACTACCATCTGAGGCCACCTGTCTGCCTGCCTCTGTGGGGTTCTTCCCAAGCCCCTCCGAGTGAGGTTGCTGCGCCTCTCCACACAGGCATGCTGCCCCTCTCCACACAGGCATGCTGCCCCACAAGACCAAGCGAGCTCAGGCCGCCTTGGACCGCCTCAAGGTGATCGATGGGATCCCTATGACAAGAAAAAGCTAATGGTGGTCCCCGCGGCCCTTAGGGTGGTGCGTCTGAAGCCCACGCGGAAGTTTGCCTACCTGGGGCACCTGGCCCATGAGGTCGGCTGGAAGTACCAGGCAGTGACAGCCACTCTGGAGAAGAGGAAGGAGAAGGCCAAGATCCATTACCGGAAGAAAAAGCAGCTCATGAGGCTACAGAAACAGGCCGAAAAGAACTTGGAGAAGAAAATTGACACATACACAGAGGTCCTCAAGACCCAGGGACTCCTAGTCTGAGCCCAATAAAATTGACTGTTGATTCCTCAAAAAAAAAAAAAAAAGGCAGAGACTCCTTTTGAAGTTGCACAGGAAACCTCTAGGAAATACAGTTTAAATGACTCTCGTTCAAAGGAAACTCCTCCTTTATTAATAATATTCAGAGATTTGTTCCTGATTTGGGTTTTGTAACTTGCTGTGCTAAAAGAAACATAATAGGAATTCGGACAGTTTTTTGGGAGACCAAATGAAAAGGTTGGGGTGGGGTTACAGATAATTAATTTGGGGGGACATTGTTAGCCCCCAAAGCATGGTAAAGCAAGACCCAACAGCTGGGCATGTTGGTGTTTTTAGGATAGCCATGCTGGGTATAAAACTATCTTTGCCTCCGCCCTCTGAATGAGCAAGAATTAACATCCTTTGATGGCATTAATTTTACCGTGGTAACAGATTTACCCAGAGATGATCCTTGCATAATTCAGGCCTGATTATCTCTTTAGGAAGATAGGCCCGAAATAGCTCAGGGAGATGTTCTATCAACAAAGGAATTGGATCAATTAAAAATGTCGGTGAGTTATGCTAGAAGTGGACATGATACTGAAATTCCAGTGGGTTTTCCTTTGGCTAAGAGGTATAAGTAACAGTCAGAAGGAAAGCCTTTCACCTCCGGGAAGGTGAGGCAGACAGTTTTCTCTATGCCTCCTACTAAGTACAACAGAGAACCTGCGACATCACACATAAAACAAACGTAAGAAGACTGTTAAAGGTGGAGAAAGGCAGAGCAGTTAGAGATCTCAGGACCCAAGGAACAACACAGTGGTGAATTCTCTGGGTTTTATTTTGACCTTATTTATCCCAGGCTTGGAGTTAAAGAAGCCAGCAACCTGGAAACATTAAGTGAAGACAAAAAAAGGGCAAGAAAAACCTGTTCTCTCTTTCTAAAGGACCAGGAGAGGGGCAGCCTAGCATGACAAAAATCTCTTAGATAATAACCACTCTCCTTCAGCCAAACACCACAGAAAAATAGTGCAAGCGACCCCACCCACACTCACACCACTAAAGGCCAAGTGGAGAGCCTTGACTTTCACCCTAGCCAGGCTGTAAAATGCTCCCCAACATCCTCCCACAGAGTGGTGTCAAAGAAGGCAGAAAAGACAGCCAGGACCTTGAACTCCACTAGCCTGGAATGAGGCACACCCCTTTGCAGTGTGAATGCAGATCACACTGGGAACTCCCATCCCTGCACAGCTTAGCAACGTGCCCTGGTCCTCAGGTGTCAATGGAGGCCGAGAGGGGAACCTGGACTTTTATCTCCACTGAGCAGTAAAAAGGCAGGGCTCCCTTCTTCCTGCCACAGTGGTGTCAGAAAAAGCCATGTGAAACAAAAGACTAAATGGGATGCAGAGTCCTAGAACATAACATGAAAATGTCTACCTTCCAACAGAAATTCATTCGCTATTCCAAGAACCAGGACACTCTCAAACCAACTGAAAAAAGACAACCAACAGGTGCCAATACCTAGAACAGAGAACTAGCCACATAAAACTTCCAGTGGACAATGCTTGGAAAAGAGAAAACAAACAAACAAAAAAAAAAAACAAACTAGAAAGTCTCAGCAAAGGAATCTAAGATATAAAGAAGAACCAGATGAGAACTTTAGAACTGAAAAGGACAACCACCAAAATGAAGAGCTCAGTGGATAGGCTCAACAGCAGAGGGGAGAGGAGAAATAGTCGGTGAATGGGGAGATAGAACAATAGAAACTACCCAGTCTGAACAACTGAGAGAAAAGAGACTGGAAAAGAAAATGAACAGAGCCTCAGGGACACAGGGGACAATAGCAAACTATCTAGCATTCATGTCACTAAAATCCCAGAAGGAGAGAAGAGAGCAAAGCTGAAAATAATTCTTGAGGAAATAATGATTAAGAATCACCCAAAATTTGTGAGAGCGGGGGTAGGGTGCGGTGGGGTAGTGTGGGGTAGCTGGAGCATGGCAGAGAAATGGGGGGAAACTGGGACAACTGTAATAGAATAACAATTAACCAAAAGAACCACCCAAAATTTTCAAGAGACTTAAACTACAGATTCAAGAAACTGCATGAATCCTCTGTAAAGTTTGGCTATGAACCCCTTATCAGATGCATCATTAGCGAATGTGTTCCCCCATTCAGTGGGTTGTCTTTTCATTTGTTGATGGTTTCCATTGCTGTCCAAAAACTTTTTAATTTGATGTAGTCCCTTTTGTTTATTTTTTCTTGTGTTTCCCTTGGCAGAGGAAATATATCAGAAAAAATATTGCTCTGAGAAACGTCTGAGATTTTACTGTCTGTATTTTCTTCGAAGATCTTTATGGTTTTGTGTCTAATTTTTAAGTCTTTAATCCATTTTGAGTTCATTCTCATGTATGGTGTAAGAAGGTGGTCTAGTTTCAATTTTTTGCCAAATATCTGTCCAGTTTATAAAGAACTTATAAAACTCAACACCAAAAAACAAACTGAAATTTAAAAAATGGGCAAAGAACCTGAATAGACACTTCTCCGAAGAAGACATACAAATGGTCAATAGACTTGAAAAGATGCTCAATGTCACTATTCCTCAGAGAGATGCAAATTAAAACCACAATGAGATGTCACCTCACACCTGTCAGAATGGCTGCCATCAATAAACTCAAAACAAGTGTTGGCGAGGGTGTGGAGAAAAGGGAACCCTCGTGCACTGTTGGTGGGAATGCAGACTGGTGTAGCCACTGTGGAAAGAAGTATGGACTTACCTCAAAAAACTAAAAGTGGAACTGCCTTATGACCCAGTGATTCCACTTCTGGGAATATATCTGAAGAAACCTGAAACACTGATTTGAAAGAATACATGCACCCCTATGTTCATTGCAGCATTATTTATGAGCACAGTAGCCCAGATCTGGAGGCAGCCCACGTGACCATCAGTAGATGGTTGGATAAAAAAGCTGTGATACATTTCCACCATGGAATACTACTCGACTGTAAAAAAGACAGAAATCTTATCTTTGGTAACAGCATGGATGGACCTGGAGAGTGTTATGCTAAGTGAAATAAGCCAGTCAGAGAAAGACAAATACCACGTTTCACTTATATGTGGAATCTAATGAACGAAATAAACTAATAAAATAGAAACAGACTCATAGATAGAGAATAAACTGACTGCTGTCAGAGGGGTGGGGGTTGGGGGCTGGCTGAAAAAGTTAAAGGGACTGAGCAAAGAAAACAATCTTCATAGACACAGACAAGAGTATGGGGATTACCAGAGGGAAAGGGGGCCAGGGGAAGTAGAAGAGGGTAAAGGGGGATAAATGGTGATGGAAGACATGACTTAGGGTTGTGAACACACAATAAAATATACAGATGATATATTATATAAGTTTATACCTGAAACCTAATTTTATTAACCAATGTCATCCCAATAAACTTAATAAAATTTCTTTAAAAAGAAAACTGAGTAAATCCTAAACAGGATAAATCTAAAGAAATCCATGCCAAGATGTACCATAATTAAATTTCTGAAAACTAAAAACAAAGAAAAATATCTTGAAAGCAGCCAGAGTAAAAGGTATATATAAGCAAGATTATTCTAAAATTTATATGGAAAGGAAAATGAATTAGAATAGCTGAAACAATTTAAAAAAGAATAAAGTGGGAGGACTCCATCTGCTTGATTTTAAGCCTTACGTAGTATAACCCATACCTTACACCACTTAGAAAAATTAACTTGAAGTGAATTAAAGACTTCCATATAAGGCCTGCAAATATAAAACTTCTAGAAGAGAACATAAGAGAAAGGCTCTTTGAATATGGTCTTGGTGATGGTTTTTTGCACAAGCAGCAAAAGCAAAAATAAACAAGTGGAACTACATCAAACTAAAAAGCTTCTGCACAGCAAAAAATAAAAATAAAAATTCTATCAACAAAGTGAAAAGGCAACCTACCAAGCAGAAGGAAATACTGCAAATCGTATATCTCATAAGAAGCTAATATCCAAAATATATAAGGAGCTCATAAAACTCAATAGCAAAAACCCAAATAATCCAATTTAAAGATGAGCAAAAGACCTGAATAGACATTTTTCCAAGGAAGACATACAAATGGTCAACAGGTACATGAACGGTGCTCAACATCACTAAACATCAGGGAAATGCAAATCAAAACCACAACAGATATCACCTCACACCTGTTAAAAGGGCTATTATCCAAAAAAGTAACAAATGCTGGGGAGAATGTGGAGAAAAGGGAACCCTTGTATACTGTTGGTGGGGTTACAAAATGGTGCAGCCACTGTGGAAAACAGTATGGAGATTCCTCAAGAAACTAAAAGTAGAACTACCACGTGATCCAGCAATTTCAGTTCCGGGTGTCAAGGAAATGAAGTCACAATCTCAAAGAGATATTGCACCCCCATGTTTATTGCAGAATTATTTACAATGGCCGAGATAAGGAAACAACCTAAATGTGAGTCCACAGATGAATGGATAAAGAACATGTGGTATATATACACATATATAGTGGAATATTATTCAGCCCTAAATAAAAAAGAAGGAAATCCTTCCATCTGCAACAACACAGATGAAACTTGAGGGCATCATACTTAGTGAAATAAGCCATACAGAGAAAGACAAATGCTGTATGATCCCACTTACCTGCAAAATCTAAAACAACCTGAATCCGTAGAAACAGAGACTAGGTTGGTGCTTGCAGGGCCGGGGGTAGGGCGAGGCGGGGAAAATGAAGTGAAAGTGGTCAAAGGGTACAAACTTCCAGTTATAAAGGGAGTAAGGTCTGGGCATGTGATGCACAGCATGGTGGCTGTAGTTAATAATGCCGTGCTCTGTTCTTGGAAGTAGACCTTAGAAGTACTCACCACACACACACACAACTATGTGACGTGATAGTGTATTAGCTAACCTCAGTGCTGTAATCATTTTATAATATATATGTATATCAAATTATCACATCATACGAGTTAAATTTACACGATGTTATATGTCAATTATATCTCGGTAAGGCTGTATTTTTATATGCACGTGCACATACAGGAATGTACTTGCAAGATGGTAACATTGGGGGCAACCAGGTAAAGGGTAGATGGGATCTACAATTACATCAGTATAAAACATTTGATTTCAAAAAATAGGTCAGGGGGAAAAATCAGAATTACCTGTGGAAGTCATAACATGCCCCCCATTCATAAGTGTGGAGTTCAAGTACATCATAACATACTTCATCCTACTTCAATATGTGTAACCACTGGTCCAGAGAGAACCAGAATTATCTCCCTGTGATGTAAAATGCAAGAAAAGAAAAAAATGCGTTAGTATTGCATAGAGCTTCTCTAACACAAATGTTTGGTGTGATGTGCTTATCATTGCTTTATGTTCTATTTAAATGATATTTTTATTAAATAATGGCTGTAGCTAAACAAAGCAAAACTGGCAGACGCTCTTATGAGTGTGTCCACGGTCTCCGGGTTGGAGTTCTGTTTTTCCGGAGTTCCGCCTCGGGTTTCACCCTCGGCTCTCCTGCACAGCAGCAGTTTTGGTTTCATTTGTTTTTGTTTTTTTTTTTTTGCTCCTTTCCAGGCCTCACCAAAAATGAGGTGACCACGTGGCAGAGCCAGGCCGAGGAGATCCAGCATCTGCCCGGAAACGGAATCGAGCTCGTCCAAACGATCGACCCGAGGAGACGTGCCTGCAGAAAGCAGCGCCTGGCGATTGGTGGCACCTGTCCCAGGGGCCCCGGGGGTGGGAGGGGATGGGCATCGTCCCTGAGAGACCATAGATGAGAGTCTGAAGCCACTGGGGTTTGCTTTGCTGGTCTCTCAACTCCCGTTTCTTTCCTCCCAGCTCTCGTGATACTTCAGCCATTTAGCTGGGATTTCTTTTAGTCTTGTTTTAAAAATAGATTAAAATTTTTTAGTAAGTAAATAATCATCATAGAAATACAGAGAAGAAAAAATAAGATAAAAATTATCCAAATCCCAGCTGCCACTGATAACATTTTTGTTGGTATATAATGGAAACGTCCTCATTTTCCCACTTCGGGCCCTTAATTTTTACCACCCTCCCCTCCAAGGTAAAGGGAAAACGTGTTAAGTGAAAAAGCTGTATTACCATAATGCAAAAGGGACTGCGTAAGGCCTCGCATTATATGTGCCTGTAGCAAAGTCTTCCCCAAAGCAATGTCCTCCCTAGCTACCACACACACACACACACACACACACACACTCATTTTAATAAAAATGAAGTCATACTGTACTGGCTGTTTTGTAACCTCTTTTTTTTTTCCCCTCAATAATGAATCATGAACATCTTTCCAGGTCAATAAATATGCTTTTACAACATTATAATGGCTGCACAATACCCCATTGTATGACTGGGCCATAATTTAGTTAACCAGTCTCCCAATGGTAGACATTTAAATTGTTTCCAAATATATATATATTTTTGCTGCTGTAAACAATGTTACAATAAACATCCTGGAGCAGAATCTTCAGGCACATTCTTTCTTATTTCCTTAGGATACATTCCTGGAAGGGAATAGCTGGGTATATGTTTGCAATTTTTAAGGGTATACAAAAGTTTTGTCAAATCATCCTGCAGTTAATTTGCTCTCATTCACTGTGTATGAAAATGTGTCACCTCCTCTCCCCAAAACACACACAGCGTCCCCATCGCTTGGGTGCCTTTCTAACTCTCAAGGAGCTGCCAACGAATTCCTGATTGGCTCTTAACTGAAACTAAAGGTTTAAGCTGGTGACACACGTCTGGACCCGTTTGGACCCTACCCATGGCAATTTGCACTTTCGATGCGGGTGCCTGAGGAGAGTGGTGTGGGTGGTGTGCCCTTTAACGAACCACCACCACGCTTCTGTGACATCTGCTGCTGGCACTCAGAGATCAAAGGAGGTGTCACTGGGATGTCCCCAGCTTACTGCCCCGCCACATTGGAGAGTGGTTTGCCAGCAGCTCTCCTCTCCCCACCCATTTTGGGAAAGGCTGATTCCATTAAAAACAGCTGAGCCCAAGTCTCTCAAGATGCCGACCCACGCCACCTCCACTCAGACTTCCAGGTGGGCCAACTTCAGTGGTGGCAGCACCCCCTTCTCAGCCAAGTCTAGTTTCTGATTCCGCACAGATGCCCCCCCACCCCCGCACTTGCCATCCCCGCTCTCGTGGGGCCTACTCAAGGCTGCCTGGCAAGTGGCCATGCGGTCCACGGGACTGACTGGCCAGGCTGCCCTGGAGACACGCGGATCAAGGAGACTTGGTCCTGAGACCATGGGAATGGGGGTCTTGGATCTCAGCTCTCTGGCAGGGCAGCTGAGGCTGTGGAGCCAAACCTTGTCTCATTGTTTCATCCATCCGGGTGACAAGAAGAAGGGATGTCCTGTTCCATATCTCTTCCAGCTTCACAGAACTGGACAATGAGAACAAGTTCGTGAGGATAAACACTTTGAGCCCTCAGGACATGCTTGCCTTGGGTTTATGATCATTGTCATCATTAGCAGCCCCTACTATGTGCCAAAAGCTGAGCACCATGGGTCACACACACAGTTTAACAGGAGTCAGGCCTTCAATGTTAGCCGCAGCTCCAGGGGGTGAGCACGAGCATTATCCCCACTCAACTATAAGCAAACGAAGACCATGGAGGTCAAGAGAGTGTCCAAGTACCAGAGCTGGTAGGTAGAGAAACCAAAATCTGACTTAGGTGGCCTGACTCCATGTCCTTTGCCGCCATAAAGAACTGCCTATGTGATATGATCGTCACAGTGACATCAGCCACCAGCCACTGAGCATATAAAGTAGGACCCTGGCACTGTGCTGAGAACTTGAAATGCAGAGTCTCACTTAATCTTGTCCACCCCCTGGGGAGACAGGGATTACAGTCACTGCTTTGCAGAAGAGTAAACTGAGGTCCTAACAGATTCCAAGGCTTGGCCCAGGGCCTGGAGAACCTGGCCTGGGGCCTGGACAACCTGGACCAGCGTTGCTCACACAGCCCTTCTCCCGCAGCCTGAGCAGCAGTGGCCTTGGGACCCCAGGGCAGCATCCGGAAACCAGCAGCCTGAGGATCCCGGCAAACAGTACTCTCCCCCTCTTCTCTGGCTTATCTCCTAATTAAGGGTTTTTGTCAGGGCAAATGGCTCTTTGTCCTCAAAACAGAGAACTCCTCCAGGTCAAAGCTGCCAATATCTTTTCATTGTTGTTTCCTGGCGTGGGGGGTGGGCTAGGTGAAGCCTTCGACAATATGGCTGTGAAAGCTCCCACGGCCCTCCACCCCCTCCGGCCTTCCTGAGGGCTCTGGTCTTATCTGCAGGTACAGCATTATCAGTTTTCAAAGCCAGCAGGCTTTCTTATTTCCAAAGAGGAGAGGGGAGAGCTTTTCCACTGGATTTGGGGGGCTAGTCCCAACCTGGAGCTGAAGTGACCTCCAAGGACCGATGGAGCCTCACCTCTACTAGAATCCATGTTATGAGTGAGACCAGCTCTGGCCTCAAGGTCTTGGAGTCTTTTTTTTAATCTAAAAATTATATATTTTTACACATACATGCATTTAAATGCTACAGAAGTAGTGTAAAAAGTACAATTCTCATTCATCCTACCCTTGCCCAGATCGCTCACCACAACTCTTCCAGATTTTTCTCTATATTTGCATTCATCTATGCAAAAATAAACAAAGAATTTTGTAGATGTACACTTTTTATGCACCAAAAATAATAGAATATAAATTGTGATTTTTAACAAAAAAATATCCTGGTATTCTTTTATTCTTTTGAATAGGTATATAATATTCAGTAGTACGGATGTGAGTCCCCCCCCCGCATTTTAGCTATCAAAATGGTTATTCTTCTTTTGATAGGGAAGTATACACATGGATGAAGTCAAACAGCATAAAGGGGAATATACTGTGTCTGTCTTGTCCACTGATGTAATCTCAGCACCTAAAACAGTGCCTGACACACACTGACCCACAAACAAAGGACATGTCCATCCCACCCCTGAAGAACTGCCACCCGGCATCCTGGTCTCCTGGGTATCTCTCAGGAAACGCTCTGCTCACACAAGCGTAGCTGTCAGTATAGTTAGTGACGTAAATACAGCCCCTCACCACCTCCTCTCTTCCCTCCTCCTGTCCCCTTGCACACTGCAGGAGGCAGAGCTTTGAGGGACAGAGAGAACAGTCCATGTGCGTGCTGGTCAGCCCACAGGCAGTAAGATGGGGTGGAGAGAATCGTGGCTGGGGCGCAAGCAGACATGGTCGGATTCCAGCCTCTGAGGCTGACTGGCCTTGATCTTGTAGATGTGACTCTGAGCTTCAGTTGCTTTATAGGCAAAGGGGGACAATTGCAGGGACTGCACAGGGGGTCTGTTCTGCAGAAGCGGGAGGGAACACGTGTGAAAGCAAGGGACAGTGGTAAGCTCACAGCCCATTGGTACAGGTGACGGGATGCCGCACAAGCTGCTTTGTAAGCTGCCCTGACAAGGAAGATTCAGTTTTTCCAGTAAGTGGGGGAGAAGTCCAAGTTTTACTTTTCTGAAATCAGACGAGTCTCTAGAGCAATCTCTATTTTTTAAACCATGGTTTACTGCTATTAGTGAATTAATCAAGAATATATTTGAGGAGTTATTAGGTACCAGGCTTGAGATACAAAGAAGGAAAAGTTTGGCACCAGAACCCCCCATTCTATTGGGGAAGCTATTCAACATGAATTAACTGGGTGCCTACTGTAGGCACAGAAGACACAGCAGTAAACAAAATGGACAAAAATGCATATAACCTACTTCAGGTACTCGAATACTGGGAGACAGACACAGTGGCTGCAAGAGGGGGCCACTTGATCAGTCTGAAGAGAAGGAATAGTTTAACGTAGGGATGACCCTTGAGGTCAGTCACCCCAGAGGAGAAGGGAATTTGAGAGAGCCTTTGCAAAGACCAGAGGCGTGAAAGAAACTGGTGTGTCTGAGGGAAGTCCTTGTCACTGGAGGACTGAGTGGCTGGGCCAGGCGTGTGAGGAGGACGTCACTGGGCAATGAGGTTGGCAAGGTAGGTCAGGGAAAACTCCGAAGGGCCGGGTATTAGTTTCCTGTTGCAATGGTTACACTTTATGGCAAACTTAGTGGCTTAAAACAATGCAAATGTATTATCTTACAGATCTGAACGTCAGAAATCTAAAATGGATTTCACTAGGGTAAAATCAAGGTGCCCACAGGGCTATGTGTCTTCTGGAGGCATCTGTTTCCTTGCCTCTTCCAGGTTCTAGAGGTTGCCTGCATTTCTTGGCTTGTAGCCCCTTCCTCCAACCTCAAAGCAAGCAGCATAACATCTTCACAACCTTTCTCTCTCCCTCTTCTCTCCCCTTTTTCATGTATAAGGACCCTTGTGGTTAGATTGGGCCCACCTGGATAATCCAGGACACTATCTCCATCTCAAGACCCCTAGCTTATTTTCATCTGCAAAGTCCCTTTTGCCATGTAAGGTAACTTATTCACAGGTTCCAGGGATTAGGAGACGAACATTTTAGGATGTAGCCCTTACCCTGCCCAACCCAGTCCTCTTACTCAAACCATATCAGAGATGAGACCCTGGCTGAGTGGGTGGGGCCCTGTTTGTGATGGGGGGGGGTGTAGCACGTTGGAAAGCTCACCTTGTCGATCAGCAAAGGGGATGGGCCTGAGTCAGGTGAGGCTGAAGATGGGAAAGTCCTCGGGAGACCGAGGTGACAGCCCAAGAGAGAGAAATGTGTGGTCCAAATGAAGAAGATGGTTTTGGAAATGGAATGGACATTGGACTGGAGAGGAGATGGCAAGATATTTCTAGAAGTGTTGTGCAGGACAGAAAAGGACGATGAAGCTTAGGGAAGATGTTTCTTATTTGCTTTTTGGTTGATTTTGTTCTATCTTTTTCTATAAAATAAAGTGCTTAAGAGTGATTTTTGACTGAAGAGATAAGACAATGGATGAAAAGGAAAATTGAAAGGAATTAAAAATCAAACTAAATATATAATATTTTCAGTTAAAAAACTCATGTTTGAGAGAGCCAGAGAAACTCTTTTATTTTTCTTTTATTCTGCCCAAAACTTCTAGCTCTAAAATAAATATCTATTAGAGGTTATTTCTAAGGAATGTTCACCCAATGTCAGCTTCAGAAAAGGCAAATTCCTCCTACTAGGGGGAACCCAGGAAAAACTGGAATTATCTTCTAGAGGGCAGGCCCATTGTAGGACAGGTTTCCCCAACTAGGACAGTGTTCTAGGAACCCATCTGTATCAGTAAACCAGCTGGCGTTGTTGTGAGAGGCTGTGTTTTGCTTCAGTGAATTTTTGAAGACATATTTGCCCATTTCATGATCGGTAACTTACGAGTGTACCTGTTCACAATACACTGAGTGTTCAGCAGTTTTTGACCCAAAATGGCATGACCCCCCCATGCCCCACCCTCCGTATTCACCAGTTCTCACCCCCAAGTGACCTTTTTTTTGTTTCCCCAATGAAAAAAGTCCTCAAAGGGAAACATTTTTGCTATGTGAAAAGGGAAATATTTGTGGAAGCAGTGAAAGAAAAAATGGCAGAAGCACTAAAAGGCATCAAAATTGACAAGCTCAAAAACTATTTTGAGCTGTAGAAAAACATCTTAATGTGTGATATTACATCAAATGGAGAGTACTTTGAAGGTAACTAAAGTTTAAACATGTAAGAATAAACATACAATTTTTTAAAAATAAATTCTGGGCCCTGGCTGCTGTGGCTCAGTGGATCGAGCCCCAGCCTGTGAACCAAGGCATCACGGGTTTGATTCCCGGTCGGGACACACGCTGGGTTGCGGGATGGGTCCCTGGTTGGGGACGTGCAAGAGGCAATTGATTGATGTTTCTCTCGGACATTGATGTTTCTCTCCTTCTCTTTCTTCCTCCTTTCCTCTCTTTCTAAAAATAAATGAATAAAATCTTTAAAAAAAATAAATTCCAGGTTTTAGGGGCTCACCCCTCGTATATATGTTGTCTTTTTGTATTGATGTCTTCAAAACACTTGAACTAAAGGCAAGCCAAGCCCTCTGGTTCCAGTGCTACTGTAACATCGGAGCCTAAAGACCAGTTCATAAAACCACCTCAGACACACTCCAGATCAAGAGCTCTGGAATCAGAATTGAACACCTGGGTTCAAGTCTCAGCTCCATACACACATATTCGACCTTGGATAGGTCACTTATTCTTATTGCCTTGGCTTCCTTTCTGTGAAAGGGGAGTAATTATAATCCCTGCCTGCTTACTTCAGTGTTGTCATGAGAACCATTGAAAGGTCCACAAACAGCTCTGTAATGGGTAAAGCACCATACAATTACGGGCACCATTATTATTTTTTTCATGCCCAGACGCCTATTTGGTTATTTTTCCTGAAGATCACATTCTGTTCCATCTGTAGGTGGGGAAATGAACTTGGGGCTGAGTCTCAACTGGCCACTGGGGAGGCGGAAGAGGCTGTGGCAGCCGCTCCCCTTCCCCCTCCTCAGAAGCCCCAGCCCCCACCCCAGCCCCAGAGTTACCCGCAGGACTCTGCCCTCAGGGGCTTACAGTCCAGTGGGGGATGGGAAAAGTGGCGAGACAATTACCACGGTTGTGCTGAGTGTTGCAGAGGTCACCAGAGTCCCTGGAGAGCAAGTCTGTCCAGAACAGGGAATCTGTCACAGGGGACTTCTGGTGGTCAGGGCTGGCTTCTTGGGAGATAATCAAGCACTGAGTAAAAACACAGAAGCAGTTAAGCCAAGAAGGGGGAAGGAGAGGGTCCCCCACTTGGGAGAACAGCATGAGCCAAGGCCCGGAAGTTATCGGCGGTCTAACAGGTCCACGAGGCTTGGATGGGACAGCCAAATCCACAAGGCTGATGTCAGCTCACTTGTATCTCACAGCCTTTCCAGAGCCAAAGCCCCTCTCAGTCTGTTCTGAGCTGGCCTGGGGATCCTGCAGGCTGTACCCGTCCTGGACTCCAACTCGGCATGATTATGGAGCTTGGGCTGCCCCCAAGAGTGGGCCCATCTACCTGCATCCACCTGGAGTCCTTTCCCATAGAGGGTTGGGGCTGCAGCTTCATCTCCTGGAATACACCCGCCTTGTAAACAACCAGTGTTTCTCACTGAAGGCAACTTTGTTACTAGAAAAAAAAGCTTCTGTGCCCACCCCTCTTTCTCCCTCTAGTCCCTGACTTGAGTTCCTGTCATTAGTTTCTTGCTTTGGTAGTTTTATTATGGAAATGACATATTGAAATTCAAATTGGGACGTGCACAGTGTAATTACTAATACTGCATATTCACTTCCTCCCTTTGTTACCGGTGAGTCCTGTGAAGCTCCCTCTGCAGCCCTGTCCCGTCCCAACCCCGCAGGCGAAGTTCTTCTCTCTTTTCTTCAGAGAGCCAGGTGAGACTCAGGGAAACATGGCCAGAGGAAGTACCTGCCTTCCCCAAGAAGGGCTATTTTTGTGACAATACTGAGCTGTTCCAGCCTTTGAGGTCCAAGGGCTTCCCAGCTTTCCCCACACAAATAGTTTGCAGACCGAGCCAGACACGGGAAGTCCCAGCCAGGGGACCTTTCTAGAAAATTAAATGCAACAAAATAAGTATTTTTAGCGATGGCTCAGGCTGGACTATGCCATCTCGGGGACTGATACTTGTCTTCCCTCAGCACCTTCTCAGGAGAAGGAGGTCACGTAAGCTGGCTGACCAGACCATCAGCCAGAGCTGCACAGTCAGGCTTTCAGTGCTGTGTGACCTGTCCCATCTCCTTCGAGACCTCGGTGTCTGCCTCTTCCCAGGGGAGCGTCGTGAGATAAACACACCATCCTGTGAGGCACCAGTGGCTAAGAGAGTGGGCTCTGGGTTCCAGTCTTGCCTCTGTCACTTAGCAGTTGTATTACTTTGGGTAACTTTGCTTAATCAATCTGTAACTCAATGTCCCCATCTGTAAAATGGGGTGACCAGTAGTTTCCATCTCAAAGGGATGCTATGAGCATTAAATGCCTAAATGTAGATAAAGCACGTGGAGTAGAGCTCTTGTGCTGTAGATTTACCACACTGATGGCCTCAGTTAATACCCTCTCTATATAGAGCCCTTTGCAATGTGGCTTTGCAGGAACCCCCGTCAGCAATAAGAGTCTATTTCTCCACTCCTTGAATCTGAGTCAGCTTGTTTCTCTGGCCAGAAGTGACTGTGGGCCAGCCAGTTCTGTGCCTGGGCCCCAAGAGGTCTTACTCACTTCTGTTCTGTTGGAACCCTGGCTTTGCCATGAGAACAAGCCCAGGCTAGTCTGCTGGATGATAACAGACTACGTGAGGGAGAGGTGAGTCAGCCTTATTGTCCCAGCAGAGGCCCCAGTCATGTGAGGAAGTCCGGCAGTGATCAATGAGCCAACCCGTAGGCAAACCGCCGCTGACCACAGGAGAATAAGTGAGGCCATCCTAGACCAGAAGAGCTACCTACCCAACCCACAGACTCCAGATCTAAATACATGCTTGTTATTTTAAGCCACTCGGTTTTGGGGGTGGTTTGTTAGGCAGCAATAAGTAACTGGTGCATATAGTAAGCTACTGTACTTTCTCCTTCCTCTAGTACTCACTATCTGCATGGGTTGGCCCACTGCCCATCTACACTACATTCCCCAGGGACAGAGAGACAGGGTATCAGGCCAAGAACTTAGACCCTGAAGTCAGACAGATAGGGTTTAAATCCCAGAGTTCAAATCGGACATGTACAGAGATAGAACCTTCGGTTCCGTTGCATGTGAAATCATATCATACAAGGTTGTAGTAGGAACTGAATAAAAGAGCAGATGGGGAAGAGTCTGACACCCAGATTCTCCTTCTCTTTCCACAGGAAGCTCAACGTCTTGCACATAAAGTAACATTCAATACATTGTGATTGAAATCGTATTTTTCTTGACAAGGTTGAGCTGTTTAAGCCGGGTTCCCTGATGCTCTAAAGAGAAGACACAGGTCATAGCTCCATGCAAAAGCACAAAGGAAGTGTTCTCCAGTTAGCCAATGACGGTAATGCCCAAATCAGTAATGAGAGAAGTTCGTGGCATTTGCTCAGTGTTTGCGAAGGTGGAGGCTCATTCTCTTACTCATTGCTGAGTTTCACAACAACTTTGTGAAGCCGTTGAGGATCAGCATTGTCCCCACGGTCCAGCCTCCATAGAAAGTGTTGAGATCAGTGCCGCTGAGGAGTCCTGCTAAGGGGACACTGGCCTTTGCTTTTCAGTTTCTTGAATGCGTGTCGCTTAAAGTGAAGTGCTCTTGGTCTCCTGGAAACACAACTCCGACCTTGCCGTGGCTCGGCACCCAGGTCTTGCTTGGGCTTATTCAGCTCAGGAGCCTTTTGGTTGAGGCAGAGAACATATCCTTGTCCTCATCAGTCACGCCAGGAAATAAAAGGACCCAGAATTAGTTCTCAAGGAGAAGGATCCCAGTCAAACTCTGCGGTTGACCCGTGGACAGGCAGGTTACTGCACAGAGGGTCTTTCCTTCTGCAACTGCTGAAGGTCCCACTGCTGAAGGTCCCCTCAGTCCCATGGTACCATGTCTCAGCAGCTGAACCCTTCTAGGATTAGGGTATTTCCTTTAAAAAAGATCATCACCTCCTTTCTAAACTCCTTTCCAGTAGGAAAGTCAGGGCACTGTCGGTCAGCACATGCTCAGAGACCTCCCAGTGGGCAGGTGTCTGTCCTGGGTGAGATCCGGGGCTGGGAGGTGGGCGAGGAGGATGCAAAGTGTCAGCGGAACAGTCAAGGACCGTTCCCGCCTGCCAGGAGCTCGCAATCCAAATGGGTCCAGGGAATGGATCAAAAGTTAAAGAGCTATTTGTCTAAAGATATTTATAGCAGCATAATTCAGAGTGATGACAATTTGGAAATTGCCCAAATACTCAACAAAAGAGAATGGGTTAAGCCAATTTTGTTTTATCAAATTGAGGAACTATTACTTTGCCATTAAGAAGGATACTAATGAAGTTTAAGTGGATCCCTGGGAAGCATATATGAAATGATATCAGTGTAAATGAAGAATGCATAACAGTTTCCAAGCCTTGGTTACACCTGCGTAAAATCATTTTTGCACAGTGATAATGTCTGTAGGAAAACATCACAAAATAAATGGAGCAGTTGTAAGGGAACTGGGCATGACTGCAATTTTGGGGTATGTGAGCATGATATGCAGTTAAAAAAAATCTAGAAAGTAGCAAGAGAGACATGCCATCTGGCGTTGAGAACACTGAGCAAAACGCCAAGAGTGCAAATGAGAAGAAAATAAGTGCACAGTAGTGGGGGAATGAGGGAAAGTTGTGATTATTCAAGAGTTGGACTTTGAGTGGCTTAATGATGTATCACCACTGAGGTGGCAGTCGCAGGGACATTTAGTCACACGCAGAGAACACGCAGCAGTGCCTGTGATGGAATTCCAGACGCAGGGCCGGCCTGCTGGGGGAGGGTTTGGCAGTAGGGAGATCTTTTTGGTGCTGCTCATTCAGCAAGTGGAAAGCTAGTCCTTGACCTGCATTCAAGTTTTTACATTTTTTTGTCTTGTTTTTTAATATAATTAGCACTGTATAATGATGAGAAAGAAGGAAGGTAATCAATGAGAAGGTGAGATGGGCGTCCAATCTGCTTTGAAGAAGCCAAGTTTTACTACCAGGATGTTTAATGTAGGATGTTTCTGGGGGTTCAAGGGAGGCCTGTGCATGTATCTCCTCTGAATTTCTCCTTTAGCCAGAAGTTTGTGTCCCAAAATGCACTGCCTGAGACTACCTGCCTGTCTCAAACTTCAGTGTGAAATGGACTTCAGATGCATAAATATGCAGATTCCAGGGTCCCAGTACCTGGTTCTGATTCAGACAGTGAACTGTTTGTCAAGAAGCCGGCCGGGGATCCCGATGTCTGTAGTCCTAGGCTGAGAAGCACTGAACTGAAAGGCTTCAATTTAAAAGTGCAAATACCGCCTTTGGGTGTGGCTCAGTTGGATGGAACTTGATCCCGTGCACCAAAACATTGGGGGTTCAATTCCCGGTCAGGGAACATACCTAGGTTGCAGATTCAGTCTCTGGGTGGGGCACATATGTGAGGCAACCAAGGTGTATGGGCCATTTTCACTTTGTAATGAGGGAAACAGGAAGTAGGAGGGAGAGCAGAAGGGCACGGGATGCTGAGGAAGCGGGGGTAGGTCCCTCTCCTCCAGCAGAGAGGCCAAGACCAAGAAGCCAAGGACTTTACACCCAACTTTACTGATGCTTTCTCGGCCACCATTGGCCGATGTGTATGACATCTTCCATCTTGTCACAAATGGGTTGGGGCGTGTGTGCACAGGCATTCGTGTGTGAGTTTGGGGGCTCAGGCTGCAACAGGCACCACAGTGGAATGGGGCTGTAGGTGCCTCTCTGATCCCCTAACTCTCTCAAGTTACTAATTAGAGAGGAAGAAACAGACTTAAATAAATTATCACTGACCTGGCTGGTGTGGCTCAGGGGACTGAGTGCTGGCCTGTGAACCAAAAGGTCATCAGTGTGATTCCCAGTCGGGGCACATGCCTGGGTCGTGGGGCCAGGTCCCCAGAAGGGGCACGTGAGAGGCCACCACACATTGATGTTTCTCTCCTTCTCTTTCTCTCTCTGTTCCCCTCTCTAAAAATAAATAAATAAAGTTTACAGTAAACATAAATATAAAAATAAAGAAATAAGTACAATAAAATAATGAAAAATGCCCTGAGAGATACAAGTATTGTGGGAACCAGGGCAGGGAAGGGAGTGACTGATAGCTCCGTGTGGGGGTAGGAGGAGGGCGGGTCTGCTCAGACAGTTTGCTGATGACCTATTAAGGACCAGGTGTGGTAAACAGTAATTTCATCCTCACAACAGCCCTGCAAAAGGGGGTATTATTTTACACGGGTAAATGTGTATCTCAGAAAGATCGGTCGTATTCCAGCATGGTGCAGCGGTGATTGGGGCGCCACTCTGTCCAACTCTGAAACAGGAGGTGCGATTTCCCCCTCGGACTCGTTTGGCTGTGATCTTGGGTGAGTCATTTCCCTGCAGGTTTCTCATCTATGAAAAAAAGGTTGGGTTCCCTGTGTGCCGCCCAGGTTCTCCCAGCTTAGAGCCTGGAGGAGCCTTTCCAGTGGGAAATCGCTGGACCTGAAAGAACAGAGATTCCGCTCTGCAAGAGGGACCCTTGTCTTCTGAAGAGGAGTCCCCAGGAGACAGGACAGCACCGTCAGCTCCTCCCACCCTCACTGCCCACTCCCACCGTCCTGCCAGGCTTCGGTCTCCCAGACCTGGGCAGGAAGCGAGCGTGGACATTCCGAAGCCAAGGATATTTCGACAGGTTGCAGCAAACCCACCAGGGAAACAGGATGAGAGTTTTTTCCTGGTGTTATATTTTGACTCCTGATCTCCCATCTCTGTTAGAAAGTTTACTGATCCTCAGTGCAGTGTGGGATACAGGAAGTCTTCTTTGTTAGAATTTGAAAAGATGGTTGTGGCTACCGTCTGCCCTGCAGCCTTATAGTGGCCGCACAGTCAGTGGGCCGGGAGGACGGCGGCAAGGTGGGATTCCCTCCGGGAAGCCCCGGGAGGACCAAACATCAGGCTCTGCCTCCCAGAGCTCAAAGCAAACAGAAGGAAAGACAGTGCTGGCTGTGCAAGCCCCTGGATCAAGGCCGTTAGGGAGAGAAAAGAGTCCTTCTCTCCCCCTCCCCCAGCCTCTCAGGTCACACCCATTCCTGCCTGTCCCAGGGACAAGCCTGAGCATGGGCCCCCAAAGTTGCCTACCACATGCTGGGAGCAAAGGATACGAAGACCGATCTTCCCTTTCCTGGGGGAGCAGCCGGGAAGAGAACCCAGGGTCACAGCGGTGCTCATGGGCAGCTCCGGGCACAGCCCCAGGTGACATCGGTTCAGCTGCCTCACACCGGCAAACCCCAACCCTTGGTCCAGAGGTGTTTGTCTCCATTCATGGACACAGCAGCTCCAGTCTCCCCAGTCGGGCTGTAGGCTCCAGGGGACCCTGTGTGGTGCTTTGACACCTAGGTGTTAGAACAAATATCTCCCAGCTGTGGAAACAGACAGACCAGCTGTGGCTGGTCAAACCAGGGGGTAGCAAAGCAAAGGACCACCTCGCATTTGCGCCATTCCCCACACAGCTCAAAAGTAGCTTTATCTTCTATTGGTAACAGTGGCAAAGGCTTGCTAGAGACCTGCATGTGGGTTGTCTTATGATTGCTCAAAGTAACCAGGTGAAGTGGATACTAGTTATTATCCCCCTTTTTTTGCAGATGAACAAACCAAGCCTTAGAGAGGTTAAGTGGTGGAGGCGAGATTAGCACCAGGGCAGTCTGGCTCCAGAGCCCGGGCTCTTGCCCACTACACCCAGGGGGCATCCTGGCTTCTCTCAGAGCGGCAGACACACACAGTGGCCTCCATCCCATGATGGTAAGTCGATGGGAAGTTTTCAGGGGCCCCTCTCCCTCCTGGGAAAAGAGGAAGCAGTTACTCCGGAGATCACGGGGCACCGTTATCTCCAATGGGAGGGGAAGTGGGAGGGGATGGAGGTTGGGGGTGGGAAGGGAGCGTTTTTAATAACAGGAGGTCACTTGGGATCACCTTGATTGCCAGCTGCTGCAGGCCCTTGGACGGTGACCCCAGGCAGAGCCTAGACCCTGGGCCCTTTCTCTCAGCACCTCACTCTCCTCCTCCAACACATTCTGAAACTAAGTTGTTCCCAGGGGCTACTGGCCACCACTAAGTCACCTGTTTCCTTTTTGGGCTACAGACATTTTTACTGGGCCCTTGTAGAAGTAAGGATACTTGGGGGCAGTTTGGGCATCACCGGAGGTCTGGGGGATATCTCTAACTCCTCCTCAAACTGAGCCTGGGAGGTTGCCACCAGCCTCGAGGAGTCTCACATTCAGGGCGAAACAAAAAACCTTGGGGGGTGGGGTGGGGGAATTAATTGGGGTGTGGTCAAGAGTTGGAAACAAACTAAATGTCATAGACAGATGAATGGATAAAGAAAATGTGGTGTATTGTGTATGTTACATATATATCATATATGTGTGTATATTTTGTGTTTATATATGCATAACACTGTTACATTATATATTTTATGTATGTTATATATCTCTCTATATTTATATGTACATATATCCATATACACAATGGAATATTATTCAGCCCTAAAAAAGGACATCCTGCCACTTGAGACAATGTCGATAAACCTGGAGGACATTGTACTAATTGAAATAACCCAGCCACAGAAAGACAAACACTGCATGATCTCACTTCTATGTGGAATCTTTAAAAAGGTCAAACTCATAGTAACAGAGAACAAAGGTGATGTTTCAGGGTCCGAGGGATGTGTGTGCAGGGTACAAGGAGATGCTGGTCAAAGGATACACACTTTCAGTTATGTGGTGAGTTCTGGAGACCCAGCGTACAGCATGGTGGTTTTCATTCCAAAAAGTGTAGTGTGTACCTGAAGTTTGCTAAGAAACTAGATCCTAACTGTCCTCCTCACCCACACGCAGAGGTAACTTTATGAGCTGACGGATGTGCTAATTAGCTTCATTGCAGTCATTTCACCATGTACATGTATACCAAAACCAGGGTTTACACCTTAAATGTATACAATTTCTATTTGTCAATCAAACCTCATAAAGGTGGGGCAAGTGTGCAGTGTGGCGTCTGCCTGAAGGGCTATCACAAAAAAAGAGATCAGGACAGGGGCTTGCGAGGGAGGGGCCGAGAGTGGTGGACACCCAACCTGGGAAGCGGGTGTCAACCAGACTGAGAAAGACAGTAAAACTACTTTTTCTTTTTGGTAGGACCATTCTCACAGCTGTGGCTTATTGAGGACCAGCATTGTGCCAAGTACATTTACCTACACTGGTTTAAGTAAACATCCTGACCGCCTGGGGAGTAGATGCCTGCAGTTAATTAGTGTCCCTGACATTATGGATGAGAAACTGAGCTCCGTGGAGTTAACTGGTTAACTGTGGCTGAATTAGCATCTGGCATAGCTGAGGTCCCTACCCACATGTGGCTCCAAAGTCCACACGCTTAGCCTAGTTAGTTTATCCTCTCCCCAGCCCTCTAGAAAAGATGGTGAGTTCCCCATTCCCAGAGGTATTCAAGAGATGCTGTCACTTGCCTGATCATAGGAATCCAGGAGATGCTCTTCCACATCCAGCTTCACAGGCATCATCCCGGAACCACAGCTGAATCTCTGGGGAGGGCCCCGGAGTCTGTTTTTGGCAAGACTTGGAGGCCTGGCTTTAGGGAGTCCTGTACCTAGTGGAAGCTGGACCAGTTGACTTCTCGGGGGCCTAAGATTTTGTTGTTGTATTTTTAGGCAGGGCCTCCCTGAACCTACGTGTCAGACTTTCTGGCACCTTCTGATGACTCCAGGGCACCTGAGCTGTCTTCAGAGCCGCCCTGATGCCCCAGAGATACATGGAGCAGGGCTGGGAGGAGGGCTGGGAGCCCGGGGAGAGCGGAGAGTGGAGGGGAGGGGTGAGAGGGAGAAGGCCTTTCCTTTCCAGCTCCGAGGGGTGTCCCCCATTCTCCCACACCTGTCCTTGCTGCAACCTGCACTTGCAGAGAAGTTATCCCTTATAAGTGAGCAGGGGTGGGGGAAAGGAAGTTCCCAGGACCATTTTCTCAGCTGCTTCGGTGGATTGGAGGATCAGAGGACGGCTTTGTGGCAAACAAGCAGAGGAGATACTGCAGGGAAGTCCTGTCTCCTCGAAGCAAAGTGATGGGAGCACTTACTTTGTGCTGGACACTGCTGAGCACCCTGCACGCAGCCTCTCAGTCAGTCCTCTTGAAAGTCTCATAAATGCCACAATGGTTCCATTTTGCAGATGAGTTAATTAGGCTTTGAGAGGCACGGGGACTTGTCCCCAGCCCCACATTAATTGGCAGAGCCTCCGGGTCTCACACTGATAGTGACGACACAGTCCTAACCATGCACCCCACTATGTGGTCCCGCAGGCCCCCAGAGGACTCAATGTATCTTAACCTCCTTTTGGATCGTTGACTTTTGAAGATGAGCCAACAGCTATTATTTTGTCCTAACAGCTAGTGATCAGTAACATTGACCACGGGCCCGGCAGGGTTTTAGGTGCCGTACATGTACTGACTCATTTAATCCTAGCAACAACCCCAAAGGGTGTTATCATTACCCCCACCGAACAGGTGGGGACACAGAGCCTCAGAGACATTGAGTCACTTGTGTCAACAGTGGTAAAGCGATATAGCACCGCTTCAGACTCGGCGAGTTTGACTCCAAAGTCCATGCCATTGCCTACAATGTTACTCTACACAGGCCAGCCCTGTTTTGTTGCATTTTCCTTAATCGTGCATCACAGATGTCAAGTTTCTTTACAAATTGAAGGGAAGACCCTCCACCACGAAGAAGACTAGGACTCATTCTATTGTGGCACGCGAGAGAAATGGGTCGGTGTGGAGCCACGCCCGCAGTACCTCTGCTGCATCTCCAGGGACCCCCCCAAACACAACTGTGTACTCCATTTCACTGGGTTTTGGGGTCCAGTTCTAGGTTAATAATAAATAGTTAAGGATTAATAAAAAAACAACTGAAAACAAAGATCTGGCTTTACACTTCCAGGGAGACCGTGGAAGAGGGACACACAGGCCGGGGGCCTTCCGCTGGGCTTCTCTGAAGCTCTCTTTCCCCTTCACCAGGCCCAGGTTCTGGGCTCTCCCCCAAGGCTCGGGAAAAGGTCAGTTCCGGCCACACCTTTCTGGTCGTTTGGAAAAAGCCCGTGTGGTGGGCAGCTCCATCTCACACCTGCCCCCTCGCCCTGAAACGGCTGGGCCTCCATTTGCCTTTCTGGTGGGGTGTGAACTTGGGCCAAGTCCAGGAGGGCATCTGGGAGTGGGCCAGCTGAAGGAAGGGCTACCCCTAGATCACAGGGGCCTTCGATTTCAGTTCACATCAGCATCCCCTATTCAAAAGCAGATCCTGGGCCTCTCCCCAGGATTCTGACGGAGTCCACCTGAGGGGTTTTAAGTAAAAACGTCAAATGTTCGTGGGGTGGCCTGCTAGCCAAGAACCCGGCGAAGGGTGGAGTCCACATCATCCTCCCGGCCGCAGTTGTGGTCGAGGGGAGGACTGTCGGTCATTTCTACTTGGGCAGAGGCGTAGGGGGAGGACACCAGAGGATGGCACCCCCGCTCCTGGGTCTGTTCGTTGAGCAGAGACAAGAGGAAGAGGCTGGCCCTGGAGCTCCTTCCTGGCTGCTGCCCCCGGACTCCCAGCGGCTTGCCTGATGCTCAGTCAGCCGCCCTCTTTCCTCCCTCACCTGCAACCTCTTGCTGGCCTTTACTGAGCCTCCTGCTGGGTCTCTGCTCTGAGCTGTGGGAGCTGCCGAGGGCCACAAAACTGAGTTTGATAGGACAAGACATAGTTCCTGGCCTCAAGGGACCCAGAGTCTCGTTGAAAAGGCGAACAAGTCAAGCGAGAAATGTCAGTGGACCTGGCGCATTTGAACCAGGCGCTGTGGGAGCTGGAGCTCAGTCCAGCGGGCAGGACGGGCAGGACGGGAGTGTTGGGAGACGCGGTGGTGAAGGCTGGTTGGGGGCGGAGAGGCGACTGCAGGGCAACCTGGGAAGTGAGGGGGCTAACCTACCAGGTTTGCCGGGGATAGAGGGGATCCCCCGGATGCAGAACTTCCAGAGAAAGAAAGTCCTGGGCACACCCTACACAGAGGCAGGTTGCGGTCACCTTCAGAAGCCCTGAGTGCTCCCCCAAGGCACAGAAGGGCCACCTGAAATCTTCATGACATTGGCCTCTCTCTCCACCCAGGCAGGAGGTGAAAGAAAGCTGGCAAGTCTGGAGGTTTGGGGACTAGTTCTGAATACTCCGGGCTCTTTTACAAACCTTGAAAGGTCTCTTGAAAGAGACCAGGCCCAGATCACCTCAAGTTCCAAGTAAACAGATGACTTACCCTCTTACAAGAAGCAGGAGGGGCGGTGACTAACTCAGCTCTTAACTGAGCTGTTACTATGTGTCAGGACTGTGCTAAATGTCTAATGGAGACCGTCTCATTTAATCCCCTTTCTTTCCCGGTGAGGCAGATTTTATTACCCCCAGGGGACAGATGAGAAGCAGGGCACTGCCCGCAGTCACGTGGCTAGTTGGTGGCTGAGCTGGGACTTCGATGAAGCACCGTAATTGAGGAACGAGGGCCCACAGGATATTTACTGTGATTGGCCAGGATGAAACACTCCCAAGGTTTAAACAACACTCACCTGTCACAGAGAATTAGAACCAGAACGAGGAAATGGCTTAGTGTAAGGCCCAACATGAAAAAAATAAAATCAAACTTGAACAGCTTGGAGACAAAGTTAAAACCAGGCATCAGAGTTGGTGCTGCATTCTGAATGTCGGAGTCGAACCAAGAAGCTAAAGCCTGTTTTCCCAGGGGAAGGTGCTTTCTGGTTGGGGCGCTAGGCAGCATTTGCAAAAAGGAATGAAAGATCGGTTGCATTTCTGGAGCACGGTGCATAACAAAGGGGGCCTCTGTCATTCTCTGGGTCCAGCAAGGTGACACTGCTAATCCTAAAATCTATCCCTCGATCACAGGGCCAGAGAGAGGCCCCTGTCCCCACAGACCTCACCAGACAGTCATTCAGGTTCAGGCGGAAGGTGGGGGTGACCCTCTGGTGGCGGTTTCCCCTCCACCGGGAAGAGGACAGTGTTTTCCAAACGCCCTGCAGACAAGCCACAGTCAGAGATACGTTTAGTGTCACACGCCTACGGGGTCGGGGGGGTCTCAGGGAAAAATGCTCCCCCCTGTTCAATGCAGCGCACTCTGCCGTATTTCTGTTCTATCCAGATTCATTTGTTTTAAAGCTGGCTGTGAGTTGCTAAATTGATTTCGCTCCCCACTAATGGTTTATGACCCACAGTTTAAAAACACCTGGAGCCGGGAAAGTGAATAGGAGGTGTTAATGACAAGAATTTATATGGTAGTCATTATCTCTACCCCTGCGCCTTTCAGCAGCTTTGCGTCTAATCAGCATTTCTCAAACATGTTCCATGGGCTAGCTTTATTTTGAGAGATCTGAGTAGCTATTTTCCTCCCAAGTGGTTCTGGGGTCAGTAAAGTTTGGGAAATAATTCTTAACTGTAGCCACACCTGACATGTCACAAGGCCCTGAGCATGTGCAAGGCTCTGAGAAGGTCTGCAGGGAAGGGCCTGATGAACTCTGTTTACCCAGCCTTTCCCAGACTTTCTTCTTTGTTTAACCACAGAGCCACTTACTCCGTCGTGGGAGCATTGGTGCTCCCCAGAAACTAGGGCCTGGCGGCTGTGCTTTCTCGGTGATCCTCGCCCTGTCCCTGGCAGGCGGGGAGGCAGGTGTTACGGGAGTTCTGCTGAAACAGACGCTTCCCCTACTTGTCCGATCTCCCACGTTGAGGCAGGGCCAGAGCTCCACCTCCTGACTCTCAGTCAGATGGGGGAGCCCTGGGCGGTCCCACGGGTCCGAAAGGGACACCTCCACCCTGAGCTGTCCCAGGAGTCCGAAGCTCAGCCTGAAGAACCTTTAGCTTCCCAGCCTCCCTGGAAGCAAGAAGGGGATGGGGGCCTTGTCGTCCCCTCCCTCCCCAAACAGGGGTTAAGTAACTCACGCAGCAATTTTGCCTGCAAAGCAGCCATCCAGTCCTCTGACTTCCAGCCTCTGCCAGGGTTCAGGTCAACCTGAAAGAGCTCTGCTGCTTTCTGTGGGTGATTTTTTGAACATGTCATTTACTTTTCTGGATACAAAAGAAACACAGGGATATATAATACATTTTTTCTCTTCCAAAAAATAAAGAAATTTCTTCCCTATCTCAGTTGTCAAATTGCCCAGTTCCTCCCCGGAGTCAATCAATAGCAACAGTTTCTAGTATCTGTGTATCTACAAAAAATATATGTATTACATACCCAATCCCACATCCAATGTTTAATACAAGTTAACATACTCTGCACACTGTCTGCACCTTACTTTTTCACCTAATGATGGATTTTGGAAATTGTTTCCTGTTAGCACACTAAGAGTTTTCTTACTTTTTTTTTTTAACTGCTGTATCTACTCCGGCCATTTATGGATGCCTCACAGTGTATTTAACTAGCCTCCCCTTGAACATATATTGCTTCCAATGCTTCCCATTGGAAACAATGCTGCAGTGGATAATTGTGTGTGCAAGTTGCTATGCACACCTGTGAGAGTGTGTGCAGGATGAAGTCCTCGGAGTGGACCCAGGAATCACGGGGTGTAGTTCTGCCCTGTCTCACACCAGCTGAGTGACCTCAGGTAAGGCGCATGCCTAACTCGAGTCTTTCCTCACCTTTGTAAAAGCAGGATATGGGGACCCACCAGCTCCTTACTCTTTGTGATTCTGATACATGTTCTCGGTGGGTTTCCCAGTGGTGGGTAAGGGCAGCTCTGAACTGCTCTTACTCCCCTGTCTTGTCTCCATTCCGGAGACACTTCTCGTTTGTGAAACCACTGGCTAGGAACAGGTGTTTCGTCTAGTTCTTTGGGAGAAGCCAGCTGAGCTGTCGACTTGCCTCTGTCACCGCCCTCCACACCAACAGGACCTCCACGGGGCCGGGATGCTGTGGGCTGCACTGCTGTGTCCCCGTGTCTAGAGCAGACCTGTTTAATGAAAATAGAATGACATACCATTACACACCTATTAGAATGGCAACAGTCTGCAACGCTGATAACCCCAAATGCTGGCGAGGACGCGGAGCAACAGAAACTCTCATTCTTTGCTGGTGGGAATACAGTGCTCACGTTTAGAACAAGCCAGCCCCCGGAGGGCCTCTGAGAAAGCCGAGCTTGTGGGGAGGGCAGAAGGGAAGCCTAGCTGAGTTCTGGACGCTGAGGCCTGCCTGGTGCTGCACTCCACGCGCCAGGGAAGGAGGAGAACAATAACCAAGGCTCACTGAGAGCTTCGTGTCTCAGTCCTTACGTACGACACCTCATTTTGTCTTCAGAGACAGGTCCTCGGAGGAAGGTCATCTTTTTTTAAGTTTATTTTTTAAAAAATATTTTATTTACTTATTTTTAGAGAGAAGGGAAGGGAGGGAGAGAGAGAAGGAAAGAAACAGTGACCGGTAGCTCCCTGTACACCTCCCAACTGGGCGCACTGAACCCACAGCCCAGGCTTGTGCCCTGACCGGAGATTGAAACGGCGACCTTTCGCTTTGCAGGACAATGCTCAGCCAGCTGAACTACCCTGGTCAGGGAGGAAGGTTCCCCTAATTATTTCTATTTTATAGATTGAAAAAACCGAAGCTCCCAGGGATTGAGTGCCCTGAAGTCTCAGAGCTCAGGAGAGCCAGGCTTCGAGCAGGTCTGTTCCACTTCATTCTGCTCTGTCCTCCCAGGCCATCGCTTTAGCCTGGATGCACTCACAGCATCCTGGAGTAGTTCAGACACAAATTCAAACATGGGGTAGCTAGAAGGGCCAACAGAAAGGGCAAGCTGCTTGGTGGGCCAGTGTATGGAGTGGTTCTGGGTGAGATACTGCTGGGGAGAGGGCAGGGGGAGGACAAACAGAAAAGAAGTGATCCTTTGTGGCAGTTTATAAGCCCTGCAACCAACCCAGCCCCTTCCTGCAGCGTGTCCTCCTGGCCTGGCTTGTCCCAGAACTTTCTCCAGAGATACTCGGATACAGCAGGTATTCCTTAGCACCTCAGCATTGGGAGTAGATGTCCTTTCCTGATGAGGAAACCGAGGCTCAGAGACATTAAATAACTTGTCTCAAATCACACAGCAAATCAGCTGCAAGACTGAGATTCAGACTTTGTGTTTGGCTCCCGGTCCAGCGCTTTCCCCCCATCATAGTGATTTTTAATGTGGGGCAGGTTGTGATCCCTCGAAGACTCTGATGAAAGCCGTCTTCTCCAGGTCTCGAGTGAACATCACGTGGGAGCGTTTGTGTTGGGGGCTCACTGGCAATGCTACGATTTTAGGGCACTGCTCAGACCCTGGTTAATTTAACACGCTCTGCTTTGCTCATGGTTTGAGGGACCCCTGGTAGTTTCATGAGAACATTTTAACACTGCTCAATGAGAAAGGCAAATTAAAAGGGCTGGTTTATCACAGAGATGGGTCCCTGCTTCGCAGGCCCAAAGTGGGTGGGCGGAAACCATCAAAAGCTGAGGCTGGGAAACCCAGTTTCCTGCTTCTGGCCTCAATTCCCCACCACCATCACCACCATGACCACTATAAATAAGACCAAACCCAGCGCACGCCCTCCCCAAGTCATCCTCCTTGTGATTTATCTCCCTGCTTCCTGTTGATCTTAAAGGGTGTTTTATTTCATAGCCTCCGACTTCTGTTCACAGCCCACTGGGCACTTCCCCAGCTTGGGAGGAAACAACATTAAAAAAAAAAAGAGAGAGAAAGAAAGGTGGGAAACAGCAAGGTACTAAAGGTCGGTGTCTTGCCTCTGTTCATCCACTTTGCTGGGAAGGTGGGGACCCCCTCCCACCCACCGAGGTGGCTGCCCCAGGGAACCCTGGCCCACAACTTGTTCAAACACTGTCAGGACCAACCTGGACGAAAGCTCAGCTACTGGTCTTAATAAATGTACCCACTCTCCCACTGATGGTTATGGGAGGCAAAACTGCTACCTGGAATTTTTCACCCAACATTGGGGGCGGTGGTAGGGAACGGGGTCACAGGACGCAGGACCTTTGGAGACTGTTGATGAGAAATACACATTTGTCCTCTGGAAAACCAAGGGCCATTGACCCAGTTTTCTGGTTCTGCTCCCAAAATGCCTTTTTCCAGCCATAATTTCAAATTCCATCTCCTTTAGGAGATCTCCCTGGAGCACCAGGAAGACTTAACTCGACCTTCTCCCAGTCTGTCGAATCTCCCTTCATAACGTTTGTATCTGTCCACCTAGATTGTGAGCACTTGGTGGGGGGGCATGAATGCCCTCTTATTCGCCCTTTCGAGAAAATACACAAGTAATATATATTCACTGTGTGGAAATATCAGGAAAATCAAAGAGCATCCCCCATCCCCAAAAGAGGGTGAAATTTACCCACGATGCCCCAGCTGGGACCGAAACATTGGGGGATGTTTCCATTCTCCTGGGCGCACGCACACACAGACGCCCACCCACGTCATCTGAGAGAACGGAACTGAGCACTCTGTTTCGTGTTCTGTAATTCCTTCTTGTACCTGCTCGATAGTCTCAACACGTTTTCATATCAGCACTTACAGCACTGAAAATCGCTGCAGAATATGCTATCAAGCAGTTGTATCCCAATTTTCTTGCCCAGTCTCCTATTGTTGGGCGTTTAGGTTGTATCCTGTTCTTTAAAATAACAGCTTTATTGAGATGTAATTCACATACCATAACATTAATCCTTTTGAGGTGTGCAATTTCATGGTTCTAGCGTATTTATAGAGTTTCGAAACCATCACCACTATCTAATTTTTGAACATTTTCAACACCCCTGGAAGAAACCCCACGGCCATTAGCAGTCACCGTACCCCTAGTCCCTGGAAACCTCTAATCTATATTATGTCGTTATGGATTTGACTATTCTTGACATCTCACATAAATGGAATCATACAAATGAATGGGTGGCTTCTTCACTTAGCATAATGTTGCAGCATATGTCAGTACTTCATTTCTCCCTGTTGCTGAGTAACACCCCATTGTATGGATAAAAGCACATTAGGTGTATGCATTCAGCATACAATGGATATTTAGTTGTTTCCTCTGTTTGACTACTATGAATGCTGATTCTGTGAACATTTGTGCACAAGTTTTTATGTTTTCAGTTTTGGGGGGTCGATACCTAGGAGTGGAATTGCTGGATCACTGCGTAACTCTATGTTTAACTTTCGGAAAAACTGCCAAACTGTTTTCCAAAGTGGTCTCACCATTTCCCATTCTCATTAGCAATGAGACTCAAATTCCCCCACATCTTTGCCAGCCCTCGCCTTTGCCCACCACCCGGTGTGTAACCCCACATAACCCCCAGACCTGCCCCTTGAATGCAGGAATGCCTGAGCCCCGGTTTCCTGGGCTCAGCATGCACTGTTCCTGGACAGAAACGGTTTGCTTCTCTGAAACCCATCTCCACACTCGGCCTCAAACACCAAGCAGGACACAGCCTCCTCACTCGTAGTGGGGAAAGTCTTTGTGGAGGAGGAAGCATTTGAGCTGGGAAACAGCTGTAATCAAAGAGCCCAGATTCAGGAGCACAACTGAGCACCTGAGACTTTGATTCTGTCATCTGTGTAGTGGAGGCTGATAACAGTGCCTATGTCATGAGATAATGCAAATAAAATACTCAGCCCCGTGCCTGCCACAGAGCAGGCCCCTTCCCTTTTGCCCTGGGAGGAGGAAGAGTTGGCTGTCAGGGGAGCTGGGAAGGACAGCCACTCCTAGGACAGGGAGCATGCAGTGACACAGTGGTGTGAAAGCGAGTGGATGGAGTGAGGTGAGTGGAGGGAGTGTGAAAATAAAGCCAGGAAGCAGCCGGGGCCAGTTCTCCAATGAGCTTCTTGTGTGTGAAGGAAGTTGGACTCCATTTTTCTTATAAGCCAGAGACTCCAGGTGGGAGATAGGATTTATATCTTAAAGGGTCCCCTCTCCAGCAGTGGGAGGCTGGACTAGAGCTGGAACTGGGAGCCGAGAGGCCAAGAAGGGGATGTTTAAATGAACTCAGGTAGAAGCCTGATGACTGTGACGATGGGATAGAATGAGGGGTGAAAGGGAGAGAGATTTATGAAATAGCATCACTGGAACATGGTGGCCACGTGGTCTCTGCTGTGGCCTGGCACTCACAGTTCTCGCCTTGATAAAACCTCACATAAACTCTGCAAGGAGGCACCTGGTTTCCTACCTACAGTGTAGGAAACTGATGCTCAAATTCAGTAAGTGTCTTGCCCAAATTCAAAGCAGCAGGGATACAATTCAAACCTACTCCGCTTGCTTTCTTTGTCCTGGTGTCTCTTTGGGAAGGACTTAGCTACACGGTAAAGCCTGGGACAAACGGAAAGGGAGGGAAAGCAGGGGAGGACATGAGTTCTCAGAGAGAGGTGGCTGGACTGGCAGTCAGAGCTCAGGCTGACTGGAGTGGGTGAATGAGACCACGCCCCAGCCAGCCTAGCTTTGCAGTGAGCGTGGTGTATGGGCCCAGGTGGAGACCTGGCAGCTTCCTTTCCCCTCATTCCAAGCTCCATCCAGTGCTGGGAGCCTAGATCCTCTGGGTTTGGGGCCATGCTGGGGGTGGTATCACAGGGCTGGTGGCTGAGGCCGGGCTGCAGAGACCCCAGCCCCTTGCAGGAAACATGAATGCACCGTGTGGAGCTGTCCCAGGGCTGCCTCACAGGAGCAGGTGAGCTGACAGGCATGGAGGAGGGGACACCAGGAGGGGAGTCCCAAGCTGCCAGGCCTCACAGAGAAGGGGGAGCCCCTTGCTTCCCCAGGCCATACGCCCCATGATCCCCTTCATGTGCATATCACCCTTCATCCATGAGGCTCTGCTCTATCACCTCAAAGACCGTGGAAGCCCTGATGGGAACATGGCAGGGAGCCATCTGGTCTCCCAGGACCCACCAATGCTGCTCCCTGATACCGCCTCACCCCAATGACCCCCTTCCCTCTGCCCAAGTCTTTATGCAGGTTTACTGTCTGTCACTCAGGTGGCCTCAATGCCCTGCACGCGAAAGCCAGCCAGCAGCTCTAAGGGACCATGGCCATGGTGTCTTTTCAGTCAATGGTTTCTCCCAGACCATAAGCAGAACTCCTGGGGTG
This sequence comes from Trachops cirrhosus, assembly GCA_028533065.1. Classification (NCBI taxonomy): domain Eukaryota; kingdom Metazoa; phylum Chordata; class Mammalia; order Chiroptera; family Phyllostomidae; genus Trachops; species Trachops cirrhosus. Next base: position 143,094,460 of record CM052542.1, on the reverse strand, counting down.
GAGGTCCGGGGTGAGGAGCAACGTGGCAGGGTGCCTGTGAGTGAGGGGGTGGTGTGTAGGTCAGAGGTATGGGGTGTGGTTGTCATGCGACACGTACTCTCTGACTGACTTGGGGCCTGGCTCAGTTGACCTTTCTGGTTGGAAGGGTTCTAGGCCACCAAACAGGTATGTCCAGTGACCCCTCCCTGAGTATCACTGGACACTCAGGCCCATCTTTCTGGCCACTCAGAAGCCTTGGTCATGAAGGCGGAAGAAGGGGAAGGAGACACAGGAGTAGAAGGGGTGGGGCCAGAGGGAGGTCCCAGGAGGGCCCTCACGTGCTCTTTGGGGACAACACCTGGATGCCTGGAGAGGGCCAGCTCCGGGCCAGGCACTTGACTCACAAGTGTTTCATCCCCAACACCAACCCCTGAGGCAGACAGGCCCAGCACCACTGAACAGCTGAGAAAACTGAGCTCAGGAAAGAGGTTTCCCCGAGGCCACGCAGCTGGGCCGTGGCAGAGCTGCTGGCTCCAAAGTTCACAGGCGGGCTTCCTTCTCCACCTCCGTCCCTGACTCACCACATTCCCTTGTTCTGGGACAGTCAGTCTGTCAGCTGTGATCACAGGCCTGGGCACCCGCAACCCAGCTCCTCACCAAGCTGGGCTCTGCCTTCTAAAGGGACACACATGGTCCCGCTTCCGGCCCAGACGTGTTCTGGACGGGATCACGTCACAGCGGGGATCACGTGAGCGTCCCTAACAGCGCCCAAGGCAGAGGGCCCAGCCTCCATCCTCGGAGGGGGGTGGAGCAGAGCAGAGACCCAGGAGAGGCAAGAATGGGGGGTGTTTCCAAGTACTGAAGAGGCAGCTTCGCTCAGGAGCGACGCAGTGGCTCAAAGGGCTCCGGAGCCAGAGAAAGCAGGCTTTGAATCCTGACCCCTACTTACTGATCACCATCTCGGGCAAGTATGGTAGCCGCTAAGCGCCTGCGGGTCCTCACTCAGAAGACGGTAAGTGATGTTGGTCCACCCTGGGGGCATCGTCGGGAGTGTGATCATCCCTGTAAAGCACCCGGCATACTGCCTGAGACGCGGAGTTTATCATTCCTGTACCCTGTACCCTTAGGCTGCTTCCTCGCAGGGCCCATACTATACACTCTTGACGGATCAGAGAGCGTGGCTGACAGATCAGCAGGCCACCAGGCAGGGCTTCCCCTCACCTGCACGTGACTCGGACAGGGGCAGAATCATGGGCTCATACTACTTTGTTCATCGATGTCACGTGTCCTGGGGCTCACCAGTGAGGTCAGCCCCAGCTACAGGGAAGAGGAACATTCAACCGGAATTGCTGACCATAAAGCCAGGAGGAAGACCTGAGGGGAAGGTGGATAGCCAGCAGCATCTCCAGGTCCGGTCCCTCCCAGCGTCTCCTTGTATCCCAGTGAGCACCGGGCCTGACCCACTGCAGAGAAGCCCCGCTCAGAGGGAGGCCCTGTACCCACACTGCTCCAACCAGGGCAGACAAGCCCTGGGTCCTTCTCATGAGCTAACAACCTGATAGTGGTCCCTAACTGATAACCTCTCAAATATTTGTCACTCCTTCACTTAGAGAGGAGGCTGAGCACAGAGGGAAGGGTGGAGGGCCAAGTGGGGTGGGGTGGGCGCAGCCCTGGGTTTCGAATGCATAGGCCACACCCAGGAAAGGGCTCTGCTGTTAACCAGATCTTCATCTTGGGCCATAAACTGATGCAAGAGCTCTCTCCATGCCTTCCCTCACCTCAAAGCGGTCCATCGTGGTGTCCTTTCATCCACAGACGTTTGGAAGATAACTCATGAGAGGAGTTCTAAGTTGAAGTTCTCATCCTCTTCATCTTCATCAGGATGGCCTCATGGGCCATATAGGCTGGAGCCCTGGCTACCGGCCCAGCTGACCTCCTTCTCACCCCAGCTCTGTCTCTGACAATAGCGCTGGTTCTGCCAACCTCCACCCTACACGAGGATCTGTGTCTGATGGGCTGAGATGCCAGTGACCCCCCAGGCCTGAGCTCTCCACAGAAAGGCCAGTGCTGACCAGAGAATCCATCAGGAAATCGGTTCCCTAAGAGGAATGGAGTGTCCAGTGCTGAGACATGAGGGCTGGAGAGCTAGGAATTCACAGCCCGTGGCCAGTAAGTCTGGCACCCCAAGGAGTTGGTCCTGCCCTGGATCAGGTCCCATCTCACAGCAGCAAAGAGACCATCATCTTACCTTTGGGGATAAGTAGCCATGTGACAACCAATGGCTTAGGAGGGCAGTGTTGGGAGAAATCTATATTTGGAAGAGGACGCCGAGTTGGGTGGGTGGTTCCCTGGCCTTATCAGGCCCCTGCAGTCCAGCATGGCACCACGGCAGACCGGCTGTCTCATCTCCACCCTACTGGGCTTGGCTCAGTCCCCATAAGGGGGAGGGCCTTGTCCTCACACATCCCTGTGCTCTGTCACCCTGCTCCACTGACCCCACTGGCCTCTATGTCACAGCCAGCTGCAATGGGAGGAGAAGTTGGCTGGCTTTCAGAGCCAGGGGTGAGGACAGGCATGGTACTGCCCAGACTGGGCAAATACTGGCTACGGCAGAAGGCAGGGGACGTGCTTCGAAGAATTATCACCTGTTTGATTCCAGAGGATTTAGAGAGGAGTTTAAACGGCTCTGTTAGAATTCAATGTGGAGGATTAACCCCACTTCTCCTCGACACAGCACGGCCATGGCTTGGACAGGGCAGAGGAGCAGCCATTTCTCCCCGGGGTAGGGTGACGGCACCCCCGGGACTCGGACCGGCATGTATTCGCCGTGATTCCTGACCCTTTCTCACGATGTGACCTTGGACAAGTTATACATCCTCTGAGGGTCTCCTTTCCTCATCTGTAAAACTGAGAGTAAGTTTTTCTGAAACTAAACCTAATACCGAAGACGAAGTACAGAGCCCAGGATATAGCAGGTGGTGTCCCCTCTGAAAATGACCTTCCTTTCACTTCTCATTTGACTACTTTGATACGGACTAGTGCTGATTACTTGTTGTACCCTGTGGTGGTTTTGGGGAACGAACAGCCCTCCCCTTGAAGAGTGGCTGGACTTGGTGACTCATTTCTAACGAAGATGATATGGCAGAAGTGAAGGTGTGTGACTTCTGAGACAAAGGCCATAAAGGGCACCGCGGTTTCCACCTTGTTCTCTCCGGGACCGTCTGCTCTGTGGGCCACCCTGTAACAAGGACACTCGAGCAGCCCGTGGAGAGGCCCATGTGGGGCGGATCGAAGGTTTCCCACCAACAGCCAGCACCAACGTGCCAGCCTTTGGAAGCAGAGTCTCTGGCCTCATTCAGGCTCTCATTCAACTGCAGCTCTGGCTGACATCTTAGCTGCAGCCTCTTGAAAGACCGTGAGTCCGAATGTTCCTGAATTTCTGACCCAAAGGAACTGTGAGATATAGTAAGTGTATATTGTTGCTCCAAGCCCCTTTGTTTTAGAGTGACTTGTTTCATAGCAATCGTGACTAATATGTATCTACTCCTAAAAGGGTTTTGAAACTGCATATAGGTAAAGGCATAGCTCTGACTACATGGGAAGCCATTAGAACAAGATTTGAAAGATGAGAGTGAAGTAGTGAGTGGGGCGGGTATTATAGGGAAGAGTGTGGCCGCTCCTTTTGACCAGAAATCTGGTTGAAGACAAAACATAGCTTTAGGCTTCTGGGAAGTCAAGGCAAAAATAGAAACTTGATGGGTCATATTAAAACTATTTTTTTCTTTTGGCTCTGAATGAGGATATGCATTTGACATGTGGGTCTTTAGATAAACAAATGGCATCACACGGTGTGATGAATGGCAGCTTGGAACCTTGCAGACACTGTACCCGATCGTGCTGAGTGAACGTGCTTTCAAATGGGGAACACAGATCACTCGTAAGGATGAGCTTTCTGACGGTTTTCAGGAACTGTTGGCATTACACACTTAGGGCAGAAACATGAAGTGTATTTTAAAAACTTTTGACATAGCTACTAGATAAAAGAAAACAAGGCATAAGAGGATTTATAGCGCCCTGACTGGTGTGGCTCAGTGGGTTGGGCTCATCACGCAAACTGAAAGGTCGCTGGTTCAATTCCCAGTCAGGGCACATGCCTGTGTTGCAGGTTCAGTCCCAGGTCGGCGTGCATTCGAGAGGCAACCGATCAATGTTTATCCCTCACACTGATGTTTCTCTCCCCCTCTTTCTCCCTCCCTTCCCCTCTTTCTAAAAATAAGTAAAATCTTTAAAGAAGAGTATTTATAGCAAAAAGTCTCCCTTTCACTCTGTCCCCCACAGGCTAGTTCCTTTTCCCGTGGTTACTTTTCTGTGACTGATCCCTGGTTTAATTTTCTAGAAATACTTTAAACAAACTAATATGTATTGTTTGCTCCCTTTATTACACGAATGATAGCAGAGTATAGGCATCGTTCTGCACTATGCTTTTTATTATTCAATATTGACATATGACTTAAAAATAACATTTCCTCGAATTGTAATTTTTTGTCTTTCTGAGTTTTTAACATTATTCAAAGTTCGGAAATATAGCCCTGCCTGGTGTGACTCGGTGGAATAAGTGTTGGCCTGCAAACCAAAAGGTTGCTGGTTCGATTTCCGGTCAGGGAACATGGCTAGGTTGAGGGCTAGGCCCCCCAGTTGGGCGTATGAGATAGGGAACCGACCAATGTTTCTCTCACACATCAATGTTTCTTTCCCTCTTATTCTCTCTCCCTTCCTCTTTCTCTAAAAAAATAAATGAATAAAATCTTTAAAAAAGATTGGAAATATAAAAGAGAGTCAAGAATATAAAAAGTACTTATGACCCTCCCACCAGGAAATCACCATTAAATACATGCTGTTTGCGTATCCTCTTTTCTGTCTTTCCCCTGTGAATACAGAAGTATGTAATGTTTACTTTTTCAGATCGCAGAAAGAATTTTACATTCTTCTCCCCGCCCCCCATTTACTTTTACATACACCCTTTCCCTCTCTTCCTCTACTAGCCATTCTAGTGTAAGTATCTGCAGGCTTTTCTGAAGAAGCGTATTTATTTTCTTAATGCTCTTCCCAGCCTAGACTTGATTATGAACTTGTCTCTTCTGGGTCTTCTCCAGGCTGCGGTGAGAACAGCTCAGAGTAACCTGTCACCAGAGCTCCCTGAGAGGGAAAACTGAAATGGTGACGCACAGTTAAACTCGTTCATAGAAGACTTTCTTAGATTGCCCAGATGAGACTGTTGGGGCCACAGAGCCTGCGGGTGGCCAACCCCGTGTGATAGATTCAACCTCCAAGGAGCAAAGAGAGCAAGGAAATGGAGCCCTTTCCAGCAAGAGCCCCAAAGATGGCTGCTTCCACTGAACACATCTTGAGATCACAGAGATCTCTCATAGTCCTTCAGGACTTTCCAGGCTGCCTTAGGCCTGGGCATCCCCATTGGATCTCTTGGGCATCTTGTCTGGGAGGAATCAACATAATTCCTTCATCTATCACCTTCCCAGGGCACAAACCCCACGTCCCAACAACAAGGCTTCTTACTGGAAAAGAGCAAGTTATGTAGGGTTATCTGTTCCTTCCTCCTCATCTTTTGCCCTTCTTTTTCAAAGACTGTAAATCTGGTCACCGTGGTGCAAAGGATTCTGGGAAGAACAGGAACGACAACATTTCAAATGGACAACAGTGAAAGGGGTAAGCCAGCTAGAGTTTAATCTCCATTCTAATATGCATTCTCTTCTAGCAGATAAAGGAGATCCAAAAAAGGGATGATACCAACAATACCAGCATGGAGGGCTTACTACCACTGGGCTCCACGCTAAGTTTTGTGTACATCGTAATCCTGCTTAATTCTTACAACCACCCAAATTTCCATACTCCTTTTATAGAAAAGTAGAGAGCTAGGAATCAAACTCAGGTCTGTCTCTATGACTCCAGGGCCTAAGCTCTTAATCACATGGTCCCCGTGTTCCCAGAGCTCACAGTCTTATAGGGGAAACATACAGAATCGATAATGTTAACTTAAGACAGGCTGAGATAAGTACGATCCTAAAGTGCTACTGGAGTTTGGTAGAGGAAAAAAGTCATTTTAAAAAACAGATTTTATTTATTTTTTAGAGGGAGGGGAAAGGAGGGAGAAAGAGAGGGAGAGAAACGTCAATGTGTGGCTGCCTCTTGTGTGCCTCCTACTGGGGACCTGGCCCACAACCCAGGCATGTGCCCTGACTGGGAATCGAACCAGCGACCCTTTGGTTTGCAGGCCAGCACTGAGTCCACTGAGCCACACCAGAAAGGGTGGAAGAAAGTCACTGTGATGAAGGAAATATCCTCCATCAGCAGCCAGTGCCTGGAGAGCTGGGAAGGCAGCAAGCCCTCTGCTGGGTACGTAGGTGAAGGGAGGTGGGTGTTAAGAGGCTGTCTGCCAGGGATTGGGGACGGGTGTTTTATGGCAGCTGCTGGAAGAGAAGGCTGGATGATTCACATGGACGATGATGACAGATCCGGCTCCTGCAGGTGAGGGCTCCAGGAAGCCCTTCACTTTAGTAGCAGGCTGAGGAGTGAACTGAGAGGTCATTATCTGCGCAAGTGTGGCAAGACGAGGCAGAGGGGTCTTCCAACTCAGGGGCCAAAGACTATTCCCAGCCAGAGGGTTATGGAGGAAATACCATGTAGCATCAAAGCTGCTTTTCTAAGTCTAAAATCATAGGCTCATTTACTCCAGGAGGAGGAGGAAACACAGACCACTGTCTTTAGTTCTTTTCTATCCAGTTAGTACTTTGAGGGACATCTTATAGTGACTCCCAGGCGGGGAGCCAGAGGCATCACTAGAGCTCATTTTTCTGTGGTGAAACTGTGCCTTCTGATAGGGACAATTACTTTGCAAGAAACATAAGGCCATCTGTACAGCTAGTATCTGAGAGGCACTGGGCCCTTGTTCATTAGTTGTTGTGGTCCTTCCAGGTAGGTTCCACTGTGAAATGTTAGTAGCCCATTCCTGCTGCCCTGTAGCACTCTTATAAGACTGAGGCTCTTGTCACGTGGGGCTGCTTTAATTGTGGAGGTCAGGTTCCTCCTCCCCCAACGGTTGGGGCCACTGGAGCCTCGTACCTGGTTGTGGTCTCCGGGACTGGTCCTGATGAGGCAGGAAGAACTAAGGCAGCTGTAGCTCTAGGCTCTAAAACTTACTCAACATCAAGCTGTACTCGTCTTCAGGCCAGGCATGACCTTGTGTCTTGGCTCCAAGCATTGCACTACGCCTGGGGTTCTGAGCAGTATCACATACCTCAGCTCTGATAACAGGATCCCCATCTGTCATTCTCCTTACATCCGAGTTCCTGGCCTGATGAACTGTTTCGGGCCCCTGAAGCCTGAGGTCCTGCCTGATCTTGCCATTGCCCCACAGGAAGTGGAGGAAGCGCTGCTCTTGAAGCTTTGCCTGTGGCTGGGGCGCCTACACGCACTACGAGACTTCTGCAGTCCTGCTTTTCTGTACCGGATTCCTGATCGGGACTTCCACTTCCCCAATGCAGACTACTTCACCAGATTGTGTTTTTGGTTGACTGCCACGTCTTCCAGATCCCATGTTATACCTGCTGGGCTGGACTTCCTACTAGCTGCTTCAGCTCAAGCTGTTCCCCCAACGCCTGACTTTGCTCCGTGGGTAGAATTCCAGAGCTTGCCCCACCCAGTCTGCCCTGTTCCTCTGCAGTGAATTGAGCCATGCTCAGCTTGACTTTAGCAAGTGTACGTGCGCGTAGTCTTGCTCCATATTAGCCTAAAGGTCGAAATGGAGACGTAAGACTACACGTTTACAAAATCATTTCATGTACGTGGTTCTAAAATATAAAACTATTTAAAAGATATTTTAGAAACAAAACACCTTGCAATTACCACACAGCATATTTTAAAAGGCTTAACACACCCAAACATCCGGGTGCAGAGGGAGCCTTTCCCCTCCCTCTACCCACTGTGGACCAATAGATAATATTTAGAACGCATTTTTGGTTGTCGTAGCAGCCTCAAATGACCTTTATTTCAGTTGAAACAATTGAAGCAAATATCCAAAATAGAAGTCAGGTAGGAAGTAATGTTTAACCGTAACTTGTTAGTTCAGTAAACACTTTTGGAAGCGTATGCCTATGCCTGCCAACAAATTGGCTGTATCTCATGTGCCCTCATAAAACTGTCAGGAGGTCATCTGTTCTGAAGTCAAACTCTATCAAACCAGTCACCACCGAAATCCAGCTCCTGCAGCATTACTCAACAGGAAAGGGGTGAGTTATAGAGTGCAACAACGACTTCCTCCATAGCTCCTGCTCAATCAGAATTATCAGAAGCTACTGCTTTTAGAAAAAACAATTCATTTAAATCCTGCTTTATGAAAGAGAACGTCCTATGTTAAGTAAGGACAGACACAAGACTAGTCTGGAAAATCATTGAAAAGATTAGTGACACCGCAGCTCCAGGTCCAGGCTGGGATTGTCACCACCAACTTTATTTTTAAACCCTTTAAAATTAAATAGATTGTTTAAGTAGAGAGAACCAGTGGGAAATCCACAGAACAGTCTACCTCTGAACTCCTGGGTCTTAGAACCATACTACTTCCTCATTTCCATCGCCATCTGTTAGGATATTACAGCTTTGGGAAATCCAACATTTTTCTTGAAAAAAATCTCAAGTCTAAATAGCAACCAGCTAGGACATTGTTTGGTCTAAGAAGTCCAATTAATTAACACCCCAAATTGGTCTCCCCATAGGGCTCACACATTTCCCGGGTTTTTGAGGGGCAGTCTGATATAAGCAGACACATGATGAGGGAAAATCTTGTCTACGAGATTTTGTATTACATATGTGTTATTTGTCATTTCAAAAGCACGTCTAAAATTTTTAGAATTTCTTAGGAATTTAATATTCTTCTGTCCACATCGAAATTAGATTAATAAAATCAATGCTACTGATCTTAGGGTATGGAGTTTAGTGAGGAATTATTACTTTGTCTAGTAACAGGAGTTATCTGGACTGAAAATATGAGATTATAAAAAATAAAACGTTGTAACGGATGTCAAGACTGGCCCTGGGGAAGGACAAAACCTGAAGTAGGTCGTGTAGCAATAAAACAAAAACTAGCATAATCAATAACCTTCACCATTGCTTTGGTCAAGACTCACCCAACCAGAAATTATACAGGCCTTAAAAATAACTGTGGACTGGATTATATCCAACTATTTTTCTGCTAAATAAAAGATATAACTTTTTTTGTTGTTGTTGCTATGGGAGGAATTCCAAAGGTACCAGTATGTCATTTAAGGTATAACCAGCATTTAAAATATTATAGGTTGCAGCCGTAAAGAACTCAGCATCATGATTAACTCAATACACAAAAGACTTTCAAAGATCATCTCACAGACTTTTGACTTCCGGCCAAGATGGAGGCATAGGTAGACGCACTGTGCCTCCTCGCACAACCAAGATAGGGACAACAAAGATATAGAAACAAAATAACAACCAGAACTGACAGAAAATTGAAGTTTATGGAAGTCGGACAACCAAGGATTTA
>CM052542.1:143070213-143084395 GCA_028533065.1 Trachops cirrhosus | reverse complement strand
AAGAACTTATGACACATGGACTGAAGTAAAGCGGGGGGATGTGGGTGGGAGAGGGTATTCAGGGTGGAGGGGAATGAAGGGGGATAATAGGACAACTGTAATAGCATAACCAATAAAATATATTAAAAAAAAAAAAAAGATCATCTCACAGACTTCCAATTTTATGAAAAACGATTATTGATAAATGAGAATCAGGCTTAGTCCTGCAATGTTGCTCTTAATTATTCCCATGATATAGTTCTAAACATGAATTTGCAGAGAAATTTAGAAGAGTATATTTATCTATGTGTCTCCTATATTGAGCTATTCCTAGGTTATGATCGATGGGCACCCAAGGGAGACTGTGGAGTAGAAAAGCTTGGGGTGCAGACCTTAGACCTTTGCTTGGATCCCGGTGCAGCCCCCTCCGAGCTGTGTTGCACGGGCAAACCCAGCTCCTCTGGAGGACTGGCTCTTCCTACGCCAGAACAGGCAACTAGGCTGTGAGGAAGGAGTGAAGTCATCTGGGATCTAGAAACTCTCATCAACCTTAAACTGCGTCCAGCATCAGCACGAAGTTCTCAATCCAAGCTCAAAGGTATTTTCAAGGAAGTTCCCTCAATTAACTAAAACTAAATTTAGATTGACCCAGGATTGCCCCCTATCGGTCATCTCAGAAATAAAATCTCTGAAAAAGTACTGCAAAAAAAATACTGAATTCGCAAATTAGTTTTTTCTATGAAAAGTTCTCAGAGGCTTATCCTTGTTCTTATCTCTGGCACATACACTAGGTTGTTCTCCAAGAAAGATCATCTCCAAGTGTATTCATTTAAATAAGTCTGTAAATAGATACAGTATATTCCTCATCTTTTAAAACTACTTCCTTAACTAGTCTTTTCAGGTTTTTAAAATAATACTTTCCTTAGAATGTGTCTCTCTGCCCCCAACATTGGGAACAAGAAGAAAAAAAGTAAGAGATAAAGGGCTTCTATCCAAGTCTTTTTATATCTTAAGCATAGGTACAGATACCTCGTCTTCCAGGTGTCATGCTGAAGATTCAAGAGCTGGCCCGTGACCTAAAGGATGGTAGGTATCATCGCCACAGGTCATTCATTCCCACTCTCGAGGTATTCACGTTTTTTCATTCTTGGAGTAACTTGTTGAAAAAAAAATAAGTCTTCTAAATAAAAAGTTAACGTTTTATCCCCAATCTATATCCCATCTTATATCAAAACATGAAGTCACCATGGCTGGACTTAGTCCAAACTAAGGAGACTGCTTTTTCCTAAAAATCCCCAAGAATGTACACTAGAGCCACATCGGTCTGGCTCACAAACAGCACAAGTAATTTTAGAAATCTGAATTTCTACGGGTGCAATTCTTGCATCTCCTTTTTGTTTTCTACAAGCCCTGGCCTCATTCTCTTCAAAATGGGGGATGTCACTTTGCTGGGGTTTTGGGAAAGCTAATGAAGCAACACAGGAAAAACAGCACCATCTTTGGTACGTACATGGCATCCAGTGATAGAGGTTATCAATAATCTCCTCAGGAAAAGAATGCCGGTTATTTTGGAAGAGGTATCACATTGCCACTCAGAGGCAGGAAAACTCCCTAGGAGTCATTTTCTATCCTGGGTTCTTCCTGAGACTACACCTCAAAAATTTTCAACCTGTTCTTCACAGACATCAGAGACCCTGCAGGTGGTTATTTGTACTGGTGAGACGGGACAACAAAGTTGAAAACAGTCCAGTGAAGAGAATGACACGCAATCAAGGAAATGTCTTCTGTTCCAAGTTCTGGGCGTTTCACAACAAACATGGTGGTGTCTACAGGCTAATAAATGGAAGTGAAGTGCAGTAACTAGAGACACACTGGATAGTTAGGTCTATTGCACCCTCTAGTGGCCACAAAGGCTTCTTGTTAAAACCTGGTTTAGCCAAGATTGACTTAGATGTGTATCACTCATCAGTTAAAAAAAAAAAATCAGCTTGTTTTTATGTGTCTTCTATGTCAAAAAAAGTTAACGTTAAGAGAAAACAATGCAGTCACAACTGATCTGTTTGGTTCTCTTTATTCCCTGCTGAATGAAAATAATAATCAATAGAGAAAAAGGTACAGGCAACATCGCCTTTCATGCTATTGACTCTCAAGTGAGCACTGAAGATAATTATCTTTGTTGCTTTATGGAGGGGGCTTTTGAAATAAGCATTTTTCTAAAAGAGCAATTTTTCACCACAGGCTTACTTACAAGCCAAGGTAATAATTAAATATGCCTAAGACTATGAATCTATTCTTCTCTGCCCCAACCCTTCATTTTTATAATGGGTAATTATAGTAGAAACTTCAAATAACCAGAACCCTCAATCAACATGATTTCCCCTCTTGCACTCTATTTTTAAGACAAAGTGGAAAAAAAATCCCAAGAAATCACTTATGTGAGGGATTTAATTTGAACATCTTCTAGGATGGATTATGCTATGCTAAGGAAAAAAATCCAGAATAAAACTACATAAACATCATGATAACCAATACACAGGCAATACAAATATAACTGAACAAGAGCTGGAAAGGAATAAAAATTTTTGAAAAAAATTAAAAAAAAATAGTTTATTTATTTATTTCACAGGGAGGAAAAGGGAGGGAGAAACAGAGGGAAACAAGAGAAACATGAACTGGTTGCCTCTCACATGCCGCCAACTGGGGACCCGCTGGAAACCCAGGCCCGTGCCCCGAGGACTCCGCCAGCGAAGGTTCACAGGCTGCTTGCTCAATGCACCGAGCTGCACCAGCCAGGGCGAAACTTTTTCATGTGGTGGAATTGTAGCCTATTTTCTATTCTTTCTGCTATTTTCTTTATTGTTGCAGTTACATAAAAATGAAAGAGAAGGGTAATGTATATAAACTCAGCACATATTCTGTAGCATATTTCTATTCTATAGCATATTTCTATTCTATATTCATAGATCTGAAGAGAATTGAGACTGAGAATCCTAAATCCTTGAAAGATCTTTAGATCTCAAAGACATAGTTAAAGTCACCGTACTCTATATATCAAGACAAAAAATAGGTCACTTGGAGTATATTTCTTTCAATATAAGCTGAAACAAGAAGGATTTTATACAGTTAAACTAATTTGAAAATAAATTTATCAGGGCATTCCTCATTCAGAAGCATCAATCCCATTCAAAATCTCATTACAGTATAAAACTCAGTCCACAAAGTAGTTCAGGCTAAGTTACCACTCTGAATTAAAAGGTCTTGATACCAAATCCATCTATTTAAAATACTGTTTATTTGTGATTTAACATTAATTAGCATTACATCTAAGAGCAATATCAGATAACATTTATACATTTTCCACAGGACACAGAAGTTCATTGGCTCATTCTTTATGCCAAAGCAAGTAAATAGAGGCATTAGCAAAAGGTGCAAATAGTTCACTGTTGTAGTTTAAAAAATATTAATGCACACTGCATTCATTTAAGATATATATATTTTTAAAAAGTTATGGAAAAGCATAGTTCACAGGTTACTGTTTCTACATACGTTGTAATACAACATAAATGACATAGAACATAAAGAAAATCCTCGATACAGAATTAAACCGAAAGTATTCCACTAAGAGATTAAAACACTGATTCCAGTAGTTAGTGAAATCTAGAATGAATTTCCGGCTCTGTTTCAACTTTGCATCCACATACACGTACAGTCAAACAGAACCAGCCGGAACACGTTGTGATCGATGGAACGTTTTACATGCCAACTCACCCTCCAGAAACACTTCGGATTATTTTTACCCACTGACCATTTTGGATCATTGATTTTACACTGATTTGTGACATCACCTGGGTGAAGGGGGGGAAAAACTATATTAAGCCTAGGTTTAAATTTGTATTTACATTAGAAAGAAAGTTAACTGAAAAGATAAACATTTGTAAAAATCAACAAGTGGTAGTTTCCTTACTGGAGGAGGGGGGTTAGACCTACTGGTTTCCTCTAGTGCTGCCTTCTAAACATCTATCAGTTAAAAGGATTTGATCCTTTAAAACTGAACTATCAACCAAGAAATACAGTGATTTTGGAAGAGAAGCAGAATTTTAGAAATTTGGGCCGTTTTGGATACATCACACTTCAAACCTGTCATTACCAAACTAGAATTCTCCTCCTTGTGACACCTCTTTTGTTCCCTTCGTTTTCACTTCCTCATTCTTTTCCTTTTCCTTTGGTTATCATGAGAGCTTTTTCATTCATGAGCAATACTAAGAGAAAAATACATTATATGGTTCAAAAATGGACTTAGTTAAGGTATACCTTTAAATCCTCTAACCCCGTTTCATACCAAGTCCCTGGATTCCTGAATTATATTTGAGTATACTTAGTACCAAGCAGCCTCAAATCTGCTCTATTGTTAAATGACTGGCTAATAGGCTTATGACATTTTTATACTGAATGGTATACAAACATCTCAACATACAAAAATCTTTTTTTTTTTTTGCCAGAGTTAAACTAAATAACCCATGTTATGTGTATAAAATCCCCTTTGCTGAAAAATAAGGGGCTTTCTAAACTAATAAAAAAGGAAGTTTTTCAAAAATTATATTTTACTAAAATGACCTTTTTTTGGCAAACAAAGTTACTTCAGGTGAGGAAATTTTATACTATGAATAAAATTTCAAATGAATCTTTTCTTATATATTTTTTAAAAAAATTATGTGCCAGTGTATACTAACGCTATAGATTCTTAGAAGCTTTTTAAAGCATTCTGTTAATGCCCATTGAAACAATGGGAACCGAAAAGGTACAGGTGATAGGAATAAAAAAGTATAATCTGATTACCAAGTGAAGCAGGTGTTGGAGAAATAAAAAATTCTCTCCCTTTCTCACTGGTAATTTCTTTCCAACAGATATTATAGAAAAGGCCTGAAGTATTTCAGACAGATATCTGTTTGTGGTAAATTGTAACACTTCATGAGGGCAGAGCTACTCAAAACTAGCAGCTGTTTAAAAATTCAAAGGCTTTTTTTGACATATAAAACCAGAGATGAATTTGAAAGCTTTTCTTCATAATGTGTGTTTCTTTTAGTAAAACCCCTTTCCAGTTCTCAGAGTCCAGTTTGCTACGTACCCCCAATTTGATCTACCACTGCCTATTAATGATCAACTTAAATGTGGTATTTAAATGTGCAACGTCACATTGTAATCACAACTATAAAAAGACTTTATTTAGGCTTCGACTTTCTCCTTTTTTTTGTTCTTTTTCAGAAAAGAAGGAGTGCGGAATTTCTTCTTTTTCTTGGATGGAGATTTTGAAGGTGAGCCTTCAGGTGACAAGACTTCTTCAATTTTTTCTGGAGACTTAATGGTAATCTCGATGTTTTCTATGGTCGTGCTTGTAGTTAACCTACTCACTCGCTGAGCAAGCTCATCTTCAACGTCATGGGTATCATCCTTGCCATTCACGACCGTGACAGGCACTTCCATGGAGACAAAGCTCTTGGAGAAGAGCTCATGGTTTTCTGCAAAAGGGGAGAGTTTTTTGGTTACTTTCCACAGTTAATGTCTTTTGCTTTACTTTACAAAACTCAAATGTTTTAGCAAGATACTAAGTCATTATTTAATTACCATTATTTAAGTCAAAGATCATTATTTTTAATGGACAAGATCTATTAATGAGGCAAATTTTCTTAAGTAGTATAAAGGGGAAGGGAACAAAGTTGTTAGACCAAAAAATGAAGGTGAGATTAAGTCCAGTTTGATGACTTGACAATTTCACTCTAATTCAAGTCAATATAAATGAGCAAGACAACATATATTTTCCTTTAATTTTGGGGTCATTTGGGAATCAAAATTGAAAAGATTTCATGCTTCTGGTGGAAGACCTATGACAAACCAATTTTAATTTCACAAATTCTTAAGAACTATGAGTTACCAAAACCCAGACTAAGGCAGGTTAATATAAACACTAAACAAAAGTAGCGCCCCACTTCATAAAAATACAAAATAATTGGAAGCTTTAAGTAAAATCCACAGCAAACTTAACTGCAATCAGGTTTTCAACTTCCTTACAGAAACACAAACAAAAGAGGAACAGATTCTTAAGTTTAACTCAGTGAATGCTATGGGAAATTACATGGAATACCTTCTAATTTTTCAGGGATATTTTGCGGTGACTGAGTTTGAGACTGAATTTGTGAAACAGATGAAGCGTCATCTGAGAGTAATTCCTGCTCAGCATCTGTTGGATAAGAGTTTAGTTAAAAGCCATGCAAACAAAGAAGCACAGGGTCTCAGGGAGGTTAGCGCATACATCAAATGCCTTGTACACAGAGATGAGGAACTCAGCAATGGCTGAGCATGCATCGATAATTGTGCATTAGGAGAAAGGTAATGTGTTAGAGTTTCTGGCTGCTAATAGTAATTTTATATACATGCTTACTAAGGAAGCATGGCTACTGGTAGCCCAGGCAAATAATGTGTACTCATTCAGCTCTTGCTCGGGTGTTAGAGAACAGAACGCATTGAACAGCCAGGTGAAAAGTATTATGAGGCCTCGCCAATGATGCTACATTAGTGAGGCAAAATGCTTCACTGATTTTTCCAACAATATCCAATTAGTGATTCCTGCCAGAGCAGTATTAGTAGTGAGCTAATTTTGAAGGTCATAATGAATGTGGAAGAAACTACAAAGTTATATGTAAACGGTGATGTGCTAGAGTACAGTATTTGTTACCTGGCATCTTTAGGCTTTCAAAAAACAAGAGATTAAAGAGGGACATTTTATAAAATACAGAAGCAGAGACCATTTCCATCCTTATGTTAGAGTAACAGATTCGATAATACCACTTAGAGCACTTAGTATAATTACGCTGAGTCAGGATGACTCTCTCTGGTGACAGGACACTAACACACAGATAAAAACTGTTCTTTGGATGATGCAAATGTCATTAGATTCTTCCTCCCTGATATCTAACATGGACAAAAATTCTTTAACTACTGGTTCTGTTTTGTTTTGAGTAAAAAAATTCAACTGCATGTTGTGGGTGCTCTAAAGCAGAGGCCCGTACCCTCCTTTGGGGCCACAGACCTCTTGTCCCCCACCCTGAACCCTCTTCCCCCAAATGTATGTCACACACAATTAAGCACGTATTTTTACGATGGTTCGTAGACTGACTGAAGTTTATCCAATGAACCAAGATTTGAGAGCCCTTGCTTTAAAGAATCTCTTATTCTTGAGAAAATGGGACCTGGTACTCCAGCTGGGTGTTTTCATGAACAATTCTACAATATAACCCTTACTAAGGGCCCTGAAGTCAGAAGAACTGAACCTACAGTGCCATGCGCTTCAGGAAAGTTACATCAAAATTCTGGCAGTTTGCTTTACATTTTGATGTTGAGATTAAGATATTGGCACCTTGAGACATCCAGGGACAATGGAAATTTTACAAAGCATTAAAGCCCCATACTTGTGAATCTGTAATTTTTATGTCAAAGTAAAAAGTTTTAAAAAGCCACAAACTCTGAAATGTTTAAATCTATTAATATATCTACATCTACTTAGCTAGGAATTCTTTATTCATCTGGGGATTTCACTTTACTTCAGAAGACTTCTGGCTACAAATCAGACTGTTTTCTGGGGAAAACAGTTTCCCCCACATGTTAACATACAGGGTCTGTGGTAGCCCTTTGAAGTTCAGCTTCGTCTACACTCAGGACTGGGAGAGATGACATGGAACAATCAGCTGTCAAAGAAACATTTCAAAAAACACGGACCGCCTTCCATCATCTGACTGGAGGTGCTCTGCTGCTAACAGTACGGTTGTCCCAGGCTTAGTCTAAACATGAACTGACCTTCCAGGCCTTGCTGTTTGCGTTCGATTGCCTTCTTATACTCTTCCAGTTCTCCTTCTGTGAGATGGCTGAAGGGGTTGGGGGGAGCCGGTGGGCCGAGATCGTCGTCTTCAAATTGCATGGTCTTGCAGAGAAAAACACTGACTCATTACCAAGAGCTTCACTGGTATCTGTATACTTATGTATATTTACACATAGGCACAAGTTCACACACACACACACACACACACACACACACACAGATGTATATACATTGGTGACACCTTATAACGATCATAAAAGTGACAGAGCAACATGCTTTGTTTAAAATATTCATATCAGATTAGTGCTTTCACACTATTGATCCAATGGACTAAAAGTGCCAGTGATGTTTCCTCAATAAGCCTGTAGATGTCAATTTCAATACCTCTTTCTTAAAAAAATAAAACTAAGCCAAGTTCTAATAAGCTTCACATAACTCTGAAATATCTTAAAAACCAAGAAGTGCTGCACTTCAAAAAGCCTTTGTGAAAAAGGATTAGAAAAACATAATGGTGCCAAAAGAACTTCTTTAAGTTTGCTATGAAAATAAACTTCTTTTTGCTGTAGGAAAGGAATTAATGAGACTTTACCTGGCAGATTGAACCCACGCGTTTTTAAAAAAAATCCTTTCCAAAACCCTACTAAAACGATGGTAAAGGAACAACAACAGACCTGGCGTAAACTTATAAGGAAAAAAGAACGGGAGAGGAAACACCAGAGGATGAGAAACACTTACACATTTTTGGAAGCTGGAAAGAAAGCAGGTGGAAGAGTGGGTAGCAGAGCTGAGAACGCAGAACATTAGCCCTGCAAAGAAGGATGCAAGTAAGAAGCATCCTCACTTGCCCTGCAGAACGGCTCAGAAACTAGAGGCATCGGGTACCACAGCAGGTGGTGGTGAAGAAAAGCTGGAAAGGGCACAAGTTAAGAGTCTGAATAAGAAACAGATTCTCAGGTCTTCCTTCCTATGCCACACAGCCAGGCCTCTACCTCTCCCCGGCCTCTGAACAGGGAGGGGATCAGGGGCCCGTTCTTCAGAACAGCTGATCAGGGGACATAACGCACAGACGAGGGCTCCCAGAACACTGGTGGGAGACTACAGAATTCTCCAGATAAACAAATGGTCCCAGATAAAAGAACTACAGAAGATAACATTTGAGAACTCCCCAGAAAACAACCTGACCCACATCCAATCACCCGACAGTGAAGCTCGCCCATCCCCAAGCTCGGCACACACCCAGAGCTTCTGACTGGCCCTCAGCATCTCACTCACTCTTCAGTACAAACGGACTACCACAGATTACCAGACACTTGAGGAAAGCACCAACATGGAAGAGAGAGAGGCCGGAATAAATAAGAAAAAGGGAATGCAGAAGGAACAAAATAAGTAAAGGCAGCTGAGGAAAGTTTAAATTTTTTTTTAATATTTTATTTATTTATCTTTAGAGGGGAAGGGAAGGACAGAGGGAGAGAAATATCAATGTATGGTTGCTTCCTGTGCATTCCCTGCTGGGAACTGGCCTGCAACCCAGGCATGTGCCCTGACTGGGAATCTAACCGCGATCTGTTGGTTCACAGGCCCGCGCTTAATCCACTAAGCTACACCAGCCAGGGCGGAAAGTTTAAATTTGATTTACTAGAGCAGTAAGAGAAAATACTGTAACTATAAAAGACCAGGATGTTATGTTTTTAAAAGACACAGTCAGGAAATATGTCTTAAAAATTAATAGAAAGACACCAAAGTAGAAAATTAAATAGGAAGGTTAGAAAACAAAGTCAAGCAAATCTCCTAGAGAGGATAAAAAGATAAAGAGATGGCAAGTAGGAAAGAAAAAACCAGAAGTTCAGTCAAAGGGGACCAACTAACAGTATATCCTGACATAAAAAGAAATAGAAAGGGAAAAACTATAAAAAATACTTAAAAGTCTCAGAACTGAAGGAAATGACCCTGTAGATTAAAAAGGGTTACTAAATGCTAAGAACAAAGACTGAAACAAAAGCTACTGCGAAGCATACCTCCGCAAAATTTCAGAAAAGCAGGGATGTAAAAGAGGTCCAAAGGAAAAAAAGCGACCTAGACAAAGGTGCACAAATCACTATACTCTCCCACCTCGCAACAGTAACGCGGAGTTAGGGGACAGCAGAGTGGCATTTTTCATATTTTTGGGGAAAATTACTTGTGCCCTAAAATTCTATATCCATGATATGCACATTTGAAGGTAGAACACGGGACTTCAGATGGTTACTTCCTACGTATACTTTTCCAGAAAGCTACGACAGGATGTGCTCAGCGGTAAAAGAGTGAACCAACAAAGCGGAAGACGTGCGGGGCAGGAAACTGGACACCGCACGGGTGCGAAGCACGGGGATCCTGAGGAGGAACCTGGGTGCTGGCCTGAGGAGTCCAGGTCTGGGCCGGAATCACAGGGGGCTGGGCATGAGAGATTACCTGTTATCTTTGGCCCCATGGAAAATGATATAGAAGAACTCTATAATTCTCTTGAAAAGTTTGGGAAGAACGAAGCCAATGTACTCAAAATACTAAGCCAATGAATGAAGAAGATAATTATTAACTCCAGGGGGAGGAAAGTTGTATAAGAAAGTTCTATAATCACAGGATACTATCTCAATCGTCAGTAAATGTGAATAATATAAACAATAAAAGCTGATTTAACTAGAAACACACACATAAAAACTGTATACCTCACTGGGAGCATGCAAAGGGGGAGCACTGTGTTAACAGGCTAAACCCGCATCTGCCATCAAAGAAGTCACTACTGTCTTCCACTGAGTCTAAGATGCACGTCTCCTCAGCCCTAACGTTGGGACTCATCTTATAATTGATGGCTTCCTCCTGTTATAATTGTCTTTTGCTGATGCATAAAATAATGGTACAGTTGATACAAAAATCTGATGAAATGCAGATGAGGTCTAAAGTCGGCAAATTGAGAAAAAGCAGAATAAAGTGGCTCTTTAGAAACATGAAGGCAGTTAACTGCCAGAAGAAAGTCCTTGCTCCTGGAAATGAAACTGAAGGCGGCATTTTAAGTCTCACGGATTATTCACTTTAGTAAAAATATTCGAATTTAAAAAGCAAAGACATTAATGTGGTAGAAGAAAAACCAAGTTCAGATTGCTTCATGGACTTACAGAAGGAGGCTTATCCACAACAATTCCTGCAAGCAACTGAGACTGTGGTCCTGCTGTTTTCAAGTCATATCGGTTTTGTTCTCGAATCTGAATTGAGAAACAGTAACAACAAATTCTTGGGGCAACGATGCAGATGACCTGACTGTAGCAGAGTAAGAGCCTCTTTAACTCTCACCTCCTTAAAGCCCTCCTTCACCATCCTAACAACTCACAGTAACCTCCCCCACCCTTCTTGACATGTGATTTTTTTGGTGTCTTGTATTGTTAGAAAATGACATTTTTCACTAATACAACAGCTCTTAACAGCAGACATATGCTTACTACTTCTTCCCTGTGTAGCCTGCTCACCAGTGACTGGCACTGAGCCGGAAGTACTCGCTACAAGCTAAAATGATACTGAATTAAATTGTATGTTTTCCTGGATCCAAACCCCTGAGCTTGGTATTAATCAGATCCAATCACGAATGATTTCAACATAAAACAGCATAAAAATGCCTCCCCTGGGCACAGAAGACCATGTCTTACCTTATTTCTCTTTTCTAGTACCTCATTTGGGTTCGTGTTTAAAGGAACAAACTGATTTGGATCTTCAATTTTGATGGGTGTTCCACTGCTAACTTTAGAAGAGTCCTCTGCTTTCATCCACTAAAGAACAAAAGATATTTTAGCATGAAGCTTTGTGTTAAGGAAATATGGTAGATTCTGTTTACTGACTCAAGGAGGGGGCGCATATACTGCCAATATTGTAAAGAATTTCACCCACCAGTATTTAGCAGTCAATTAGTATTTATCTCATATTAGTCAGAAAAGGGCTCACCATCAGCATTCACTTTTAAAAATTGTTAATATTCACATGAATACTCAATTATGCTGCTATGTAAATTTTCTTCTTTTGGCACGTTAAACTGATAAGAACAGATACTACACTTGATCTTAGCCAAAAGGCCGAGAAGCGATCTCCTTTTGGCATTTTAAATATGATGCTGGAAATATTTCAAGCATAGACATAGAGCTTGATCTAACATCAACTCACATTCAGAGTTGTTACTTGCATTGAATTTTCAGCAGAAGACGGCTAAGGAGTCGCCAAAAAAGAACTCAAGGAATCTCTTAAGATTTAGTTTTCCAGACTTCAGTGTTTATTTTTGGCTGACACAAAATGCCAAGGCTCTGACCAGCATTTCACGAAGGGGATAATTTGGTAATAATCTACAGTATAACAGAACCATAGGGATTGAAGAACCTTATAGAATTCTTCTCATTTACCTCACGTTACAACCCTTAGATTAGAAGGCTACTATGCATCAAGATTAATGATGAATGGCCAGCAGTCTCTGCCAATAAAATTAATTCTGAGAAATGTATGAGTTTTATGTTCTTTAACTAGGAAATAACAAATCTTACAGACTAGGGAAAAAAAGACTGATGCCTGGGCATTTCCATATGAAATGTTGCTGATATATGTAGAATGAACTCATTTTGAGTATCTAGGGAGTATCTTTGCTCTAAAACTAAACCAGATCTGAAGCAAAATGCTGAAACAGATAGGAGAACCCATTTCTCTGTCGATGAGATGCCGCAGAGGGAGCTTTGTGCAGTGATCCTGAAACTGTGGCGCACTGGTAACTTCTTTAGTCCTGAATGACGGTTACAACACAAACCACAAAGCGGTCTCATGGCGCGGGTGAGAACTGGGCCCCACGGTCGGAACGCCTGTATCCTAATCATGACTTCACCACTGACAAACGGTTTCTTAGCCCTCTGCCCCACAGTTTCTCATCTATGAAATGGGGGGGAAAAACAGCGTCTTCTCCGTATGAGAATTACATGAGATACTTCATGTAAGGTACTCAGAACAAAGTGCCTTGTGCAAAGTTAATACCTGATAAATGACAGTGATAAAATTATGGTTAGTTATACTCCACTTTCCCAATATTTTCAACATAGAACATTCAATCCATGAGTAACCAGGCAAAACATTCAGTAAAGGCAAACCGGGTAAAATAGCGGCATACTGTGATTTTGGTCCTGGGGCTGGTTTCCCCATTCCGAGACTCCTCAGGCACGTTGACTTTCATGTAAGTATTAGGTGAGTTCAGCCATCTGGTCTTCTCACGCTGCTGTTTCTGTGCCATGTATTTGAGAGGAGAGAGTGGCACTGCGTCGTCTTCAAACGAAAAAGCAGTCACGGTCGCTGGGATTTCCACATCGCTCTTGTGCCTAGGCTTCTCTCGAACGAGAGGCTGCCTGTAAGTATAGCCTGTTCTATACCCCTAAGGGAGGGAAAAACCACACTTGAAGCAATCAAACCTGTACCAAACACAGCATCTGGATTCCAATTCTTTAAACAAATGATTCAAAAGACTCCTTTGTTGAAAAACAAATACTGGGGAAAACATCCTTCCAAAACCCCACGTTACACCGGAGTTGAAATTAAGCAAATTTCAAGATCTCGTCAAAACTGATTCCAGCTGACGACAATGTGATTTCCACTCACACAACTGTTCTTGACAAAGGTAATTTCTTTTTTTTTAAATTTTAGATTATTCAGTACAGTTTCAATCTTTTATTCCCACTCCAGCTCACCCACCCATCCCTCCCCACCTCCCTTCCATTTCCAAGCCCTGTAGTTTTGTCCATGTGTCCTCTATATTTGTTCCTGTAAACCCTTCCCTTCTCCCCTGAAATTCCCTCCCCTCTCCCCTCTGGTCACTGACATCCCGTCCTCCATTTCAGTGTCCTTTGTTATAATTTACTTGTTTCTTTGACAAAGGTAATTTCAAAACTGCTGACCGGAAATGTTTTTCCTAGCTATAAACCAGTCTTCCGGAGGCCAAACCACAGCGCTCATTTACGTTTTTGTTCCATCGCAAGGCGATCTGCCCCTGCCCCTTGGTAGAAGAGGGTAAAATCTAAGATAGGATGACATGCGCAGGCTTCACTCTCTGATTCTTAAAAATGTGGTAAGATATAAGAATTCAAAAAAATGAGGAGAGGCTTAGGAACCTCCAGGACATCTTTAAACATTCCAACATCCGAATTATAGGGGTACCAGAAGGGGAAGAGGAAGAGCAACAAGTGGAAAAGTTATTTGAACAAATAATAAAGGAGAAATTCCCCAATCTGGCAAAGAAAATAGACTTTCAGGAAGTCCAGGATGCTCAGAGAGTCCCAAAGAAGTTGG
>CM052542.1:142970214-143070113 GCA_028533065.1 Trachops cirrhosus | reverse complement strand
AGACCTTATAGGCAAAAAGGGGCTGGAAAGAAGTATTCCAAGTCATGAAAGACAAGGACCTACATTCAAGATTGCTCTATCCAGCAAAGCTTTCATTGAGAATGGAAGGGCAGATTAAAGTGCTTCTCAGATAAGGTCAAGTTCAAGGAGTTCATCATCACCAAGCCCTTATTGTATGAGATTTGTATTGTATTGTATTTGTATTGTATTGTTAAAGAGACTTATCTAAGAAAAAGTAGATAAAAAACATGTGTAGTAAAATGAAAAAAAAAAAAAAATGTGGTAAGACTACACTTGAACACCATCCTAGGGTCAAGTTCAGGTCCCAGGGAAGTAAGGAGCCTGTTCCAAAAGCAAAGGGAGATAGAAGCATCTGCTCTTGAACCTGGAGGTATGAAATCCAAGTTTACGTTCCATTTTTCACCTACCAAATTGTCCAGAGTCCTCATCAGCCCCTCATACTCAAGCTCGCCAACCTTCCACTTCTGCTGGGAACCCATGTTCACTCCTCCTCCTCCAGATGCTGCGATGTTGTAAGTGAAAAGTTTAAACTTCTGAAGGTCCAGTACAAGCAGATTGTCGACTCCACCTGCCGCTGCTATTGCCCGCACCTGCGACCAAGGCAAAATACACAAAGACACAAGACTGTGAAGACTAAAGGAGAGTTTTAATACTTTCAGAAAGGCACACTTTTGACCCAGCGTATGTCTAATACTTATTCAGGCTACTAACATCAAAAACAAGGCAACACATTTATGAAAGGAGGCGGCTGAAGTATCTTTTTCCATCTATCTGAAAAACATACTTGCCAGGTCTCTGATCCTGACAGAAAACATGTCTTTTAATACATTTCAAGAAACTAAGTTCTCTTGCCAAATTTTAAAGTTATTTTCTTGCAGTCTTCCCATGACTATCCAGTTAATACTTTTGCTGAAAGTTATAATTTTAAAGGAATACAGACACTATAAGGATATTGAGGCAGAAGAAGTCAGCTCTTATCTAGACTTATTGAAGCTCTTCATAGTGTCCTTTGAGAAGAGGAGGGACCATTAAAGCAAAAAAAAAAAAAAAAACTGATTAAGACAAGTTAAAGTTGGTAGAAAAAGCCCCCCTTTTTGTGGCCTTCCAATAAATTAAGATTATCACTTGCTTCAAGAGAACCTGCTTGATTTTCTTGAAGAGGGAAATTAGAGCCATTAAATACATTCAGGTTTTTTGAGGAAAAAACTGGTGAATAAATATTCAACCTATTATTATAATAGTGAGGCTGAGGCTGTGGAATAAAGGTTGAATACTGCCTGAGTTCTTAAAACTTCTGTCCCAACAAATTTATAGATGTGGCCACAACACACTGGATCTTGGGTGACTGACTGGTGGCTGCCTTTGTGTCTCAATCAGCACACCACTGGGGGTGAAGACGGAGAGATGTGCAACCGTCCTGTTAGGAAAGTAGAATTATGGGGAAAATAATCTTTATGGGGCACATAGATTCGTATGTGTGTGGGGGTCTGTCTATATGTGAATTTTAATTTTCTTTCCTATTTTTAACTCAAGAGATAACTGAGTTGACCCTTTTTACTGAAGTAAAGCAGAACTGCTCTTAAAAGATAACACAAAAGCCACCAACCAATAAGACTTTGGAAATATGAAAACACAACATCCAACTTAACAAGCCAATTAACAAAGCAACAAAACAAGCGGTTGGATAATTACTCCTACCTGAGTCTCACAGGCTATCTGCACATGAAAAATATTAAAAAAAGCCTCCTCAACTGTTTCTCCAAGTGCCACCACACCATGATTTCTGAGTACCAGCACCTAAAATAGAATTCCAAAGCAATCACTTTAAATAACTGGCATAGCTCACACTGTTTTCATCAACAGCAACAGCAACAAAAATAGCTCCTTAGATAGAAACGCTACTGCATACCTTACAACTTGGCCCCAGAACTTTCTGCAGCTGAATTCTCTCCTCCTGTTCATCAAGTGACCCTTGGTAGTCGTAATAGGCGACATCGCCCAGGATCAGGGACTCTTGAGAAATTGGAAGGATTCCACACTTCATGGAGGATACCTGTATGATTGGGTCCATGCCAAGGCAACATTCAGTTACTAATTACACTTTCCTGGCAACCTGATTCTTCACTCAGCTCAGGGAACATCAGTCATCGTGTTCACCGTTCCAACTCACCTTCCTCTTCAGTTCACTTCTTCCAGAAAAAAAAAAAAGGACTTAGGGGATACAACGCAATTTAAGTTCTGTGTCAAGTATTATGCAAGAAGCTTTGCTTCAAAGAACTCAATGACCCAATTATTACACTGATTAGTTCAAAAACGTAAACGCTATCTCTCTAGTTGTTTCCTATGCTGGTAGCATTTGGACCAAAGGGCCCTTTGCTCTCTGGGTATGCAAAGGATTAATATTTCATACCTAATTTTAAATGGCTGGGTCTGAAAGAGTGCAGATAATAGGGTATCATGTAAGGGAAGTCATGGAAATAATACACTTCCCAGAGTCACTGTCGGGTCGGCCCCTCAGGGACTTACAGCTGCTGTTGCAAGGGTGTGGAGGTGTACCACACACTTCACATCAGGACGAGTCGAATAGATTGCAGCATGCGGGCTAAATCCCGTATGGTCAATTTTCAAGTTGGTACTTCCCTGATCAACCACTTCTCCTATTATATTGACTTTCACCTGGAAACAAATCAGAAATACACTGAATTGGTACACACGTATCAAAGTTTGCCCGTGTTCCCCAAGTTAAACCAGGGGGGTGGCAGACTTTTTTGTCAAATGGCAGGGAGAAAATATTTCAGACTGTGTGGGCCTCTGTTGCAACCACCCAACTCTGCGGCGATAGTGCGAAAGCAGCCACAGACGATAAGGAGAATGGGTGTGGCTTTCTCCCCATCAAACTTCGAAGAAACAGGTCGCCTGCAACAAAACTTAGTCTTCAGCAAGAAGCACAGTTCCAAAGAAACTGAGTAACTGAAGCTCTTCCTCCAAGGTCTGGACAAGTCTGGCGTGTACTGAACTGGCTGGAAAATTCCCACTTGCTAACACTGCAGTGCCCCGCACCAGTGCGGTTCCTGCCGTGCTCGAGGCTGATGGCAGTGGCTAGGAGCACAGTCACGGAAAAATAGGGCAGACCCTACATTTATACCAACTGAACTTTGTTTAAATCTGTGTAATACAGATGGACTGTGTGGGTATTTAAAAAAAAAATTCCAGAGTGCACAGAGTGGAAAAAAACTGAAAAGATTCCCTCCAAAACATGGAAGGTTAACTGATAAGACCAACTCATTATTAATCTCTCCAACTACCCTGTTTTTTTTGAACCCTAATTTTTTCTTATAAATCAACATAACTTCCCAAACTTTTCTGTTCACTAGTAAATGTTTTCCCACCCATACCTTTTATTGTTCCATCCTGTCCTAAATGCTAAAAAACTGTCAGAAAAGAACAAGGAAGCATAGAAAAAGTAACAGAGGAATGAAAATTATACCAAATTGGAGGCTGTGGCTTCAGAAAAAGACAGACCTCTGGGAATTATTATAATGTGGTCTTGCTCCTTACTTATTCTTACCTGGGAGAAAGGAAAAAAATAGGGAATTACTGTGAGGTGTTCATATTTTGCAGGATAAACATGACTAGGAATAAATATAAGAGATCTGGGGGAGAAAAATGAACAGAAATTAAAGATGTGCAACATGAAACTTTCCCTGAAAGGTTTTCTCCCCTCAAACCTCATGTACTTGCTAAAAAATTCTTACATTAGTTTCTCATTTCCTAGACTTAACTAAAGTGTTATTTGGGGGGCCGACGGTTGCTTAGGCTCAGCTACATTCATGCAAAACAAATGCCAATATTATTCACCTGAATGCGGTCAGGACTACACTCTTGATTTACAACATGGACATTAAGGTAAAATGGGCACAGGCAAGAGAATGCAGTCTCTTCCTGGGAAGGAGTTAATGTGGGGATGGAAATGGGATGAAAGGGAAATGGAAACGGCCAGGAGAAAGGGAAGTTGTGGGGAGACGGCATATCCCATCTGTGCTATTTTCATCACAGAACATTGTCATACTTTTTTGCTTCCAAATATCATCTTGCTATAAAGTGTGGTAACATGAAAACAAGATGATCACAACTGGGAAAAATATATTAAAAAAACAAAGGCCAGGGAGGACACTTCTCTTTACCGACTCCCTCTCTTTTCCTTGCCCCAAATACTTTTTTAATGTCACTGATGCTCAGATATAATTAGCACGGAGAGACAAAATTCTGCCAGAAAGATTTCTTCCTGTATAGGTACTACTACTGGTCTTAATTAAAAGACCTCTACACATAGTAAACGGAGAAGTTGTGTTAATTGCAGCCTCTCCCTCAGAAATAAGGTTTAAATTAGGATTAGGCTGTGATCTAGCATGCTAGGTTTAGAATATGAAGTCTGAAAACTGGATTTCAGAGTAAAGGTGAGAAGAATATAGTTGCCTTCTAGTTAGGATTAAAAAAGGTGGGGGGATAGAAAGCCAAAGAACTCACTGAGATGTATGTATTTGCCAAGTGTGCCCATCCAAACAAGTCCACAACTCTGTACATGCTGGCAAGCTTACAACGAGTAAGTTTTTCACCCTTCATGTAGGAAGATGTATCTGCCCCAGGAAGGTCATTGATGGGTGTGACCATGCCGAAACCTAAAGGGGAAAAAGTATGGAAAGAGACTTAGTCAAGCAGTCCCTTACCTTGAAATTAGCAGCCAGGAAGCAGCCTGAGTCTGCAAGTGTCTGGCTTTGTAAATAATGATCTGAAACTTATCAGCCCACACAATGTTTCAGTAGCTTATCTTCCTTGGGAGAAATACACTGAGAGTAAAAACACGCATCAGCTATCTTTTTTGATATTTTATCTAGTATTTGCTAGGGAGTGACTTGTTAGGGAGTTAGGCTCACACTATTGGGGAAAAATGGTCTCATGACCCCCCAGTGTTGAAAGTGTTGGTAATATTGAAGTTATTGCTAATTTTATGATTAAAAGATCACAACAGAAAGCTACATTTTACACTCTTCCTTTCACTTTTATTCAACCCAAAAATATTTAAGATGGACCCTGGCTGAGCGGTTCAGCTGGTTGGAGCACCGTTCTCTTCACCAAAAGGTTGCAGGTTCGACCCCCAGTTGGGATGCATATGGGAAGCAACCAATCAAGGTTTCTCTCTCTGTCTCTTTCTCTCTCCACTCCTATCCCACCCTCCCACCTTTCTCTCTCTCAAAAATCAATAAACATATTCTCGGGTGTGAATTAAAAAAATATTTAGAATGGAAAATAATACATCTAAACAGTACTCTGGCTTAAACTAGTCTTAGTCTCTAATGACTCAATTGCTGAGTTCAACTTTGACCAACTTTTGCTCAGTCTTCATTCCCTTTGACACCATTTGCCACCTACTCCCTAGAGTTCTTCCCCAGGCCTGTACGACCCTGTCTCGGACCTCTTGTTCCCTTTTCACCTGCTTCTTCATTCTCCTTCAGCAAGTTCTCTTCCCTTTCTTGTCCCTCGTTTCCAACTGTGGCTCTTTTCCCAAAGCTTAACCCTCCATTATGTTCTTTTCTCATTTTACTTTCCCCCCTGAAAACATTATATACTTTCAAGTTTCCAAATTGTTATTTCTGTGTGACACCGTGATTTTCACCTCTGACCTTCTTTGACCCTTCTGTCCCTTCTTCAACCTACTGTTTCTAACTGGTCACAACATAACAACATAAAAATTAAAGGAGTCTAAAAGTGATTTTATTTCCTCTAATTTTTATCTTCTCTCTTCTCCTTACTCTTCTGATATTGAAGGTATTACAATTCCTGCAGGCTCAAACACGCAGTTACTCGTACCTCTTACACTTTCCTGGGCTACCATGTGTAACTGATCACCACATGCCATCACTTTTATTAAAAGGCTACAATTTCCACACTTGAGTTCAAGCCTTACCTTGCCAGTAACCCTTGCAATGTCATTCTCTTTCATGTCCTTGCCTATAAACCCTCCCTTTGTAAACCATTTCTGCATAAAACCATCATTAATTCCTAAAGCACTACCTTTAACCTCACTGTTATCCTGCTCAAAGTTTTGCAGAAGCCCCAAGACTGAAGGCCTCCAGGGGCCAGGAAATTAGTGCAAGTGCATAAACTGGAGCTGGTGCAGCCTGCAGGCTACGGAGAGCACACGCCTGGCAGCTACAACTCCTTGGTCAGGTGTCATCATGTCAGAAGCTGAGCCAGGACCATCAGAACATTTAAAGAGAAGCCCCGGGTTAGCACTCTAATGCGGTATCTTCTAATTCTTAAATGCTGCAAACTAATTCAAAGAAGTAGTTTTAACACGTTAGCCATACAAAAGAATGTAATTTTGTGGCAAAATTTCAAAGTCAACCATTAACCTCCCATTCTCCCTGCCCTTCCAAGTTTAATGCACACTTTTCACGGCACAACATACATATCCCAGCCACACTGGCTGACTTCTGCTCCCTGACCTCTGAACACTGGGACATGGCCTTCCTGCTGCCACACCTTGTACATCCCAGTCAGCGCCCCCTCCTGCCAGGGCGTCTAGGAGACTCACAGGAGAGCTCTTCTTTTTTTGGTCTTCCCTGACTAGTCTTCCTCTTCCCACTTTGGGATTCTCTTCTTACACGATTTCCTTCTCTGCCTATGCAAGCTTTGAGTACTACTTCTCCAAGCCACTCTAGGACCACATTTCCAACTGCTGCAATGTCCTGGCAACTCTCTTGGCAAACTTGGCATGCCTAAAGTTGAACTTCCTCCTTTTCCCGAGCCAAACTAGATCCTCAACTTTGGACATTCCTGCTTTTGTCTAATGATACTGTGAAATCTCCCAGTTAATTCTTTACAGAGAATCTGTATTGGTCTTTTTACATCATCCTCCTGCTTCAGGTGGCTTTCCAAAGCTAGAATAAATCGCACTCCTAATCCTGGCTGTGAAGCCCTATGTAACTTAGCCTCTGCCTATGTTTCTGACCTCACTTTGTTCTACTTGTTCCTTCAAAAAACAAGCTCTACACCATAATCTTTATTTGTGTTCCTGAAGAGGAACAAAACTCATTCTTACCTTATTCTCACCTGACACTTGTACTTCTTGTTCCTTCTCCCTGGAACGCTTTCTCTTGATCTTAGATAATATTGCTCCTTCTTGCAATTCAGATTTCAGTTTAAATGTCACCGCAGAGCTCTCTGATCACCCAGTCTAAACTAGTCACCTACTCACTCCTATCCGATCACCGTATGTTAACTCTCTGCATAGCACTTCCTGTTATCTGACCATTTTCTTTATTTACTTAGTCTATTTTCTGTCTCCACAAGCACAGGAATCTTGTCTGTCTTGTTTATCGCTGTACCCCTATTCCCAACAGGCTGTTTGACACGTAACAGACATTCAGTATTGCATGAAGAACAAACCAAACTAGCCCAACCTTAGAAGTCTTCAGTGTCTTGTGATAGAATGTTTCCCAAGCTACAAGAGTGGGTGATTTGGGAACTCATCATTCTTCCCAGGATCCCCTGTCCCACCACATCAAACCTGTTGCTGAACCTTCTCTACCTTTCCTTGGTGATCCTTTTCTCACTGATCTCTTCCTTCTTGTAACCACAACCACTCCTGTAGTTCAAGCACTTACACCTCACACTGAGACTCTTTCAAAGACTTGTTAACCAGTGTATATGTGCCAACACACTTGTCCACGTAGAGTCCCACAAGCACACCCACACCTTGCATGTTTCCACCATCCTGTCTCTCTTTATGCCATTCCTCTGTTTGAAAAGTACCCAAAATCATTGAACTTCTACTTATAAATCTTGAACCAAAATGATAGAAGGGAAGGAAAAACAAAGAGAAGAAAAATAAAAAAGAAAAGGAAAAAAAAAAGAGAGAAAATCCCTAGACTCCGATACAAAGGCTCCTCCACTGACTCTGATGTGATGTCATCACTGAAGTCCCCTCTGGCACTCTGTGTACCTGTCCTGGTATTGCAGTTAATTCTACACACATCTCACTGAGATATAACTTGCCTGAACTCAACGTCTTATGATTCTTGATATCCGTATAGTGTTCAGTTCACCAACTTGGTGCCCCCGCTAAGAACTGTTAATAAAATAATGTCCTAACTCCACTTTAATACGACATTCTAATGGCTCCACCCTTTAAACCTGATTAGTTTAGGCCTGTGTTCTTCCCTAAAGTTTTCTCAGTCCACTTCAGCCAATAGTGAATTCAATCTCTGAGTTTGTAGCATGATGACTTGTTAAGGATCATTAGACAATTGCTTACGAACTGCTTTGTAATTCTTCCTCTATAGTTATCTTGCAGTTTTAATCTTTTGTACATTTATGGTATGTGTCTTCAACTAAAATATATGTTTACGTAGGGCAATGACCACATCTTAATAACTGTTTTGCAATCCTCACGAAGTCCAGTAAATGCCTGGCTGACATGAAAACGTAAGAGACACTAACAGTATGTTACTCTAAGTATTAGATGTTTAAACTGAAGGACTGAACCAGAGCAGAATATGCTGCTAGAGAGGTACAGCGTTCAAAATAGAGATAAAATTATAATTTTTTAAACTTTCCAAAACTGACATACTGAGGGGAGGTGAAGTAAAGCCCGAAAAAGAACTGGCCATGATGTAATCT
This sequence comes from Trachops cirrhosus, assembly GCA_028533065.1. Classification (NCBI taxonomy): domain Eukaryota; kingdom Metazoa; phylum Chordata; class Mammalia; order Chiroptera; family Phyllostomidae; genus Trachops; species Trachops cirrhosus. Next base: position 143,061,410 of record CM052542.1, on the reverse strand, counting down.
GCAATCTGCTGTAATGCTAGTAATCCAGTTGGGTTGTGGCCTTTCTTCATCTGTTCTTGAATAAGGCATTCCAGATCTTCCCGAAAGGCCTGCAACACACAAAAATAACCACTGAGCACATACATCTCACGTGGAGCAGAACCACCCAACGTAATCTGCTCTGATACAATCAGTCTTTTCTCCATCCCTCTTTTGAATAGGTTTCATCTACACTATTTTAAAGCAAGTATAAAACACAAAATAATAACATTTAAAAACTGGAAGAAGCAAGAAGCTTATTTTCAGGGGAGAAAACAATCATTAAGCATTCTTAATCTCAAAGAAAACTAGCTAGTGTTTATAACACCTACAATAGACAAGTATAGGTATAGTAAAAGCAACGCTGTTAATAATTTGCACCGTGTATGGACTGATAACTAAAAGAGACCCGTTCCCTGCCCAGCAGCCTCACTGTCTAGGTTAAAGAGACTCCCTATTTGAATGGGGAGCGGCTTGACTGCGGAGTGCCTCACAGCATGTCTTCACGAAGTCACACTAAATCACGGCTTCCTTTTGTTGATTCCCGTGGCAGTGCCTTAGCCCCAGGAGCTCTGAAAGCAAACTGATAAGGAGAGCTGAGAACCGATTACTCCCCTTCTGCAACACTGTGCTAAGGAAAGAACATTTTCCCCCCAGCTTCCGATACTGTATGTTCCTGTTCTGGAGCTCTGCTGTATCTTTTCTTCTTCTTTTTTGGGGGGGAGAGGGGTGTGGTGTGGTGTGGGGGAGTTGTGTGTGGCAGAAAGTGCTTATGTAAATAAAAATCCTGATCATTAAGAGAAAATCTCTGTTCCGGTAACCCTTGAGTTGCAAATATGATCAATCACTGGAAACCCCTCCCAATCTTTCACAGTAGTTGAAATGGCTCGTTTTGTTATTTCCGACACACCCAACCGCATTTATTTCATTAAATTCATCATTTGTTCTCTTGCTCATGTCTACTTTCATTCATTTTAAACATGAAAGCTCTTGCAATACAAATCATCTAAACCATGCTCTTCCATTTGAGATTGGTTACATGTGTAGCAGAGAGCCCTGCCAGAAACTGAATTCAATTTTTCCCCACTTCACGGAAGAGGGAGGAGGCAGACAAGTGCTTTGGAATTACTGCCTCCAAGAGGGGTAGGGATGAAGACCCTGGAGATCACCGTGGAATTATTTCTTAGAAGGGTAAATCTACTCCGAGTCGCAGATAGGAGCCTTTGTCACACGGCTGGGAATAAGATCCCCTGGAGTCCATGCTTAGATGTAGCTCTGCTTAGAGTATGGCTGAATAACTTAGAGGTCTTCAGAAAGAATAACTCAAAAAAAAAAAATAATAATGGCATAGGAGCCCATGGTGGGAAGGGCAAATGTGGTTCTGAAGCTATGAGGTAGTAGATATTGGGACCATCCTGAAGCAATGCTTGTGTTGCTTTTTGAACAACAGTTGAACAGCATCTGTGACATGCACTCAAACAGCTGAGTGCTGATAGCTGGAACCTTGGGAACTCCATCATGGGGCATCCTGGAACACCCTAACAGAGCCTAGCACAGGATGAGGGACAGGGAGGTCATCCTTCCATGACGCACCGTGGTGGCCCGCACAGGCCTCTGGGTCTACAGTGAACCTTTATCTTCTGCTGGACAGGGTTAGACTAGTTTTGAACACCACCACCAGGTGGCAGGGAGGGGCAATGGCAGTGGTGGACTAACAGACTTCAGTGGGACTCTTTCGCACGCGCAGACAGATGTGTACACCACATCCTGAATATGGAAGCCACTGATGAACCCTTCTGCACTATGTAAGCTGGTGAAGTTCTTGGGACAGTTTACAGGAAAGCAGAAATTCCAAGAGGAAGATGCTGTACTTTCCACAAATAAGCAGGTGGATGTTAGAGTGATTAATTTTTTTTAAAGATTTATTTTCAGAGAGAGGGGAAAGGAGGAAGAAAGAAAGAGAGAGAAACATCGATTGGTTGCCTCTCTTATGTCCCCTGATTGGGGACCAAACTTGTGACCTTTTGGTTTGCAGGATGACACCCAAACAACTGAGCCACGCCAGTCAGGACTTTGAATAAATTAATTTAAAAAATACTAGCTGTGACTATATTTGAATTCTGAGTTCACGGAGAAGTTTACACCAGTTAACACAGATCATTAACACAATTATAAAAATTCTAAACATCTAATTCCATTGTCTCTGTCTAGTTCATTTAAATACATGATTTAAACCAGAGAAACTATCCTATAAAATCTCTTCTGCAAAGACACACTGCATTAATATATTTCTAAGACCTTGTGAACATAAAGCAGTTGTGAGCTGCATATAAGATGGATGGATGCCTTCACAGAGATGAGTAACATGAGTATTTTACCATGTTTAAGGCTGGAAAGAAAACAATCTTCCAGATACCCTCGTTCATCTTTATATAAACTATAGAAAACCACTGTACACCTGGCAATGGGCCAATCTACTCTTCTGAAACTTCAGCTTCTCTTTAAAACCAAATTTTATTTAATCTTTTCTCAGTTCAAAGCAGCTATAACCAATATTCTTTCATTCAGTAAAAAAAAAAATAAGGATACCTACTATATCGTTCATTACTCACATTCAATAGCTCTGAGAACTAGGCATTATTTATTCTATTGAATGTTGTTCCAGGAAGAACTGAAGGCAGATTTCATAGACTAAAATGATCCAAAATTAAATTAAATACAGGTTCGAAAAGCCAAGCTAAAGAGAAATATGTATAAGGAGGTGAGACAGAGCCAGGAATGAGGTTAAGATACCAAGTGCATGCTATAAAATTGTATGTGCTTGCTAGAGAGGAGTCAAATTTTATCTAAATTCTCTAACAGTCAACATGAATCAAGACAATCTGCTTGGTGTGCTGATTTACAATGGCTTTAAGATTAAAATTAACCAGTTGCTCAAGAGAATCATAACCATTTGTAAAACTGATGAGAAATTTCTGCTGGGTGAGATGAGAAAGCTAAATAAGAAAGGTTGAAAATTTGTCCAAGGTCACATAGCTGTTAAGTATAAGAGACAAGGACTCAGGTCAAATGCATTTTTCATTAGAAAAGTACAAGATGTGATCAGATATGGTGAGTACCATCCTCAAGCTTTGGGATGACTCGTGGTATCTACAGGGGAATGTATCAGTCCACCTGTGATCAATTAAGAGAAAAATATGACATCTCCCTTTAAGGCTAGTGAATCGCTTCTATAAAGTATAAGAAAAGGAAAATGTCGAAGTAAATGAAAATTTCCCAGCCTTTTAATATAGTTGACAGTGCTTCAACAGATAAGACTTGTTCTATTCCAAGAGACTTAATATTTTTGTCATATTCATAACTCATTTTTAATGTTTCATATATTTTTCAAATATTATCCAGATATTACCTAAGTCATAAAAGTTAGTGTAAAAATTACTAATGATATAAAATTATTTTAGCTCATTTTTAAAACTTATCAGTAAACTTACTAAGCTTTACTTAAAATATTAAAAAAAATAGCCCTAGCTGGTGTAGCTCAGTGGATTGAGTGCAGGCCTGAAAACCAAAGGGTAGCCAGTTCAATTCCCAGTCGGGGCACGTGCCTGGCTTGTAGGCCAGGTCCCCAGTAGGGAGTGTGTGGGAAACAACCACACACTGATCTTCCTCTCCTTCTCTCTCTTCTTCCCATTTCTCAAAAAATAAAAAAAATAAAAATAAAAATTTTACTTCTCTTTGTAATGGATAATGACTCATATTCCCACTAAAATCCAATGTTAAGAAAATGATTCTTTATGCTGATTTTTGAACCTCACTACAACAAAGGCCGAGACAGACAATGATTTGCTCAAGGTTGTACGCACAGCTAATACACAATGAAATGAAGATTCCAATCTGGACTCTCAGTTGGGCATGTGAGCTCTTCCTAATTTTCTCAGAGATGGGTTGTATCACTGAAACCAAATGCAACTAATAAGGCAGCAGGCATGCTGTCATCAGAAATACTGAGTAAACACTTTAGGCTAGATTAGAGCATTAGGTTGAAATGACAGGGGAAAAACCTACGCAGCCGCAGACGATGATGGTCCTGGAGTACTCGCTCTCTTATAACTGGGAATTCTCCCCTCACAGCAGACTGAGAACCTAACTCAGAGCAGGGCAGCCAGGTGACAGGCTGGCTTCTGAGGTCACATTAAGCCAACAATTCCCTAGAGTCTCTACCAGAGAGACTAATCAGGTTAAAAGATCGGAAAACACATACACAAAACCACAGCACACACTGCAGCTTCCATCCCGGATTCAGAAGAGCAGAGAGGAGGGAGTGGCGGGGGTTGCCACACCCGAATGCATGAGTACAAGAACGTGAATACGCGGAGTGCCGTCAGGGTGACAGATTCTTTGAGACCTTTACAAAACTAAAATGCAGTTTGAGGAATTATGGTTATAATCTTCAAAGTGTTGCCACAAAAGCGTAACATGTTTTAAATTAGCAATGTTGTATATAACTATGTACACAATTTTCACAAAATTATTTGCCTACTATATGCTAGGAATTGTACTACACGCTTTTACGTTACTTATCACAACAACCATATGAGGTCCATTTTACCAACAAGGAAACTGAAGGTCCAGTTAAGTGGGTTTCTCAATGTCACATAGCTAATAAGTGGTGGTGAACCCAGGTCCAAAACAACCACTGTATGCATATATGTATATGTAAAAATGACAGAAACAGATTAAAACTGGAAACGGTAAGAAATGGGCTGACCCCTAACTTAGACCCAAACAGTCTGGTATTACTTCAGAATCTCTACAGTCTGTTAGTGATTTTTTGTCTGTGCCCACCATTATTACTACCTGGTGCTCTGGTCTAGCCTATGAGGTTTGCTCAGGTATTGTCTGACCACAACTTGTACTTTCCTATCCTCGCTCTAATGAAAATGCTGGCTTCCACTGTTCCTCTACCTAATGACCCTCTACTCAACATTCATCTTCAGTGCCACCCTCTTGCTTCAAGTCTCTCCTTTAATGACCCCAGTTAAGAAGGATCTCCATATTTCTTCTCTTTGCACCCCATTCTGAATTCTTTTAACATTTGCCTATACTACATTAGTGTCCCTACCATATGACTGTAATTTACTTTTCTTACTCTACCACACCACAATATCTGATGGCTGGGCTGTCTTTCATATTCCTGGAGCCACCCTGAGTGTCTAGTTCAGTGTTTAATTAATAAAATAGTACGTTAGAGTTTTGTTATTTTCCTGGATAAAAGGGAAAAAAAGAATCTCATTTCAATTTTGACTGAGTTAATGAGAGAAAAATCTACTTCATAGGTTATTAGTCCTGGAATCTGAAGCTCTAGAAAACAGTCTCATCAGTCTACCACTTGAATGAGAAATTCCTCCTATGTAATTAGGCCTGTCCATCATGAAGTGGGATAAATTCATCTTTTTTTAATAAAGAAATGAACTTTATAAATGTTATAGAGTTTTAAAATATCATTTCATTCTTCAACTCAAAATTGTACTGGAAAACTTGGTTTGTCCCCAAAGTATTATAGTTTGGTCAGCTCCCTCATCAAACACATGTCTAAAAAACTATGATAAAAAAATCACTAGGTGAAAAACAAAATGTTTTAAGTTAGAGAGAGGGTGCCTTAAAAGCCTTATCTGAATCTTCGACGTTTTTATTTTATACATATTCTGTCGATGTTGAGGGGGTGAGCCTGTAAACTTTAATTCATAAGGTATGAGTAAAAATAAACTTACAAGAACATGAAAGATTCAGAGATTTGTGATTCATGTAGGGTAAGAGTATACTTTTAAGTATATACATAATCATTTACACTATAAATCAAAAGTAGAATTAGCTTGAAGATCTTAAGGCTTCTGCATCCAAAATCAGAATTTTCAGGAGAAAGTGGCACTGGATGAAAAATTTTTTAGTTCACAACAAAAAGGATCACTTTGATAAAAGAAACTGACTTGATGCATTTATTTCAATGAAGGCTAAAAAAAGCATACGGGCTAGTTTATAAGTAATTCTAACTCACAGAAATCAGGTAACAATACTGATACATATCAGAGATGGATTTAAAATATCCACTTGTGGATGTTCTACCTCAATAATTAAGAAAAATTGGAACAAAAAGAATAAAAGATTACAGACTTGCTGCTCCCAAGGCACCCTGCAATTATGTTATCAGATCTCTCCTAAAGTGGGATTAGGAGCATAACAAACTTACTTAGACATTCTCCATTAAGAAATGTATTCATTTGGAAATAGATTACCACTGGTCCTGTTGAAAGGAGAAAAAACAAATAAACCAAATTTTCTTCTGGATGGCCTTTCTCCTGTATCTAAGTCTTAATTAATATGAAGCTACAGGTTAGAATATCTTTTCTTGAAACTGGTACATAATAAAAATGCAAATAGTTAATGAAGTATATCTGCATATTAACTTTCCAAAGTGCCCCGATAAAATCATGGCGATATCGATCAACTATTCTAATTAAGGCACCATTAACATCTTAGGCCTTAACTACAGTGATATTCTAAGATGTATATGACTGAATTTTCTCCTGTCTACAGAATAAGCTAGTAGCATTACCCATTGGCCTGTTATTAAGAAATGTTAGTGTCACATGCCTGAATGCTCACCATCTATACTCCTGTTCTGCTGTCTTTCAGAATAACATCGCACAATTCTGTCACCCAGTCTGAACTGCTTCCTATAAGCAGTACAACTTTCATTCTTTTCCTGAAACTCACCAACTGTTTTCCATCTTAAGCAGCCAAGTTCAGTAGGAGCTGGCTGGACAATACTCAAGTGTTTAATGACTCAAAGCCCACCCAACTATTCATATATCCCGTTCATCCATCTATTCAGAATTTACTAAGTGTCTACTACGCACAATGTGGTGTTAGTTTCTCAGCTTACATGCTTCTTTAACTCTGATGAGGCATCATTTAATTCTCGTGTTTTGCCATGAACACTTCATTCTGAGACAAGGGGGTAAATGACAATCCAGCGTCTCCATAGACATATAAATAAGGAGTCAAAGAAAACTTGTGGATTCTCTCTACTGCATTAACAAAATCTATTGCTAAATCAGTTAGTTTCCTCACGAGCACTTAATTTCTAAGACAAATACTTTCTTAAATTTAAAAAAAATTATGGCAAAAGGAAATGAAACTCCTAGAAGGAAGCAGTACTCGGAGTCAGGATGAGACAAATTCTATACTAGATTGAGACAAATCCTATCTTCTTCTCTTATTTTCTCAGCTCAAAACCATATTGTGCTGTCATTCAAATTTACAAACATCAAAATGTTTTTTGACTGTAAACTCTCCTTGAGTTGGGTGGAATTAACTTGAGCAACAGAATTTGAAGATGAATGAAACAATAATATATGGGTGGAATTACTTCATTGTTATTGAATGGTTTAAGTGGTAGTTTAGTGAAACCGTGGCAGTTTAAATTCAGACCCCACCATTTAACTAAACTTTTAAAAACATCAGCAAGTTAGTTACTCCAATGCAACTAACAGAAAAGTTTTAGTTTTAGTTAAATCTCTAAGTTTGAGTTTCTTCATCGGTAAACTAGGGATATTAATAGTTCTTTGAGTTTTTGAGGATTAAATAGGATTCACTATGTAACAGGTGCCTGGCACATAGCAGGTGCTTAATAAAAAAAGTATTGTCTTATACTTTGCTTTTATTAATTTCTCTCCTGACTTCCTTTCTTCCAAAATGAACTCATCATTTTAAACAGAAGGCTTATAAATTTGCTTCTTACCAACATGAATTAGACATATCATTGTTTTTTTTAACATTTATGGGCTATGAGTTTTGTCTAACAGAGTGAACCCCAATATTCATAGGAGACCTACAGGTTTTAACAGAGTTATAGAGGCAGAAACAATGCAAGTTTGGGCTTAAGGGAACAAAGACAATACGGGAAAAAAGAGATCTTTGAACCCCAAAACCTCTACAAGAAAGAAGCAGGCTGAGAAAAAGCAATGGCAAACAGAGGTTGCAACCTTTCACAGAAAAGAAATGATGATTCAGAGGATGAAACCAAAAGCCCAGAGGGCTGAGTCAAGAGCTAAGAAAACTCACCCCAAGTAAGTAGAAGGACTGAGTCCTCATCAGGGGAACTTCCAAATATTTGCCCAGATGGACTTCGGAATTGCTATGGACGAGTTACTCTTTTGTAACCCAATTTTTCCCTTTTTTGAACAGGAATGGTATAGCAGTTATCTCTGCCTGCCCCTCCACTGGGGTGGGGGGCAGGTAACTTGTCTCTTTAGTTATTTTAGGTCAACAGATTGAGAGGAGGAGCTGTACTGAAGGAATTATACCCGAGGAGCATCATCTGTCCCTGGGCCAAACTGAGATGAGATTCTGGACTCAGGCGAACGTGGTACCAGAACTAGACTTTTGCAGGGGTGTTAGGAGATGAGTGTAATTTGCATGTGGGAGGAAGGTAGATAAATTCTGGCAGACTATGGTGCTTTTAAAATAAATTAGATCAGAGAGTGAACAATTCTCCCCTCAAAAGGTAGAGCTTAATTCCTCTCAAGCACGAGCTGAACTGAGTGACTCACTTCTAACTAATAACTATGGCAGGGATGACAGTGTGTAATGTCATAAAAGACTGCAGTTCCTTTGTGCTGACTCTCAGATACTTACTCTAGAAGAGAACACTCAAACAGCCTCAGGTGAAGGCCCACGTGGCGAGGTACCCTGGCCTTTTGCCAACACCCCTGTGAGTGGCCCATCTGAAGACTGGGAACCATGGGGCCAGTCGGGCCTTCAGATGACAGCAGCCCTGGCTGATGTCGTGACTGCAACTTCATGACAGACCGTGAGCCAGAACCACTCAGCTAAGGCGCTCCTAAGATCCTGACCCACAGGAATGACGAGGTAATTAAAGTTTGTCGTTTTATGCCGTTAAGTTTTGGGGTGATTTGTTATGTAGCAATAATAACTAATACAGGCCACTCTATGTAATTTCTTTGGTGAAAAGTCTGTTGTGTTAAACATGGCAGGAGGAAAAAAATTTATACTTTAACAAACAAGACTTTATTTTATTTTTTTAAGGTTTTATTTATTTATTTTTAGAGAGAGGGAAAGGGAGGGAGAAGGAGAGGAAGAGAAACGTCAATGTGTGGTTACCTCTGTGTGCCCCCCACCGGGGACCTGGCCCACAACCCAGGCATGTGCCCTGACTGGGAATCAAACTGGCGACCCTTTGGTTTGCAGGCTGGTGCTCAATCTACTGAACCACACCAGCCAGGGCACAAACAAGATTTTAAATTCACTAGCAAAGATCTAGGGAAAAAAATGATCAATCTACAATTCTTTCAAACTTACTTTGTTACTCTCTGGGCTTAAGATTATCACTCTTGATACATGAATATGGAAATAACAATCTATATCTATATATCTATATACCTATATCTACCTATATATCTGCCCTTTCCCATTATTTTATTACGTTCCCAAGGCATAAGTACAATTGATACTTTTAAGCCAAATTATAAATGAAAATGCACAAGTACTAAAATATTAGATAATCTACTCAAAGCTATGCTGTCTTTAAGTTTAATGGGGAAATTATAAAACAAATACCCTGGCATGGAAATGTAGTTTAGTATATTTTCCTTTTAAACTTTACTGTTAGAATTAAATGGTCCTCTCTGGAGCACTTCCCAAAGAAATCTCAATATTTAATAACCCTGAACAAAACCCGAACTGCATCTTATTCTTTGTTACTTTATATGTTACATAATCATTTGGCTGATAAGTTAGATCTTAAAAGTGGGGTTTCTTTAGAAGACGAAATGTATCTATTTTGATCCGAATAATTAACATGCATTTCAACTATTTCTAAACACAGAAACTCAGGCTTTGTTTTTTTTTTAAGATTTTATTTATTTATCTTTAGAGGGTAAGGGAAGGAGAGAGGGAGAGAAATATCAATGTATGGTTGCCTCTCATCTGTCCCCTGCTGGGAACTGGCCTGCAACCGAGGCATGTGCCCTGACTGGGAATCAAACCGAGATCCTTTGGTTCACAGACCCGTGCTCAATCCACTGAGCTACACCAGCCAGGGTGAAACTCATGCTTGCATGAAAGAAGGCACTTACTCCCTTATGATGAATTCTCTGGTTACTCTCTTTTCCATTGGGGAAAGGGTTTCTTTCAGGGTTTATTCATTGAACATTTTTATTTATTTATTTTTTAGAGAGAGGGGAAAGGAGGGAGAAAGGGAGACAAACATCGATGTGTGAGAGATACTTCGATCTGTTGCCTCTCGCAAGCCCCCAAGTGGGGACCTGGCCCACAACCCAGTCATGTGCCCTGACAGGGAATCAAACCAGTGACCTTTCAGTATGCAGGCATTCCATCTACTGAGCCACACCAGCCAGGGCTCTTTCAGGGTTTATTTAAAGGGTAGCTTTAAATTTAAGCTAATTTAAATTCCTCAAAGCTTGCACTGCTTTTATAACTTTCACTTGCTTTTATCTAGGCCACTGGTATAGGAGAATTACTCAGAGTGGAATTCCCCTTTGGCTTTGGACTTAACCTCTGTGATTAAATTCACAAGGGCACAACAAAAATGATTTACCAGGGCCACCCCAGGCAGTTCTATGCCTTGGTGCTTATTTTAGTACCTAAGCTGGAAACCTAATACAACCCTAACCTGGGCATCATGTGTCTTTGTGTGCTAAACTCTGTCTGCCTTAAGGAGCCTGTGACCTTCATTACGCATAAAGTTATGAATTAATTTTGCATCCTTAAGATTAATTAAGCTGTTCTCTCATTTTCTGTCATTTTTATGTGACTTTTGCAATTCTACTAAGGGTAAGAAAACTAAGAAATCACTAGAATATGATTCGTCAAGTCTGGATATTACTGTGCAGACAGAATTTTCAGCTTGCGTTGAGGTTAAAATCCACTTTTAGAGTAGTTAGTTTGGTGCGTGTGCACACAAGTGAGCCTGCATTAGGTGTGATGTAACAAGAGGCTGCCGAATCACAGACCTCAAAACCTTAAGTCTTCCTACGCTGCCGAGTGTCAAGGTATCCAAAGGAAGAAGAAAATATGTGCACGAGATGTACATAACTCCTTTCCTGGTTTCTAACACTTCAGTCATGGCTTTCATTTCTTCAGATATTCAGTCCAAACTGGGCGTCCCTGAGCCCAGGAGCATCTTCCTCCCTCATTTAATGAAGCATTACATTCAGAAATCATACAAAGAAAATTTACACCACCAAGACAACATTAGTTTCTTATTAAAGATTTGCAAATTAAATATATAAAGTAGGTGTGCATTTTGCCTCTGCAAGAGTAACTCTTCCTCCACCCCTCTTCTAAGCTGAGACTTAAGATATATCTCCTACTTCATTATATCAAGATTTCCAAAGAAGAAAAATTACAGCCTTCTAATTATTTCAACTCACAGGACTCTGCAAGATTTGAGTAACGCGCTTCCTCTGCTCCATCATGTTGAAGTCTTGTCGCAGGTCAGGAGACATGTTCCTCTCCCTGATGTACTCGGGGTCGTTTTCATTGATGCGGTCGAAATACCTCTCTTTGTGAGGCATGCTGGGAGGGGGAGGAGTCGTGATCACGCCTTGGCTGGCATCTGAACTCATGCTTCCAGCCTGCCGATTCCCCTTATCTGTATTAATAAGCACAAAGGACATTCACGGTAAATTCGTTGTAAAATTCAAATTTTACGTGGGTCTAGTAGCATTTTTTCCTCCCTCAGAGTTACGTTGGTAGCTTTCTTTAAAACATAGCTTCTCAAACAAAAAAATACTAGAACAATTTTTTGAGGTAGATATATCTTAGATTATAACACTAAATCAGAAATTGATATTTTCAGGGCTAATGCAAATGTGTGGTTCAATTATAACCATGTCATCAACTGCTGTTGAATTTTTAAAGAAAGCAGTGATCAAAATAATACAAAAGTAAAATGCCACATCTAAGATGGCAAATTTTCCCAGTGAGTGCTCTCAGTACAGCCCTTCTCTCTCTTACTCATGGTTTTATGTTAGACCAGACTGGTCATATTTAATGGCCGCTACATTTTGTCGTGAATGTAATTTACTAACATGAGAGAAACACAGCTTTAAGTTTTTAAAATGACTCAACAACTTTCCAGGGAAAATATGGTAATTATTAATGTTGCTAAACTACATAACTTCAGCAGACAGTGCTTCAAATCCAAGTAAGCAACAATGAAAAGCTACTCAGAAAACACATGAACCGCTGATTCATCTAATTGTCAGGATTATCACTGATACTTAGAACTATCCTTGATTTTATGCTAGGGAAATAAATTCATCCGGGCTTTGCCACAACTGAGCACCTAACCAACTACAGGTGGATCAACAGGACAGTCATAGTAAATGTAGTTGAAGTCATCTAGCTTGGGGCTTTCCAAACTGTCTGTGGTGACTTTCTCCAATTTGCTGTGGACCAGTATTTCTGTAAAATACAAAATTATGCACTTAGATGTCATGGCAATTGTCAAACTGAAAGAAGTTTCTGAACACGAAATACCATAGTCTGTAGTTGTCACAGACAGTCCAGTCTGCAGACTGGTACTAGACCCTGAACCACACTCAGAGGAACGACATAGCAGAGAAAAACAGCCTCTGCCAACCAAAGGAATGCTTCCTTGAACTTTAGATGTGAAATGGCAGTAGTGTAGATCAAGAAAGAGGGAAACCACTGACTGGTATATTCCTTTTCCTAGCTGTGCTTTTGAACTGAGTATAGAAAATGCAGAGACACGCAACAAGGAAGAAGAAAAGGAAACAAAAAAAATTAAAAAATTTTAAAGATTTTATTTATTTATTTTTAGACAAAGGGGAAGGGAGGGAGAGAAACATCAATGTGTGGTTGCCTCTCTTGTGCCCTGACTGGGAATTGAACCAGCACCCATTTGGTTCATAGGCCGGTGCTCAATCCACAGAGCCACACCAGCCAGGGCAGAAATTGTAAAAATGGTTTTGCTTAATTTTTTTCTACAGGCGGTGACTTTCATTCATGCAACCTTTTCAGTATAAATGATTGGGTAACAGAAAAACCGTTCTGACTAACTACAAAATTGTATTTTTAAGTGATTATTTGTCTGGTGAGAAGAATCACTTCATAATAAGGGGAGTTAAATGTAAAATATCCAAGTACTCTTTTTCCGTTTATGTCAAAAACTAAGGGGAGAGAAGTTTCTGTGGAGCCTGTAACTGCAAATTCTTCACCACCTCAGAGTCCCAGCAGAACACTTTTCTAGATAGATCCAGAAGGGAAAGGCAAAATAGGTCACGTTCATCTTATGGGTCTGAATCCCTGAAAAAGGCCAGAGACATCTGGTCTTAACTTTTAAACACAGTAACAACCAATTTGTTTCTAATGGTAGTCTTCTGCCTTGACCCAGTGTAGCCCACAGAAACTAATGATAAGACATTACAAATTCTTGCATTAATTCTTGTCCTGCAAGTGTAAACTCATTCTGTTAAAAATAATTTTTGCAAAACACATTAAAACTGCTTCCTTCTTGACAATGTCAATCTCATATGTAACATCCCATAAGTTACCTAAATTAGTTTAGTGTACTACACACAAAATTCAAGAAATGTGGTTTAGAACACTTTATATCACACCGCTTTAATAAAGTTCTGACTGTGACTAGAAAGCAACTAATTAGTGAAGGAAATGTAAAATATGAGCTTTTATATAATTGAACCTTACACATCCTGAGCCATTAATTAAAAAATCGAGAAAAAACACCAGAATGAGTGTGTGATAATTAAACATGTCTTCACAGGCTTTTGTTTTTTCTTTTTATACAACATCCACTACTAATGGAATGACCCTAGCAATATTATATATTATTCAAACACTAGGTTTTGCTGTGCTGTGATTAGTTTGGCTTACCAACCTACAGACTTTACCATTATCTTGCTATTATCCAAAAATGGGGTACAGAATACCACCTGTAAAAAAACTTCTTTTGTCATATCCAGCTGGGTAGTCAGAAGTCTAGAGGCCTAACCAACCTTTGGAACCTTATTTTCTTAGAAGCTGTTTATGCCACACTGTCTTTTAAATGGTCAAGTACAGACTAAGTGAGTACTCAATAACTGGGATATCACTTAATAAAGAAATTAATTCTATTTTAGTTTATCACAGTAGGCCACTGGCTTAAGTCATTTTAAAAAAGCCAGTCTATGAATATTGCCTTCAGTTGGATTCTACCTAATCCTCAATTCCAAAAGCACTATTTAGCTTAATGGAAAATAGAGTTAGATAGCAAGCTTGTGTCTAACTAAATTTCTGATGTTCACAAAATAATTTTATGAAAATGCAGCAAAAAGTAAAGAGCTGTGGTGGTAGATTCACTTCATTGTCCCAGCATTGGTTTACGAAGCTGATACATGAAGCATTGATAAGTATAAGCTTATACTGTGAAGAACTCTTGACGGTGAACACGTTTTTCAATGAGTAAGGTAAATAGAAAGATACATCTAACCACCCATTTTAATAATAAAAGAACATAGTATATGTGCATGACCCTTTGTAATTTATACCATCTCTTATACCTTTCTATCTGATTTTACTTTTGCAGCTACACAATGAGATAGAGGTTGATAATTGAGACGTTCAGTGGATTAAACATCCTGCCCCAATTCATACTGCTTGTGTCTTAGGCAATATTCCAAGCCACAATTTTCTGTCTCCTACTTTACAATGACACATACTATTTCACATATCATAAAACACAAGAGGGCTACAAAATTTTTAAGATTTTTAGTCTACATTCTGTCCCAAATATTTAACAATTGGAGCTTATGGCATTTGTCAAAAAATGAGGAAATGACACCAAAAAAGGGAAATAAGATTAGAAATGACTCAAAACACTGACCTTTTTAAAACTTCAAAAGCTCATTATTTAACTTGGCCTTTTAAAACAAGAAGTTTCAAAGTTTTATGTACTTGGAATAAGAATTAGGAATTTATAGAAAGGGTACAGAATAAAGAATAAGAGTAGCAACTTCTCATTTAAGTGTTGTTCTATACATAGATGCCGAACAGTAAGAGTTTTACATAGATGTTAAGCCAATCCTAAGCACAATTGATTGTTTGCAATTTTGTACACCAAGTACTACAGATTGAACTGTGTTTCAAGCCTTGAACAAATTTAGGATCCACAAGATTATCTGAACATAAACAGAACTCAGAAAAATGTGGAAGAAGCTTGCAGCATTACTTACAATAGCAAAGATAATGGAAACAACCTAAGTGTTGATGAATGAATGGATTTTTAAAACGTGGTATATATACACGACGAACTATTATATTACTATTCAGCCATCAGGAGAAGGAAATCCTGCCCTCTTCAACATGGATGGACCTCGAGGGCATCACGCTAAGTGACAAACGTACATGAAATGTTCATAGCTGCACTTACTCACAATAGCCAAAAGGTGGAACCAACCCCAATTCCATCAACGGATGAATGGATAAACAATAAATGTAGTATATCCACACAATGGAATATTATTCGGGGGAAGAAGAGGAAGAAGGGACTGCTTAATGGGTACTATATTTCTGTTTGGGGTGATGCAGTTTGATGACTGCAGAGCATTTTGAGTATGCTAATGCCACTAAATTGTACACTTTAAAATGGTTAAAATGGTACATTTTATGTGACATGTATTTTACCACTATAAAAAATGAACTCAGAATGTATCACAGACTTCACTGTAAGACTATAAAACTTTTAGGCCCCAGCTGGGTAGCTCAGCTGGTTAGAGAGGTGTCCCGATATGCCAAGGTCGCAGGTTTGATTCTCAGGCAGGGCACATCCAGTAACCTACTACTGAATGCATAAATAAGTGAAACAATTAATCAGTGTTTCTCTTTCTCTCTCCCTTCCTAAAATCAGTGAATAAAATTAAAACAACAACAACAACAAAAACTATGAAACTCTTAGAAAAAAACGTAGGAGAAAAACTTCAGATCTAGGGTCAGGCAAAGAGTTCTTAGACTTGACACCAAAACATGATCTATAAAGGAAAACTGATGTATTGGACTTCACCAAAATTTAAAATATATGTCTGCAAAAGCCTGTTAAGAGGATTAAAAGACAAGCTACAGACCATGAGAAAAAATTTAAAAACCATACATCATACAAAGAACTAGTATGTATAATACTTGTATATGACAACCTTTTAAAGCTCAGCAGTTAAAAAAAATAATACAATTCAAGTAGAATCTGGGAAGAATATACATAGAAGAAGGTAAATAAGCACATAAAATAATGTTTAACATCATTAGTCATTAGAAAAATGCAAATTAAAATCACAAGATACCACTATACAAGTAGAATGGCTAAAAAAATAATGACAACTCCCAAATGTTGGAGAAGATGCAGAGAAATTGGATCCCTTGTATACATTGCCGCTGGGAACGTAAAATGGCATAGCAACTCTGGTAAACGCTTTGGCATTAAAAAAACACACAAACTAAATATGCAATTACCATATTACCCAGCAATTACACTCCTAGTCATTTAACCCAGAAAAAAGAAAACATGTTTTCCTATCAAAATACAAAAATCTATATAAAAATTTTGATAGGTGCTTTATTTGTAACAATTAAAAATTAGGAACAATCTAGATGTCCTTCAACAAGCAGATGATTAAACTACAAATATTATAAATACAATAAAAAGGAATGAATTACAGATATACACAACAGCTTGTATGAACCTCCAGTGAATGATGCTGAGTAAAAAAAAAAGCCAATTACAAAATGTTATATAGAGCATGATTCCATTTATATAATGTTTTGTTATAATGTTGATAAGATGCTGTAGGAACTTAACTCTTGTTCACGTAAATTAGCTTATGGTAAAATTGGTTTTGTTATATGTCACTCTGCTTAAAGTCACAGAACCTATTGACAACATCAAGTGAGGACTTACTGTATTCTTTAAATTAGAACATTATAAAAGTGGGGAACAGACTGGTGGTTGCCAGGAGTTGGGGAGTGATACAATTAAGAGGGAGGGAGATGGGTGTGGTTATAAAAGGGCAATAAAATACTGTTTTAAAAAAGGCATTTAATGTCTACTATTGAGATTTCAGTATTAGTCTTTATAAGCCAGAAACAGCAAGTGAAAATATTAACTCAACTGTTGGGCTCAAACCTTTGCGTTTCTACCAGCTGTTGTGTGACAGAACAGTCATGGAATATTCATTCAATAAACGTTTGAGCATCTTCTATGTGCCAAGACCTACTATGTGGGGATACAATGGCAAATAAGACATAGTTCTTCCTATGTAAAGTACATAGGCAATTACATTATACAGGTGCCACAACCAACTTTAAGATAAAAGGACTATCTCAAAAGATGCTTCAGATTTCCTGATTTCTTATATCCTATGATTCTGCTGATGTCCTCTGACCTATTCCCACAATGAGGCAGACAAAGACCCTTGATATGGGTTAGTATTCTTAACAGCTAGTGATTTTCTAACAATAATTAGGTATTCCTTACTTTAGTGATGGGTTATTACAGCATTTAAAAACAACAATCAGTTACTGGGCCCTTACTATGTGTTAGCTGCTGGACTTTACACACATTGTCTAATTCACTCCTTAAAGTCCAATGAGGCAGGTGTTATCTCCATTTTGCAGGAGATAAAGTCACTGAGCTGGTCAAAGAGCTGGTAAGTGGTGCACCAGGGACTTAAATCTAGTCTGTAGATCTCTACAGCGTTGATCTTAATCATAGCCCAGACCCGGGGGTGGCAATAATTTCTTCTATTCTTTTTTATAAATTTTTACTAAATTTATTGGGTTGGCATTGGTTAATAGGGTCATATCAATTTCAAGTGTACATTTCTATACTAAGTCTGTATGTTGCACTAAATGCCCATCACCCAAAGTCAAACCATCTTCTGTCACCATATATTAGGCGCCCCCACCCCCTTCCCTCTGGTAACCACTACACTGCTCTCTGAGTCCACGAGTTTCAGTTTTATACCCCACATATGAGTGAAATCATATGGTCCTTAGCTTTTGCTGATTGACTTGTTCTACTTAGCATTATATTCTCAAGGTCCATACATGTGGTTGTAAATGGCAGAATTTCACCTTTTCTTACGGCTGAGTAGTATCCCACAGCTTATGTGTACCACGTCTTCCTTATCCAGTCCTCTATCGAAGGACACTTCGGTCAGCTCCATGTCTTGGCCACCATGAATAATACTGCAATGAACAGAGGGGTGCCTACATCTTTGTGAATACCTGTTTTCGAGTTTTTTGGGTAAACTCCCAGGAGAGGGATTGCTGGGTCATATGGTAACTGTATTCTTAATTTTCTGAGGAACGGCCAGACTGCTTTCCATAGCGGTTGTACCAGTTTACGTTCCCACCGGCAGTAATTTCTTTTCAAATGCCAATTCCAGCTATTCAGTCTATCCAGCTACTCAGCTACCCAGACTTTACCCAGGCTAAAAAATTAATGACTGAATGAACAAATGAATGAATAAATAAATAACATTTTAAAAAGTAATTTTTAAAATACCAGAATTACCATGGCTTGGAAGGGAATCATACATCTTCACTATACTACCTCACAAGAAGAAATGTTTAATGAAAGTATTAATAAAGAGTAGATTCTAGTTCCTCTTAACTCTGAACAACAAAGCTTAATATAAATATCTTTTGCTTCCAGGTGACATGTTGAACAATTCAGTTTCTGGGCTCCTTCTCTTTAAAATTAACCAATACCCTCTGTTTTAATACCATTACTGTATACAGTCAGGCTTGCTAGAACTTCAGAGCAATGTGTAAACCAGTGCAAACCAGTATGAACTCTATTAAAGAAAAAAAAGATTAGCCTTTTTAAAAAAGATTTTATTTATTTTTAGAGAGAGGGGAAGGAAGGGAGAAAGAGAGAGAGAGAAACATCAATGTGTAGTTGCCTCTTGCATGCCCCCTACCAGGGACATGGCCTGCAACCTAGGCATGTGCCCTGACTGGGAATTGAACCAGTGACCCTTTGGTTCACAGGTTGGTACTCAATCCACTGAGCCACACCAGCCAGGGCAGAAAAATGAATTTTTTCAAAGTAGTATTATACAACTTGTCAACACTATAGGTTTCCCTCTGGCTAATGCAGATTAGAAACAGGATATCAAGCATAAACAAAATTCTAGTTTAAAAAATCTTATCCAAATATTTATGCAGTAACTATTCAACAAGTACGCTTAAAGAACATTAGGTTCAGGACACAAATAGATGAAACAGTCTACAACAGTGGCTTTCAAACTTTTTAAAAATGGCAATCAACAATAAGAAATATACTTTATATTATAACCACATACAATACATGCGATATATAACTGAAATAAATTTATGACTTACTATGTGGCACATTCTGGTATTTTCTATTGTAATCTATTCTGTTTTTTTTAAAAATGTGGGTCAAATTGATTCATGATCTATTAATGAGTCATAACCCACAGTTTGAAAAACATTACCCTAGAAATTCAATTGATGGTCAGATGGGAAACGGAAAGGAAAAGAGGTGTGTGTGTCTGTGAGAGAGAGAGAGAGAGAGAGATATGGTGGAAGGGGGAAATGAATATGTGGCTAGAGAGGTAGAAGAAAATAAGAAATGATTCCTTGAGGTATATATATATAAATTTCTTGATATACAGATATGTAAATTCCTTCATGCATACACACATAAATGTTTATGGCAGGTTATAGAAATAATGTCTTAGTGATTTGTGGGATAATTAAATTTTCCTCCATTTGGACACTTAGAAAGTGCCATCTGTATAACTCAATGTGAGATTTTCCCCGACTCTTGTCTACTTCTAGTTTAATTGTCCAGAACTCTTTGCTCATGTCTGTGTCCCCACAATGGCAGACTACTCCATAAGTGGTGGCTGAATTGAATTACTTTACTACATTAGAGCTCCTTCCAAATCAATCTGGTTTGCATTATTTCTAGGCTGGGAATGGTAAAAACAATCTTATGAAGTTACTACTTATAAAAGTCTTTCCAAACTTAAAATTCTTGGCAGTTTTAACAGTTTTCTCTAGAATATAAGCAATGAGATGGCTGTACTTTCAAGTACCAGGCTTAATGTTCCATATTTAAATAATAATCAAAGATATGCCAAGACTTCAAAGCAGCGTATTTGGTAACAATAACAACAACTTGTTTACTGAGTTAGAATTTTTCTTCATGAAAGTTACTGTAAAATTGTGAAGGTATTTCAAGTTCTAGAAAACAAAATGGACTTTGCACAAACTATGACAAGCCACATCCTCATATTGACCCATGGGTTTTTATTCATTTTAAATTCTAAAAGGCACAAATTACTTTCAACTGCTAGCCAAATTTTTATATACAACTCACATTAAATTGATACATCTGAAAAAGTAGATAAAAGTCAAGGAAAATGAAAAAATAAACTGGCATTGAGTAGAACCGAGCAATAGAGATGACGCTTTCTAAGTGCCCAATGGAAGAAGATTTAATTATCCCAAAGAGCACTTATTGCTATAATGGCTATTGATTCTGTGACAGCTGTTTTGGAATATTTCATACTAGATTCAGGGATCACATTTTACTGATGAGAGGAAACTATACTCAGAGATGTTGAGTGATTTTTCTAAAGCTCCAGAGCTCAAGTATCATACTGCTTTAAAATCATAATAATGACATTTTATTAGCATTACCATATCAGTCACAGATTGCTCCATGGCCAGTATTACTTATTCAATGAAATAAAGGAAAAAGCCAGGCCCACTGCACACAGTTTGTGTAAGTGTTTTGTTTTTACTTTAAAGAACTTTTTTTTATCCTCACCTGTGACCTTTTGGTTTATAGATAATGCTCCAACCAAGACACATCATCCAGGGGTGTGTAGGTATTTTATAAATACCACTGACTGAGAGGAACAGGGTATAAGGAAGGGCTAAAAATTCTAGTGTTTATTAATGGACGTAAGGTTATGATTGTCTGTCTGTCTGTCTAGGAGGCACAGAAAAGTAATGTATGAGGTAGTTGTATGGTGCTGGTTTGTTTGACCTAAATACCCCAGAAATACATTTTCTTTAAGTAACTAGATTTTTAAGGATTAAGAAGTATCTACTAACATATTACTTTCAAGGATGTGCCTTCCCACTTAAACTTTTTGAAGGCTTTGAAGCAAAATGAAGAGAACATGTAGTCCAAACCCCCTTGTTTTCTAGATTAAATGACTAATAAATGAAGTCTTCATAAAAAGATATGTCCAAGATTACACACTTGGTATCATCAGGGGTGATCTAAGTTCTCCCAGTTCAGGGTTCCTGCCTGATAAAATATTACTTCCTCATAATGCACCACCTTGTACCCTTGGTCTTCCTTTCCATCAGTACATAGCAAACCAGATAAATCAGACACATAAGGACAAGGAGTATTAGGAGATGGGCAGACCATGAAATTTTATGAGGCAGGCGATATGAATATCATAAAATACCATGGAACATTCCATACAATTTTGAGTTGCAAACAGAAAGGAACTATATTGATTCATACAGGGCGAGGGCCCTTAAATTGGCTCAAGTCCACCTGAAAAGACCACCAAAAGGGCAATGGTCACTATTTTGGAAGTTTGAACTGTTAACCTAAGAGATGACTACTATGTCTTAATTAGTGTTTATCAAAATGACACTGATTGTGCCCTGGGTAATAATAAATGATGTTCAAGCTTACACTTTTACCACTCAAGTTAATTTGACATCATTTTGGAAGAGTTGAGGGCCTTTAACCCTCAGAAAAAGACTGTAAGCAGCATCCCTCACTTCATAGATAAAAAACTGAGGTTTATCAGAAAGTTAAAAATGGAAATGCCTTTTGACCAGGCAATTCCACTGCTGGGACTATACCCTAGGAATCCTGAAACACCAATTCAAAAGAACCTATGCACCCCAATGTTCATGGCAGCACAATTTACAATAGCCAAGTGCTGGAAGCAACCTAAGTGCCCATCAGTAAATGAGTGGATCAGAAAACTGTGTTACATTTACCCAATGGAATACTATGCAGCAGAAAGAAAGAAGGAGCTCCTACCCTTCACAACAGCATGGATGGAACTGAAGAGCATTATGCTAAGTGAAATAAGCCAAGTGGTGAAAGACAAATACCATATGATCTCACCTATAAGTGGAACCTAATCCACAAAACAAACAAGCAAGCAAAATACAAACAGAGACATTGAAATAAAGAACAAACTGACAGTAACCAGAGAGGATGGGGAGAGGGATGATGGGGGAAAATAAAGGAAGGTCCATCAAGAGACATGTATAAAGGGCACATGGACAAAGACAGGGAGTAGGTTCAAGGGTGGGGGGTGGGGATGGATTGGGCAGGGGGGGCATGATGGGGTAAAAATGGAGACAACTATATTTGAACAACAATAAAAAAACCAAAACCAAAACAAAAAACTCTGAGGTTTAATAATTTGCCTCAGATAACCAAATGTTCTTCAAATATAGATTTATTCACAGTTACAGATCTTACCAGATATGGAAGAGTTGACTAAAATACATGGAACGGCTTAAAGGACAGTCATTTCTCAGAAGTATATACAGCTATTACAACCTTGATTATGGCCTCTTTTTATTGTGGTGCCTGAAAATACAGGATCACAATATTCAGCACCAAAACAGAAATGGTAAATGTTCTCAAAGTAGTAAAATTAAAAAGCCTTGTATGGCTATAAAACTAGTATAAATGTAGAAATTTAGATCTCTTTGGCCTATTGCCAGAATCTTAAGATTGATCCAAATAATTCTTAAATATTTGAACCCTTGTTATTGTTTTGAAATGACTTCTGTTAAGTATATATTTAAAATAAAAGTATAAATTCTAAAATTCAATTTAAAAGTCTATGAAACAATGACTCTACAGTTGATTAGTGAAAGATACAATTAATCTGAGCCTTAGTTAAAAATATAATTTAAAGGAAAAAATACCAAAATAACAAAATAAACTAGTAAGAGTAGCAACAACCTATTACATTACTAAGTGCTCTTTACTTAATGGAAGTTGACAGCTGGATAGGCATGCATTAGAAAAAGAAAAGAAAATTCAGTTGGAGGGCGCCGCTATGAGAGTATTTTGGTGTAACACTGCTCATTAAGATAAATTTTTTTGACTTCTGGCCAAGATGGAAGCATAGGTAGACACACTGTGCCTCCTCACACAACCAAAAGAAGGACAACAACAAACTTAAAAACAAAAAACCAATCAAAACTGCCAGAAAATCAAACTGTATGGAAGTCCAACAACCAAGGAGTTAAAGAAGAAACATTCATCCAGACGGGTAGGAGGGGCAGAAATAGGAAGCCGGGGCAGAGAGGACTCGTGGCAAGGCGGTGGCTGGAGGACCTGAGTGGGCGAGGTGGCAGCTGGAAGACCAGGCAGTTCCACATTTGCATGCAGATAAACCGGCAGGAACAACTGGGGAGCAAGACAGACTGCACAATGCAGGGTTCTAGTGCCAGGAAATAAAGCCTGAAAACCTCTGACTGAAAAACCTGTGGGGGTTGTAGCAGTAGGAGAAACTCCCAGCCTCACATGAGAGTTCATTGGAAAGACCAAAAGGGTCCTAGAACGTACACAAGCCCACCGACCCAGGAATCAGCACCAGAAGGGCCCAATTTGATTGTGGGTTGCAGAGGAGGTGACTGAAAGCCAGCAGAGAGCCTAGCAAGTGACACTGATACCTCATGAACCCCTACCCCACAAATAGCACCACAATGCAGTGACATGGGTTGCTCGCCCTGGTGAACACCTAAGGTTCCGCCCCTTATTACATAACAGGTGCACGAGACAAAAAAAATTGCCCACCTGAAAGAACAGATCAAAGCTCCAGAAAAAATACAACGAAGTGATGAAGAGATAGCCAACCTATAGATGCAGAGTTCAAAACATTGGTAATCAAGATGCTCAGAGAAATGGTTGAATATGATCCCAAAATAGAGGAAAAAGTGAAAGCTATGAAAAGTGAAAGAAAAATATACAGGGAACCAATAGTGAAGGGAAAGAAATGGGTACTCAAATCAATGGTTTGGACCAGGAGGAAGAAGTAAACAGTCAACCAGTACAGAATGAAGAAACAGGAATTCAAAAAAAATGAGGACAAGCTTGGGAACCTCTGGAACAACTTTAAACATTCCAACATCCGCGTCATAGGGGTACCAGAATGAGAAGAGAAAGAGCAAGAAATAGAAAACTTAATTTGAGAAAATAATGAAGAACTTCCCCAGTCTGGCAAGGGAAGCAGATTTCCAGGAAGTCCAGGAAGGTCAGAGTCCCAAAGAAACTGGACCCAAGGAAGCACACACCAAGGCACATCATAATTAAGTTATCCAAGATTAAAGATAAGGAGAGAATCTTAAAGCAGCAAGAGAAATGGAGACAGTTATCTACAAAGGAGTTCCCATAAGACTATCAGCTGATTTCTCAAAAGAAAAATCGCAGAGAAGAAGGGGCTGGAAAGAAGTACTCAAAGTCATGAAAGGCAAGGACCTACATCCAAGATTCCTCTATCCAGTAAAGCTATCATTTAGAATGGAAGGGCAGATAAAGTGTTTCCCAGAAAAGGTTGAGTTAAAGGCCCTTAACTATGGCCCATCATCACCAAGCCCTTATTATATATGAAATGTTAAAGGGACTTATCTAAGAAAAAGAAGTTCACAACTATGAACAGTAAAATGACAACAAACTCACAACTATCAACAACTGAACCAAAACAAAAACAAACTGAGCAAACAACCAGAATAGGAACAGAATCACAGACATGGAGATCACATGAAGGGTTATCAGCAGGGAGGGGGAGGGAAGAGAAAGAGAGAAAAGGTATAAAGAGTAAGAAGCATAAATGGTAGGCACAAAATAGATGATGGGAGGTTAGAATACTATAGGAAATGTAGAAGCCAAAGAACTTTTATGTATGACCTATGGACATGAACTAAGGGGAGGAATGCAGGTGGGGGAGTGCAGGGCGGAGGGGAATCAAAGGGGGAAAAGTAGGACAACTATAATAGCATAATCAATAAAATATATTTTAACAAAAAGATAAACTTTTTTAGCAAACATGAAAAATACATCCTGTACTTATACAACTGGAACATGGTAGTAATTTGATACAACATAATATACACTGTTCAAAATTTAAGTGCAGAACAGTAAGTACAAAAATTTCAAGTAGGTGCTTGCTAGATCAGCATTCAGCAGGGCAATCCAAAGACTAAAGGCATTCACTGCTGGACAACGAAGAGGACGAATCTAACGTCTTTCTCACTAAAGTACCAATGACTAATAAAGAATATTTATTGATCAGCATTACCTGTTGCAAGGAATAGTGAGCTGGACTTCTGTATTTGAAGAGTAGGTGGTGGGGAGAAGAGAGGCAATTACTTGCTTAGACATTGGTAGGAGTAGAAATAATATTCACTGGTATCTTTAAAAAATTGTTAAAAATTTACCAATGATAATGGCCATGCAAGGGGAAAAGTTACAAACTTGAAAACATATAAAATGTTCAGAGGAAATATATTTTCTAAAGTCCAAACTCAATCATTACCTAGACTTGGCTCAAAGTGTTCACAACATGAATCATTTGGCAAAACAAATATGAAACTGATTTTTCAACAAACTAACATGAGGTCTGTCCAGAAAGTATCCAGCCATGTACTATGCACAATAGACACATTTACTGTAGATACAACATACAAGAAACGTTGTACACAGGACAATGACAGCTCAGTCCCCTTTAAAGTAGGAACTTTGGGACCTCACACAGTTCTCCCAGTGTCTCTTCCACTGTTCAAAACACTTTGCAAAATCCTTTGTTGGAATTGCCATCAGCTGCTGGTCATATTTTCTTGAATCTCATTGACAGTCTGAAATTCCTTCCCTTTTAAAGGCGATTTTAGTTTTGGGAAAAGCCAGAAGTCATAGGACATCAAATATGGGCTGTAGGGGGTCTGAATTACCTGGTTGATTTGCTGTTTCGTCAGAAAAACTCCACGAGACGTGATGCATGGGTGGCTGCACTGTCGTGATGAAGCTGCCAATCACCAGCTGCCCGTAGGTGCGGCCCTTGGTGATACTGCATTTCTCAATCGATGGAGAACATTGAGGTAGTACTTCTTATTAACTATTCGGCCTGGAGAGGCGTACCAGGGATGAACAACACCTTCCCAATCAAAAAACACAATTAACATGGTCTTGATCTTGCTGTGACTTTGCTGTGCCTTCTTTGTGCATGGAGAACCAGGCGACTTCCATTGGGACAACTGGGCCTTTGTTTCTGGATCACACCGTAGACCCACGATTCATCTCTAGTTATGACATTCTTGAGGAAATCTGGTTTGTTGGTAGCAGTTCGAATCAAGTCTTTAGCAACTGCAGCACAATATTTCTTCTGCTCTGGTAGCAGAAGTCAAGGAACAAATTTTGCGGAATGAATTTTGCCACAATATATTTCATGCCAAGATCCTTCAACAAAATTTCAGACACAGTAGTTCTTGGAATCCCCAGATCAGCTTCTAGTTCTCGCACTGTCAGTCGCCCATCTTTGTTAATTACAGACCAAACACATTCAACATTTTCAGGTGTTCCACTTGTTGAAGACCTTCCAGAAAGTGGATCATTTTCAACAGAATCTCGACCATCGTTGAAGTGTTTGTGCCACACTTTTATTTGCACTGCACTCACTGCATCATCCCCGAAAGTCTTCTGAATCATCTGAATAGTTTCCATGGAGGATTGTTCAAGCTTAATGTAAAATTTGATGCGGATTTGTTGCTCTACTTCCTCAGTCATTTCGAATGTGACGGCACACAGTACACATACATGCTCACTCAATGGCATCTACAGCCCCACTGACTAGTACAGTGAAGTCTTCATTGCTCACGCACGTGCATTCCAGTCCACTCTTCTTGGCTGCCAGGTTACTGCAATGTCCCACAAACTATTCTCACTATATAACAATGACTGTACTTTTTCTGGACAGTCCTCATAGAGTCTTGCAAATGATGAGCAAAACAATCAACCAGAGAGGCAACCCTTCACATGTCTTGCAAAATAAAAAACCACATGCCTTGGTGCCTTTACCCACCTTTCTATAAAACATGATGAATGCTGAATATATATTCCCTCAGTCATCATTTGTCTACAACACAGAGTTTTTGGAAATAGTTGGGAAAAAAACAAAGGAGGAATTTTTTTTTCCTAAGAGAAAGTTGACAAAGACAAGTGGATTGATTATTCAAATGTGCCT
Organism: Trachops cirrhosus; assembly: GCA_028533065.1. Lineage (NCBI taxonomy): Eukaryota > Metazoa > Chordata > Mammalia > Chiroptera > Phyllostomidae > Trachops > Trachops cirrhosus. Next base: position 143,034,000 of record CM052542.1, on the reverse strand, counting down.
CTCAGACATTTAGTTTCTGTTATTAAGTCCCCTGGTATCAGTGAAATTAAAAAAATTGAGATCCAGGAAACTATCCAGAACTTGACAACTCATGATAAATGAGAGGTTTCAACAAATGGAATCACTGGAGATTATGATTTTTAAAGAAAGATTCATTGCTCTCAATTTCTGCAGACACGTTATAGCTTTGGTTCTTTACTACATGGTACATAGTCCTTCTGGGCAAAAATCTTTTTTTTTTTTTTTTAAAAAGAAACATTACTCTCACATACTTCATGAACTACAGTCAATTTAATTATTTGTCCAGCACTGAGCATGAAAATTTAAAGCCCGTGCTTTTGACATTTTCTTGAGAATAATGTTTGAAGTCAAATTCACTTTACATATTACTGCATATCTATTCTAGAAACCCGGGAAACTTGCCAAAGTGAGTATCAGAATACAAGTAATATAGAAAACTTAACTCCCTGAAATTCCAATCTCACATCTATCTATTTCTCAAGGATCTTTGAACTCAAGAAATTCTGGTCCCTAATTCTGAAGATATGCAAACAACCCTGCAAAGCTCATTAATAAAAAGGAGTTGAGTTTTGCAAAATAAACGTTCACCCAAAAAACCAACCTAGAAAACTGATTTGTTTCTATGGACCATACTTCTAATAGGTCCATCCTTAATGTGGTCATTGTGACAAGTGAGGGACAGGAGGGAGGCTGGGAGTGTACAAAAAATATTAGGTAACATTCCTTATATTAAAAACTACACAAATGTATACCAACAAAATGTTAAAGAAAACAGGGTTCAAGTAAGTCTCAAGAGTTCATCTTGCTCTATTTCAGGTATTCCAGTTAAAGATTCTTGGCTTTTATGGCTGTAACTTATAAAACACGGCTGTAAAAGTCAATCCAAAAGCTGTAGATAATGCGATACATCATTACTGCAAAGAAGTTTGGTTTTAAGGAGTTCCTACCTTTAGATTTTAGCTAGTAAGGAGGATTTCAAAGTCATCACATCCTCATCTGTCCCTCCCTCGCCCCCCGCCCCCACCCGGGAAAGTCTAATACTGAGCCATGAAAACTTACTAAAGCACAGAAAATAGTACTTGGAAATCACTTTTAAAAATACTACCTGCCATTTTAGAAAAACTGATAATAGTTTTAAGTGGAAGTCCATGAAAAGAGATATTTATCAACCTTGGAAATCTGTTTTTATAAAAACAAACAAACAAACAAAACTCCCAAAACCCACTTTTGTGAAACTAGCTTTTACAAATGAATCATCTTTGGATCTACAGTTCACTATCATATACTGTACTGTGTTAAAATCATCCCCTAACATCTTTCATTACCTTAGAACGTGATCTTACTTGAAAATAGTCTTAATCTGTAATCACATTAAGACGAGACCATACTGGATTCAGAGAGGCCCTAAATATTGTACAATGACTACTGTCTTTATAGGAGAAAACTGAGAGGGACGTGGACACGTGGACACAGAGGAGACAGACACACGGGAAAAAGCCATGTGACGATGGATGCGGAGACTGAACTGATGTACCCGTAGGCGTAGGAACACCAGGGTTGCTGGCAACTGCTGCAAACTAGAGGAGACGCGCAGAACAGATTTTCCCTCAGAGCCCTTAGAGGAAACCAACCCTGCTGACACGCCGAGTTTTAACTTTAGGCTTAAGAACTGGAAGAGAGGAAGTCCCTGTTGTTTTCAGCCACTCATTTTGTGGTGCTTTAGTGACAGCTCTAGGAGACAAATACACGCACTGCTACTTTGCGTTACTGTTCCTCTGTTACTGTTACTTTGCTGTGGTAGCCTTAGGAAACGAACACATACACCGTTCCAATGGAACATACCATTCCAGTGGAATTTCCATCCTAATCATACCTATTTTAGGAGGCATTTTACCATCATAACAATACGGATAGATAGCACACCTATGCAGAATCAAAGTCAGTTCTTTAGAAATAAATATTGCCTTCCCCAATATTACCTAATTAGAACCAAGAGAAATAGCACCTTTAAAATGTAAAGGTGTTAGAGATTAAAAGGATATAAGATATTATTATATCCAGTCCCACTCCCTCATTTCTCCAAATGAGGAAACAGGCCCCCAAAGCCAAGTATGACTTGCCCAGGTCCCTCAATTTATCTTACTCAGAACTTTTGCATTACCTAGAGTAGCACAGGATCTGTCATTGTAAAAGAAGATTTAAAACACAAACTGTATTTGAAAATTCCTTTAACTAAAGGTTTTGGCAATAAACTAATTTCAGAAGCTCAAGTACATCAAGTAAAATGTTAACTTTTATGAAAAAGCACCTAGTGACTCAAACTGATTTCTTGATTTTAAGGGGTTGGTAGGTATGCATTCAGGGTTAACAACACATAAAACAGATTTTTAAAATGTGTTTTCATAAGCCTTTAGGGCCATTCATACCATTTTTAAATAACGAGAATGCTGCACTGACCGGTATGGCTCAGTTGGTTGGGCGTCATACCACAAAGTGAAAGGTTGCTAGTTCAATTCCAGGGCAGGGCACATGCCTGGGTTGCGGGTTCATCCTGGGTCAGGGTGTGCGTACAAGAGGCAACCGATCAATGTTTCTCTCCCTCCCTTCCCCTATCTCTAAAAATAAATAAAAATCTTAAAAAAAAATAGTAAGAATGCTTCTCTTTCAAGCTTTCATGGTAATTCACTAGAGAGAGTAAACTATATGACTCAGCTTTTTGTGCCCACTCACACATGCCTGAAGGGTCCATTTAAATTGCTTGTTATATTCTAAGTCCAGGCTTGCAGTAGGATTCTTGTGTTTCTGAGGCTCACAAAGACTAGACTCACAGCTTAGCTCTACAGTGTTTATTTAGCTGGACGTAGAGCCTACATCAAGTATTTTATTGTCAAATAAAAAGCAATCTTCATGGAGATTAGTAACTTAAGTAGCTCTCCAGAGTCTGGTAAATATTTTGTGTCTACTTTTGATCTCTCTTGTCAGGAATGGGTTCTATAGAGTTGTATCGTGGGGGAAGTGTTGTTCAAAGATCTAAAATGTAGTATGGATACTAGAACCCTTGGGGTTCGTGATTACAAGGGAGAAGCCCAAGTCTACCTACTATAATATACCACAATACCATTTTCTTAGTTCCTCCCTCAAAGGAAAAGAAAAAGCATACTAGAGCCCTATCTTAAAAAAGAAAATACTTAAGAATCAGCCTAGGGGTTTCTAAAATTCAGGATCTAAAAATAGGATGAAAAAGGTTTCGAGACTACCCCCGCCAGACACAGAGGAAAGTGGTGACTTTCCCAAACAAAGGCCATTTCCCTGACTGTGGCTTCGTTCACCTTATTTCTCACACACTTGGGCTGTTTTCCTGTTTCACCTTCATCCATCCAAATCTGAACCCACCCTTGGTGGTCTTAATTCAAAAGCCGTGTCCTGCCATTATGGCCCCCCCAATCTCCTCCGTCAGAACTAGCCTTTGTTTCCCCCTTAGTGTACTCAAAGCACTTTGTCATGGTTTGTGCTGCTTTTACATTATTTGAGTAAGTGTATCTGCTCCAGTAATGGTCAACAACTTTTTCCTTTCTTCACTGTCCACTTAAAGTTACTCAATAAGGGTTTATTAAACTGAGCGAGGTGAGTAGGGCTGTGGACTCATATCTCATTCTCGACTCATTTTAGAATAAACTAAGGCAGGGAACCTACAGCAAGCCTTGAAAACTGAGCTAATCGTGGTTTGATCAGAAGGACCAGGTATTCAAGAGGGCTGAGGAAATAACATTGTGATCGGCATATAAAGTGTCTTCAGCTGACTGAAAAGTAATCACAAGAATGCATAAAGGTGTCAAAAGAGCAATTTTTAAAAATCTATACTTAGTGCTGTGTTTTGAGACCAGTTACAACTACTACAAAAATGTCATCTCAACCCTGCAAACTACGATTCAATCAATCAATCAATCAGCAAACACAAATGAGCTATTAAGTAAAGGATATACAGAAATATAAAGTACAGGTCTAGACCCTGCCCTTAATGACTTTCCATTTTAATCAATGACAGAACTAGAACATGACCACATGGAAAGATAACTGACAGTAAAAGCTAGTTTATGACAACTGCCAAATAAAAGAAAAACATGAGATTCCCAAGAACTGTTGAGGACAGCTAATAAACAGAGTTTGGGATTAAGAGAACAGAAGGATGATTTCAGTGAACAGCTAACATCTGAAATTCTTCGTGTATAAAATGAAGTGATTTGACCAGATGACCTCCAGGTTTACCTTTCAGCTCTGAAATTTTATTGTCCTCTTATCACATAATTATAGTAATGACTTGATATTCACTGACTGCCCCTTAAAAGGAGCTTTCTTCTTCCTAATCATTATTAAACGTAACAGCTTTTAAAAAGCTGTCAGTACCCAAATAAGCAGTATTATCAAAGTATTTTAAATATAAATATCCAAAACTGAATGTGATATATCTCATAAGAGGGTTTAATATTTCATAACAGAACTTGAGTCAGAGGCTTCTTTTCTTCATGTCAGTTTCTTGCTGTGGCTTCCAAAATTCAAAACAGACTTTTAAATGGACATTTTTCAAACCTGAAAGATGTATTTTAAATCATTACATTTATTCCTGTCTGTGGGCAGGAAGTGAGTACAATAAACCTGCAGAAGTTCATCACCGTTATTAAAACACTTTTTCTTCTTTGTTCTTTTTAACTGTCATGGCTTTTAAGTCGAGCAGTCACTGATGGTCAAGTGCACAAATGTATTCTGAAGCCCAGCCAAAGTCTTTTTTTTTAGTGTAACACTCAAAACAAGGCAAATATTGGCTTAGTTATGACACTTGTTGTTCTAATACATTAATAGCCCATTGTTCACTGTGGTTGTCTCAACAAGATAATACATTGAAAAACAGCGTTTCCTGATAGGAAGCGAATTCCCACTGTGTGTCACAGGACCCTAGCCAAAGGCTGGGTGGGCTCTGAAGGAGAAACATCAGTCCCCTCTGGGGTTGCATAATGGACCAGAATAATGATTAAATGTTTCTTCTCTCTCCCTTGTTTAAACAGCTTTTTTTCTTCAGCTCCAAATGGCTTTTTCTACAATCTCTTTGACTGATTTTGCTATCATAGGACGGTTTTTCTAAAATGATTTAAAATGTTTTATACAAAGTGTGTTCAACATCCTGTAGGCAGCAATATCCTGTATATTTCTAACTATAGTAAATTTCCTCAGTCATAAATACCACAATGGATGGGGTAACTTGACAAAGAAGGTATCAGGGTGTGTCATCAAGACATACTGTGACCATGTTCGAGGTTAATTTCATACAGGCAATCATTTAAGTCATTAAAATATCTGAGATACAAAAGCTGCAACAGATTTTTATATCTCAGATATGCTTTAGTAGCTAAAATTGAGGCTCAATTAGTCCAAGCATCACAGCTTTCTTTCACTTAGAACTTGATTAGTGAAAAACCAATGTTGCTAACAGACCCACAGACAGAAGAATGTGCATGCACAGTAACTGACGTGCCTAACAAAACACGAAGACCCCTTTGTTAAGTAATGAAAATATGCTTTGTTTTCATCAATTTTCACAGACTCAAATTTGAAGAAGTTTCTCTGTCCAATTCCACTTACCAGTGGATATCAGAAAACTCCAACAATGAAAGAAATGAGAGCAGCTGTCATTTCAGTAGAAGCCAATGAGCTTGTCTGTGTCACCTGGTTAGTACCACCATTTAATGCAGTGCTTGGGTCCTAGAAGGTCCTCAATACATTTTAATAAACTGAGACTTCTGTCAATTGACATAAAAATTAACATGAATGCCAGTAGTATAACTATCTGACATTACTTGGATAATAAGACATAGCTCAGGTTTTAGAAAAGTATACTTATTCAAAGTATGCCAAGCTTTCTACCAAGAAGTTAGGGTAACCAGTCCACAAATACACAGACTCTCTACCTCCAGATCAAGATAACATCTATCTTCCTGTTGAAATTACACAAATCAAATTGTGAAGTTCTTAAACCATTTTGCTTTCAGGACAGCTGTCATTTGACAGAATTACAAGAATAAAATTGTGAAACAGGCAATGCTATACAACCCATGTGTGATGCAGCAAAGATTCCTGCTTCTGTTACTTGATAACTTTGCTGTGAAACTTGATAACTTTGCTGGCAGGGTGATAGTGTACAGTTCACCTCTACGGCTGCTTCCTCAGCACCAAATCAGAAAACTTTAGCTATGTCAAGCAGTATCGATTTTAGCATCCAGTGAAACAAGAAGATGGATTAGAGGGCTAGAATGTGAAAACAATTTAAACAAGGGGGCTGAAGCCAAGCTACAAAGCCTTTAGGATTAGCTTTGAATGGTCAGATTCATTGAAAACTGCAAGGATCCATTTTAAAAACAAACATCACCTCACTTGGAGTCTTTTCCTCAAGTATTCAAGCCTGATTAAAAAAAATTTGCTTTTATCTTTGGAATGGGTTTTATGCTTTTGAAATTGACATTTTACAAAAGAGAGTTTATGTAAAATAAAGTATAATATTCAACTTCCCTTTTTCGATATCCTTAAACTTTTGAATAGCTTAGGCCATATGGTAGGTCAAATAAATTACAGACCACACAATATATACTAAAGATGTTTTCAATTTAAATAACAGAAATTTCATATAATTTAGGTTATATAGCTTAAATCAATACTCCAACAAAAATACTAGGTAAATATTACAGTTGGAAGGAACATAAAACTCAGCTCTTCCAACCTCTCATTTTATTGATGGCATAACTGAGGAACAAGGTGATCTGCCCATAATCTCACACTCAAGTTTCTGAACTTTGGACCCAACGTTAACCTCACTAATCTACTGAAAAACAACCCCAGGGCAGTTCTTACCCACTCCTGCATGGCTAGGGCAGTAGGGCCCTACCTGTGGTGTTGTAGAGGGGGAGAAATTGGGGAGGGGCTTTTCCATGTCCACACAGTACTGTCACCCCTTTCCTGTAGCACCTGGGTTCTGGGTTCTGTCCCAAAGTGGAGGTAAAAGACAACACTAACAGCATAAATACATCTGATAGGGGAGAAAGGGAAAAACTTGGAAATAATCCAGATTATCAAAAAATGTTATGAATAAATTATAGTACACCTAGCTATGTACTGAAGTACTATGTAGCCATTAAAAAGAATGATATACAAGAATGAGGTAGATACATAATGGTATGCACAGTATGATTTTATTTGGATTTTAAAAAAAGATGTCACTCATATTCATAGGAATTTTCTGGGAAAATAAAGAAGAAACTTCCCCCTACCCCTCAGAAGTGGGGCTCAGGAATTAGGGCAGGAAAGACACATTTTGTTATATGCCCTTTGTATTGTTTCACACTTTTACCATGTGCATTTTTAAGTTATAAAAGTAATACTTTTCAGAAGTATATTAAAGCAGAGAAGGGAACTTCTGTACAGCCTTGGAAAAACTCTGGTGAGGAGGATAAAGATGGGGTCTATTAAGGGTAATTTGATATTTTAAATTTAATCTACATGACACATTATATCTAATTCCCTAGAAAAGACTTTCCAGCCTTTTTTATGTCATGGAATGTGTCCTAGTTTTCACTAATACAGTCAGCATAAACAATAAAAAATTTGTATAGCACACCAGAGTAAACAGAGGGGATTTGGGGGCAGTTCTATAAAGCTTGGTGAAAAAACTTCACCCCATTTTCTTTATATTACATAAACATTATAAGAAAAAATAAGTGTATTACTAGGGATATTACTGTTGACTTTCTACAAAACTTAACAAATAAAATCTATTTAGAAACATCTTCTAAGTTCAATATTTAACAACAAACTGGTTGGCAAACTTTGCTCTAGAGCAACTGTGAAAGTCTAATACGAGTAACTGTATTCTCCTGGCCTTCAAAGAGAGAGCAGAAACCATCTAGCTCAATGAATGGAGATCAACATTTTTAAAAATAAAATAGAACAGAAAACAGCAGTATATTCTGTGCTGTAAAAGAGATTTACCAGAGATTAAGTGGTGTGCATGTGGTGTATATATTGGGTCATGATGCAAAATACATTGAAAAAAATTTTGTTTTGTTTTTTAATTTGCTGAGAGAGAGGGAAAGAAAGAGAAAAACACTGATTTATTGTTCTGCTTGGCTGATTCTTGTATGTGCCCTGACGAGGGATCAAACCCACAGATTTGTCATATCAGGATGATGCTCTGGCCCAGTCACTTGGCCGGGGACAAAGAAAAGTTTTAAAGCCACTTACTGAAAGGAATACAACTAATAATTGTACACTGAGTAAAGGAAATGTTTAATGAAACATCTATATAACACTTGTGATGAGAGGTTCACCTAGTTTCCACTTGAAAATTATTTCCTTGAGGAGATGATTTATATAGCTGCTAATTCTACTGCTCAGATATTAAGAATAAATTTCCAATATTTCTGATATACATACACAATTTATTTAAAGCAGAGCTTTAGTTTTCATGTCATTTAGTATTTCTGGAATAGGCATGTGTCTTTACAAAGAATATAAGGGTATTTTAAGTTGGAAGAGATCTTAAAGAGCTAACCCAATTCCAAATTGCACAGGTGAAGAAACTATAGTGTCCAAAGAAATAGCCTCTTGATTCCCAGGCTAGTGCTTTTTTCTATGATACAATGATTTTACTTTCTTCTCACATCCTTATGATGTTAGAAAATTGCTAAACACAACTACTACCAAGTTACAAAGAGGAAGGTGAGGCAAGGAAATGCTAAACAGTCTAAGTCCAAGACGGATGACACAATGTCACTCCTGCAAACCTTATTGAAATCTACCAATTTCAACATTCAGCTTTGATTTCATCTGGGGCAACTGGTTCAACTTTCTGGTATGGAATGGGTGTGTCTACCCCACAAAAGTACACAATGAACACGCACGAAAGGAAGAAAACGGTCAGTGGAGACATCACAAAGCACAGCCTCTCAACATGCCTGCTTTGGTCAGTGCATAATCAAACACTCCACAGGCATTAACAACCCAGCTATGAACAAGAACCCCAATACACGAGGGGAAAAAGTCAGACCCCATTTGCAAAGAAAAATGTGCTGAACATGGACCTCACTGAATAATAATTCTCCTGTAGTTCAACTTACCATTCACGTCACAAACTCTAGAAAGAACACAGAGGCACAGACAAGGCATGGAACAGAACTTTGGGCTGCAACCTTCCACAACTCTTCTGACAAATACCCAACAGCAACAGGACAAAGCATCATTATGACAGAAATAAAGGCTCTTTAGATGCTGCCTTTTTTTCATTCAATGAACCCACTCTCACACACAAAGTTCATGCCATGATGTCTCGCAATACAGTTCTGCCAGATTATGCTATTAATGGGTCCAATAAATTCAGTGTGAAACACAACTTCAAATATTCTTATGTTAATAATTAGCACATTTAGGAGACCACCCAGATTTTCCTTAATTTAAACAAAGTTACCCCCAATACAATTTAAAAAAAAAACAATTCAGTAAATTGCTTTAAAAAAAAAAAGAGCAGGCAAGTGAATAGGAAAAAAATTAAGTTGAGTGATAAAGTCACAGGCTCCTCCCCAAGAATATTGCATGTTGCTAGCAGCTGGCACAAAATTAACCTTATCTATGCTTCCCCCTAAGCTGTGTGCTATCAGTATTACAATAGACAATCCATTACTTACAAAAAAATTGAAGCTGCTGTACATTTCTTAAGCTGGTTTTTGTGTGGCAATTCTGATGCAATGCTGCCCTAAAAATGAACTTTGTTTTAAACAGCGAGATATCCACACTCGGTGCGGTTAGAGCAGGGTGGAGCCCACTCTGGGGGAAACAACACACCCAGGCAGACTGCAGTGAGGGCAAACTGCATGTTAATATCACCACACAGTTTTCAGGGCCTCTGAGTCAAAATTAATTGGTTAATCCTCCTTAAAGAAACAGGGGGAGAGTTCATGTTTGTAGATCAGCTTTCCTGCCATGAAATGAAATCATACTCATTTTTTTTCTTGAAGTAAAGATAAAATGTAAGGTAGGTCACAGAGCTCAATCAACAGAATAGAATGTTAGGTGGAAGTGAACTACTATAAAGGAAGTCCAACCACGCCAACTTCTAAGTTTAGCAACAGCAGCTTCTACATATCTCAAGGTGTTGGCAACACTGTTCACTCTAGAACTTTACTCTGGCCCATTTGGCCAAAATAGGGGGCTTGAACATGAACATAAGCATTATTTACCCTTCTCTATCAGTGCTCTAGTTCCCCTGGCAATTGGAGACAACAAAATCATTTTCTTATCAACTAACTAAGCAAAAACTGCCTTCAAAAATAAGGGGTTTGATTTGTGGACTTCCTTTGGTAGAATATTGAAATGAACACATAAATTATTTTGATTAAAATCACTAATATGCATACTATACTTTGAAAAAATTTTGTAATCACCCACTTTTTAAAATAATTACATGAGAAATCAATAATTTCTGATTTCAATTTTTAAAAATTTATTTCCAAAGAAGATAGTAGGATGTCTAAAATCTTTAATTGGTGTCTAAAATGATTTATCAGTTATTGAAACTGTTATCAAACATCTGATTAGTATTCAAAGTGATTTAACTCAATATTACTTTCTGAATATGCACATTCAGGAACATAACCAACAGTTACTTTTAATTGAACTATAACTGGTGAAATAAAAATGTTTCTCAGCAAAATTCCCAAGCATGTAAAAAAAAATAAGCTATATAATACTTCACATGGAATTTAAAACAAACAATAGAAAGGCTTTGGGGAAAAACCAGGAAAATGTTATTTTTAGTGATGCATGTTACATTACCCTCACCGACAGCTACTCCCTCACACTGGAACAATAAATCAGTCTGGAGTATTGACCATTTTGATATTTTGAGAGAGAGCCTAGAACACCCTCTTTCAGGATCCTAGGGAGGGGGTGCTGACTGATCTAGCCTTTCGCTGAATTATGAGGTCGCTCTTACTGTAAGATAAACTGACCCATTCCAAAATACTCCTTTCATAGTTCAAGTGCCTGATTTAATTACTTTTCAACCATATGTGTAATTATAAATCATGTGTTTGCTCTTCCCCAAACTGAACAACTCAAAGGTAGCGGCATTAGATATTATATTTGAAGAATCCCATCTTGATACTTTTTGGATTTGCACTGCTGGAAATGTCTGTTTTCAAGTCAAACTTCACTTTCGCAGCTGCAAAGGAAATGACAAGAGAAGAAAAACACGGCCAATATATATCAGCAATTAATTCCATCCACAACTGCCCAGCTGTTTGTGCATGGAAGAATCAGCCTGTTTCCTTTTGGGGCTTTCACCACTGAAAATTGATACTGCACATTCAGAGACACAGGCTGTTTGTAACATGTCAGGAATGTGCACAAGATCACACAGAGTTGAAGAGAGAAAATGAAATCCAGATCTAGTTTTCTTGGGACTTGCCAGTAATATTTCATAGCTTAAAAAAGAAAAAAAAAACATAAAATACCCCAAATCACAGAAAGAGCAAAATACATAAGAAAAATATTCTCCCTTCTGAGTATCATCCTTCTAATAAAGAGGGAAAGTCTGCCAATGACATCAGATTTAGTATCAAGAATAGACACTCTGATTTATTGGCACAGACAAGGTGTGACATTCTTAGGAATCCACATGCACCCCGTACGTCAAATCCAGCCAATACTTTTTTCTATATAGTTATTTGCCCAATGTGTAGTTAGACCCTTAAAACAAATCCTTATAAACGTGGAAGTTGTTGAGAACCAACACTTTCACCACAGTCCTGCAGAAAAGCAAGTTTCTCTTGGTTAATTCAGACATCATTTGGCACTCATATACACCTGCCTGTTTCAGGGATTCATGTAAATTTGCAGATCCAATCTTTTAGGCCAACTCTCAAGCAATCAAATTTCTCTTTCCCTCTCGCCATCAGTTTTGTGGATTTTAAATCAAGTACTCTTTGAGTGCTAGAGGCTTAACACCTATAGTATGGCTCAGGTGCAATTCAAGAAGTATTCTATCCCCCCTCTCTTCCTGCCCTCCAACTCCAACTTTATTTCAAATATTTGTTGCATTTAAGTTATAATGCTATTTTGTTGTTGTATTCTCAACATACAACATGTAACTTGTTTTTGCTATGTAGAATAATTTGCGAGTAATTATTGTTACAGAAATTAGAGAAAAATGACTTTTTAAAAACTGATTTTATTTATTTATTTATTTTTAGAGAGAGGAGAAAGGAAGGAGAAAGAGAGGGAGAGAAACATCAACGTGTGGTTACCTCTTGTGCGTCCCCAACTGGGGACCTGGCCCACAACTGGGGACCTGGCCCACAACCCAGGTATGTGCCCTGATGGGGAACTGAACCAGTGACCCTTTTGTTTGCAGGCCGGCACTCAATCCACTGAACCACACCAGCCAGGGTGAAAAATGACATTTTTTAAGTGAAATAACTAAAAACACATTTTAGCTATCTACTGTTTTTTAAAAAAATATATATATACAAGTATCCCATGATTGAATTTATCGATCTAACGTAATTCATTGCTGACCCTTTTGCTGCACAAGAGTTCATGCATTCCTAATTGTCTTACATTCTCAAACACATGTTGGATAAGACTCTGTTTGGGCACCACTAGGGGCTGGGGCTTAACCAGTGAAGAAAAGGTAACTTGCTCCAAATATAAGAGCAACATTCTATAAGCTTCAGAATGAAGGTGCACGCAAGTGACAGAACTCAAATCAGCACAGTGAGAAACTGCCTGCAGCTGAAGTGCTGTGAAGGCACCAAGTGTGGTTTGTTAAAGAAATCCAAGACATCTCAAACGTGTGACAGACTAAAAACAAAGCACAAAACCAAGAAAAGGCTATTCTCTTAACATCATCTGATCAAGGGTATATTTGGAGTGGAAGGAGGAGGAGAGAAGTAGTTCAGTCTTTGGCTGATGGTGACATTAACTTCTAGAATTATAACTATTCGAGACTCAAACGGCCACAGGGATGAGCTCTGCTCGGCAAGCCTCAGTACTGTGGGACATTCAGACTAGCTTGAATGTTTAAGGAAACCTCCCAGCCTGCAGGTTGGCTAAGGAAAGAAAAGGTCTCTCGGAGCTGTTTAAATTAGGTCACTTAAACTCATGACAGTCTGACTAGAGACTGGGGTGGCATTAACAAAGACCCTTCAAGAGCAGGGAAGGCTGTTGATACAAAAATGTCGACTCATTTTAAAAGTGATTTTCTCTGCAACAATTGATTATAGTAATATTTAAAATTTTATGTATATTTATTATTAAAAATGTTTAATATACAGCAAGTTTGGAAGAATTCTAGTAAGAACCAAACCATATAAGTACTACCTAGAATCTATTGTTAACACTGTATATAAAATAAATATAGCCCCTGGCTGGTGTAGCTCAGTGAATTGAGTGCTGGCCTGTGAACCAAAGGGTCACTGGTTTGATTCCCAGTCAGGGCACATGCCTGGGTTGCCGGTCAGTAGAGGGCGTGCGAAAGACAACCACACATTGATGCTTCTCTCCCTCTCTCTCTCTCTCACCCTCTCTCTAAAATAAAAATAAATAAAATCTTAATAAGTATAGTACATTAACACTGTACTGTATTTGTTTATGGCTTTTTTCCTTTCAAAATAAAATTTACATACAATGAAATGTGGAAATGTACACTTGTATAACCCAAATTCCTAGGAAGATATATGCAAAGAACATCACCTTCACCATAGAAAAGTTCCCTCACCTCTTCCCAGGCAATCCCCTCTCCCACTTCCCCAGAGGCAATACTATTTTGATCTTAAAAGTGATTTAAAACAACTCCAAAGAGTTATGCTTTTGCCACCTGTGCGTTAGAACATTTTCCTCTACATCACGTACCTAATACTTGGTTGCACAAAATGATCAGACATGGACAAAATAGATGGAGGAGCCTAAGAAGAAACCATAAAGTTAAAAGGAAGTATAGCCTCATCTGTTCCAATTACTCCACTTCTTAGGTGAAGGGAATACAACTTAGAAAGTCTGGCTGCCTGTACCAGTCATCAGACGGTCAGTAATTTACTGGCTGGGCCTAGTCTAAGGCTCTTCGGCAGCAGCTCTGCACTTCATTTTAGGATGAAAAGAACTGAAGCTCTGGAGATAATGCTGGCTCTGAGGACGAGCTCTCCCACTTACAGGCCATGCATCTTAAACAAGTTTTTTTTGGTTTTGGTTTCTAAAACTCCTTTGACTCTCGGTGTTCTCATCTGTAAAAAAACAAGAAAATCTTAACTCATAAAGCTGTGTGGCTTAAAAGAGATAACCACTGCAAAGTGCCTGGCATGTAGTAAGTGATCAAAGGAAAGGAACACAGGAAGTGGAGGAAAAACTGATAGTACGAAGCACAGTTCAAGAATATGTACATTCATGCGCTGCTTCTAAGGTTCTGTGCGGTCCTTACTCATTTTGTACGTGCAAAGAAAGTAACAGCAAAAGCAAATAAAGCAGAACTCTTTATTCACTACTGAGACAAGCAGCGTTTTACATCTTAAAAAAGGGCTACTTGTTTTCTGCTTGCCTTTCTACTACGACAGAACTGGGGAGGTAAAGGAGGAAAGCACAGACTTTGGACTTCACAGAGACTACTTATACCTTATATACCTTTATCTTCACCTGTCTTTTTATAAATGGCTCCCATTGCATAGCAAGATCTTCCTTTTATCCACCAAGTGAGAATTCAAGGCCCAGAATTCAAATGTAACCTACTTTTCTGATCTACTCTGAAAAAACTTAAAGCTCCTTCATCTGTGTCTCCATAATGCTTTAAACAACAGCATTCCAGAGCTCCTCATACCAGCTGGCTGTTTCCATGGGTTTCCCCTGCTTGAACGGGAGCACCTCTGTATCCAATGACTAGCGCATGGAAACAACCCATGTCTGCTGAATGGATATGCCTAGGTAATGGGTATTCAGTTAAAATGAAAGTAGGGGGTGAAGAAAACTATGGCTGCTGAATGGGTATGCCTGGGTAATTGGTATTCAGTTACAATCAAAGTGGGGGGTAAAAAAAATTATAGCTGAACACTCACCAGCAAGGAAAACAAAGTGTCAGAGAAACAGGGGCAGGGAGATGATCATAGAGCATTTAAAAAGCATGAAATCAAAAAGAGATTAAAAGCCAACTGTGTGCAAACTTTTGTGTTCTCATTGATGTGACTGCTGCGAAGCAGCTGAAGTTCCACTGGAACGAGGCACACTGCTTTTATATACTTTTCCCATGGACCACCCACGACAATCCCATCACACAGTACTATTATGCCCCTTCATAGATGAAAATACTGAGATTCCAAAAGGTTAAGCAAATAGGTCATACAACTAATGGCAATGGAGATAAAAAGTAGAGAGTGATTTTTCATCACAAGTAACTTTCATAACAAGCTAATTTTATGCAGTGTGGAGAGGCTCTGGGCTAAAAAATAAAAAAAAATCAACCAGATAGTTGTGGGACATCCAAACAGTGCAAGAGATGCAGCTGAGGGAGCAATCTCAAGGGGAGAAAAAAGGCCTGGATCAAAAACAAACCAAAGCTGCGGTGGTAAGAGGTGTGTGTGTTCTCTGCGGGAGTAATCATCACGTAACAGTCTGCCATCCTGGCGTTATAAAACCTAAGTCAGAGATGGTCCTAGAAACACAGAGGGCTGGAGAACAGCTGTTACTCTTTCATGGCTTTTTTCCTTCCAAAATAATTGTTCTTGGAAGTGATAAAACAACCTGGATAACTCCATGATAAAAATGCTGTCCCTGGTGCTCATGCTCCAGAAGACGAGAGCCTTGCCAAGCTGGTGAAATGCAACTCTTGTCTGTGGGCATCTCTGGCCACAGTCTGTAATTTCCTATTTAGGAATACCCTGGTTTTGCCTCCCTTGCAAGATGGATTTGTGAAGGAAAGCCTCCACCCTGAAGTTTAAAGCCTCAAATCCCACAGTCCTCTGGCTGAACTCCAACAGGGCACTCATGACACACTGACTCCCAACGGTCTGTTCACTGGTGTAACTCTCACACGTGCTGTGAGCAACTAGAGAACAGGACGTCTCAGGAACTACCTAGTACAGAGCACGTTCAAAAAGTATTATGGATAGTAAACGAATAATGTCCTTGGCCTATTTAACATTTGATGGATGGTTATTTGTTAAAAGAAGTAATCCGAGATTTAAAGAGTAAGCAATTACAAGAAAGGCAAGGTTAGGGATAAGTGAAATATGGTCAGAGGTGAAACAGGTTTTCTTTTGGATAAAAAGGAAAGCTGCCCTGGCTGGTGCGGCTCAGTGGACTGAGTGCCGCCCGGCGAACCAAAGCGTCACCAGTTTGATTCCCAGTCTGGGTTGTGGGCCAGGTCCCCAGTAGTGGGCACGTGAGAGGCAACCACACACTGATGTTTCTCTCCCTCTCTTTCTTCCTCTCTTCCCCTCTGTCTAAAAATAAATAAATAAAATATTTTTTAAAAAGCTGAGATTGAAATTCAATAAATCATTAGGTCAGAAAATTAGGCATGATCCCCATTTAAAATAAAAATTAACTAAACTAGTGAGCTTGTATATGGTATCTGAAAGTTGCCAAACTTGAGGTGAAAAAAAAAATGTGGCTTTGACTCTACCATGGCACAACACTTCCAAAAGCAACATATTTTATTAACCATCTCTTAAAGGAAGACAAAAACTACATTAAATAACAGAATAAACTATAGAATAAAAAATGTAGAGTATCACATACCTTCTATTAAAAAATTGCATTCACAAATAATTTCTGCATTGGGAAAAAGTCCAAAAATGGAACAGAAAACAAGTAAAACTAGAATGCAATACGAACACACAACATATGAAAACATTTATGACAAATGCAATCTTTTGTTAAAAATATTACTTTTGTGATCTCTGGTCAAGATGGTGGTGTCAGTAAACGTGGTACTTGAACCCTCCCATGACTACAGCAAAGTTACAACTAAACTATGGAACAACCATCATTCAGAACCACCTGAAATCTAGCCAGACAGAAGTCCTATAAGTGAAGATATAAAGAAGAAGTCACATGGAGACTGATAGGAAGAGCAAAGATGTGGAACGGGCTGCTCGCACAACTATGTGTGGTAGATACAAACTGGGAGGGATGTCTCAGCTGCAATGGTGCCCCCTGAGCAGTAAAAGGTTCCACACCAGGCCTCCCAGCTAGGGTTTCAGCCTGGAAGAGAAGTCCTTATAACTTCTGGCTGTAAAAACTAGCAGGGATTGTGCCTGAGAAACATAGGGCTTCTGGAGTCCCAGGCATTCTTCTTAAAGAGCCTGCACGTGGACTTAACTCACACGCACTTGCCTTGAGCTCTAACACTGGGATAGCAGCTCAGGAAAGGCAGGGACACAAAGGGGAGGAACGAAACTGACTTCAGGGCGAGGGCTGGAGGGGCAGTTTTTTTCCAGAGAGAAGTGCTGGCATAGCCCTTTGTTCACTGCAGAGTCCTTAGCCCACAGATCTCTGAGGCTGGCGCCATATCTGAGTCTCCAACAATCTGGCTAATACTATTTGCCCTGCCCTGGTGATTCTCTGAGATCTGTCCCACCCAACTTATGTGCCCAACCTAAGCTGTTTCCTGTGGCTTTTCCATGTAAACTGCCTGTCTTGGTTCATGCTTCACACTTTTCCAAAGTCTCTCAAGCAAGCAGCATCTTGACACAGTGTGCCTTGTACCTCTTGCTAAGTGGCCCCAGGTATGGCACTAGTGTTAGCTGGCCTTGGATTGCAGCTTGGCCTCTTCTGGGTACCTCCAAGCCGAGTACAAGTAACCGCCATCTGAAGATCACTTTGTGGCTCAAGCTGGGTGGCCCTGGACAGCACATAGGTGGCAGATGACTTTGGCCTGCACCTCCTGGGAGGCCCCACAACCACCTCCACAAGCCACACACTCAAGGGGTAGAGCTAGTAGGCACCAGAGCCCCACTGAAGTTAAGTCCTGCTCTGTGGGGTCAGGTCCTGCACAGCTGATCCTCCACAGTGGCAGCAGCCAGTACTTGCAGCAAATAGGCCTGTGGATAAATCCCTTCTGTTGACATGGCAACAGCAATCAAGCTCAACTACAACAGAGGTAGATGTAAACAGCCCACATAGGGGGAGCAGTAGGGTGGGGGTGCACCTGGAGTGTACACTCAGGTGACTAGGGACGCTGTGCTACTGGACCCTATAGAATACCTACTATATAGGGCCACTCTACCAAGCCCGCCAGATGTGAAAGCTCTACTGAATACATAGAAACCAACAAAGGGAGGCTGCCTAAATGAAGAGACTAAGAAACATGTCCCAAATGAAAGAGCAGAACAAAACTTCAGAAAAAGAACTAAACAAAATGGAGACCAGCAATCTACCAGATGCTAAGTTCAAAACACTGGCTAGAGGATCCTCAATGATCTCAGTGAGAACAACAACGAGCTGGAAAACATTAAAATGGAACTAGAACATGCAAAAAGGACCCTGTCAGAAATGAAGAATACATGAACTGAAATGAAGAATACATTACAGGGAATCAACAGTGTAGTAGATGAAGCAGAGGATCAAATCAGAGGTTTGGAAGATAAGGAAGCAGAAAACACCCAATCAGAACAGCAAAAAGGAAAAAGAATAAAAATAAAATAAAATAAAAATGAGGATAGTGTAAGGAGCCTCTGGGACAACTTTAAGTGAACCAACATTTGCATCATTGTGGTGCTAGAAGAGAGAGCACAAAAAATTGAAAACCTATGTAAAAAAATAATGACAAAAAAATCCCTAATCTGGTGAAGGAAATAGACACACAAGTCCAGGAAGTGCAGAGTCTTAAACAAGACCAACCCAAAGAGGCCCACTCCAAGACACACCCTAATTAAAATGCCAAAGGTTAAAGACAAAGACAGAATCTAAACAGCAGTAAGAGAAAAGCAGTTAGTTACCTACAAGAGAGCTCCCATAAGACTGTCAGCTGATTTCTCAACAGAAACTCTGCAGGCCAGAAAGGAATGGCAAAAATATTCAAAGTGATGAAAAGCAAGAACCTCTGACTGAGATTACTCTACCCAGGAAAGCCATTGTATAGAATCTAAGGACAAACAAAGAGCTTCCCAGACAAGAAAAAGCTAAAAATGTTCATCACCACCAAACCAATATTATGTGAAATGTTAAGGGTTTTCCTTAAGAAAAAAAAAAAAAGATGAAAAGTAAGAATAATAAAATGGAAATAAATCCATACCTGCCAACAATTGAATCTAAAAAACAAATAAAAGAACATGCAGAAAAGAAACACACTCACAAATATAGAGAACATTCTGAAGGTTGCCAGATAGGAAGAGGGCTGAGGGGGATGGGTGAAAAAGGTGAGGGGATTGAGAAGTACAAGTTGGTAGTTACGGACAGTCATGGGTATATAAAGTACAGCACAGGGAATAGAGTCAATAATATTGTAGTAACTATGTACGGTGTCAGATGGGTATAGATTTATTGGGGTGATAATTTAGTAAGTTATATAGAGTCTAATCACTGGTTGTATACCTGAAACTAATATAATATTGTATGTCAACTGTAATTGAAAAGAAAAAATTATTTGAAGTAAAAAAAAATATTACTTTTGCCTTGATCGGCTCTAAGGGCATAGGACTGTGCAGGCATTTTTTAATTGTTGCTTTTTCTAAATATGAGACAAAATCTTGGTTGGGCAAATATGTTTCACATTTCCAATAATTTACCCAGTAAAGACAAATACCAAATTTTTTTAAATCTTGGGAAATTTAAGTATTCTTACCCCCCAGAATTTGAGTACTTACCTCCAAACACTGCTGTAAAACAGGCAGGTGGCCAAGCTGACTTAAAGGACTTACTTCTCCAACGTGACTTACTTTTCCAACATCAAGCTCGAGAACATGGGCTGCCTCTCCATGGTGAGAACCACATCCCAGCCTCTAAAACTAACGCTCTGAGTCCCCAAATACTACAAGCTCTTTCCAAGACAGGGAAGGAGACAGGTTTAAAAGTTTTCTCCCCATTTTCACTCCCATTCCTCAACCCTTCCAGTTCCACCTGCCCCCAGTGAAATTATTTTTGGATGGTTGGTAGATTTGCCACCTTTCTATTTTCTCAGGCATGATAGGAGGTTTAATTAAAATGAAAACAAACATAAAAACAGAAATGGCCTATAAACACATCTCTTCTTTGTATTTTAGGAGCAGTTAAGTTCACCGTATCACACTTTCTGCCTGCAGTATTACTAAAGGTGGAGAATAATTTGTTCTGTGCCAACTCTATGGGTCTACTGATTTTAATACACTCTGATTTTAGATTTAGAAATTTTATCTTTAAATCTAAGTTGGTAAGTCAATTAATTCATCAACAAATCTACTTTCTGCTTAAGTTCATTTATTCTTTGAGCAACAATTCATTCAACACTTCTTATGTACTACAGTTGAGGGCGTAGTATAGTGGAGAATGCAAAAAATGGGTGAGACATTATCCTTGATCTTAAGCTAATAGCAGCTTAGTCAGTTAAAGGCAAAGGGAGAGACTGCCTCTTAACTATATAGCGCACTCTGTTACTGTGTTATAATAGATGCATTACAGACTCAGAGAATGGAGTCAATTTGGCAGGTTTGGGGGAAGTTATAATTGGAGCTTGGTCTTAAAATGATGAGTAGGTATTTAGGGGAGAGGATGGTATGTACAACCCTGGCAGAAAGAGATGAAAAAATAACATACTTCTTAATAAACTGGAACTTTACCACATAGCTTTAAATGAAAGGAGTGCACATTGCAACTGATACAAAAGGGGAATCAAAATTGTCACCAGTTAGTTAACAGCTTATAGTGGTTTGTATAATTTAAGCTACAGGAACCCTAGGATCTACTAGCAAAGCACACTGTTGTGTCATGTGCTTTTGCTTTCACCCTAATTTTTACTTGTATGCTAAGAAAAAAAAACTCAGAAGTCATTTATATCTTTTTCTGGAACAATGCTTATTTACAATGCCCTAACCAATCAATGACTTAGAAATAATTAAAGTCAATTACCTTGGAGCCATTGAAACTGTAATCTGTTGCCACTCATCATCAAAGGAGTATAAGAATGTTCTAGGTTAATACCAAGGTCAAAAAACAAAGACATGGTCAACCTGTAGCACCAGTACTATGGGCTCAAATATTTAAAAGTACAAGCGCGGCAGATTTAATGAAAGGGGCTGGGAAGAAAAAAGAAAAACACAACGAATCACCAAGCACTGTATTTGTAAGACACCTAAATTCTCAAGCTCACTGGCCCAGAAAGATGTTGACCCATATAGAAGAAAGGTTACTTTAGGGGATTGGAAAATTGGGCTAATCTAATGAAAGGTGAAAAGGACGCCATGTCAAGTTGCTGAGAACAGATAACCCTGTTACTGTTCAAGTTACTATGATTGATGTGAAAATGCCAAAAAAACCTGAAACAGAGAAAGTAAGACAGTATTATTTATATTGTGAATTCTTTACTCTAAGGATGCCTTGCCAAGTTCTTTTAAATAGTAATCTCCCCTGCATTTAATATATTATATTAGGATACAGCCAACTTTTTAGAGCACATATTTACACAGAGCAAGGGCCGTGTGTACTTCATATTCATGAATTCACATCTATAATACCTAATCTCTGACAAAACGAAAGAAAAAACCTCTGCAAAATCTTCAGATTGAGGGGTTTAATCCTCATGTAGGAATTTTGCAACGAAACATGCATCTTTGGACAGTGTATAAATCCCTCAGAATACTTAAAGAAAAGGAAAAGAAAAAACAACTCATGAGAACTGCTCTTCAGCCTCTCGGAGAGGAAGGTGGAGCAGCACAAACACTGGGTGGAAGGAGTAAAGGAGGAGCTGAGAAAGCAGACGAAGAGACCGTGTTAAGGAGCCCGGAGTGGCTGGAGATAAGGAGGATCGAGTTACAGTGGCAGCGGTCTGAGGCCGGGCACACCCACAGGGAGCTATGTGGCTTATTTCAAGGGGGTGGAAACTGAGCAAATGAACAATTTTGGTTTTGTTTAACTGAAAGGTTGTACAATCCCACAAATGGGAGAAGGAAAAAGAAGGGATGTTTTTTCTAATGCAGAAAAAGTTAGGAGGTAATACATGGCTATCACTTTAAAATATTAAGTGAAAAAAGAAAATATATATTAAAATGAAAATTTGAGAACTTTGAGGAAACACAGCGTCAAGTCCACGTTAACCCACAGCAGCATTTCTTACTGACTGGTGGAAAGCTTTTTATCCTGTGGGCTCTGCCTCCTCTAAACAACAAGATCCCCATAAAGCATACTGACAAGCATTTGGGGGTATGTGGATCAGTGTAAAGTTTTTCTTCACTCCAACTTTCAATTTGGCGGCTTATAGAAACAATTCTCAATAGCTAGGTTTTTGAAACTTACTCCAAGATAAGCTGGACTGTGACTGCAGTGGGCTACTTCCAAGTTGCCAAGCCATTAATCTAAAACAGCTCTCAACCTCTTTTAACTGATTCCTGCTGGTCCAATATAATAAATGATACGATGTTTTAAAAAAAGGGGAGTGGGAGGAGAGAAAGAAGGTCTAAACTAGTACCTCTGGAGTTGCTATTAAGTTTGGGGAGAAAAAAAACTGAAAATGGGAAGCAGTAAGATAACATACATTTACTGCTGTATTTTTCACTCATGTGGCTAAAAATTACAGAAAGGGTTTTGGAAAGGCCTTCTGCCAGAAGCAAATTACTTTCTTCAATTTTAAGTTTAACAGTTATTTATTACCTTTGCTACACGCCCCCAGAAATGAAAGCAGGAAAAAAATATTTCAAGCTTTTTGCAGATGATTTATTATATTAATCAAATCTGTTCATTCTTGTAAGCATCCATTAGTACCTTCCCACAGAACTGGAACAAGGACACTGCACATTCAACAAGTGTTGGCCTTTGCTATGACACAAAAGTCAAGATGTACCTGATAAACCCATAAGTAATCAGTGTTTTTAGAAGTCAGAACAGAGCAGCCAGCCGTAGCACTAGGATTCTGACTCAGTTTAAAAACAAAGATTTGTAGCTAGGGCTCCAAAGAGGAATCTAAACATGCATACCTCTTAATATAAAGTCATTATATAGATCATATCATTACTAAAAGATATTCAATAAATAGTCTTTTATTTGAGTAATTAAAAAAAACCTAGACATTTAATTGCATCACAAATAATATAAACAGCTTAAAATTTATGCAAGAATCATAGTTAATTTACTAGGATGAGTAGGATCAGAAGTAAAAAATGGAAGTTGGCTGGTCTCCTAAAATGATGAGCTCAATGTTGTGAAGAAAAAATTGCTAAATTAGAAACCAGGTTTTCTTCAAGACACCAGTTACAGGGGTAGATAGAGAGTTGTTATAGACGCCCAAAACACACAAAGTCAGAGCCTTGGAAAGTTCAAAGGTAGACAAAAGAAAAAAATCCATTTACCAATTAAAAAAACAAATCAAATAACCTTATATCTTTTCCAAAATGCGGAGTGGGGGGAAAAAAGTCTCCCAAGAATCTGTAACAACAGGCTGACCTCCCAAGAATTTAGAATTTGAATTTATACACCAGTATGATCCAGAAAACCCCAACACAAGAGAGTAACACAAGGTGGTCTTAGGTTGGTAGCACCCCCACTCCCACGCTCTCCACTGACACCTGTCGAAAAGGAAACGTGAATCCTGTCTGGAGAAAGGTGCTCTCAAAACAGGTTGCCTAAGGATCCCCACAGATAAATCCCAACAAGTTCAAAATTCAGAATTACCAAGCAAGTGAGTACAGAAACCACATGAAACAAAACTCAGCAGAAACAACAGAGAGTAAACTTTGACGCCTTCCCTCCCAACCCCCAGAACTGCAGACAATGTAATACTGACACACAAAATATAAAATAAGTATTTTTACAATGTTCAAAATCCTTAAAGACAGAATTGAAAGCATGGGAAACAAGACCTTATAAAGGAATACCAGTAAATTTGAAAACTACTGACTATAATAACTGAAAAAAATGAATTCATTAAACAGGAGATTAGACCCAGTGAAAAGAGGTTAAAGTGGAATATAGATTTGGGGGAAAAAAAAAGAACAGCCAGACTGAAGCACAGAGAGAGACAAAAAATTTTTTTGAAATAAAATTTAAAAGAAGAGAGAGACTAAGAGACCGAGGAAAGAAGGTTCAACATACTTGAGGTTCCTCAAAGAGAGATAATGGAAAGGTCATATGGAGGAGATCGTGGCTAGGGATTTTCTAGAGCTTTTCATTGATGAATCGCCTATAAAAGATTAACAATTAGATTTGCAATAGACTTCAAAAGAAAAAAATAAAAGTTGTAAGACACAGAAATCCGTCATCATCAATCATCACAGGGAAACACAAATTAAAAAAACCACACTGAGATACTGCTATCTACCTACCACTATGGCTGAAATGAAAACAAAAATAAAAACTGTTAATACCAAGTATTGGCAAGGATGTGGACCATCTGGAACTCTTAAACACTACAAGTCCTTATGTCAATTAGTACAAATACTTTGGAAAACTGTTGGACATTATCTATAAAAGCTAGACACACACATCCCTGTAATCCAGCCACTCCGCTCCCAGGAATACACTCAAGAGAAATGCAAATATACGAACACAAAAAACTGCACCAAAATGTTCATGGTAGGTTTATTTTTAATACACAAAAACTGGTAAACGATCTGAATGTTCATAAAATGGATTGCATACAATCATGAAAAGAACTATTGTTACATACAACAACATGGGTGAATTTCACAGGAAAAAAAAGGCAAAAGAAGCCAGACGTAAAAGAGAAGGAAGATACTGAATGATTACATCTATATAAAACTCAGAAGGCAACACGAGCCTAAGTCAGCATTACGGCCACATTGCTGGAAGGGGCAGTGTTTGAGAAGGCGCACCGGGGTGTTTCTGGTGCTCATTTCTTGATCTGGCCGAGGTTACACAGGGTGTTCACTTTGCGTTTATCAAACTGTATCTCCTGATTGGTGCACTTTTCTTAATGTATGTTAAACTCACGTTTAAATGTTTATCTGAAAATATTAAAATTAAGGTAATCTAAAAGGGAAAGAAAAACCTTTCTTTTTCTTTGGCAAGAGCTTATAACTTGATGCCATCTTTTCTGTTGGTTAGTTTAGCTCTCCAGAAACATTGTTAAATGCTCTTTCTCACAAAACCAAAGCATTTTCCTAATCTAAAACTCGTATAAAAAATAATGCAAGCTCTCTTACATGTTAAGTCGCATATTTCCTATAAAAACAAGAACAAAGTATGTAATCCATGTAGTTTTAACTACTCAGCATAGTAAATTAAGAGAATCTCAAACAGAGAATTTAGGTCTCAAATCAGCATGCTACATATTCCACTTCCCTACACTAACAATGCAGTGAACGGATGGAATTGTACTGTGTAGCTTACATGATCTCAACGTTCAATCACTGTGGCCCACAGCAATACTGAAGTATTTGTTCCACTGTCTCAACGCATGCAACAGCTCCTCCCATCTTCAGATTCTCATGCCATTTTTCAGTGATCAGAAACATTCCCAACTTGTTCACAAAACATTTAAAGATAAATTAGGACTGTTAGTTATTAAAAATATTAAGACATTATTAAAAACAAAGTAATTCCATAAAATGAAAACAAAAACCCTGCATGGAATCACTATGCACAGTAAATAACCAGGAATTCTTTCCCCCCCTTTATCACTTCTCTGATGAGTTAAGGCTCTGAAATTTCTCTTCAAAACCAACATATTTCAGTGTTATGAAATTTTACCCTGTAATAAGAGAATTTTCTAGATTCTTACTATACAGAAACTTTACACGCATGCTATCCTACTTTTGCCTAACACGGTTTCATGTCACAGTGCAAGAATCTGATAGAGAATGTGATACAGACTCATACCTTTTGGCAGAATGCTACTTTCAGAAGTTAGTGAAGCACAAAGGCTTAGGGGAGCATTCCTAGGGGGGAAAAGATTTAATCTCATTAACTAAAATTGCTATCTTTTTGGAAATTTTTGTGGGTATACTTCATACTTTCAAGGTTTGTATTATCAGTAGTAAAAATCTAAGAGTAACCAGAACTGGATTCTCCAGTTCTAACTCCAATTCTAACTCATAGCATGATTTTGGCCAAGTTACTCTTTCAGCTTCAATTTTCTCAACTGCAAATGAGGGGATAGAACTACATTCCCTCAGAGATTTCATATGATGCTGAGTATACTGAAGGATGCATCTCAGACTAGAAATTTACATGGATGATTATGCTAAACAGAAAAATAACACAGCAACACAAAAGAAAAAGCAAATGTTGGGTTGGCCAGAAAGTTTGTTTGTTTTTTTCCCTTAAGATGGCTCTTATAGCACTTAGTTGTCTTTAGCTTCATTTGAAACAATTTTGTTAGGCTGAATTGTGACAACTGTCCTGTCAGTGTGCGTTTAAAAAAAACTTAACAAAATTGGTAAATTTTTGTGTAGCCATTTTAACACTGAAGATGGAAGAAAATAAGCAGCATTTTTGGCATATTATGCCTTGTCATTTCAAGAAAGGTAAAAATGCAACTGCAATGCAAAACAAGATTTGTGCAGTGTATGGAAAGGGTGCTGTGACTGATCGAACATGTCAAAAGTGGTTTACGAAATTTTGAGCTGGAGATGTCTTGCTGGATGATGCTTCACAGTCAGCTGAAGTTGATAGCGATCAAATCAAGATAATAATTGAAAAAATGAACACTATATCATGTGAGAGATAGCCAACATACTCAAAATATCCAAATTAATCAAGTTATTGGTGAACATGAAAAATGTCTTTTATTAAAGTTCTTTTATTTTCCAATAGTTAATTCTTTATTAGCCAGTGTTACGGTAGGTCTCCATGCAAATGGATATGTTATTCCTCTATAAGCACCCAGATTTCTCATCTGCTGTATTTCAGCTTTTACATGCACTGTAGGAAGAGTTTACCCTGTGGTAAATGTAGCACCAATTTGCTTCACTCCATAAAAAAGTACTTCTTGAAGCTGCCCTCACTCTGTGTTCCAAAGGAAGGCTGGCTACAATCAATCCTCCCACCTAGGCTTCCCCAAGACCAAGTAGCCATAAGAGAAAAGGAAAAACGGTTTCAACCTTTTCTAGACTGTGTGGTACCAATAAAGCGAGTATCATTGAATAAATCAATCCATAAGCCCCCATCCACTACCTACACTGTCAGGCCATCACATCAGCATTACTTGCGTCTGCTTCGGCTGTAGTCTGTGTCCCGCTGCATGAGCCTCATCATTTGGAACACTGAGCCTTCATCCTTTTAAAGCAAACAGGTCAACTGGCTTACCTTCTCTCCTCCTTTCATATAATATATAGTGTGTCTTTGGGAATAACTGACACTAATATAATAAGGGAGACAACTGTGTTTTGTCCAAGCAGAGAGCTCAGGCTTGTCAACGGCAAATACCGCTGAAAGGACCTTAAAGGTCATCTAGTCCAATTTTTTCATTTATGAGAATTCAGAGGTGCCTAAGGGTGTTCCCTAAGGTCACACAGGAAACTTATCTCCTAATCCTAACTTCAGGTCAGTACTCTTTCCATTCTATCAAAGTCAAAGTTGCCACTCGGAAAAGAAGGTTGAAATTGTAATCCTCTCCCCATGAAACACATTAATTGTCATTCCTCTGTATCATCAGTGAAACATTCGCATCAACTGAGATCATGAAAAACTATCTGTCCAATGTCAAGAAATGCACTGATGTGAGCAACGTACTAGTGTTTTAAGCTTAAACAGACGTCAGAATATAAAACAGGAAAGAAGGAAGTTAGGAAGGAAGGGTGAGTTCTGGTAATTAATACTGTTCCAGGGGTAATCAAAGATGTTGAGGATGGTTGTTCTAAATCTTTGACAGAGAATAAAACGGTGGAACTGTTAGCATACAGACCAAGTGTTGGCCCTTTGTAAAGGCACTGTGTGGTTTATAGAAGAAACGAAACTGCTTCAACTATGGCGCTAGTGTAAAACACTCAAATGCTCTTGGGACCTACTTTTAAAAATGTGTTCAGAAGGGGTTTTCCCTTGTCATTCAGTTTTTCCCAGCACACATACCCCATATTTAATTCACTCCCTGCCTGTACCCTAGTATTTAACCATTGTTCACATCCTCAGCTGGGCATATATCCAACCTCTTGCTCCATGAAACACTGGAATAAACTTTAATATATTAGGAAATTAGAAAAATTAAATGAACAGGATGGAAAGCAAGTACATTTTCACACAAAGTACAGGACACAGCTGTGATCTGTCAAGCTTTCAGGACTATCT
This sequence comes from Trachops cirrhosus, assembly GCA_028533065.1. Taxonomy (NCBI): domain Eukaryota; kingdom Metazoa; phylum Chordata; class Mammalia; order Chiroptera; family Phyllostomidae; genus Trachops; species Trachops cirrhosus. The sequence goes on along the minus strand of CM052542.1, from coordinate 143,005,530 downwards.
CCTTAGCTACAGCAAAGTTACAGGACTCCTTGTAGCTGAACAGGAAGTAGCAATTTTAAAAATATAAATGTTCCCAAGCCTTAATTCTACTCCCTTCACTTCACATTTCCAGCACACACTCACTCGTTGACCAGGTCTGTGTAATATACCCAATCAAACAGTCTTAATGAAGTGATGAACTCGATGATGACAAGTTCACAGAATAACCTTTAAAAACATTTTTTTAAAGATTTTATTTATTTTTAGAGAGATGGGAAGGGAGGAAGAAAGAGAGGGAGAGAAACATCCATCAGTTGCCTCTTGCACGCCCCCACCAGTGACCTGGCTCACAACCCAGGCATGTGCCCTGACCAGGGATCAAACTGGCGACCTTTTGCTTTGCTGGCTGACATGCAACCTGCTGAGCCACACCAGTGAGGCCCACAATAACCTTTAATCATGATGTCCAAAATAAAAAACCTGGGTTGGCTGTACTCTTCTGAAGAAACAGGCTGTTGCAAAAAAATTCTAAACCAGCCTTGGCTCTTAAAAATTTAATACTTGTATAGATGATCTTTAGTTTTCCCATTTCTGAAAGTTGTTTCCATAGCACCAAAATATAGCTTAAAAACCCATAATTTCCTTTTGCATCCTTTGCAAGCTACTATGTGAGCTAACAAGGCATCTAACCCAGGCCAAGGCAACAGAGGTGAAAAGGAGCATTTCATAATGCAGCTAACATGTGAGTTATGAATTATGCATATATATGTATGCATGTGTGATTTATAAATTGTAATTTAAAGCGATACAAGTTAGCAAAGCAAAATCAGCAGGAGCACATTTTGGGCACTAGGAGCAGCATGAGTAAAAGCAATGGTATATTTGGGACCAATGATAATTAACAGCATGTCAGATCCTTGATTAGTTTGTAACACGGAAAAGAGGCTGTTAGATGGATACTGAGATGCTGAGTAGAGGTGCTTAGGTAAATCAACAGGAGATCATATTCCAAATGTTCTACACACGAAAATAAAAGAGGTTCAAAACAAAGGAAACAATGATATACTCAAATGGGTGTGTTTAGAGAAGAGAGGAAGTGGTAAGCATTTTAACCAAGAAAACACTACAGAATTACTTTCAAAATAACAACCCCTTTCGATCTCTTGATTTTCCCAGCTTACCTCTTAAATCAATCAGAGGAGGGAACACGAGTGTTGCCACAGCTCTCACAAAGCACTATCACCATGGGTCTGATACACAAAAACAGAGCTAACTTTCAAAGAGGAAGTCACCATCTTGTCAGTTAGATGGTACACATTAGAAATGAAATGGTCAGCTGTATGAAAAAAGCAATAAAAGAACACGTGGAATGGAGAGAAGGAACTCCTGAAATCCTGCCCTCTCCCACAGCAGGCTCTGCAATTTATAAACAGCTGGGAAATTTCCTTTTCACAGGAAAAGGATGACTTCTTCGTTCACATTCAAGTGGAAATGACAAAAACCGCCTCACACAGAAAAAAGGAATTTCCTGAAGGAAGGAGACACAGCACTGCCTTTAAACAAACACACAAACACACACACACAAAGCAAAATATATGCATAGAACAATCAGACCTCTTTTTCAAGAGACACAGGAGAAAATAACTAAATCAAGGAAATGTTATGGTAGAAGTTAGCCTTAGTGGATTCATCATTTTGTCCCAGTGGGTCGTCTTAAGTGCAAATCTGCTTAAAGGGAATGATAAGGACATATTTGCACTTTATATTCATGCAGGTATTTTTATCTATACCATTCTGTAATGAGTATTTAGCCTCAGCTTTTCTTCCACACATACACAAAAGATCCGTGTTTCACAACTAACTTATCACTAGTCCTTACAGTTCAGGTTATTTCAAAGAACTGATGCTTAAATGGTTTATTCTTTAAATAAATTTACACTATACTAATTTGTAACAAGCATATTTGTGATCATTCAATAAAAAGTGTTCTTGGAGTGACTCCTATGCACTAAATACCAGTTCAAATGTTGGGGCACAATGGAGAACAAGCTTCCTGCCCTCAGGGAACTTCCATTATTCACAACTGTGAAGAATATATTTAAAAAATCCCTTTGCCTAAGTCACTACCCTCACACCCCACCTCTTATGAACAAAAACATCAAAGATTCTGCAACTAAAGGAACTCTTAAGGAAATCATTGGAAACTGTTAATCACCTAGTGTTTCCTTACATCACTGACCATAGGAATCCAAATGACTTGCAAAAAGAATCTAGAAAAAAACCAAAATTATATAATTATATAATTCTATCTCCCCACTAGTACAGCCACTGCCCAACAGTCCCTTCGGAAACTGAAGACGACCAATCAAAAGAGTGCTCTTCATTTTTCCTAGACAAGAGGTGAGGGTACTTCTGACGAAGGTTTTGGATTTTAAATGTATACCAGCGGTTTCCAATTCAATATTCTTGTGAATCTACTCAGTGTTGACTAGACAATAAATTTGATTTGTCCATTTATTACTTCCTTCTGTTAATTCTTGATCAGAGCAAATTAACGCTCTAAACCACAAAATTCATTTTTCATTTTCTATTCTACTCCAAATCCTGGAATTATTTTGCAAAATGTTCCACTTCTTCCTAAGGTATAAGGAAAGGTATTCTCCTACGTCTGAAAATTATGTCTACTATTATTTGTGATGAGGGGGAAAACCCCTAATTTCAGCGAGGCAGTCATATTCAAAATAACGTTAGTTCTCAATATAAAAGAATGTCAAGACTAATTTTTAAATCCTTGCTAGCTCCTCCTTGCACTTCACTGCTTTTTATAAATAGTACTCATGTCTGAAATTGATCGTTAAAGGAACCAACTAATTAGAAAACGTAACATTCACTCCAGGAACAGAAATTCTGCAAATGCAAAATAGAAGTCATTCTGGTATGCAAGTTATTCATAGACTAAATATTATATATACATGTAAAGCTCATCAGAACCCTCTTGAGTTATGCCAGCTCAAAAGGCCTCCCCTCCAAACCTAATCCCTAGAACTCAGGGAGAGCGACAGTTAGGCAGCTAGTCAGCTCATTAACAACACTTGAAACTGTGATGTTATTTTGGATTAATGTCTGCTGATTTATAAAAATCTGTTTGCCATTTAACAGTCCTTAGGTCATAAACTCATATATGCTACCACAGGCAGTATATTAGTCTGCATGTGTAGCTAGGCCAAAAGATTTCATAGTGGTTAGCATGGATTTACAGTAAGTGTTCCATTTTACCATTACTGTCTCATTCCATTACGAATATTGTCATGACGGGCTTTTATGTCATCTAATAAAAACATATTATGCAAAGAAAGTCTAAATTAGAAAAAGATTATGAAGCTCCTCCAATAAACATAGTGCCTTCAAGTTTACAACACACTTAAAAAAAGTTTATTTATTTATTTTTACGAAGAGGGGAAGGGAGGGAGAAAGACAGAGAAACAGTGATGTGCAAGAGAAACATCGATTGGTTGGTTACCTCTCGCATGCACTTGCTGGGTACCTGGCCTGCAACCTAGGCATGTGCCCTGACTGGGAATTGTACCAGTGACCCTTCAGTTTGCAGGCCGGTGCTCAATCCACTAAGCCACACCACCCAGGGCTACAACACTTTCATGCTGTTTCATTTTATGCTCAAATCAACTCTGTAAAATTGCACCTCCATTACAGACTAAAATCCAGCAAGGACACAGAGTTAGTAAGTGACAAAATTAGGACTGGAGTCCAAGTCGTCTGATGCCTGTCTCTTTATTCTTAGGCAGGTGAGCTGTCATACTTTAGTCACTTGAAGTTTTAGCTTATCAGTTTTTGAAATCTGCACTTTTCTTAGACATAATATGAAAAAAATCAAGGAAAAATGAAGTTATTAACATTGTAAATATTTGTAGATTTTGAACCTTAGATAATACCATTAGGCCAATAACTTACATTGCATAATTTGGTAACACACTTATATTTCAGTTTTGTTTTACTGTGATAAAAATTCACAATTTTGATAAAACTTACAACTGCGACCGTTTTTAAGTGTACAGCTCAGTGGTATTAAATACACTCATAATGAGTAACCATCACCACCATCCATCTCCACAGCTCTTTTCATCTTGTAAAACTGAAACTTTGTATTTAACAAATAGTAACTTCTCATTTCCCCTCCCCCGGCCCACCAATTCAACTTTCTGTCTCTACCATTTTAACTACTCAAAGTATGTCATGTAGCCCTGGCTGGTGTGGCTCAGTGGATTCAGTGCTGGTCTGCAAACCAAAGGGTCGCAGGTTCAATTCCTAGTCAGGGCACATACCTGGATTGCAAGCCAGGTCCCCAGTAGGGGGCGCATGAGAGGCAACCACACACTGATATTCCTCTCCCTCTCTTCCTCCCTCCCTGCCCCCCTCTCTAAAGATAAACAAATAAAATACTCTTTAAAAGAGTATGACATGTAACTGGTATCACACACTATTTGTATTTTTTTTTTGACTGGCTTATTTCACTTAGCATAATGTCCTCAGGGTTCATTTTAAAGCAAAGTAATGTTCAGAAAGTACTATATGCTATATTTTTTAAGTTAAGGATAATAGTGATAAGTGGCTGAGTGGCCTATGTAAACACATTGATTTATCACTATTTTCTATATATCTACACAATACCAAAATAACAGAACTCCTGAGCAAAAAGTTCAGCAGTCCAATCAAATACTTTGAATGTTTTATTATTATAGCTTATTCTTGTTTCTTGTCCTTCCTGTATTTTTTCCAGTTTGATCATGTCAATGAAGGAAGATTTCAGCAGCATTATAATAATAGTTAATATTACTGGGCACTCCATGAGATGCAAAATACTTTACATGGGTTTCATTTAAGAATGAGAAAATTGGCTCCTAAAGATCACCTTTCTTCCAAGGTCTTGCAGCTACATGGGCAGTAGTTCCAGAATATGAATCCAGGACCTCTAACTCTAAACCCAGTGTGCTGAACCCATTATGGACAAATAATATTAGCATTACCCAAGGGCACTAAAATATTTTGTGACTAAGAGTTATAGCCCTTCATCTTTATACTACATTTCTGAGTTCTAAAAATGTATTATTATTTACATGTCATTCCCTAGAATTTTAATGTTTGTCAGGTACATTTTCATATTTTCCCCAACATATATTGTGCTCTATACCTTAGTTTTTAAATTAACAGTTACATGATTGACATTTTATTCTAAGTCAGTATGTATAAAACGATGTCATTCTTAATGGTCTCCGTGTACAATTATGCCACAGCCAGACATTTTCAGAGCTTCTTTAAAAAATCATAACCATCTCTGTTATAATGGACATCCTTATACATCCAACTTGCACATTTTTTGGAAATAAAATGTAAGGCAAATTCCTAGAAATGGAATTGATGGGTCAAGGGGTGGGCCTGTTCAACCTCTGATAAATACTGACAAATTGCCTTCCACAAAAATTGAACCTAACAGTCTCATCACTAGTGTACATATTAGAATTAAAGTTTTAAAGTTTCATGTACAACTTTAGTTCCAGGGAATCCTCTCCCACTCTTATTTCTATATTTGATGAAAACAATAATGCTCAAGGAAAAGGGATCAGTGATTCTATCGATTTCCCAGAAAAGATTAGACTGCTGATGGTCCGTGAAGTTTCCAATTATTAAGTGATTTTTAAGTAAACAAAAAAATTCAAGCTATAAAAGCAAATAAATAATTCAAATACATTTTATGACACCAACTTTACTACTTTAAATTCATATATAGAAAAAGAACAGTTTAGGGGCCAGAGCATACACACTGGATTCTAACAGAGCATTAGAAACACAAACATAAATATATATCTAAACACCCAAGAGTGACTTTGTAGAATCCAATCCAGAGTGTTTAATAGTAACAACCAAAAAGATATGTTGAGAAATGCTCACTGGAAAGTGGAAAGCTATTTCACATCCCATTATCATTTGCCAGACACCAAAAAAATTTACATTAAGCCCAAGCAGAAACGCATTATTTAATTTACCTACTTTAATTAGTCCTTCTGTATCTGGCTTATTTCTCTTAGCATAATGTTTTCAAGATTCATCCATTTTGTAGCATGTAACAGAATTTCATTTTTTTAAAGATTTTATTTATCTATCTCTAGACAGAGGGGAAGGGAAGGAGAGAGGGAGAGAAACATCAACGTGTAGTCACCTCTTGAGTGTCCCCCACTGAGGACCAGGCCCGCAAACCAGGCATGTGCCCTGACTGGGAACTGAACCGGCAACCCCCTGGTTTGCAGGCCTACACTCCATCCACTGAGCCACATCAGCCAGGGAAGAATTTCATTTTTATAAAGGTTGACTAATATTCTATTGTTATGTATGTATCGCATTTTGTTTGTTTTTTTATCTGTCAATAGACATTTGGGTCATTTCCATTGTTTGGCTATTGTGAATAATGCTATGAACATTGGAAAGTCCCACTAGGAATTTCCAATTTCTCCACATCCTTGCCAATACTTGTTACTAACCATTTTTAATAAGAGCCATCTTAATGGAATAAAGTGATATATCATGATTTTTGATTTGTATTTATTTCCCTAATGACTAGTGATATTGAACATCTTTTCACGTGTTTATTGGCCATTTGTATATCTTCTCTGCAAAAATGGCTGAGTCTCATTTTTATCCTTTCTTGAATTGGGTCATTTGTCTTGTTGTTGAATTGTAGAGTTCTTTATATATTTTGGTTATCAATTCCTTATTGGATATATAATTTGCAAATATTTTTTTCTATTCTACAACTATTTTAATTTTTTGATACATAAGTTTTGATGTATATAAATTTTTAATTTTGATTAAGTCCAAGTTCTCTGTTTTCTTTTGTTGCCTGTGCTCTTAGTATCATAGCCAAGAAATTATTACAAAATCCAATGTTATATACATCTTCCCCTATGTTTTCTGTGAGTTTTGTAGTTTTAACTTAGTTTAGGTCTCTTACTCATCTTGAGTTAATTTTTATATATGGTGTATGGTTTACCTTATCCTGCTGCATCAGGACATCCGGTTTTCCTAGTATCATCGGTTGGGAAAGACCGTCCTTCCTTTATTAAGTGGTATTGGCGGGCATTCCAATCGCAAGTCAACTAACCACATATGCAAGTGTTAATTTCTGGGGCAACAGTAATTTTGATAGTGTCACACTGCCCTCCAAAAAAGATACATCAACTTACATCCCTTCTGATACTGAAGAAGATCTACTGTCTATTTCATCCAAACAGATGTTTAAGAGCAATATAATATGACTTGAGACAGGATATGTTTAATATGATACTTAGGTAATCTTTTTAATAATGTTTGTAAATACTAAGGTAAATCTTTTTGTAATATTTTTGTTTCAAATGGCTGGTGATTCTCATTAGTTGAGTATGATTTTAAAACATACTCACTTTTACTTTACCACGCCAAGATACTCCCAAGATATTCTTTGACTGAAGATACACATGAAACTACTATTTGTATTAGAAAGTGCTAGAATTTAAGTTGTTCTTTATATTTGCTTCTAAGACACTCACTCACTTTTTTGTTCTGCAACTGAGTCTTTTTCCTATGGTTACCGTCTTTTCTTATTTTCCTAAAATACCTATGATAAGTAGCCTGACAAATATCTCTCTCCGGTAGCCCCCTAATACTTATTTAAGATTCAAGGGAGAATAAATATTACAAGATAGGGTTTGCACAAATTTTCCTTTGTAAAAAGATTCTTAAGTGTCTGTATAAAAATTATATAGGTCTCAACCTGAAAAGATTCTGATTTAGAAGACCTGGAACAGGACCCAGCAGCCATTTATACATGTAAAATGCTAGCATCTGATTCTAATGCATCTCCTTGTTTAAGAACCACGAGAACTCATATGACCACTGTGACACTTGTATATAACAGCTCTGCATCACAGTGTATGTTTACAGATGAGCAACCTGAAGCTGAATTAGCCAAGTGACTTGCCCAAGGTCATGTAATAGAATCCAAGTCCTCCAACTATAAATACATTACACAAAACTGCCTACGCCCAACATTACCCAATATCATGGTTGCTAAAAGTGTGTTAATTGGTATGTATCAACAAAAAAAATTTGTTGGAATTATTAAAAGATGATTTGTATAACCATTTAAACCAAAAAATACAAAAACAGTTCTTTTTACACAAGTTTTAAACATATAAATGATCGACCAATAGGAAGACTCTTCTAGCTGCCCTACAGATAAATATTAAAGAGTAATGAATAACATATATTTAGTGACTTTGAACCAACTATCCTTATTATTGAGGCATATTAGGAAAGCGTAACCCTTAAAGTATGTATTACCAAGTGACCTGGGGAACACTCTATTCCATTGTTTTTTTTAGGATGGCAAATGCTTCATCTCAAAATAGCATTTGTGACCTATGGACAAACTTCAATGACTTATGGTACACAGTACTTTGGAATTGCACTGGATCTCAGCACTTCTTGAATACGAATTCTATTAAAATAGCCCTGGCTGGTATTGCTCAGTGGATTGAGCATGGACCTGCAAACCAAAGGGTCGCCAGTTCAATTCTCAGTCAGGGCATATGCCTGGGCTGTGGGCCAGGTCCCCAGTGGGGAACGCAGGAGAGGCTACCACACACTGATGTTTCTCTCCCTTTCTTTCCCCTTCCCTTCCCCTCTCTTTAAAAATAAATAAAATCTTAAAAACAAAGCAAAAAACAAATTCCATTAAAATAAAACTAAAAGAGGGACAAATATCCTGAATTATGACAGTAATTCATTTACTCCTTTTCAATTCCATGCTAAGTGGTTTACATATATACTGTATTTTGCTGCGTATAATGTGCTTCTGTATATAATGCACAACCATGGTTTGCGCACATTATACAGAGGATTATCACACCCATGTGTGTGCTTTTAGATTTAGAGAGAGAGGAAGGGAGAGAGAGAAACATCAATGTAAGAGAGAAAAATCGTCCAATTACCTCCCATACTCAATCAACCAGGATCAAGCCTGCAACCTAGGAAAGTGCCCTGACCAGGATTCGAACCCACAAGCCTTTGGTTATAGGATGATGCTCCAACCAACTGAGCCATACCAGCCAGGGCCATAAGTTTCATTTTTCTACTAAGTATTTAACAAATTTTATTGTAAAAGACTCATAAGAATATCTTCCCTAATTCTCTCATTCCTCCCAAACCAAAAATACTTTGTGCTACCACAGCCGTTGATCTGTACCTTCCTACCACTTCATACTTCACAATGTAGTTATGTAAGTCCACAGCCTATCTTCGCCAATCGACTTGATATCCCACAGGAAATAATCTATTTCATGTTTATCTTTGTATCCTCTATCCTGCTTAGTACCAGCAGTAATTAAAATATTTGCTAAATGAGGAGTTCAATGTAATAGTTGAAAATAGCATCTTAATTTCAAGGAATAAATGTAGGTTTAAAAATTTCCCAATCTACTCTTGGGAAAACTTATTCAGTGGAAAAATGAGGCTACAATGGTGATACTCCTCACCCCCAATAAAGACATGTTCGTTTTACCACATCATTCTTCCCAAGCTATTCATTCTTGGTATAAACATAAAAATAAAAAAGCAGACTGGATATGCTAATCATAAAAATGGAATAACAGCAAAAGGGCCAGTAAAATATCCAGAAACCTTCAAAAGCAAATTACACAGTAAATGGTAGGAATTTGTAAGAAAAGACCAGCCATACTTTGAATAAATAGGGTTGTTAGAAAAAAACTGAGAGATAAATAAATTTCTCTTCATGATAATGTGACAGCTTCTCTAAAATCATTAATTCAGATACAGCTGAACATAAATACTTATTCTCTCAAAAATATACATGTGCAGATTTGAAAACTTTCTATTACATGATTGAAAAATATCAAACAAGTTTGATGGATGTACAAATCCTATTTTTTAAGGCTTAAAGTTATTTCATCATAAAACAACTCATCTGCATTTAAAGGCCAAGAAAACCCCAAGTAAACTGACAACTACTAAAAGAAAAGAAGAGCAGGGAGAAAAGTCCACCTGTAAAGAGTCAGCAGATGGACTGAAAATTGCACTGGTCCAACAACCATAGAGACCATACAGAGCAAGGTCTCCAGCACGAACTTAAACGTAAACAAAATTACTACGCTCTCCATAGGCTATTCCACAGTCTGGAAATAAGTTTATTAAATCAACATTCTTTTTTTTTTTAAGAATTTTTTTACATGTTTTTATTTATTTATCTTTAGAGGCGAAGGGAAGGAGAAAGGGAAAGAAATATCAATGTGTGGTTGCTTCTCATGCGTCCCCTGCTGGGAACTGGCCTGCAACCCAGACAAGTGCCCTAACTGGGAATCGAACCTCGCTCCTTTGGTTCGCAGGCCCGCACTCAATCCACTGAGCTACACCAGCCAGGGCTAAATCAACATTCTTGACCAATGAACCAGGATTAATTATTACTGGCCCAATGCATGCAATTTGCCTAAAACCTGAAATACAAGATAATTCATGAAAAAAGAAAAGTGACCCATTAAAACTAATAAAAGTATGCATTCTACTTTTTTCTCAAAGTTTTAATAACTAGTTTATTATTACTATTTAATATTTTATTTATTTTTAGAGAGGGGAAGGGAAGGAGAAAGAAAGGGAGAGAAACATCAATGTGTGATTGCCTCTCACATGCCCCCTACTGAGGATCTGGCCTGCACCCCAGGCATGTGCCCTGACTGGGAATGGAACCAGCAACCTTTTGGTTTGCAGGCCAGAGCTCAATCCACTGAGCCATACCAGCTAGGGCAAGTTTTAATAACTAGTTTAGATCAAAACTGATTTTCTTTGGTAAATATACCATTTTAGACAGAGAGCAAAATCAAACTGTATTACCATTAGTGTAAGTTTTCTTATGAAATAACTAGATGATGGAAAAACTGTTGAAGTAGTACTTATTTGTCATAATCAGGAGAATTAACTGTGCTTCCTGAGCCTAAGAAGTGAAAAAAAAAAAAGAAAGAAAAAAGTACCAGACAAAACTCAGTTATGAGTAAGATTATTATATTACTGTATTAATGTGATTAAATTAAAATCCACATTCCATGTTATTCGAGAGTACTTCCAGATTAAAAATAGCATTTTAATGGAAATAAATTAATGTTTTCTCTTCTCAAAGCATGCGGTTTTTGTAACAAGGTTTACAAGGTTATTTATTTCTCAGCTCACCTAAACACTTCCGAATCACTTGGTCAAGACTGACAGACAGACATGCTGCCATGATCAAGCCAAAGCGCTTCTGCACTAGCCGAACCTCTTGAATGCCTGGGCTCTGTCACCATCCGGATGCCTTGCTACCACAGTCCTCACTGCCTCCCTCCCAAGAAGATAATTATTTTAATGTGGTTATGTTTCAAATCACCTCATTCTTCATGTTAATGTGGCTCTAGTTTGCCCACAGACTAGGCAGCTGTTTTCTAATTATGGCGAGCTCTGATATAAACAATAATAATGCCTTTAAGAAACAACACTATTTAAAAATGACTATGGAATTCCTTACCTACAATTATCTAATCACAAAGTGTATTTCCAAAGAATGAGGGCTCCTTTTGAAACACATCAAGTCAAAATCTTCAAGGAGGAGATTTTTCTAGATTAGGAAGTTAACAGTGTTGGTCCATGGATGCCAAGAGATTCCATGGATAAACTTCAGAAAATTTTGGATTCTCTCAAATTAAATGTTGTTTTCCAGGAAGAATCCATCGCTTTCATCAGATTCTCAAGTGGCCTGTGACCCCCACAAAAGAAAGTGATATTCACATCTGGTTTCATCAGTACATGTCAATCAGCTGTGGGGTATCCAGCACAAACACCTTGTTGCTGATTGAGGACTCACGTTTGTGAAATATCTGCTTTTTGAAATATATAATGAAACAGACCCAATGTGATCTTCACATTAACATACCTTCTTAATTACTTACTTGCATTTCTTGTACAACAGAGACAGAGCAATGAAATTGTCCATAATTGTGAGCACATCTGTGAAAATGGGCTGTCCATGTGAACATCCTGTTACATGTAATTGGGTAGAAAAAAGGCCTGAGGGCCACTGATTTAAACCAATCCTCTCATTTTATAGATGAAGAAACTCAGGCTCAGAGATTTTAAGTCATTTGTTCAAAGTCACAAAGGAGTCCTGCTGGAATCTGAATGAATCCCTACACTGGTATTTTCTTCCTATGAATTGCAGCTCATAGAAGAATGGTTTGATAGTACTTTAGTTATTTGACAAAGTTCTGCCTTTGACATACTTCTCTCATCCTGCACATTCACTTTGGCCAATCTCATCTGCCTCCTACAACCGGTACTATCATTTCTCCTGTCCTAATTCAAAAACCCGTTTCCAGTTCTGCAAACTTCCTGTGTTCCAGATCTACATGTCACACTGTTCACTTTGTATCTCCCCCTACTGTCTAAAGTCTCTCAACCCCCAAACGATAAAAATAAAACTCGTATTACCCACACATTCTTTCACAGTAGCGATGTTCAACCTTTTTCATCACATGGCACACATAAACTAATTACTGAAATTCTGAGGCACACCAAAAATACACTTTTTGCCAATCTGACCAAAATAACAGGTATAATTTTGAACCATTCACACCAGATGGCTATTATTGTGTTGGCTGCTGTCATTTTTTTACTTGACAATCTAAAGGAAAAGAGGTCAGTACTCCTGACTAACTAATCAGGTATTGTATGTTTTAAAAATGCTTTTGGCAGCACTGATTGAAAATTGCTGTCCTACAGAGATAGAGGTAAAGATAGAGAGAGATCTTGGTTCCAGTTTTCTTCCTTCATGCCAAGAACCTAGGAGTTTCTTTAATCTCACTTTCACCCCCCACATCCAGGCAATAACTAATTCCTTCTGATTTTACCATTCTTCCTCTCCATCCCTGAGACTACTGATTTATTTTAGGCATTCATTTTCTCTCCTGCAATACTGTAATAATCTCTTGGTATTCAAAATGTTATCCCTCAATCTACTTTCAATACTACTGCCAAATGAGATTTTAAAAACAAAATCTGACCACATCTCTCCATTTCCTATAAATCCTTCAATGGCTCCCCATTTCTCAAAGAAGAGAGTTCAAATTCCTTAACATGGTATGTAAATTTCTCCACGATATAATCTTTGCTATAAAACTACTATCTGCTGTACACTGCAATGAAATAATGAATAATTAAATTTGCAATTAGCTACTCCTAATTATGAATGATGACCACAAAAAATTACTATACAAGTACACATATACTAATTGATTACACTGGATGAGTGCTGGGTAATCCTGCCAGGGTCAATCTTTTCAATCATGCTTCTTTCCGTTAAGGTGGCCCATTAATCACCTTTCATTCCTGGCAAAAGTTTCACACGATCTTTTTTCACTAGGGTAAGAAAAAAGGCACATCACATTTTCCACTGAGAGTATTCTCACCCAAACTTCACTCAAGCAAGCATCTCTGGCAATGTCTAACATCTCATTATAAGATAAAGGGTTGGGAATCTGTGAAAAAATCCACTTTCCCCAGTGATTTATTTAAAAAGAACACTGATATTGGTGGTAGGCAGCCTCTAAGATGCCCTGCCATGTTTCCACCTTCCTGGTATTGGCACGTAGGCAGTCCCTTCTCACAAGGTATCGTGACTGATCTGAGAGTGCAATAGCATTTGACAGAAGTGACGATATATTTGCAAGATCCCCCCCACCCCAGACAGACAGACACACACTCCACCGCTTGTTCTGGGGGAAGCCAGCTGCCATGTCTTAAGGACACTCAGGCCTGTGACAAGGCCTATTTGGCAAAGATCTGAGGTTCCCCAGCCCATGAGGAACTAAGGTGTGCCAATAAGTGTGTGAGTCTGGAAGCAGATTCGCCTGCCTCGGGCAAGCCTTCAGATGACTAAAGCCAGCAGCTCGACTGCAACTTCAAAAAAGATCTGAGCCAGATCCTAAGCTGCTCTTGGATTTCCGACCCACAGAAATTGTGAAATGATAAATGTTTGTTGTCCCAAACTGCTCAGTTTTGTTTATTTTAACATTGAGAGTGCTTATGTATGCTTTCCTCTTATAAAAATGAGGCACACAAATTCCTCTCACATTTCATCAGAAATCCATTAAAGCAGCATTTTTCAAACTTGAGTAAAATACAAACTTTTTTAAGCTGTAGGTTTATATAATTTATTTTGTTATATTTTGTCGATTATGCTATTACAGTTGTCCCAATTTTTCCCCCTTCGCCCCCTTCCACCCAACACCCCCCACTCACTCAGGCACTCCTGACACCACTGTTCGTGTCCACGGGCCAGGCATGTAAGTTGCTTGGCGAGTCCATTTCCTATACCATAACTTATATCCCCCTGGCTATTGTACAACTACCTATTTGTACTTCTTAATCTTCTCACTTCTTCACCCATTCCCCTGCACCCCTTCCCATCTGGCAAACATCAAAATGCTCTCTGTATCCATGACTCTGTCTCTGTTCTTCTTGTTTGTTTATTTTGTTTTTTAGATTCAATTGTTGATAGGTATTTATTGATATTTCATTGTTCATAGTTTGATCTTTTTCTTAAATAAGTCCCTTTAACATTTCATATAATAATGGTTAGGTGATGATGAACTCCTTCGGTTTTTTCTTGTCTGGGAAGCTCTTTATCTGCGCTTTGATTCTAAACGATATCTCTGCAGGGTAAAGCAATCTTGGCTGTAGGTCCCTACTTTTCATGACTCTAAATATTTCTTGCTAATCCCTTCTAGCCTGCAGTTTCTTTTGAGAAATCAGCTGACAGTCTTATGAGAACTCCCCTGTAGGTAACTGCTTTTCTCTCACTGCTTTTAAGATTCTCTCTTTATCTTTAACCTTCAGCATTTTAAGTATGATGTGTCTTGGAGTGGGCCTCTTTGCATCCATCTTGTTTAGGATTCTCTGTGCTTCCAGGATTTCCATGTCTATTTCCTTCACCAAAATTAGGGAAGTTTTCTGTCATTATTTTTTCAGATAGATTTTTAATTGCTTGCTCTTTCTCTTCTCCTCTGGCACACCTATGATGCAAATGTTAAAACACTTGAAGTTGTCCCAGAGGCTGCTAAGACTAGCCTCATTTTTTTGGATTCTTTTTTCTTATCTGAATGGATCTTTTTTATGCTGTTGAGGTCCTCACTGAGTTCCATGAGCATCCTTACAGTGTTTTGAACTCCGCACCTGATAGATTGCTTATCTCTGCTTTGTTTAGTTCTACCTCTGGAGTTTTGATCTGTTCTTTTATTTGGGTCATGTTTCTTTGTCACATTTTGGCAGCCTCCCTGTGTTTGTTTCTGTGTATTAGGTAGAGCTGCTATGACTGCCTGTCTTGGTAGCATGGCCTAATGTAGTAGATATCTTGTAGGGTCCAGTGTCAGACTCCCCTATCACCCAAGCTGGGTAGTCAAGGTGTGCCTTTTGAGTGGGCTAAGTATACCCTTCTTTTGTAGTTGAGCCTTGATTGCTGTTGGAAGGTCAATGGGA
This sequence comes from Trachops cirrhosus, assembly GCA_028533065.1. Classification (NCBI taxonomy): domain Eukaryota; kingdom Metazoa; phylum Chordata; class Mammalia; order Chiroptera; family Phyllostomidae; genus Trachops; species Trachops cirrhosus. Next base: position 142,989,933 of record CM052542.1, on the reverse strand, counting down.
GGGATTTACCCAGGCCAGTCAGCTGCAAGGACTGGCTGTGACCACTGACCACAAACCTCCACCCTCTGTAGAGGACCAGCTATGCAGGGGCAGGGTGGTGGTGCTCCAACATGGTCTGTAGCTGTCTAATGGGTATGCAGGCTCTGGAGTTTCCTGGGTGGTACAGGCCAAGGTCAGCACTCACCTGTGTTTTTCCCAGGGCCACTATCTGTGATATTAAACAATCTGAGATGACTGCCACTTGTGCTTGACTTGGAGATTCCCAGGTGAAGCCAAACTGTGAATATAGGTTGGCTGTTGCTAGTGCTGTGCCTGGGGCCACGTAGCAAGAGGAATGGGAGCTGGGGGTTCACTGAGATCAGCAGTTGATTGTTTGAGAGGATTTAGGAAGTTGCAAAGCATGACCCAAGATCAGCCATTCAAATGGAAAAGTCTCTGTTAACAGTTTGAGTGGGCCCATAAATTGGGTGGGAGGAGACTCAGGGGATCTCCAGGGTGGGGCAAACAGTATTAGCCAGGTTGATGGAGTCTCAGATATGGCACCTACCTGCTGGCTCTGCAGCTCTCTGGGGGAGGGTTCAGTAAAGTGACAATGGCCTTTCTGTCTGGGAGAAAGCTGTCCCCCAGCTCTTGCCTTGATGCCAGATCCTTCATTTCCTCCTTGTATGCCACTTGTGCCTTTCAAGTTGCCACCCCGGTGATGGAGCTCAGAGGGAGTGAGTCTGAATAGGTGAGTCTGTGTGTGGGTTAAGAGGAACTATTTGGGATTCTAAAAGTTTCTTCCACTGACTGAGTCCCCAATGGTTTTTGCAGCCAGCAGTTATAGGGACTTATCTTCCTGTCACTGGGCTGGCGGACCTGGTATGGGGCTGGGACTCCTTGCTCCCAAGATCTTTCTCTTCAATTTTTATCCACCACACATGGGTGCAGGACCAGCCTGTTCCGTGTCTCTCCCTCTCCTACCAGTCAGGATGGATGTGGTTTCTTTAATTCCATAATTGTCAGACTTCCATTCAACACGATTTCTTATGGTTCTGAATGATGGTTGCTTTATAATTTAGTTGTAATTTTGATGTGTTTGTGTGAAGAGATAAGCTGTGTTTACCTATGCCACATGGCATCTTGACCAGAAGTCCTACACCAACTTTTAAAGGGGAAAAAAACCAAACACCAATAACAAAACCATAAAAGATATTTGGGAACCTGTTATTTGTGAAAGGTGAGGACGGGGAGGAAGGGACATGACTATGGGCTCTTGGAGTTATTTTACGTCCTTTAGCACATTTTAGCTATGGTTACAGACCACGTCCATTTTCTACGAAATATAAGGGACAGGTATGGATACAGTAGTAAACAAATAGAAGGAACCCATGACAATAACTCTGTAAGAAATGGATCAGTAAGAAAACACAGCGATGGTCCAAGAATATATCATAATATAGGGCTTATAGTTCCGAAATGAATGTAGTTCCCATGAGGTTTATAAGTTCAGCATTTAAGCTTGCTACTTATTGGTAAAGGATCATTACATACAAGGTCTAGAGCTCTAACTGCATTGGGACTTCCTCTACAGGTCAAATGTAACTTTATAATTCTGTCCCACAATAATTAAAGAATGTGTAATTTTGAGGCTGAAAACAGAGAATATAAGTAAATCAATATATAAATGACCCCACACATACTAATCTAATAATTTTACTAATTTCATTGATTGTATTAAAATGATTCATGCTCATTGTTAAACTTAAAAACTACTAGAACAGTTTTTAAAAGTGAAAAAAGTCAACACGAATCTAACAGAGGCAATCACTGTTAACATTTTGGTGAACATCCTTCATACACAGAAAAAGACACATATCTCTTCACATAAACACATACATATGTATGTTCAATTTTACATATTACACATGCCACTCTAACCTACCTGTCTTACTGTGGGAGCCTCCGTCCGCGACGAGGGCTCGTAACCTCTGTCCCTGTGCGGGCGCCAGATGTGGGAGTCTCCGTCCGGTGGAGTCCTCCCAGCCGTCTCGGATGAAATGAGACTTCCAAGACAAGATCTGCTTGGGAAGAAAAGGCTGGCTCATCTCTCAGAGAAGGGCCTCGAGCACCCTTTGCCCTGGGTATTTATGGAGTTCAGCTCACACAGAGGTACACAGTATGCAGGTAAAGTTCATCAATCAATGTCCAAAAAGCTACAGTAATGAAAAACTGACATCATCTACAGATAACTGAAGAAACACAGGGACTGTCTTTGGTCAGGGTCAGTGAGATATATTGATGCCAGAAAGTTGCTGAAGCATGTACCATGAAGTAGGGAGTTTCACTCTCTAGGCTTTGAGCTCAAATGGCTGGTTCATACCAACAGGGTTATCACTAGGCAGAACAAACCTCAAAGGAAACAATGTACATTCTTTCTCAGGCCTGATCTGCCCCCAGGAGCCAACCGTTCTAGTACAAGGCCGCAGCTGCCTCTGGCCTTGTTTTCAGGCTGAGTCAGGCAAGGGGAGCAAAGCAGCCAAGAGATGAGGAGACTTCTTACAGATAGAATGAGGAGTCAGACTATGACAAAGCCGAGGGGTGAGGGTCTTTCTGCCCCTTCTCTATAGTCCCCTAGGTCCTTCCCTGATGGCCCTTTTTTTGCAGCTGTGCCTGGCTTAGGCTCTTACTCCCTTGAGGGATCTTACCCGTCATTGACTAACCAGCCATCTTTCAGGGCCAAGCAGGGTGAAGTGAGGGAGGCAGGGGGTGCTCTCCTGCCAGGAGGACAGGTTCTGAATCCTTAGTGGCTCATGGCCCCAAGGCCTTTTCACTCAGCCTTAGTCGTGGGACCCTTCTGTCCGTTAATGAGGCTACAGTCCCTGAAACCAGGCAGGATGGTTCCCAACATCTTACTTGTGACATCTTTCTAAGCAAATAAAACAATCATCATTGTTAGTAGCTACACTGTATTCCAATGTCATATATAGTAATCAAAATTTACTTGACCAGGCCCTTTCAAACATGTTCACTTTTTTTCTAGTTTTTGATTATTTTACAGATAATTTTCATGCCTATGTATACAACTTTTTATATTTGTGCTCTGTTAGCAAATTATTGAGAGCAGAATTGAGTCAAAGAATATAAAACATTTACACACACACACACACACACACACACCCCTTCAGAAACAGGGCATCAAGACAATGTGCTTTTAAAGAGCCGCTAGAGTAGAGAAGATGTCTTTCACATATGTTTAAAAACAATATGGTTAGCCCTGACCAGTGTGGCTCAGTTGGTTGGGTGTCGTCTTGCAAAACGAAAGGTTGCCAGTTTGATTCCCATGTCAGGGCACTCAAGGCCTGGGTTGCAGGTTTGGTCCCAGGTCAGGGCACATACAAGAGGCAACAAGTGATGATTCTCTTTCACACTGAGGTTTTGCCTCCCTTTCTTTCTCCCTCCCTTCCCCTTTCTCTAAAAATAAAAATATATAATCTTTTTAAAAAATAAAAAAAATATATGGTGAATAATGAGATAGTCTGTAAGGGCTGTATAATATTCCAATAACATTTCATGACTAGGGGCAAATGATAAGTAAATGTTTTAATAAAAATAAGATACAAAATTGTTTTTAGACTGCTGTCCTAGGTTTGAGCCCTAGTTCTTCAAAGCTACAATGGGTTCCTTCATGGTCTCTCCCTTTCTTATTGACTAGCTGGTGGCAAAAGATCCAAGATTCAGTGCAGGATTTAAAGACCTCTGGGATGAAACCATTGGATGAATGAGCCTCGGTCTCAGAAGAAATCCTCTCCCACCCCCTCACTCCCAATCTACACTGAACTGCAGAGTGGAAACTAAACCACGGGATTAGATTACTGACTTTTGGGTGTGTTTATAAGCACATACAGCCTACCCTAATACAATAGGCTATCTCTGAGTGGTTTATTCCTGGTTTTTATTTACTAACTTGTATCTGCATTTTCCAAACATTTTAAAATGAGCTTGTATTATTTTTTACAGTCAGAAACAAACTATTTTAAACAAAACAGTGCTGAATACAGATATGCACACTGTGTATGTTATATGGCAGTAATTTATTTGAATTTATATACATGTTAAATCACTAAAACCATTATCTTTTAAAGACTAAATGTTATATGCTTATTTTTTAAGAAGCTGAACTATGTGGCTAGTTACCACCAGACTAGGCCACAGAACTTCCCTGCATGGCAGTGTCAAAGAGCAGCAGGAGCCTTGGGGCGTGATGGAAACAGTGGCCCAGTGATTGCGCTTAACTGGCTATGTGACCTTGGGCAAGTCCAGGAGATGTTTCATGTCTTACTGTGTACAACTACAATGCTGACCTATACGACCTCTAAGGTCCATGAGCAGTTTCATCCAACTAACATTTTCTTTCTTTATTATGATGCACCTAGTGCTCCTGTAACTCTCTATCCCCCAGAAAACCCACCTGCTCACCCTCAGAACTCAGTATCTGGTTACCTCTGATTAATCATGGCCCAGGTGGCAAGTCAGATTTCAAAAAAGGCTATCTTATTTGTGGCTAAAGCAATAGTTGCTTGAAGAGGATAGTCTGTTTCTCTTCATGTAACTTCTAACTCCAGCATATTGGCCATGACACTACTTTCTATTGCTGGGCAATGATCTTCACACCCCTCCAAAGAATATTTTGATACTTTAAAAAGCCAATTTGAATTTAGAAGATCACATATATGACATTACCCCAGAAAGTGGGAAGCAGCTAGAGGCACATCTTGTTTTATTATTTCACTTCATTGTTCTTCACAGATCTCATGTTTTGTAAAAATTAAACGCAAGACCCTCCGCCAGCAAAAGGATTATGACCCACTTTATTGCAGTGATCTGGAATTGACCTGTAATATATCTGAGGTGTGTCTGTATTTAAAAATTAAAATGTGATAGTTTCAAAAGGAAGATGTACTTTCTAAACTAGGAGAGGGGATGTTCACATGAGAAATCCTCATGTAGAGAAAGTATATGGAATCCCAAGCCAGGTAAAAATACTGTCCAGTTATTATAATATTGACTCCACTGTACAATACTGCCTCACTATAGATGGTTAAAAAAATAAAGGAACCAATGTAGAAAAAGCTCATAAGAAAAGAGGGCTTCTGGGACAGTGCATAACAGAAGATGGTAGGTTTTGATGGGGACTATGGTAGCAAGAGGAAGGAAAAAGAAAGGAAAAGAGAAGATTCAACAGGATTTCCTAGTCTTAAACTAACAGTGGTTCTCAAAATTGACCTTAGGCCAGCAGCAGCAGCATCACCTGGAAACTGGTTAAAAATGCACATTACTGCCCTGGCTGGTGTAGCTTAGTGGATTAAGGGCGGGCCTGTGAACCAAGAGATCACGGTTCGATTCCCAGTCAGGGCACATGCCCGGGTTGCAGGCCAATTCCCAGTAGGGAATGCACAGGAAGCAACCATACATTGATAATTCTCTCCCTCTCTCCTTCCCTTTCCCTCTAAAGATAAATAAATAAAATTTTTAAAAAAAAAATGCACATTACTGACTCCAGACCTAATGTATCAGAAAGTGTGGGGGTGTGGCCCAGCATGTGTCCAATGCCTGCTAAGTCTGAGAACCACTACCCTAAAAGGATTCACGCCAGCACTGGGAGTGGAAAGGACAGCAGGTCCCACTACAAGCAGCCTACAGCTCCATCACGGCGGTTTCTGTTCAGTCAGCCAGTCTACCTTGGCTTGAAAGCTTTTGGGCCCACTTCGGCGGCTGAGCAGCTAGCTAGCTCTCCTTTCTGGTGGAGTTAGTTATCGCTGATCTTTAGGCTTCCTAGTTCGTTATCACTCTAACCTTCAGGCTTCCTCACCAAGCCTTATCCTTTAGGATAAAGATTGTTCTAGTGGGTCTGATCCTTAATACTTGTATGTCTTTTAAAACATGGGGTGCTGATGGGGTGGGGTTGGGGATGGAGGTGGAATGGGAATATCAATGGAGAGTTATTAAGTGAAGCTGAGTGGATGGGCCCGCTGAAGAAAGGAAGCCATATGGATCCGTATGTTCCATAAGATGGTGTTATGTTCCAGAAGGAGTAAGTTTAAGGGTCTTATACTGTCTAATGTAACACTAAGGAAAATGTTTATTTTGTATTTCAATATGAAAGAGTCCCCACGTCAATTCCATTTGGGGTTCCATGGCCTAGTCATAAATACTACTTAGCATTAAACATGCCATTTTTAGTTATTTAGTAAATGGCAAGCCAAAGCCAACAGATACATGGTTTTCCAAATACAACTGAAAATAAAATATTGTCTCATGATTTGGTTTGGTGGTTAATGGTAAGAGAACTATTTCTTTTCCAGTAGGAGGTTACATTTATGTATTACATGTCCCAAAACCTGAAGCACGGCTGGTTAAGCTTTTTTTAGTTTAATTTATGCTCTGGCACAAACTGAGAAACTTGAATATATTTAGTATTTTTCTATTACTCACAATATGACACAACTTTCCAGTTTTCCAACCTGGGGATGATTCAAGATCCACATTTAGTTGTAACATTTTAAAAATCATTCTCAGATGTCATTTTTAAGAAATTCATGGACAGTGAAGAAATGTTTAAAATCCTTGATGTATATGCACGTTAGAGAATATCAAAGCCTATATTTATAGGTTTTGGTATTGATAAGTAATTTTTTTATGCTTAAGAGTGTCACTACGTTGACAGTCGCAAAATAGAATTAATTACATGACAGTGTCTTGGGTTACTGAAATCTTTGATTTTCCTAACAGTTCAAATGAAAACAATTACCAATAGCTTAACTGCTACTAACATGTCACTTTACCTAATACTTGAATTTAAAACAACTACATTGTTTTAAATTTATAGTTTAAATTAGAAAATAGCTTGTTAAAGAAATTACCTGGCTTTTTAAAAGTAAATATATTTTTATATTTATCAGTCTTTGCTATGCTAATGTGCATTATGAACCTTTAAAAAAAAGAGCAGAAAGTTGTTTCCAAAACATTTGGAATAACTTTTCCTGGAAAATCTCTTAGAACTAATGATCTACAAAACATACCATGGGAAATGCTGCTCTGGGACATGAGGTTTCTGATGTGCAAGTGACAATGTATTATTCTTACACAGGGCTAATCTTCAGACCTGCATATTAGTTCTGCAGGTCTAATCCCATCTGTTTGAGTTCTTTTTCAAATGTGCCAAGTAGTCTTTGAGGATGCCTATCTACCTGCTTACCTTAAAGTATTAGAGTTTATTCTACACAGAAAGTTAGTTGCCCAAGTTATTAGGTTTAACCCATCTGCAATTTCAGTATCTTTCTTGTACATAGAGATTAAGGACAATCCCAGGAACTCAAAAGAAATGAAAAACAAATGAGTACAATACAATGAACTTACTGTGCCTGCTATTTATTATTTATAGAAATGCATGAAGAATTTGTGCTATATATATTACTATGTTTATACTATACACATTTTAATAAAGCACATGAGAATTTTAAATTAAAAGTTAAAGTATAGTAACTTTAAAAATAAGAACACTGCTCCTGCTATGAAATCCATTCCCCAGAAATGGGCTGTTCTGATTGGTACAACTGATCTGCCAGCTGGATGAATCCCAAGTAAATTTCAAACTGGCACTTGGCAAATGTCCCTGTACCCAGCATTTAACATGGAACACAAATTAAAGATGTTTTCTGTGACTGCTCTGAGAAGCAAACGATTATATGGTAACATGAATATATCCAACTTGTCCTCTTTATGTTACGTTTGCTAGATGGGCCGTTTAAACAATACTTCAAATTCTGTGCTTGAATTCTGTTTACATCTATTCTGTATTAGTCTGTTGGCACTAACTCTGGATTAGGAAAGACTGACATCTGGTAGTTAGAGCAACCCTTTACTAGGTCGGAAGCTGACGACCATGGGCCTCAAAGAAATGCAAACCAGGTTTATTTCTATGAATATATCAAAATCTTCTTTTCAGAAATAGCCATTCAATAGGGCTTTTCACTTAAAAGAGGACACCGTGTGTGTACTTTTGTGCTCATACATTATATAATTGACCTACAAAAGTCAAGTTTTAAAGGGGGTTAAAGAGATGAATGATTAAATTAAATAAGTACTGAGGCCTGCATTCCCTTCACCCACAAGGCTGCCACTGTCCCGTTTATAAAGCCTGGGAATGAAAGCCAAATTAGCCCTATTTAAGTTGGCCATTTAATTTAACTCTCACTTCTCTTAATCATATTGTGGGTGTTCTTGGGGATATGTTTTCCCCTCTCAGTGAAGGTTCATGTAGGCAATACTTCAGACGAAGAGTAAATACCTAATGGTAAAAAACAGTAACAACATGTATACAGCATAGGAACACACACAAAGTTTTTAAAATGCATCACAATCTTATTAAATCATAAAAAAAGCCAGACACATAGAAAGACAATTATAATCTGAGTCTATAATTTCCTGAGATTACCTAGTTAAGGTAATGATCTGGGAAAATTGAATCCAGACCACATAGTTAGAAATTTTATTTTCTTTCTAGTTTATTTAGAAACATTATTAGAAACATTAGTTCCTTTTCTTAAATAATAGTATTTTACAGTTTACATAGCTTTTAGTATTATAAATATAACGTACTTATACAGGTATACAGGGCTCTGTAGTCTGAACTTGCCCAAACCTCCCTGCAGCCTACCTCCAGGCTAGTTTAACTCTCTGAACCTCTTTGTTCTTCCTTTTCTCTCCTTATCTTTCCAAAGTCGCCACCACTTACTCGAGCTTAAGTGAAGGCAGCAGTGAGTAAATGCAGTATCCGGCCTTCCTGAGCACTCATGAGTTATGATTACATCTAATCTAATTTACAGACTAGCATGCCAATACGTGGACTATTTCCCTTTGCTCTCATTCTTAATGCAGCAATGTCAAGGACACAGCCATTAAGAGATGACCTAGGATTATATAAGACTTATCCAGCTCAATATGTTTATTCTATCCCATTACTTTACTTCAACCCTCTGTCTTATAAAAAGCCCTTTCCTTTTATGGCCAATCTCTAAAGTCTAAAATTTGATATTCCCGGTATTTAGCAGAGACCTTTCTTGCATCTCTCTCTGAAGACATCCAAAACATACTTTGTTGATTGATTTTCAAGGTGGGGGAGATGCTGTTTCACAAGAGGCTTTGAGACGATCTCTCCTGTTCAACAGGTTGTCAAAAGTCTCTCCAACAGTGTCTGGACCATCACTAGGTACCGGACAGAGGAAGAAGGTGGCCTGAAGTGAAGGGCACTAAAATTATTCACCAAGACAAAGGAAAACAAGTCAAGGGTCAGTCAACACCATTTGTCAAGAAACCCTTTTATATAGAGCACCTTCCTTCAAGCTAAAGGACACACAGTTAATGGAAAACACGAGGAGAGCATAATATAGCAGAAAAAACAATGGCTCCAGAACCAGACAGACTTGGGTTGGAATCCTGACTGTGCAAAGTCACAGTATACCTGAATCTCTTTCTTTATCTTGTAATATCAATCTTGCAGTACTGATGTGAAGATTCAATATTTTATGTCAAGTACCTGGCACAGTATCTGACACATGACAGGTGCCCAATTCATAGTAGCTATAAATTTAACTCTTTAAATCATGTCTTCAAGAAGGTGGACATAAATTAGCAACCATTAGAGGTGGTGCTGGAGTATTTTTTTTAATATCTCACGAATCGCCAGAGTTACAGAAGGAAGAGAGGGAATGGCTGCTTACAGGCAACAGCTCTCAAAACAACCCTGTAATACAAGTGGCCTAGCCAAGTCAGCTGGAATACATGTAGCTAAGGCATCCTCGGGGAGCATTTCCCTGAACCTGTGCAAGCTCCCACCAGTTAAGACCACAACATAAACTCTCTAGTTTTTATAACAGAATTGTCCAATAGAAATATAATGTGAGCCACAAACACTTTGAAGTCTTCCAGTAGCCACATAAAAAAGTAAAAACACAGGTGAAGTTAATTTTAATGTATTTTACTTAACCCAAAATACCATCATTACAACCTGTAATAAATATTAAACATCAAGTTATTTTATATTCTTTTTCCTCATACTAAGTCCTAGCAACTTAGTATGTATTTTACACACAGCCTCGATTACAGTTTAAGTGGCCAATAGCCGCACACAGCTCGTGGCCACCATACTGAGCAGTGGGTCTCTACAATCCTGGCACCAAACCTGGGCCAAGTCCAGAGAATCGATCCTAATTCTTGTTATTCTGCAATCTTACTAGAGACCTTAAAAGCCTTGTTACTTAAAGGTCTCACTTTTAAAATGTAAACGTCTCTGGAAAAGCAGTAAACTAATCAGCTACATTTCAACAGGGATTATCTGAGACAGATTAGCCATCTGGGGAGTCCAGAGGGAGGGAGGAAGCAAAGGAAAGCTAAAAAGGGGGTGTTGAGAAGGGAATCTTAAGAAAACCAAAGACCTATTTGCCTAGTTGACAGGTTAGCCTGGATCCATGCCACTTAAAATCATCTCACAAATCTTCCAGGTTGCCAAGCCCTAGGATACTGTAATCACAGGACACCTGTATGCCAAAAGCTCTCTCAGTCACCTATGACAAACATATACAGAAGAATATAACCAGCAACAGCTGTTGGGAGCTGCAAGAAATTGGTAGAGGAATGCCAATCAGATCAATCGACACCATTTCTTGTTTGCTCATTAGTACAGTGTGTTCCAATCAGGTCAGTGTGTTCAACATTCCACAAACCTGAAAAAAATAAGACCTTTGTAAGGGGTCACTAGAATAATGCAAAAGTCTGGATAATTTTTAAAGCTCATAATGTTTTATTTCTGAGGTGTTGTGATATCCCATGCACTTGAACAACTATGCCTTTGGTTATGTTAAGTTTGTTAAAGTTCAACTGTAACTGTAAACGACTTTCAGTCAGGTAAGAAAAGTCTGTGTTATATGCTTTGCTTTTTTGCAATTCAAAAAGTACTTTCTAAGTATGTAATGTAAAGTGTAACCAGATGCTGTCGGCAAAGAGCTCGATTTTCAAATGTGACTGATTTCCAAGAACATTCCCATAGATACGGCCTACACAGTGGGTTGAGTATAAAGTTTTGAAAGGCTCACATCTAATCTAATCATCTATTCAGAGCTCTTCATGCTTTCCCAATGTCAATGATGTCTCAAATTTTCAAATAAAGTAAATTTATCAAAATGTACAAAAATAAAAAATATACACATTGAGGCAAAAGTAGTTTACAGTTGTGAGCATGCAAAAGAGTTTACTCTTGTATTATTATTTATTAATAATTGTATTATTTTCCATATAAACAACTGTAAACCTACTTTTGTCCCACCTGGTATGTATGACTGAAAACTCCCTCCTGCTAAATTGATTCAGAACACGCCATACAGCTAATGTCATTTTATCTAAAAATACAAATTGATGTTAATGCCCGAACAACAGGTCACTTGCATTATAACATCCAATTCAGTCACAGAGTGAATTTTCTTCCACTTAGAGAAGTTTTCTTTAGTTCCACCTACTACACAAGTTTATAATCATTAGTATACTATTAATTGGAAAGTTGGTCATTCAAAAATAGATGTGAAACACATTTAAATTCCAAATTGCAATAACCCTTGTGATAAAACCTAAGGAAACAAAAAACAGTACATTTGTATCTTATGAAGGAAAAAATAAAAAGAATTATCTTTAATAGAGTTTTTTCTCTTAACTGAAATAGATTTAGAAACATTTACAGATGCTATTTTAACTTATTAATGGAAAAAGTATACTGAAATAAAGTTAATTGGAAAAATTCATTTCTCACTATTTAAACAAAGTATTTCACATCATCACTTTCTGACCCTTTCAGATAATGGTCCTGAATTAAAACCTCAATTAACCAAAATGCTTAGGGGCTAGTTTGTTCTAGACAAACATTGAATCCTAGTCAATACAGTTACACGGGCTAAATTTCTTTAAAATTTTCCAACATACATTTTAAGCATGCTTCCTTCCTTTTCCTCTCATTAGCAGGGATTTGGGAGTAAGGGATATAAATTAGCAATAATCATTTATTAATTTAATATAAATTTTCTGAGCACCTCATCAGTACACAGGTCATACTTTATGCATGTAATCTTATTTTATCTTCACAGTAACTTAAGAGCTGGAGAGTTTTATCCCAATTGTACATGTCAAGAAAGTAAAAAGGATCAGAGAAGTTAAGTAACTTGCTCAAGGTCAACAGGATTCTAAATAACATGTGTCACACAGCCAAACCTGTCCTATTTGGACTACCCAGCGCTGCCTCTTCCTTTCTACCCCACCTCTCTTCTCTTAAGCACAACCAACTGAACTTGCCCTCTAAATTTCTCACTCAAAAACATTTTCGTTTCTTCAGAAGTACTCATTTTGATTATCACATTATAAAGGCCAAAAATGGTTAAAACCATCATGGCTGAGAATGGCTTAATGTTTGTTTTTCTCTCTAAGATGTTTCATTTTCCACTTAATTACAGAAGAGTACAGTAGAGATGGCAAGACTTTGGTGCCCCAAAACAAACTTCTAGTAGAAGACTCCTCAACACTGATGTGGGACAAAAGAGAAAGATGTTCTAAGACTATGCTGTCCCACTTGGTAGCCACTAGCCATATGTGACTACTGAGTACGTGAAGTGTGGCTAGTCTGAATTGATATGTGCTATAGTAAAAAATACACAGAGGATTTCAAAGACTTGGCATATAGAAAAGAGCAAAACATCTCATTAATTTTTCATTGACTCGATGTTTCCATGAATCAATATTTCATTAATCTTGATTACACGTTGAAAGATATTTTAAAATTGTGTTAAATATGATTAAAATTAATTTCACGTTTCTTTTTTTACAAATGTGGTTACTAGAAAATTTAAAATTTACATACACATTTCTGGGGAGGGGACAGTTGTCTAGGGACTTCCTATGAGACTTTGAACTATGCAGGCAGTTTGTTCAAAAGCCATCTCCTGTACAAAAGTTGTCCCTGAAGAGAAGGCCCAAACCCTTATGATTAAACCCTCTTAAAAGAAAATGTAGTAGGTGATCAAAAGAAAAACACTTTGGGGAGACCCATATAACTTTTCTGATCGTAAATAGCAAATAAATGTACATTCTTATAGTAGTAAGCCAAATAAATGTATCCTTCTCTTCCATGCTTCCTCAAATCTTAAAAGCCATCATTCCAACTTCCCTCTCCCTCTTTACTGCTTAAGGCTTGTGAAGATACTACAGTCTTATTGGGGCGGTCAGTTGTAAGGTATACAAATGTCTAATTGCTATGTGGCACACCTCAAACTAGCATAATATTGTTATATCATCTATAACTGAAAAATAATTTTAAAAAGATAGTAGGGTCTTCATTCTGAATACTGATTCTAAGCACAGCACAGTAGACTAGGAAGATATTGGGGTCAATATGCACTGACTTCAGGATGCACCAGTACGTCCCCAAAATGCATTTGTATTTTAATCATTTGGTCCTTCTCTCATCAGATCACCCAAGGAATTTCAGGCAATTGAAGTTTCTACTTAATAGATATTTTATTTTCTATAAACCAAATTCTCAGAAAAAAGCACTAGTCGAAGTTTATAAAAATATCAATAAGTAAATGAAAAGAAATATTACATGGTTTTCATAAAACTGAACTACAAGATTTTTAAATACAGATACTGTCACCATGAAACACAGCTAATCCCCAAGCAGTTTAAATCAACTTAATAAAACACTGAATTCACAGTTCTCCAGTAAATACCTTGACCTTGGACCTACTTCTATTAAAACTGATTTAAAAATAGATTGACATCTTTTACATTTCTAGTAAGATCGAAAGCAATTATATTTTATTTAGACCCCCACCATAATAATGAATCTCCTCAGTTTCTCAGAAGGATATATTATAGACGGCCTTTTGAAAAAACAAACAAACAGACAAAAACAGGCTATCCTGAAAACTGCCTTCTAAAACTGTTGTCATGAATCAATACGACAGCCAAACATTAAAAAAAAAAAAGCAAATCTGATAGATTCCATTCAACACCCTTGGTATCATGCAACATAGATAAAATGCATTCTTGATGGCTAAAATCTGTTTGATAAATGAGTTTCACCACAAAATTAGATTAAAACTAACATTTCTAATATGACCGATTTCTTCCTTGACTATGTCTTATGTAATGGCCCACTTACTTGAAAATAATAGAAGATTGGGGTCATAAGTTCTATAATCTATTTTACTGAAACAAATGACCTAAAACTTTCTTTTCATTGGAAGGTGAAACTGTTTCTCATTTAAATATGTTCTCTTCCAAAAGAAAATGTCAAGGCAGCCAAATACATCTAGTTTGAATTTTCAGCATCATGTTCCTAAACATGTCAGAAACATTTACCACATACATGGCTTGCATCAGTGAAGAGCACGCAAAAACTGGAATACACAGAAGATCAACATAGCTTTTTTGTCAAGAAAACAAGAAAGTTCATATTCTAGACTTTTAAAATAACTTCTTCACAATACTTTCCTGAATTCAATGAAAGCTGTAAAGAAACCGAAACCAGGACAGGTACCAACTGTTTCTTGAAAAGCATCTTCAAAGATGCATTCTCCCGAAGAGAATGAGGTTTCATCCTGTCGAAACGCTGCTCTAGGGAAGGTCAAATGGAATTCTAGGGGACACCCTCACTCCAGAGCTGCCTGGATGGGTTAAGAAGGCTGGTAACGTGGTCAAGTCACAAAGCATTAGATTGAGAGTCAGGAACATTAGTTGTGAGTCTAAAACCTGTCACTCCACTCAACCAGACCAGGTCCATCATACCTAAAAGGAGGCGGGGGCTCCCAAAGCTCTATGAGTCCAGAGTTCATTCCCCTCCTTCCTCCTATTTGCCTCTCCATACTTTAGAGTTTACAGAAAATTCCTAGTTCATTCATCATAAAAAGCCTGAATGACTCACACAAAGGACGAATTTTAGCATTCACAACATTATTAATTTATTTAATACCACTGACTGTACACTTAAAAATGGTAAATTTAATGTTAGGTATATTTTATCAAAAATACTGGAAGACAACAGACACCCACGACTCCAAAATGACATCAGAAGACACCCAGAGACTCCAAGATGGCATTAATTGTACCAGTGAAGGGAAAGAAACTCATGGATGTTAAAACAGGGGAGTGCCAAGCTGGATCCTATGCAGGATTTCACCCCTAAAGGTACTGTTGGAGTATCTCAAAGAGGTTACTACTAGTATTGCAACAAGCATGTCAGTGTGAACAAAGGAAGCATGCTGGAATTTCTATGGTGCTGGCAGCTTACATGTTTTTCTTTTACTTCAAAGATGAGGCAGAACTTTCTTTACTCGTGCATCTGAGGACTTTCCTTTTCACTGCTTTTGGAGAGAGGAAGGGAGAAAGAAACACTGCGGCAAGGGAGAAGCATCAATTGCTTGCTTCCTGAATGCACTCAGACAGGGGACCATAAGCACCCGGACCAGGGATCGAACCCTCAACCTAGGTATGTGTGCCCTGACTGGGAATCAAACCTGTAACCCTTCAGTTAGGGAATGAGGCCCCACAACTGAAGCTTACTGGCCAGCCAGGGGTTACATGCTTTTCAACTATTTTTCTTCCAGGGAACTCAAACATGAGTGGCTTTGCAAGGATCAGTGAAGAGGGCCCAGTGTGGAGGGCACACTCCACAATCCTGACCATGACCTTCTTTGCCTGGCAGCACTCCTTGAGGAAGTGCTGACTAATGAATCCTTTCATATCCTAATTGAGAATAATGCCTGATCAAAGATGACTGCTACAAAAATAAAAATACATTGGAAATTTAAAAAATATGACTTCCCGCTCTGACTGGTGTGGCTCATTTGGTTGGGCATGGTTCCACAAAGCGAACAGCCCCCGTTTTGATTCCCAGTCTGGGTACATGCCTGGGGTGCAGGTTCGATCCTTGGCTGGGCTCCTGCAAGAGGTAACCAAAGTTTCTCTCCCTCTCTTCTTCCGCCCTTCCCCTCTAAAAATCAATAAAATCTTAAAAAATAAAATAGGACTATCCATTTCCCCCAAAAGAACATAAGACTATTATTTATAGTTTCTGCTT
Source organism: Trachops cirrhosus (assembly GCA_028533065.1). NCBI lineage: Eukaryota > Metazoa > Chordata > Mammalia > Chiroptera > Phyllostomidae > Trachops > Trachops cirrhosus. Next base: position 142,973,777 of record CM052542.1, on the reverse strand, counting down.
AGTAGTTACATTCTATTAAATACCATCCACTCCCCCAAAAAAGGTAGGAAACCAAGTCCAGTAATAGCAAGTTTACAGTCAGGTCATTCCAAAGTTTGGGAGAAAAATCTTATGATTTGGTGAGTGGCTAAAAGCAGAGTCAACAAAATAATGTCAAGTACTAAAAAATTAAAAGTAAAGTTTTAAAAGAGGTCCAGTTCTAGCTGGCATAACAGGGTAGATACACAAAGATGGAAAAGGCTGACGATTCCTCACCTCTTCTGTGCCCTCCCTACCAGAGGTTTTTCTGGGGGAGCCCCTCTCACACTGGAATTTGCTTTGTTAGCATGCGTCATTTCCTAAAAGTTATTTGCCATTGCTTAGGGTAAGATATGAGTAAAGACGGTCACAATTACCATGTCCCACTTTCCATATCTCTGCCTTAAGTGGGGGAAAGCTAGGAAAACACACTCATTAATAAAAAGACACAATGGATCTAGAAACCACACTTAGGAAAAGAGAGCAGGGTATTTCCCCAGGTTGTTCTGGGCCTACAGCTATATTTCTTATGCAGCAATTCACTACCAGGTGTAGGCAGGCTAAGTCTTGATTCAGGAATTTAAAAATAAACAATGAAAAATATCTCTGGAATAATATACGAGAACGGAAAGCTGGGGTGACGATTAACTCTTCACTGTATACTCTTTTGTGTCTTTTGGATTTTGTTCCACCTCTTTATATTTTTTACTCAACAATTTCAAATTTTAAAAATAAAATGGATTTTATAAAAATGTGATTCAAATAGTAAGTATACCTTAGAAACCAAGTTAATAAAATCATTCTTGCTTTTAAAAATCTGAGTGCTCTTTACATTTGATTTTAAAACTTTTAATTGTATTTTATGTTCACAAAGTTGTTTTAATTTTATTAAGTTACTTTTTAATAAACAGGTTATTTTAAATATTATTTAATGTTTAAAATTTTTAAGCACGAAGGCAAGCTTATATCTGGTACTTTCTCTGATCCATTTATAACATCACTGTGTCCTAGTACAGCATCCTCTTTGTTATATGTCCTATTAAAGTGAGCTACAAACAAAAATGACCATCATGCCTGTAAATAAGCGGTGAGCCAGTTGTTTTATCATGCAAATGTGCAAAAAGTCTCACTGCACTGGATTCTCCACTGAATTTACACAGCAAAAGCAAATGATTTTGCAATGTGCTTCTAACTGTTACTTGTATCAATACACATGCACCACATGTTTACTTTTGAAGTTCTGAGATGAGCCACTAAATGTCATCAAGGGGAATCTTTAAGATGGCACAATGACTTCCTGCAATGACAGCCTGTAATATTTGATATTGCAATGCTCAATGTCTTCAATTCTTTTTATTCCATTACACAAAAATTTCAAATGGTGGACAAAAACACAGCATAGAGAGGCAGTTTCATTTGGAAACAAAAAGACTATTCTTTAGCCAAAATGTTGACTATTCAACCATTTCCAAATGCACAAACGAAAACAAATCTGAAGATTAGACAATTGGGTAATAGCTGACAAGTAATAAAAATGAAAGAAAATTAAGAAATGGTCAAGTTTCTAAAGTCTTTTATGTATGGTAAGGAAAAGATACACTCAAGACTTGCTGAATCTATCTAATTTCCAGTAGTACAGGTTTATCCTTCCTCTGTCACAAATCACAGTACTGGACACGGAGTAGAACATACATGCATAACTCATAGACACAGACAACAGTGTGGTGACGGCCCGAGGGAAGGGGGGTGGCGGCTGGTGGAGGCAGGCAGGAGGGGTGAATATAGAGACATCTGTAACAGTGTCAACAAAAATAAAGAAAAAAATTATGGTAAGAGGGAGAGTAAGACACACAAGAATGCATATAACATAATTCCATTCATACAAAAGTTTTTTTAATAAAAAGGACAAAACTAGATAATACCCAAAAATGGAGTAAAATGCAACATTTAAATTTCTATCCTACGATCAAATGTCCCTTCAACTCTGCATTGTTCAGCAAAATATAGAGATTTGTTTCCAAAATATCCCATTCTTCCCTTTCTAATCTCAAATCCATTGCCTTTGTTCATTTGCTTATCTCTAAATACCTCCTAACTTGTGTCTTTGCCAACACTCTGTAACAACATTCTTCACAACACCAAATCTCACACACATCTTAATATGCCTGTCATCAGCTAAAATAAATGCCACAGAATAAAATCTAAACTTCTCAAAATAGCACCCAGGGCCTTCATGATCTGGTTCTTTTAACCATCCTTTCCTGCTCTTTCTCCAGCCTCATCCATCCCACAGAGCCACAAGCCTTTACATATTCTATTAACTTGATCTGCAATTCACCCTCCTCTTCAACGTTTGAGAGATTCTCTAAAGACCAGCTAAAACGAACTGTGCCTCCATAGTGAGAGGCGCATTTCCCTTCTCTGTGCCCACCTGCACTCCCTTTAAGTCACTGGTATAGGGTGGCGGGTGCTGGCATCTGCTACACCTCTCTTCCCTACCCCAGTTCTTGTCCAGTTCACATATGCTTCCCTTACAATGCTGAAAACAGATCAAACCATTCAAATAATAATGAACCTCTACTCTCTAGATGTCTCCATTCTAATAAAAGACTATATAAATATCATCAACACATTCACAATAAAGTTAGGGGGTGAATTTTATGGTATATGAATTACATCTTAATTTAAAAATAACACTAGGGTAAGAGGCAAAAGAAAGTTAAAAGCAACCCTTTCATGTTCTTCAACAGGCAACTCTTTAACAGGTAATAATGTTTTATTTGTTTTTTAAATATATTTTATCGATTATGCTATTACAGTTGTCCCATTTTCCCCCCTTCATTCTCCTCCACCTGGCACACCCCCTCCCACCCATATTCCCCCCCTTTAGTTCATGTCTATGGGTTATGCGTATAAGTTCTTTGGCTTCTACATTTGCCCTACTATTCCTACCCTCCCCCTATTTTCTACCTACCATTTATGTTACTCTCTGTACCTTTCTCCTTCTCCCCCTCCCACTCCCCTGTTCATAACCCTCCATGTGATCTCCATTTCTGTGGTTCTGTCCCAGTTCTAGTTGTTTGCTTAGCTTGTTTTTGTTTTTGTTTTAGGTGTGGTTGTTAATAACTGTGAGTTTGCTGTCATTTTACTACACGTTTTTTATCTTCTTTTTCTTGGATAAGTCTCTTTAACATTTCATACAATAAGGGCTTGGTGATGATGAACTCCTTTAACTTGACCTTATCTGAGAAGCACTTGATCTGCCCTTCCATTCTAAATGCTAGCTTTGCTGGATAGAGCAATCTTGGATGTAGGTCCTTGTCTTTCATGACTTGGAATACTTCTTTCCAGCCCCTTCTTGCCTGTAAGGTCTCTTTTGAGAAATCAGCTGACAGTCTGATGGGAACTCCTTTGTAGGTAACTGCCTCCTTTCTCTTGCTGCTTCTAGGATTCTCTCCTTCATTTTTACCTTGGCTAATGTAATTATGATGTGCCTTGGTGTGTTCCTCCTTGGGTCCAACTTCTTTGGGACTCTCTGGGCTTCC
>CM052542.1:142941954-142969714 GCA_028533065.1 Trachops cirrhosus | reverse complement strand
TTCTTTATTATTTGTTCGAATAACTTTTCCACTTGTTGCTCTTCCTCTTCTCCTTCTGGTACCCCTATAATTTGGATGTTGGAACGTTTAAAGATGTCCTGGAGGTTCCTAAGCCTCTCCTCATTTTTTTGAATTGTTTCTTCATTCTTTTCTGGTTGACTGTTCATATCTTCCTTCTGGTCCACACTGTTGATTTGAGTCCTAGTTTCCTTCCCATCACTATTGGTTCCCTGCACATTTTCCTTTATTTCACTTAGCATAGCCTTCATTTTTTCATCTAATCTGCAACCAAATTCAACCAGTTCTGTGAGCATCCTGATTAACAGTGTTTTGAACTGTGCATCTGATAGGTTGGCTACCTCTTCATTGCTTAGTTGTATTTTTTCTGGAGCTTTGATTTGTTCTTTTGTTTCAGCCACTGTTTGTCTTGATGTGTGCCCGCTATGTAGTAAGGGGTGGAGCCTCAGGTGTTCACCCGGGAGGGGCAACCCACATTGCTGGGTTGTGATGCTGTATGTGGGGCAGGGGTCCGAGGGGGAACAATGGCACTTCCCCCACTTCCCACAAGCACACTGGGCCGTTCTGGTGCTGATTCCCGTGTGGGTGGGTTTGTGCACATTCTAGGACCCCTTGGGTCTCTCCAACGAACTCTCCTGTGAGGCTGGGAGTCTCCCCCCGAACCTCAACCCCCACAGGTGTTTTCAATCAGTGATTTGAGGCTTTATTTCCCCACGCTGGGACCCTGGGTTATGCAGTCTGTCCCGCTACCTAGTTTTGCCTGGTTTATCTGCTCGAGAATGTGGGACGACCGGTCCACCAGCTGCCACCGTGCACACTGTGCTGCCCTCCACAATCCGCCACCTCGCTGGGTCCTCCAGCCACCGCTTTGCCGACAGTCCTCTCCGCCCCACTACCGGTCTGGATGAGTGTTTGTCTTTAACTCCCTGGTTGTCCAACTTCCATACAGTTCAATTTTCTGTCAGTTCTGGTTGTTTTTTGTTTTTAAATTGTTGTTGTCCTTCCTTTGGTTGTGTGAGGAGGCACAGTGTGTCTACCTATGCCTCCATCTTGGCCAGAGGTCCTCAACAGGTAATAATGTTTTTAAGAAGGTAGATATCATCTTGAGTTGGCAAAAAACATTATTAGGTATTGCGTTATACATATTTTAAAATTATAGGTATGGAGAAAAAAATTAAACCATCTTTATTGACTTAAGACCTTATAAGATAGCTCCTACTGTCTAAAACCTATGGAAATGATCATCATAAAGCTTTCTTTTGCTTATCCAGGTCAGCTCCTATAATTGGGTGATTAAAAAAAATTTAGACTCAACCATGCCTTGCCATGGGTAAGATCACAAACTGCCCACTGATTTCTACCTGAACGATCAAAGTATCTTAACTCTGCCTCTTTAAGCAAATCAAGCTAAAACAGGTTTAGTGCAACAATTCTGCTTCCTCAACTTTCTAATGCAAAAGCAGTTCTATTTTAGAAATAAGCTCCAAATAAGTTGTTTTCATTGTTCTCATGTACATGAATGCACACACACCCTTTTTTACTGGTATCATTTTTTTAAAAAATAAGAAAATTCACTCTTTTAAATTGTCCAAGTTCTACAAATTTTTCATCACCCCAAAGGAAATCCTAGTACCCGTTAAGCAGTCACTCCCTATTTCCCCAATCCCAGCTGTTGGCAACCACTAATCTGCTTTCAGTGTCTTTGGATAGGGAGGCCTATTCTGTGCATTTTATATAGATGGAACCCATACAATATTGGCCTCCTGCATCTGGCTTCTTTCACCTAGTATAATGCTTTCAAGTTCATCCATGTTATAAAATATATCCATGCTTCACTCCTTTTCATGACTGAATAACAGTCCATTGCACGGATATATCACATTTATTTGCCCATTAATCAGGTGGTAGACATTTAGGCTGTTTCTACTTTTTGGCTATTTGAATAATGCTGCTATCAACATTGGTGTGCAAGTTTTTTTATGTGAACATATGTTTTCACTTGAGTATATGTAGGGGTAGAATTGCTGGGTCATAATGATAACTTACATGTTACTATTTTTAACCATTAAAGCACATTAGGTTTTTGAAGAACAACCAAACTATTCTGTTCTATATTCATACACATTTTTAAAGGGCACTAACAACACTATTTTTATTTGCACATTTTGATTGAAAGCAAACTGTTCTATCTGTAGAGAAAAAGATTTCCCTTGGGACCAATTGTCCTTAGAAGTTAAAATAAATTCAAGGCTTTACGAGATAGAATAAATACCTTCAATGCATAAAGATGTAAAGCAATACATCAAACCCTTATTACAGCAAAGTTTATTCTAGCACCAAAGGAATTAAATATTTTAAAATGAAAGAGAAAAAGGAAAAGTCTCAACCGTATACAGTCAGCCAATTAACTATGCACTGATTTGTACTCATAGCGACTTCCTCCTCAACATCTCCAAACAGGGGTCTAGTAGACATTTCAAACTCAATATGCCTCAAACTGAACTCCTATTCTCTCCCACACTCCAAACTGGTTCCTCCTCAAACTTCTGCCTAGACTCCAAACCTTGGTGTCAAGTTTGACTTTTTTCTCTCACATGTACCCCCATATTCCAGTTGGTAAATCCCACTGGCTCTTATATAATTAAAAATACCTAGAATTCAATCAATCCCACCATCTTTACCAGATACATTGATCTCACAGCAAGGTTAATGCATCAGTATGGGTCTAGTGTCAAAACACAGCCAAAAGAATTGTTTTAAAACCTATGTCATATCAAGTCCCACTTCTGTTCAAAGTCCTCCAGTGGCTTCCCCAACACCCCTCCCTCATTCTGTTTCACCCAGGCCAGGCACACTTGGGCCTCAGGGCCTTTGGGCTTGTTGTTTGTTCCCTGTTGCCATGATCTTCTTCGGCGCATCACATACATCTCAAGTCTTTGCTCATATGTCACCTTCTCAGTGAGGACTCCACCTCATCACTCAATTTAAATTTGCCATTACCACCTCTAAACACTCTCTTTATCTTCCTTCCCTGTTCTATTTCTCCATAACATTTACACCCATACGGCATATAGTTTAGTTGGTTGTTTGTATTTACCTCCAAGCATGTAAACCTCATTAGGGCAAGGGGGCTTACTGCCGAATTTTGAGCACTTAGAACAGGACCTGGCACATAATAAGTACTCAATGAATAAAGTGAACAAATGATAGGAAACATAAAGCTGCTCAGAAGAGATCTAAATAGAGGTCAGAAAAATATTTATGAGGAGCTAATGTACTAAACATAAAGTTAGGATGAAAATGGAAAGCACCATTTCTAGAAAAATATGCCACAATGTGTCTATGGTTTGCTATCCTTGCTCATTTCATTGTTTTTGAAAAGGATCTGCCCATTGTCCAATGCCAAGAACCCTTAGCTTCTGAAGAAATGAAATATTCTGGGAGTTGACAAGTTCTTGAAGTGATAATGTCCTTTTCTCAACTGCCACATCTATGTAGAGACAAGGACTTTCACGGCCTTGGCCTTCTATCAGACCCAGTCCCCAAACCTTCATACAGTACAGTCATAGATTTCTTGGCCACCTTCCAACTAAAACCACTAATTGTTGAATTCACCTTCTTTGGAAGTACAATCACAGAATATTCAAGCTGTGGAAATGAATGTTAAGATGATCTTTCTTACTCCCTCACATATTTACATATAATAAAACTAAAGTTAGAAAAAAGGAAATAAAGTGACTTGCTCCAAAATATCTTGAATAGTTACACTAAGTATTGTCAAACGGTCAGTGATACACATTGGCAAGTCTGAGAGTATTCAGATACTTTGGAACAAATCATCTAAAATCCAAAACCAGACAATGTTATTTACAAAAATTAAGTAGAAATGATTATATCTCATAATATCAACTCTATCTATACACACATTAAATTCAAAAGTTACAACAGAGTCATCAACAGAACTATACTCTAGCATTCAGCAAACAAAGTAAATGATGAAAAAATTTAGATTTTTTTAAAAATGTAAACCTCTTCCCACAGAGACTTTCCTTGTCCAGTGGTAGGAATGATGAGAATTGCTAAACTTTTTTTTCAAACAGCAACTTTCCTAAGCATCACTAGTAGTACAAGTACGTTTCTATGAACTAGGCATTTTCATGTGGGGTTCAGAGGGAGCATGGTTAAAATCTGCACATTGTTCTTCACCACCATCGTCACCCTCTCCACCCACCCCCAACCGCTGCAGTATTCTAATATACTCCCTAGGGAGGTATGTCCTTGGCACTGTTACTGATAGGACTACGTTCCAGCCTTCAAGTGACTTACTATCAACTTGATGACTTAGTTATCAACTATCTCCCATCATGTTACAGAAAAAGAAGTATTATTTTCATGGACCGTAATTTCTCATCAAACACCTTTCCATAGCCCACACCTAGTGAAATCCTACCATGTCTTTCAAGGCCCACACTTGTTCCTCTTTCCTGGGAATCTTTTTCTGACCATCCCATCTATGGTGCTCTTTTCTTGACCAGATGACCTGTGACATTTGTTATCTGTACCTGTCATTCAGTATACATCACACACTGTCAAGTAACATCTCTTGTACTGCCATCTTAGATGTAGCTGACCTTTTCTATGTTTGACTTGAAAGTCAAGTCAAAATCCCAAGAAGTTATATAATTGATATTCCTATGGGGGTTTCTGGAAGGTAGAGCACTAATCCTCTTACATACAAAGGGGAAGAGTCAGAAGCCCTAAAAAAGTTATTAGGCTTAAAGTACACAGCACAACCATCACTGGACTGCAATTTTAGAAGCTTTGGTTATGTGAAACCAGTAATTCCCACCCTTTCAAATAAGGATGGCTTTTAGTGTTGAAATGTTTTCAAAACACAAAAACACCCTCACATAGTAATCAGGTATTAAATATCTCTTAATTGAGAGGGTACATGTATTCAAAAGTATATATGAGGTATGGCACTCATTTGATCTACAGAGCATATTTGGTGTGCACAAGAAATTGAGGTTCCCCCAGGACCTCAGACTGGTACTTGGTTGAATTTTGGTCCACTGTGCTGTGGACATGGGATATTACTGTCGTATCAAAAAGTATTGCTACCTAACAATATTTAGGAGCAAGCAAAATATAGAAAGACAATTAAAACACACCCAACCCACTCCAAACCCAGCATAAAACCCTTCAGTAACTCCCCATGGCTTTGAAGTGCCATATTTTAAGCAATGTAGGAATATAATAAACTTTCCTTGTGGTTTAGATTAATAAATAATATAGCATAAGGAACAAAGAAATGAACATTATAGACAAAACCAACTAGCAAATATTTGAAGGTCCATCTTGAATACAATTCCTGACTCTAGTGAAATTTTAGTCCTATTTAACCACTTCATCACCCTCTTAAAAAAACAAAAAAAAATCCATGTGTTCCAACAGAGGCAGAAATATTATTCCAATCTTAGTTCAAGTCTTTTGTGTAGTCACCAATACGAACAAGCTTAAACTAATTAGCAATAAAGCATAGTGTTTAAAGGAAATTGGCCCTGGGCTCAAATCTTGGCTCTGCCACTTATTAACTGTATAATCTTGGGCAAGTTACTTCAGATAGTTTACATCAAGTGCTTAACATGATCCTTGACTGGTTTTAAGGGATGAGAAAAATAGTTACTGATTAATTAAGTAATTATAATAGATATAACAACAAAGATATTGTTCTTATCATAACAATTTCAAAGCTTCCTTTCAATTCAAGTGTAGGTTCCTTCTTATCTGGCTGCTGATAGGGCCATCCCAGGTGTCCTAAATCTCCACTGACCTATTCTGGTTCTACTACCTCCAGTTCTACCTTCAGCTACGACCGCATGCATTGTCTGGAAATTTGGAAAAACTTGACCAAAAAAAGAAAGAAAAATAAAAAACCAAGAGCCCACTTGAGTAAACCAAAAGAACAACAAAATCCACTTAGCAAAAATGAATTCACTCAAGTAGGAATCACTGCCTTAAAAACTGAGGCAAAGCAAAAAGCCAACAGAAAGAAAACAGTCAAGTCTCTTAAAACCCTTAGCTCTAGTTAAGCAAATGATCTCTTTGATGATTTTAAGCCCAAACAAACTTGAAACATCATCATCACTACTGTCTGCATGCACCATCAATAACCAGAACCACTAATGACGTATGCCTCATTAAAATAATTTTCTTTACCACTTTTAAGTTAAAAATGAGTTCACCATTGCTATGCTATTTTTAAATACAAAGTCTCAACAACTTCTTAGTTTCTCCTTCCCCATGCATTTCAACAAGTGGAGAATTAGTTCTTCATCATGTGTCTAGGCCTCCTGCTGGGAAGCATAATTAAAATTAAGCAAGCAGCAATTCCACTTGGTCCCAAGATTCTGTCAAATCCTTCAATAAAGCTGAGTCTGGTTTCTCAAAGCCAGATGAGAGTTTCCTAAACAAAACTTGGGGCTGCTCAACTTGACCAAGGCCATTCAGTAGATGGCACTCTTCCCTTTGAGCCCAAATTAAACAAGCTCAAAGAAACATGTTCTTTGACATTCAGGTGTGATAAAAAGCAGGGATTCTCTCTTCAAAGTACTTAACTGATAGTCACAATCCCTCCAGAAATACATTCATCAAAAGCAGATGGTCCAACCAGACACTTTTAAAGAGCCCAGGAAAGTTCAGATTATAAAACATCAAACACGACATAAAATCACCTTAACGTAAGTGATTACCAAGTAATCAGCTTCTCAGAGCCTTCACTATTTTAAGTAGATTCACTGTTCTTACTCAGGCATAAAATGTTCCTTCCCTATTACATTCTACTATAGAGGTGACAGCCTTTCAGTGGCCAGCAACCAGATCCTCACCTACCTATTGAATATTTCATTAGGGTATTTAACTGCAACAAAATGTTTAGAGAGCTGTGATTTTTGTCATTATCAATATTCACTATGACTAATAAAAGATGTATTTCAACATTTTTTGGTTGCAAATAATTTTTGATACTTAAGAAGAATCAAACATCCTAATACAAAATTATTATAGATATAGTTTTGCAAAACAAGTGTATAAAGTAGTATGGATTTCCAATTCATTAATATGTATTTTACTTTAATACATAATGGATCACAACTATTACATGATGAGTAAGGTTTCATACTTCTGTTTGAGGTCTTTTATTAAAATTTAACATGCTGACAGTTATGGCATGAGATGGAAATTCCTTTTAGTGTAACCTCTGATTGAAAGCCAAACTTTTCAGCAATACGATAGGACTCACCTTAAAAATTCTACCTTTCTCTAGGAAAGATAAAACTCAGCAATTGAAGTCATAGAAGGAAGTTAAGAGGAAAACTGTTTTAAAGTTAAAAAACAAAACAACTACAACACACTGCAAGTGGAGAAAAGAAGTAAGACTAGTATGTTAACTTCACTGATGATCTCTCTCCCTTTTTTACCTCTCATCCTTAATTCACTTAAGCCCATTCACAAACCCACTTGAGCTCTGACCACCGCCTTTCCCCAGCCATTCCTTAGATATTAAAAGGATGACCTTACACAATCTTTTCCTTATGTATTAATAAGACAAATGAGATTAAAAGTGACAATGCAGTTAACAGTTGCTGGCTCTAACTTCTGAAGGATTAAAAGTGGAGTGTTCTTCAAGAGTCTCTGGGGGAGGCTTTGATCACAAAACATACTTATTTAGACATACCAAATAAACTCAATTACTTTCTCCATGAGGATACTGAGTAAACCCACCTTTTTGCTAGGGCTTTTAGTCATTCCAGAAGATCAAAGAATGACAGGATGAGAATCCTGTATGGAAAGGAGAAAGGAAATGCAGAAATGCTGTCCTTGCAAAGGATGAGCTGAGCCATTATGGAAGAACTTCACAGAAACATTGCTGATGATGACAAATTAAAGGCATACATCAAGTCCCCAAGATAGTGAAAAACTCAGCACTTTTCCAGCCTGATTGCTTTCCACATCGTTGGAATTCCAGCTCCCCTAGCAGGCAACCAACAACAGCCGTAGCAGCTGCAGAAAGCCAGCTCTGAACTCAAACCTGTACTGTCCTTCCCCTCTTCCATCCAAGGAGGTGAGTACTTCCTAGGTAGGAGATGGGGGAGTAAAAAATCATGAGAATAAGTTTAAAGGGGCATAAGAGTTACCAAAAAGAATAAGTTCACATATGTTACTTAGAGTTAGATTTTCATCTGGCTTAATTCATTACTTGCCTTAATGTTGACTTGCCTTAGTACACATTGTGAGCATTAAAACTTTTAAATTGTTTTATTAATACATACAGTATACTTCTTGAGACATTGATTTTAAGAACATTATGTTGTTACTGCCCTTAAGTTTCTAAAAAGCATTTTTACCCCCTGGCTAGCTGGTTGTAGAAAATTTTTATCCTATGGAAATCACGTATGCCTACTGCAAAAAAAGTGAATTTCATAACCCGAGGTTCAAACTGTAGCCTTGTTTGAGGAGGTAGCAATCTTAAATGCTAGTTAATATGCTACCTTTTTATACAGCAAAATCCTCAGGCCCAGTTTCGGGCAATTTGAAACACACAGGTTTCAAAGTTCATCTTATGTCAGGGAATCTTACCATTCACAATTAAGCCTGAACTAACACCATTTATCTTTTAAAGTAAATGTAAAGTTTACGGTGGTGATTCAGATCAGACTGACATCACGTGAAAGCTCAGTTTAGATCTAAATTAATTATAAAGATATAACTATATTTCAAAGCCTATACATCTGTTACAATAAGAGTACAGCTTTTGCATAGTTCAAAACTAGTCTGTACTATCTTCCTAAGCAGGAAACTAACTAGAATGGTAACCCTTGCAACACCAAAGATGGGTTGCATCCACTTTATACCTTTTGGTGGTCAAGTATGGACAGCCACATTCATTCTCTCAGGTTTCTAAGATATTCTTCACTAAACTGCTCCTTCAGTTTAGTAAGTAATGTCCCAGAAATCTGAAAGATTATTAATGTAGCTTTTCAAAGATAACCAACAAAAAATAGTTTAAGGAAACAAGAGACTCTGATTCTCATCTATACTATCATGTAAGGCTTTAGGGTAATTTACACAGTACTTTCTTAACATTCAAATGTGTTCAACTGTATAAATAATTTTGAATATTTTGAATCTTGTCCAGATATTGTAAAAATCAACATTATTAAAATACACATGAAATAAATAAAAAGTTCCCTCAAACTCTTTTCCTCTAACACTTTTGGATAATTTTCAGTTACAGTTCTTGTTCTATGCATACTGTTGGTACTCAAGTATTGCACGAATGTCAGTTGAATAACTTTTAACCCTACCTGAAAAGTATCTTCCAAGTAGCACGTTTACATGCATGTGTGCCCATAACTAGCTACTGCTGAAAGAATGAAATAATTAAATTCATCTAATTATTATACATAAGGGATAGAAGATTTTTTCTTTCAAGCCACAGTCAATGAAAGACTTCTAACCTATATGATTTAGAAAGGATCCCTAACACATACAACACATTACAGTAAAAATTCGAGACTGTGTTGGCTTTTGGCCCAGAGACTTTAGTCTCTGGCAGAACCCGAAAGACTACATAACAGTTTCATCTGTAAATACTCTGGCATGGCTTCAAGATCAAATGATAAAGCATTAACATAGAAGATGTGAAATAAAGTATTAGGGCCCTCATTTAGAATCTTGATGACATGACACAGCCTATGACGGCTCAATTAATTTCAAATAGGGCATCTAGGTTTAAATGGAAAAGTAGCACTCTGGATTAGACATTAAAATTGTTTTTCTATTCAAACTCTACAAATTTAGTATTTCCAAAGAAATCAGAAATAGCACTGAATATTAATTGTAGCCAAAAATTAGTGTTTATCTAATGTAAGAAACAGATTAGTTAGTAAATTGTGTCTTAAAAACAGCATGAGGCCCTGGCTGGTGTAGCTTAGTGGATTGAGCGTGGGCCTGTGAACCAAGAGATCACGGTTCGATTCCCAGTCAGGGCACATGCCTGGGTTGCAGGCCAGTTCCCAGCAGGGAATGCACAGGAAGCAACCATACATTGATATTTCTCTCCCTCTCTCCTTCCCTTCCCCTCTGAAGATAAATAAATAAAATCTTAAAAAAATTATTAAAAAAAAACAGCATGAGTTTTTTAATTCAACATATGCTTGTTTTTAAACATTTTCCTTTATATTACGTCTCACTAAATTGTCAACAAATGACTTACCAGCTCTCTACAATAATAACTGTAAACATTACTTAAAATGCCTCCTAATTTAGGTTATAATTAATTTGCTTGACCTATCAACTACACTGGTGAAGCAGGAACACATAGTTCCTTCAGGAATGTGAGTGGCAAAGTGTAAGGCACAAGTTTTATCTTTTCACTCATGGCTAATTCTAGAAGGCAACTCTGGTGGAATTTAAAGCAAATATAAGTTAAAATCCACCTCAGGTGGATAGGGTGTTGGTAATCAGAAGATCAGGCTCAATGATTTAGTGCAGAACCTGAATCTCTAGTATGTGCATTAGTGCCCACTGGGCCAGTTGGAGCGCTACAGTTGGCAAGCTTAAAAAAAAAAGCAGCTTTAATGTAATTAGTAATTAAAAAGGTAACATACTTTAGCTCAAATTCTAGCATCCTAGCTAAACATATGTTGTGTGAGAAGCCTCTTCCAAAGTCAAAGGTGATTCTACTTAATGCAGATTAATCGCCACCCTCCAGATTTAATCACAACCTGTTGGTGGTATTAATACGGGAGGGTGTGGCTAACATGACACATGCACACCTGTAATCTTGGGGATACTGTGAAGTACCATTGATTTGCAGGTGTTACCAGGGGTATAATGGAGTTTAAGGGCCCACTAGTTACATGGACTTACTTTTGAGCCAGACCCTGGCTTCAGAACCAGCCTGTGCCATCTGGTAGCTATACGCCTTGGGTAAAATACTTAACCTCTCTGAATCTGTTTAGTCATTGGGTTGTCATGAGGATTAAGTAAATTAAATCAGATAAAATTGTGCCTGACACAGAGATAGAGCAAGTAAATATCAACTGTTACAGATATTTGCTGAGTCTTCAGTTGGTGGGTAGTATGATATGACCACCTTCAAAAAAGGGTCATTTTATATACTGATGTTATATACATAAAGCACTTAGCCCTGGACTATACTCTAAACACTTCACATGTAACAACTGGGTTAAGCTAAAGTTCTTTTATTACTGTTCCACAACATTCTACAAACTCAGTTTGTTCAGAGTTGGCTTTCTCTGCTTTTATGTGATTTCTTCCCTCAACAGAAATGCTTCTTATACCCTGATGTCATGTGTAACTGCTGCCTAGTACTGCTCCCAGGACTGCTAACAAAGTGCTTTGACAGGTGACACTAACCAGCTAACAACCTGTATAGGCTTAGGTGTGAGAAAAACATACAAGATAGGCCCACTTCAGGAAGCCTTAGGACCTGTGATGTTGAGCCCCACCTTGTACCTAGGTTTTAGGATGGTGTGTAGGAGGTGAGCTGGTACTATGTCCTCTTAGTCTCAAAAGACATTTTGGCCTGGTTGGTGTGACTCAGTGGATTGAGTGCCGGCCTGGGAACCGAAGGGTCACTGGTTCGATTCCCAGTCAGGGCACATGCCTGGGTTGCAGGCCAGGTCCCTGGTAGGGGGTATGAGAGAGGCAACCAAGTACACATTGATGTTTCTCTCCCTGTTTCTTCCTCCCTTCCCCTCTATTTAAAAGTAAATAACTAAAGTCTTTAAAAAAAGCCATTTTGGTTTTACAAAGACCAAACCCATATTTTAAAGATCATTAAGCAGTACACACATTAGTTCCAGTGTAACATTATTGGAAAGGGTGGTTAGCAAAGTGTACAATATAATTTTCTTGTTCTTTTTCAGAACATAAAATTTATATTCTGAAAATACAATCCTTCTATCATGCAAAATATTTCCTGGATATATGGTCACCTATGTCACATGTCAAATGTTTACCAAATGTTTCCTGATATCACACAAGTAAAAAAGCTATGAAATACTGAATGCATCATAACCGACTATTCCAAGGAGTATTAAATTATGTTTCAAAATAGACATACCATTTTTTTCTTCTCCAAAAGCAACTACTACCAACATACCAGCAGGTCAATATTAAGAGTTAGCAGACTGAACTCTTTAGAAAGATGGAAAGTTAAACATAGCAAAAGTGGCCATTTTTTTTTCTGGGCCTCCCTCTGCAAAGTTAATGTGCTTAATTTAAGATAAGGAAAATGAGTTACAGTGCAAGTATAATGTAGTCGAGACTTAGATATAAAAATTGGATGTATGCTCCAAAAGCAACTCAACCCTGGAAATGTGTCGATCTCATACCTAATTACACAAAAATTTTAATAGCATCTTAATTTTCAAGAGACAAATTACGTTGTACTCTTATTCTCTTTAACAACACCCTCATTAGAAGTCCTCTAAAGCCAAAATTAGGATGCACTGGGCATGATGCAGCAGCACTCGATTCCCATTTCAAGAAAAGCAACCATTTCATACTGCTAAGTCTAAAATGTGTAAGTTAATGTAATCGTGCACACACATTTATGTAGCTGGTTCCAATTCCCAGGACCTTATCAACTCCTTCATCACACTTGCACATAATCGCAGGTAAAAGCCTCTTGGTTGAGTTAAATTCCATTTTCTCTCCATGCCACTCCAGCAGTCAACTGCAACAGCACATGTGCCAAAGAAATCAGTGGTTTTCCTTACGCTCCCATCTTAAACGGGCACCCAGTTGCAATTAAATCTCTGCAACAAAAAAGTTCACCTGAGGCCATTCTTGGCATTTTAATAGAGGCCTAGCTTATTCTACCTGTCTCTATGGTCTTGCCTCAGCTATAATAGCATACCTCCAAAGAAGCTGGACGTGCCCCAAACACCAGCGAACCGGACCTGCTGCCAACTCTGCTTGTCACCCCGGGTAGGAAGCTCAACCTAACGAACGTGTGTACGTTTCCAGGGAAAAGGGTGGTGGTGGGGTGTGTGTCTTGGGGGGATGGGGACGCGGATTACGCGAGAAGGTGGTTGAACACTTTTTCAACTTTTAACAGAAAGTTTTTTAAAAAACAAAAGCAAACCAAACCAAGACCCCCTCCCTTACCTGCACCTTTTCCCAGAGCGAGAACCTCCCACCTTCCTGGAGCACACCTTTAGAGTTTAAGGTACCCGGGTCAGCGAAGCTTCAGCTAGCGCTGGATTTTGTAACTCCCCGCCCTCCCGGGGGAAACCAGAGGACGCGGGAGAGAGTCCGGCCCACCCCGCGACTGCTAGGGACGTCCCGCGCAGATCCACTACCCTCGGGCCAGCTCTAAGCTCCCATTCCCGCCCCTGGGAGGGAGAGGGGGTCACCTGAGGCCGCAGAGGCAGCCAATAGGAAGTCCCCTCGGCCCCGAGGGCCACCGCGCTCTCTACACCCGCGCGACCCCCTGGAAGGGTCCCCGCACCCCAGCCCGCGAAGACTACCGCCGTTCCCGCCGGGAGGAGGGGCTGAACCACAGCGCCTTCTCTCCCCTCAGGATTACCTCGCAGCGCGCAGCCGGCTTTGTGTTCCCCTCCCTCTTTCTCCGCGGCCGCGGGTGCTGCAGCGGCCGCCGATCTGCTGCCGCCGCTTCTTAAGCGCCGCACGGCTCCGGAGGGGAGGGCAGACAAGGGGAGGGCAGAAGAAGGGGCGGGGGCGTGAGGAGGGAGGGGCCTGGGCGCGGAGTCCTGTGTAGCAGGAAGCGGCGACACCTGAGTCCCCGAAGCCTCGCGCTCTCGTTCTGTTTTTAAAAATATAATTTAAACCCCACTCCGTTCCCTCCCGCCCCTCGCCCTGGCGACCGTTACCGACTGGTGGATGGCGCTCTGGCGTGACTGGCCTAGCGCCCCTGGAGCGTCCTTGGCCCCGCCCCTAGGCCCACAAGCATCCCTGGCTCCACCCCCTATAGGCCAGCCCCTCGCAACCCCCGCGAGCCCCTGGTTCCGCCCCTTGGGCTGCTGAACTTCTTGGACCCGCCCCCCGGGAATCACAGGGTGTCCCTGACTCCGCCTCCTCAAGGCCACGCCCCTCTCGGCTCCTCGTGCTCCTCCCGGAGCCTTGGCCCCGCCCCTTGCGGCCCCCTCCAAGCTTTCTGGCATGGAGTCAGTGAAACCGCGGTCCCCCGGGCCTCCGGGAGGGCTTGGCGCAGGGAGGCCGCCAGACACCTCTTTCTCCGGCTACGCTGCTCGAATCCGCGGCGTCCCCTGAGGTTGGAGGGGAAAACTACCCTGACGGAAACCCGACTACAAGGGGAGGTGGGACGCCTCGGAAATGTCGCCCGCCCTAACCTGAGCGAGACCCCCAGTTCCGGAGGCTCAGCCGCCTCTTTCGGAGTCAGCCTCTGCTGGCCACACTGGTTGCTGGGTCTTCAGGGTTAGATCACCGCTGAGGTTCAAGCTCCGCACGCCCCCCATTGGAGGAGCTTGGAGTTTTCTTCTAAGCACAGCTGCCAGTGGGGGCAGCTCTTCCCCCTTAGCTCCACAGAGGGGCAGGGCAGGGGCTCTCAATCCTGCTAAGCTTCGACCCGTTGAGGGTCTTTATCCCCACTTTGGTCCCTGACCTTGTGACTTTATGAGAGCTGCCCTCTCAGAAGCGAAAAGTCTAGGCACCTCTAGCCTTCCAAATGAATCTGGGGCCTGGCAAACTTTGGCAACACGCAATTGAAGGGAGGTGGATCCATCCACAGGTGACACTGGGCCGTCCACCCCCGCTGCCCAGACACGTTTCTCACCCCAACCTATTCTCCAAATAGACCTCCAGCAACGCACACACCTTTCTCTGCCACCTACGACTTGCACATCCCTCCTGCTGCACCCGTCCTCCACTGGCACAAATCCACTCCCAAGCACACCCCTCTAAGCGCCATTCTGGTTATTCATGGTCCCTTGGGTCAACCCCACCCTAACACACACAACTAACTTCATTCCCCACCCTACATCTCTTCGTTTCCAAGGCACTGGCGACAGTCCATTTCATTTCCTTCCTCCTCTGCAGACTCTTCCCCCTCAAATGCTTCACGCCATCCCCTCATCTTCATCCCCTCCCTCTCCTCTAAAAATGTGCTAATTAAAATGTAGTTTCCTCTTCCTACATATGAAGTGTGGAAAATGAATATTTGACACAAACTGCGCTTCATTTATCTTCGTTTTCTCTTTTCACTGGACTAAGGCTACAGAAATTTTAGTCTACCACCATCTCCCGTCTGCTCAAAATCTAGCCATGCCTTTTGATTTTTAAATACTCCTAAGGGATCGTGGGGAAGGCTTCCTGGTTTGGGGGAGAAAATACTTTTAAAATGCTCAGTCTGTCATTTTTATTTGGTATTTAAAAATATCTGCAGTGTTTGAGAGAGATATTGGGAGTGGCTGGATGTTTCCTTGTATTTAAAAAGCAAAAAATTAAAAGCTTTGCATGCATCAAGGTTAGCCTTTTTATGAATAGCAAAAAAAAAAAAGTATGTTAAGAGCACATATCAGACAATAGTCTCTACTATACAGGGCATTTGCCAGTCACAAATCTAGACCCCCTCCCCAGTCAAAGGAAGGCAAATTAACACAACACATTTTAAGCATGTCTGATGAGCAATCTTTTCCATGATCATTCCCTTTCCCACAGTTTCTGTGCAAAATGGATAAAAGATCTGCTTACCCGGTGAGGATCCAAGGCTTTCTTGTTTCCAGGGCAGTAGACGCGTGTGTCTTCTAGGTGTGGATTCTGCAATGCTGCACTGAAACCCGCTGCAGCCTCAGACCCGTGGTGGCAGCAGAGGCAGCCAGCAGCCGGGAGCAGCAGCAGCAGCAGCAGCAGCAGCAGCAGCAGCAGCTTCCCTCAATGCTGAGTAGTAAAGTGTGTGACTTAGTCGAGAGAGACTCCACAATTAGCATGAGGCTCTTGCTTATAAGAGAGGAGGCGGAATCTTTCTTAAAGGAATGGGTTTGGTTTTTCCTCCCCGCTATTGCTTCATAAGAAGCAGAAAGGGTGGAAGCAGAGAGGGTTTTTTGGACTGAATAAAGCAGTACAGCTGTGGGAGGTCAAGGTTAAAATTAACCGGGTGATCAAGGGACCGATTTAGTGTGAGTCAATGAAATGCTAGAAGCACAAGTTTTAAAGAGCCCTGCTAACTTCAAACATTGGGGTCCATGGCAAAAATAAAGCCACGTGCCTTGAAACTGATTAGCTAATACTTAATGTTCAATCATTGCACCCAAATGAAAACTATAGAGAGGGAGGTTGTTTAGTATTTAATACAAGGATGTGAAAAGAATAATAAAATAAAATTCATTTATGTAATTGGAAGCATTTATGTGTTTAGCAGGAGTCAAGCCCTACTAACACTTATAAGCACACCTGGGATTTCAGTATCAATATTAGAAAATATTATTGACAGATTAAGCTGTACTCATGTTATAAAAATTACAATATTATTTATAGAAAAAACAAAAATATATATAACATCTAAAATAATTTTAGAAAATAATAGCAGAGTACTATGCTATTTCAGTGGCAATTCAAAGGTCAGCTAAGTTAAACTCACAAGCAGATTAACTTTAAATGCATGTGAATCCTCTATTTAAACTATTAAAATGTGTCCACATATGAGGAATTTGAGAGACTACATTATAACTTTACATTTTATTTTAATAATATTCCTCGATGTAAGCACCGAACATCTGTAATTTTTTTCTTCATAGGTGAATGAAGAGGTGTGGTCTCGATATGTATAGAGAAAAGTACGGAAAATGTTCTGCAACTGTTTTTTTTTAATTTTAGTTTATTCAGTACAGTTTCTATCCTTTATTCCCATTCCAGCCCACCCACCCATCCCTCCCCTCCTCCCTCCCCTTTCCAACACCCCTAGTTTTGTCCATGTGTGCAACTGGTTTTCTTTGCACAACCTTTTTAACTACTTGTGTGATACTAAGCAAGTAAGTAAAACTTTTTTGTCCGTAGCTCCCTGTTTTATAAAATGGGACAATGGATTAAATTTTTCTTTAGCATTCCAAAATACTATGATTTTTTGACATTTATATGTTTGTATTTTTGTTATTTAATTCATGTATGCCTCACTCTAAATTACTTTTCCTGAAAACTTGTGTTAAAAATAAATATTTTAAATGTATAACCAGGCTTGTCATTTATCATCATTCGGAATTATTTTGCTAATCAAATAATCATTTTTGTAAAGTGAATAAAATTAATTTTATATGACTTATGATAGATTTTCCTGAAGCAGGATTCTACTATTTTGCTAAGGATATTCCGACTGGAAAAATAATGTATGTTCAATAGCAATGAAAATATTTAAAAACTGGAGCATCATCAGGTGGTAGAGTTGAAATAGAGTTTAGAGTTCACTGACTCTAACCCTGTAATATGACAAGTGGAAAAATTGGAAACAACAGAGAAGCAAAATGGGGACAGAGTAGGGACAGAGGTGGGATTGAGTCTGAGTCTCTACTCTTCACACACAATGCAAATAAACAACACATATGTACATAACACACTGTTTCACATACACACGTTGGGGCTGAGCAGGACCTGTCACAACACAAAAAAAGTAGTTCCATTCAATGACACTATTTGTGTACATGTAGCATAAACTAAAGAAATACAGCAAACGTACTTATCATGTGTGTAAACCTGAACACAAATTTTGCCTTCTAGTTAAGAGGTGTTTATGCTAGAAATTAAAAAAAAATTGCCCAGGGAAATTTTTTTTGCTTATTTGTTTTTTTTTAATAGTGACCTCCAAGGAAACTTACAACACTCATTAACAAATTCTTGCTCATGTTCTACCGGAATGACAGGGCCTTCAACTCTTGTCCTGTCAGTTTCCCTATGCCCTGTTCCCTTGGTGCCTCTGTTCCCTTTTGTCTACATGTCTCCCAAGAGGAAAAGTTCATTTTGGAGCCAAGCAGGGGAAAGTATTTTAGAGAATTAAGGCTGGCCTTCAGAGATGCTTTCTGGAAGTTACTTTTTGGGCTAGATACTAACATTTTCTCTTAAATCCTGATCTAGCATTCCTGATAAGGAGCCTGGAACAAACCTAAGCCCACTCTCTACAGTTGCAAGGGAGTGTTACAGTTAAAGTCTGTGTTATGTTGGGTGACATAGAAAATTTTGTGTTTTGTGTACTTGGCAGGACAATTTTATCACCTTGATTTTTAATTAATTAATTATTTTTATCTTCATGCAAGGACATTTCTTCATCTCTTTTAGAGAGAGAGAGAAACATCGATGTGAGAGATAAACATTAATCGGTCACCTCCTGTAAGTGCCCCAACTGGTGACCGAAGCTGCAACCTACGGTACATGTCCTGACCGGGAATCCAACCTGAAACCTTTCAGTTACCGACCACACGCCAACCACCTGAGCCACACTGGTAGGGCTCACTTTGATTTTTTAAAAATAAGCCTCCAATAAGAAGAGGATTGAAGGAAATCAGTCACCCACTTTTTTCATTTGTTTTTGTTTTTCTTGCTTTTCTGCAAGGAAGGCATTTTATTTTATCTACCAGGTGATAATGACAAATGCCTATAGTGGCAGTTGTCTGTATAATTTAAAGCAAGCCCCTCAAATTAAATGCATTTCTTGGTAAACTCCCAAAAGTGCTAACTAAGCACAGTCTCTTATATAAAGACACTTAATAGATACTTTAAAAAACGAATACACAAGTTAATGAATGAATAGCCCCCAAAATATCTAGAAACTGATTACAAAGTGTTTTTATTTGTTTGTAATTTGCATTGTCTAAAGCCACTGATTCTATTCTCTACCTCCCTTTTCTAATACAGTTATGATCTAAGAGAAACAATCTCCTTTCTGTAGAGCTCTCTAGGCATGCCTGATTTGTATTCTCCAATCAAATTGTAGCCACAAATCTCCAAATGAACTCTGGGGAGATCAAACAGTAGCAGACACACTTTCTGCCAGGAAAACACAGGCTTAAGTTTCAAAATTCTGGTGCTGTAGTTTTAGCTGTTACCCCAACTGATTATGTGACCTCTAACAACTTTCTTGACATGCTTATGACTCAGTTTAGCCGTCTTTTAAGGGGTGGTGGCGGATAGAAGACCTGCTGTATCTACTTCATAGAGCTGTTGTGAAATTCATGACATAATAAATGTGAAAATGCTTTGAAATTTTTAAAGCACTATGTAAATATAAGGTATTATTATAGGCAGATGTACTTAAAACCAAATATCTAGTTCAAGGGACTTTACCCTAAGCAACCTGTTTTACTACTTACTGTTTCAGAAAGCAAATAGGCTTATCTCTCTCCCTGTGTGTGCATGCACACACACACACACACACACACACACACACACACACGCCTGCTGCTCCCAATTTAACAACTTCTCAGTTCTGAAGCTTTCCTATTGTCTGGGAAATATACATCTGCAGTCGAATATGAAAAGCTAAGAATTTACCAAATGAACACACCCCTCCCTTCCCCCAAATTGCTTTTTTCTTAATGCTCTCAGAAAAGTAAAGTCAATGAAGCAGAACAGAATTTACATACTGCGTAATGTCATGTATTTCATCAGTGGAGTTAGATGAGCCATTCCTTTGAGACTTGGCCATGCTACATACGTTTTGATCACCCTTTTATGCCAAGCCCATCTGGAAAGTACTTGGGCAACAGAGCAGGAAGGACTGACAGGGAACTCATGCTAATGAGTTCTCCATTCCCTAAGGAGACATAATCAGGGCAATACTCAAAGATTCGTCAACATATTTTATTAGCACTTTGTGACCTATATGGTTTATTTTGAAGGAATTACCTCAGCTAAATATCAGACAGGTCCTTATACAACTGCTTAAGTAATCAGGCCTGATAATTTCTGTCACATTAATGAATTATCACCCTCAGGGTTCTCCTTTTTTTTTTTTAAGATATTTATCCTTGGTTATTCATTTTCCATTTGGTGAGCCTTTTAAAACCATCACAGCTAATAAAAAAAACTTCTAATAAACAAACAACTAGTAAATAAACAATTGCTATAAATAAGATAGTCCAAATGAGAGGCCTACTCGTAGGTAGGACACAAAAACATACAAAATCAATTTAAGTTATCTATTTCTGTGTAGATTACACAGAACACAAAGCATACCATTGCTATGCGAATCCTAAAATATGTCAGCTCACCTACGTATCTTTTCATCATATAATCACATTCCTTAAGATTTCAACTAGTTTTTAATATACACACATAAATGAATTACATGATTTTAAAACTGAGTGTTTTAATTCTTAAGGCACTATTTCTAGAATATGATCAGGAACTATCTGTAACAGAAATACTTATAATTTGACTGGTCTAAAACAATTAACTCCATTCTCTACCTTACCTTTCATGATTTAGTAATTTCCTAAAATGCTGATTCCTGGACCTTATCTTGAAATTACAATCTTTTTGGGTGGGCCCCTGGGTTGAGGGTTTTTTAAAGCACCCTGGGCGATTCTCTAATACAGAAAAATTTGGGTATTCTATAGGACAATGCAACGTGTGCAGAATCTCAGAGACACAATGAGTGAAATGTAGGTGGGTCCTTTTTCATTATGTGAGAGGGATTTGGAGAAGAGATTAACTTTGGCTCCACCATTTCTCTGGGGTAAACTTGGGCAAGATACTCATCTCTCTGAGTCCTACTATCCTCATCTGTAAAATAATACCTGCTTGTGTTGTTGTGAGGGTTAAATGCCATGTGGAGAGCTTCTACTCTGATGCCTGACACATAATGGAACTTAAGTATATGTTCATTCCCTCTCTCCTCGTTCAAAAATGAGTTTCCATGTGCATTGGTCTTGTCTAGTGTACTTAGTGTGCTTGGTAGGGAAATTTGAACTCAGAACTTAATGATAGCTAATATTTTTAGTTCTTATACTATGCCAGTACTGAATGCTTTGTAAGCATTATTTTATTTCATACCTACAATAACCCTAAAGATAGGCAGTATTATTTTCATTTTAGAGATGAAGGAACTGAGGCTTAGAGAGGATACGTAACTTGCCAGGATTTCAGAGCAAAGAATTAGCAGAGATGGAATTCAACCCCAGCTTTCTGCCTCCAGAGCCTAACTGCTCATTATGCTGTGTGTTTTGTATATTCTCTAAGTGCTTAGATTCCAACACATGAGCCAGTCCCTCAGAAGGAAGATGCAACTGCAAAAGTGGAGTATACAAACATACCAGATATACAGACAAATGGACACCATCTCTTCCCTATTTCTGAAGCCTTTGTAAGTTGCCTAACACGGAATATGGCACATAGTAGGTGTAAAAGTACTTATTGAATGAATGGAGGGCCGGGCTTTCACCAGCACGCTGTTTAAGCAACTGATATATCTAAAACCACGTTCTAAATTATTAACCAAATTGGTTTGATTTTTCAGATCAGTTTATAATCTGACATAATACAAATCATGGAATTTCAGGGCTATAGATCATTGCTTTATTTGCAACAAATAGTTCTTGAATATTTGCTATAAATTATGAACTAGTCTGGCACTGGGACGATTAAAAAAAAACAAAAAACAAACCTTTTTTTTTTAAGTAGTTTTATTAATCTTTATTATTAATCTTTTTTAAAGATTTCATTTATTTACTTTTACTTTTAGAGAGAGGGGAAGGGAAGGAGAAAGAGAAGGAGAGAAACATCAGTGCGTGGTTGCCTCTCGCGCACCCTCTACTGGGGGTCTGGCCCAGAACCCAGGCATGTGTCCTAACTGGGAATCAAACCAGTGACCGTTTGGTTCACTGGCGGGTGCTGAATCCACTGAGCTGCACCAGCCAGGGCAAAAAACAAACCTTTTTTATGACATAGCCTGTGCCCTAAACATCTAGTTGGGAAATAAAACACAAACGTATGAAGCAATTATATTGCAAAATCACCACATAGGAGATAATAAATGTGAAACTCCTAGCAAATGGTAAACGTTCAATATATGCCTGCCTTATTATCAATATTTTCTATTTTAATTACTATTAAGACATAATTCTTATAGTTTTAGTAACAATAAGAAGATATAATTATTGTTTTAGTTACCATTTAATGAGTGATTATGTGTTAAGTATTGTGCTTGGCATTATATACATTATATTTAATAATCTTATCAATCCTGTTAAATCAGAATCATTACTACTATTTTTCAGATGAAGAAACTAAGGCTCAGACAGGTCAAAAAACTTGCCCAAGGCATGCATTTAACAAGTATACCAGCATCAAGCTAAAGAGTACTTATAAAGAGTTTAAAAGCAGTTGGGGAAGAGAGGTCATTTTTTGCTGGAGGTAACAGGGACAACTCTGAGAAGGAAGAGCAAAAGCGTGATGAGAAAAAGGTGGAGGAGAATGGCCTTTGATAGCAGCAGGAACAACATATGTACTTGTTTTGTGAGGCAGGCCCCCCAGCACTCTGCTCAGGGCCATGCTTATGGTGAGTGAACGACCTAGGCCTCTTCACTGAACAGAGACTGAAAAGTATGAGGTGTGTTCGTAGAACAAGTAAACCTGTTTGCCTGGGATGAAGAGTTTGTATAGGGCAAAGGCAGAATTTATGTAGTTCCCAAACTCACATCCCTGAAAACTCAGCCTTCATTTTCTGATAGTCTGTTTAGGTAGCACCATCTCCAGTTACTTTCCATTAATTCACTCATTTTCATTCACTGAGGCAACAGTATTTATTGAACTGCTACTATGTGCCAGCCACTATTCTGAGTGCTAGGAATAGCCCAGTGGAAAAAACAGACAAAAAAAAAATCCTTGCACTCATGAAGCTCCTATTATACTGGGAAAATACAGATGTTCACATATAAACCAATTAATAAATAAGTTATTTCAGAGGCTAAGGGCTACGAAGAAACAGACCAATGAAAATTATTAGGGTGGGGTTGGGGTGCTACTTTAGTTAGGATGGATGAAGAAGGCCTCTTTGCGGAGGTAACATTTGAGCTAAGACCCAAATGATCCCAAGTTGTCAGCTGGAGAGAAAAGCAAGTTCAAAGGTCATGAGACAGAAATGCTTGACCGTTGAGCACTGGGAGCAGGGGACAGGGTGGCCCCAGATTAGGCCAGAGAGCTGGG
The DNA here is from genome assembly GCA_028533065.1 of Trachops cirrhosus. NCBI lineage: Eukaryota > Metazoa > Chordata > Mammalia > Chiroptera > Phyllostomidae > Trachops > Trachops cirrhosus. The sequence continues at coordinate 142,946,494 of CM052542.1, read as the reverse complement.
CAAAGACTAGAGCATATAGGCCTAGCAGATCAGGGGGAGAGTTTGACTTTTGGAAAGTTCTAAGCAAGGAGGGGTGGGGTCTTGTTTACATTTTTCAAACTTCACTCTCACTGCTGTGTGAAGAATGGACTCTAGAGAGATGTGATTGGAGACAGGGAAGCCAGTCAGGAAGCCATTGAAGTTATCCATAGGAGAAGAAATGGGGTCTTGCTCTAGGCTGTGGAAATGAGGAGTGACTGGACTTAGTGTATATTTTGGAGGTAGAGCTGACATGACTTGCTGATAGAGTATATGTGGGGTGGGGGGCAGAGGGGAGGGATGGTAAAGAAAAGGAAAGAAAGAGAGGAATCAATCCAGAATGATCCAAAGGCCTCTTTGGCTTGAGCATGTGGGGGGATGGGGGCACAATGATCTGAGACGGAGAAGACTTGAGAAGAAATAGTATGACAGGTAAAAGTGAACACTGCTGTTTGGTCATGTTAAGCTTGAGATCACCCTCTTCTCTTCAGAATACTTATTCCACTCTATAATTATCTTGTTCGTTGTTAATTCCCCCCCCCCCATAAGAACCTTCAAAAGGGCAAAAAAATGGTTTATAGTGTTCATGGTTGCATCCCTAGAGCCTGGAACACTAGCTGGCACAGTGTCTGCTCAATTAATATTAGGGTTTGTTGAGTCTGTTTCAGTGATTCTCACACGTAAGTGTGTATATCAGAACCCCCTGGGCAGCTCATTACAGTTTACAATCAACCCTCACCCTAAGCCCTCCCCTGCATGACTTTGTTTTAGTAGGTGGAGGGGGGGGTTGGACTCGGGAAACTGCACATTTAGCCAGCACTGTAGATGGGCAGTTGTCTGCATTCTAAACCAGTGGTGTAGATGTATTAGTATTCGTTCAAATATTTACCTTAGAAACCACATTTCAGCACGATACCAAAAGGCTACAAAGTATGGCGTTAAAGATTAATGTTATTTTCAAATACACTCAAATTTGGAAGGTTTTGAGAGAAAACCATTCAAAGAATCCTGGGGTTCCTACTATCTCATTTGCCGTATATGCCATCGTTGGAGACCAGGAAGGGGCCTCTTAGAAGGAAGGGCCCTTCATGTGGAGAAAGATGGCTACCTAAGTGTTGGCACAGTCCTCTTCGATTACCACATCTCCAGCTGTGTGCCCCACACCTAGTTACAGGTGTGTGAAATTCCTTTCCTTGATGATAACAGTAAAAGAATGTTTTTGTTTGCATAGCATCTATTCCCTTTCCCAGCTTCTGTACTCTTTCGTGGAACCTCTTTTCACCCCATTGCTGCAGTCTTGATGCTCTGTCTTCCCCCTGGGTAAGGAGTTGGCACAAAGGTGGACCGACCAGATGTGCTTGCTCTGGCACCGGATTCTCGAGGAGAGTAACACAAAGAGGTAAAACAATCAGCGTTATCTTGAGGGAGGTCCTTGAGGAGAATGTGATTGGATACTGCTACAAGGATCTCACTGACTTGGCCCCTGTCTTCCAATTCCTGATTCGCCAGTTTTTCCTTGAATTCTACGAGCTGTGAGCCTTAGTCTTCCAATAAATTCCTGTCGTGCTTCGAGTGGCCTCCCTTGCTTGCAGTCTAATCTATGACACGACAGTTAAAATCCTTGCAGTCTGTAATTAGAGGTAAAGCTTTTAAAACAAACCCTTCCTGGGAGCAGGAACACATTGATCTAAGTTTTCACAAGTGCGAGTGTCTGAGAGCAGAGCCTGCACAGCACAGTCTGTCCGGCAGAGGAGACTGGAAGGGATCCATCGGTTGTACCACTGAGGTCAGAGGTTAAGGGATGGCTGGGACATGACACATAAATTTCACTTCACAAGTTTGCCCTGAGTTTACACATGAGATAAACACCTTGCTGGAAACTCTCAATACTTCTGTTACGTAGTTTCTGCTTGGCTTTCCCAGCTCCTGAATTTCTATCTTCAGACGCAGCTCTCAGAACAAGCCTTTCCAAAGCAGGGCACAATTACTAGGGCACATAAACCTAAGACATCAATTTATGAACATGGGAACTCATAGTATTAAATTTAGTTCTCATTTCCTTCTGTGGTCCCTAGGGGAAAATAAGAACATCCTGTCCTTTTAATCATTTGGGTTAAGTCCTAGTCATTTGTTGACCTTTCCCCCCCTGCCCATTTAAAAAAAGATCTATAATTCTCTAAGACTAAGAAATTGACTTAATTCATGTCTTATAAGCAATATTCTTGGAACAATATAAGTGTCTCACAGCCTCGTTCCTAGTAATTACTGAAATTAAGTCACAGCAGACAGGGTGCTGAACTAAGTGTGCTGAGTATGGACCACACCCAGGCAGAGATAAGGACCATGTGACAGTTTGACAGGAATAATAAAAGCAGAATCAATCACTTGCAGATTATATGCAGTGTAAATGAAAATCAAGTGTTAAAACCAAACTAATTAATTTTTATTTTTAATAGTGGTTGCTATTTGTGAAAACTATATATGACAAAAATCAAGATATAAATCTATATAAAGTTTGCATGCAAATTGTTTTCATTTCAAGTAGGGGTGGGGATCACTCTTATCATTGAAACATAAAATAGTATTTCTAACACTGGCTGAGCACTTACTATGTGCCAGATACTCTTCAAAGTGCTTTATAACGTAAATAATATCTAATTTAATCTTTACAACCACCCTCTGAGTTGTCTTATTATGCAAGTTTAGAAACCAAGTGCTAATTTAAGCACTTGGATATTTAAAACTACATTTTGAAAACTACCTGAGCCAGGTAATCAAAATAAACAGGCTTTCCAGAAGCCAAATTGTTTGGATGTTACTTGTTAAGGAATCAACGAGCCTTTTCAGCAGCCTTGACAGAAATTGGATGTCAAGGTAGAACCCGGGTGAGCCAAAGTCACCAACAAATGAGCAAAGGAACTCAAAATGTAAACGAAATGCTAGAAAGTCTACAATCATGTATTCTAGTGGAAAGGTGAGTAGAAGAGTCGCCGTGGTGCTTGGCTTCTGCACTATGAACTTGAGCAAGTTACTTAATGATTCAGAACCTCTGTTTTCCTATCTGTAAAGTGGGTGTGGTAGTCAAATTATATATTTGTAAACTTGGAAGGGGTCTTGGAAGTCATTTGGTCCTGCCTGTGATCCACCACAGAATTTTCATCCACGATACTCCTGACAGATAATGAGTTACCCAACCTCCCATGAAAAGACATTTCTTATAACCTTATTCTCCTTATATTGCACTAAGTTCTGCATCTCTGGACCTTCATTCATTAGTCTTCCTTCTTTCTTATGAAGTTCTGAGTTAAAAACTTGGATGGCGAAAGAGATAATATACGTCAGTGGAAAGAGAATCAGGTGAACCTCAGTCCAGACTCTGTCTCAAGCACTTAACTAGCTGTGAAATCTCAACCAAACTGCATTAGTTCTATGAGGCTCAGTTTAAAAAAAAAAAAAAAAAAATCTGTCTAATGGAGAAACTGCAGTCTACCCTGCAAGTTTGTTGGGAAAATTAGAAATAATTTTTATAAAATACTTCCAATAAAGAGTGCTTAATAAAAAGACTAAGAGGAGTCTTTTTCTTAGACTATAACAAAGTCAATATTTGTTGGAGACTGAGGAATTTAAGGCAGGATTTCAGGTTCTTGTTATTGTACAATGGTTTGTTCTGAACTTTTCTTAACTCTTCCCTTTGTTTCAGTCCTAAATAAATAATCACTTCCCATATATCTTCCTTCCCAATAAATCCTCACCTTCTTCTGCTTGTACTAAAAGACGAAGGGAACTTGAACATGGACTTAATGAAGTTGTACATGAGTGTATGCTGACCAGTTAGGGACAAGTCCACAGCAGAGGTGGAGCTTAATCTTTACTTTCAGGCAGGAGGGGTTTCTGACCTTTGCTACACGTAAGTAATTTGCTTCTAAAATAAAGGATTGTTCTGGTAGGAGCTAAAATGTGCACTGAGAGGAGAGATGATAACAATACAGAGAACATGTTGGTTTTAGTGGCATGAAAGGAATTCTGTGAGTTTAGTAGTGAGGTAACTCAGAGCTGAGTCTTAGAGTTGAAACCTCATAGAAAGTTTCCTTAGGAATGGAATCTTCATAGTATCTCCTCTTGAAATTGGCCATCACTTGAAAAATTAAAAATTGACTTCTTGATCAAGAAAATACACTTAGCCCTGACTGGTGTGGCTCAGGTGGTTGGGCACCATCCTGTGAAATGAAAGGCTGTCGGTTCAATTCCTGGTCGGGGCACATACCTGGGTTATGGGTTCCGTCCCCCGTCGGGGCACATGTAATAGATGTTTCTCTCTCACACTGATGTTTCTCCCCCTCTCATTCTCCCTCCCTTTCAGTCTCTCTAAAAATAAATAAATAGAAAAAATTGTGACTTCCGGCCAAGATGGAGGCATAGGTAGACGCACTGTGCCTCCTCGCACAACCAAGATAGGGACAACAAAGATATAGAAACAAAATAACAACCAGAACTGACAGAAAATTGAAGTTTATGGAAGTCG